>OX104128.1:24558979-25183979 GCA_944470555.2 Heterobilharzia americana
TCTGAATTAAATCGCATTCTGTCCTACATTTGACAGTTTTGCAAGTTTCACTACCCACTCATCTTTAAATTCCTTCTCTGTTGGTTGCAACAGCTTGAGTAGATTATCATTTAACATCTGCTTCCTTTTTTCGCATTTGATCTCAGTTGTTATATTGGTGGCTACTGTTAATTTGATCATCATATTTGTTGTCGATTCGTGGTTTTTGTATTTCGTGAGTCTGTTGTTTATCAGATATTATTAGTCACTCTATTTTGAAATCTTCCGTGCAGTAGGACAGCTGACGCTTTTTCTTTACCCAACACTTTTTGGTAAGATGTTCTACCGTTAACACATGCGTAAGAAGAAAAGCTGCTGTTCAGTGGAAGCTCTCGAAGCAGCAAAGTTCTCCCGCTGAGGGGCGCTTTGCACTAAAAAGATTTTGAAATGATGGATGGTGACGGTTTGGTGTCCTATGTGCTTTGGAAAAATACCAAATCTTAGAGAACTCCAAACCACCGTCGACCACTATTTTACATCCCTGAAAATACATCAAACTAATATTCCAAAATAAATCAATAAAAGCACCAATTCACTTATGACCAGTTAAGAAATTGAGCTGAATGATCACTGGTTGTCTTTAATTTGAATATAAAGCACTGAATAGATTTCTAGTGGAAAAAAACCCATCTTCATTGATAGGTTCACAAAACTATCAAAATATGAAGAGTTGAAATACGAGGAAAATACATGGGAAATGTACTGCTACACACAAAATACACGAAATCTTAGTTCAAAGTATTATTCACAGACGCCTAGGCAAGTGGTGATTGAAGGATCTATCTAGGTATTTGGTGCACTTGCCTAATTGGTTTATGAGTGTATTCGCATTTATTTTCAATCCTCCGAAAACACCCAAAATTTTTCAACCCTACACCAAATAACTGAAAGTTTTTTATTTATTTATCAAGGTTGTGTTACTGACGACAATATGTATCCACATAAGTTGTTATATTCTACCTAGACTATGGCAAAATTTAAGGTTAACCAGTACTGCTGCTGTCCAGACTTCATCTTTCTAAATCATTGAAAAGGTAAGTAATGTTTCTTACCAGTTACTGAACACGTAAAGCTCAAAAATAAGCAACTGATAAAAAAATAATACTACATATTATTCAAAGTCTAACTGAAATAAAATCTCAGAATTTATGATTTCCAACCAATCCAAAACATTCACCTAAACAATCAGTACCTATTCAACCATTTTTTATAAATAAATTTTAAATGTACATCACATGGAATCTGAATTATTAATTTTGATGTCAGAGAAGATATTTAACATCTATTTGGGTTTTCGGTAGTTGTAAATCTAAGTAAATCACGATTTAAGTCAATATCATAAGTTAAACATTTTAAATTTGTTATTGGAAACTTGCAACAACCTCAGTAACCTCAGTATGGAACATCTTTGATGGGTTTACGCTTTCATTTCATTCTCTGCTAAGTAATTATTCAGGTCCTGAAGTTGTGAACTTTAACATAATGCTATCTTCCTCTTCATATTTCTTTGTTTAACGTTAAGTCGTATGAAAATATTATGCATGTCAACAATATGCTCTAGTGCTCATTTTCGTGTGGGTTTCTGTATAATATAATCTTTCAAGTAAACATTTTGTGATTTGAAACTATTGTCTACATTTTCTCATTTTAAAAGTAACTTAGCGAGATTGCATTTATGCATTAGTTTTAAATTCAGAGAAACAAAGAAACATTTTATAGAATCATGAAAATCACTCAGTATTCCACACTGATTATTCCTGAAACTAATTATGCCCAACAGGTAAATTTTTTGACCATGATCTACTGTTGATGATGATAGAAAAAATGTTATGCAAATGTATGTTCTTTCATTATCTCATTTGACTTCAGGTAAAATGAATGCCAAATGAACATACGCCTAACTTGAAGACTACAAATTCGTATTTAATTTTCATTCTTTTTAAGTTTCATAGTTCAGTTTAGCTTTAATTGTGAGAAGAGTTGATTCCTTCAGCTTATAATTTGTTTTGAAAACTATTAAAATATTGTATCCGCCACTTAAACCGATTGTTTTTAAAATGCGACCAAAGAAAAGGCTGAAATGAATCATTTCAAAACAAATTTCACAAGAAATTTCAAAATGAATCAGAGAATTTCATAAAGAACAGATTTTTGAAAGAGTTATGGAAGATGAACTTCAGTTTTCACTTTAGTGGCATAAATGAGGTAAGAAGAACATAGCCAGTGCTACTGTTCACAGTTAACTAAATACTCAGCGTAAAGAGAAGCAATAAACAATAAAAAAAAGTTTTCCTTGATCCATAATTCGAAAATAATTGAAATATCTTGATGAACGATATTGAAAACAATAGGTGGTTATTAGTTTTTCCTTATTGAAGCATGTACTTGAATAGTTCATCAATACCGTAATCAGATTAAAGGATTTTTTTGGTTCATTTAATAAACATGTCATATACAATCGGCACTATAATTTTTACTTGACTGTTTAGTATCACGTTAGTTTAAGCAGAATGAAACAGTTCAACTATGCATATGATTGATAAACTATCCAAACGAGACAAAATATTTTTGTTTACTAATATAATGGGCCACTACATACATAACGAATAAAAAGTGACTAGTTATCATTTTCAAATGACCTTATATATGCCCCTTCTTTACCTTCTTCATGATGTTAGGAAGTAGGTTTATCAAGTAAATACACTTCTAATATTTAGTTGGACAGTTTAATGTTGTGCCATAAAAGTTGCGATGCTTTCATTCAGTTGAGTTCAAGAAAAAACAGTCTGGTAAAAAGATGGTCCTAGAATGGTTAATCTCGTGTTACAGTCCCATGGTTAAGGTTTTCGACTGGGTATTAGAACTCTTCGAAATTATATGACATTTAAAGTTCACATGATCCAATCAACAGGATAGGGTTTCTAGTGCATATAATGTTACAGTGAACTGTGTAGACTTAGTATTTCCTTTCATATAAAGTGGAAGAAAATTTTTCTTTTTTACGCCTAAGTTATTGAAGACTGATGGATATTACGGAGAGTGAAAGATACTCCTTAAAACTTTATGTTCACCTAAAACATTCAAATAGTAACCGGTAAACGCTCAAACCGATTCCAATCCGAAGCTCATGTAATGCATTCCACTAATAAATGTATCATCTTCTGATTGTGGTCCCTGTGATGTTTCAGCAGATATTTGGTTAATTATGTGTAGCACACTTTATATGTGTAATAATTCTCATAGATCCGAGAATTTGACCGAAAAGGCAAGAATATTTTGAGTTCGAACAAAAGATTACAGTGTTTAAATGAATAAACAATTTGAATTTAGGCTAAACTATTGAAAAATAAAAAATGGTCAGTCGTTGGGAGCTTTGGAAGAAGATAGAACACTCAAGTTTTCAAGACTACATTAGTAGTATAGTTCGTCTGACCTCCACTGAGGATAGATGATAGAGTCCATATCTGGCGACGAATGGGTAATGTGATTGACTAACCTATATCAGGTATAATGCAAAACACAAAAATAATCCATTATAACTGTTTTTAAGAAGGATGATCTTATTTCAAAAAGAAAAAATAAACTTATTTTGAAACAAAATAGTTGTCAGTCAAATAATTAAAAACAATATGATAGCAATTGACTCTTCAAAGTATAATCGCTGACGAATACGGACAATTGTATCACAAGAAATATCCTAAAATAGTAGGAAGTAAATCACCCTGACTGATTAATTAACACAATAATGCATTCTGAGTGGCAGCCTGCTTGAACTCTGGGCTACCGTTTTCTATAATCGAGTATATTGCATCAAATTTCTTATTTCTATATTGTTTTAATCGTTTAATTATGTCAACCAATCGTATTGTATATTCTTGCGCGTTTGTAAAATCATTACAACCTATCGCTTCACAAGTCGACAGGAAATTTAAGAAGAAGCACCACGGTGGATGGCAACTAGCTCCGAAGCGTATGACCATAGATCAAATGACCATTCCGGAAATACTTAGCGCAAACTGCAGGTCATTGCCGAATAAAGTTGATAACCTTTAGTCACCCTTGTCCACAAATGTTTATCGAAACATGGGTGTAATAATTCTACAAGAAACGGCTTCATAATCTGTACGATGATGACTTAGTCTTCATTGATGGCCTTCAGAGATCCAAAACAGTTTGCTTACAAACACCGGAGGAGTACTTTAGATGCAGCCACGGTCTTGCATCATAATATTGTTTCTAGTCTCGACAAAGGTGTTAAATATGTCCGTTGTGCCTTTTTAAATTACTCATCAGCCTTTGACTCTGTTCCTAGACCACTTTTGTTAAATAAGCTAGCCCACACTGAGCCATGGGTTACAAAATGGCTGCATTCTTATTTTTCTGAAAGGAAACAGTACACTATTCATAAAGGAATGCGCTCCACTTCATTGCTTACTGAAGCTGGTGTGCCTCAAGGTGCTGTACTTTCTCCTTTTCTGTTTTCTTTTTTTTGCACGATTTGCCTTATTCTGTTGAAACTAATTTTATCAAGTGTGCTGACGACCTGACGATTTCTATCCCAGTAAACTGTTCTTTGGATTGTTCTAAACTAAATGAATTCTTGTCTGAAGTTGATAAATAGTCTCTCAAATTGTCTCAAACTAATCCCCTCTAAATTTCAGACCGTTAGTTTTAGCCTCAGGCGTAAACAAGACTTATGTGAGCTGCTTAAATCTCATGACGCCTGCTGCATCAATGGTATCTCTGCAGAAAGTAAATCGAGTGTTAACTATCTTGGGTTGCCTTTTACTTCTGACCTTTGTTGGTCATCCCATATTTTATTGACTTGTAAAAAATCTTTCGTTTACCTTATTAGGTAGAAAAAATTGAGGCTTTCTGGTATTACTCCACTACTTCTCTTACAATTTATTAATCCCTGCATTTCACCTATTCTTCTATATTGTTCCCCATTAATCTTTCATGGTCCTCTTAAAAAGGACTATGTTATGTTTTATGCAGGGCTTTGAAGACCGTCAGCAGGGTGAGTGGTGTGTCTCTGACTCAACTGGTTAACACTGTAGTTGACCGACATATAAATTTCTGCATGCTACTAGGTACAAAACTTTTAACTGACAGTGAGCATCCACTTCATTTACAGCTCTCTCCATGTATCTCCTCGGGGAGAACAAGGAGAAACTACATAAGACTGTATGCTCGTACAGCTAAGTATGAGAATTCGACTGTACCTTACCTTGCACGCATATTATGTGAGGAAAAAAGTGTTAGAAAAGAAATCACACATCAACTTTGTGACAGTTAAAAATCTCATTTCAATAATTTAACTTACAATGCAAAATTTTCTCGTTTTTAATATTCTTCACATAACTTAAATTTTTATAATAAAACAATTCAAAAGGCTGCAAAGTAGTATGTATATACTTATACTTTGTTGTTATTGCAATATATATTATGCTGAGAATTCCAAATTGTACCACAAATTGTTTGGAATAAAGTGAATTATTATTACTATCAAAACGTTTAGTTAACTTTATCTAATAACTTCAAAGAAAGAAGAAATATTAAGCTAGTAACTTGAGATTATGACGAAAATTATGGGTTGTTGCTCCTGAAAAAATTCCAAAGAAGTCTGAAATCATGCTGAAGAGAAATTTGAGCTACTGCCGAAAGCAAATGCAATAAACAAGAGTAAATGCTATTAGTATGAACCACTGATACAACAAGACTGCTAAGTATATATCGTAAAATGAATTTCAATTATGATATGATTTTATTCCCAAAATCCAGTATTAACGGTAGTATCCGTACGAATGTATCTGAAACTACATAGTCCAAAGTTTATGATGACAGTTAATCTTCAAACTGCAGTAGCAAAAAGTGGTTTAATAAAATCGTTTATTTCATGATTTCGGGAAATTCGATGCTTGCTTCTACTTTTAAACACTCATTAATGAAAATTTAAACATTCATGTGAAGGAACACTCCGTCCAAAGGGATTTTTGACAATTTCCTTGTGTAACGGTTTTCAATCAAATGAAATTTTTTTCTTGTCCATTTAATTACCCGATAAAGCTTCGAAATTAGGAACTGTATTGTGAGACACCTTCTGTGTGTTGATATTTATTGCCTTTGATTATGTAAGCTTTCATTATTTCCCCCTTCTTTGGAATGAATCATTTATTCTTCTTTGTAGAGAATCCAATAATTATTCGAGTACTGTTACCAAAAGCTTTAATTGTTACATAAGTGCCCTTAGCAGTTTAAAGTCCTAATTAGCACTCCACTGAAAAGTTACTCAAAGGTGTGATGCTTTTTAATAGTTTGCGTAAGTTACTAATAAGTACTAATGACTGTCAAGGTGTATGGTTTTTGTTTCTTAATGACTAAAACTGGCATTCATGCCACCATTATTTTTATCATTTGCATTATCTCATTAACAAATGCTTCAAACAAACTCCTACGCTGGATAATTTTCGTTTATATCTTTTATAAATCGTACATTTCCTATTGCCTGTTCAGCTTTTCTGAAATTACTTTTCATAAAATCACAGAGTGCCACTAAGGCAATTCAAAGGACATTCAACCATCAGTTAACATCTCAGTGTGCTTTCAGTATATCACTTAACGCTTTCAAATGTTGGAACTATTATTCTTCAATGCGATCATTAATGCGTTCACCTAAATAAATTATTTAAGGGAGTTCTCACGTGGATCATTAAAACCATGAGCTAGACACAAACAGACAGACTTCTTTTTTGTTGATATTCACAGTATTAAATATGCGCTGCTATGTGTATATCCCACCAGTTATTAATGTATTTACAGTAAATAAACTCGACTGCATTGTACTGCTGATATCTTGCTGACCTTTCTTCTGTGACTCTCAATACGTTTTTAAACACTATAAATCTTTTCGACCTAAATATAAATAAGTATAAGTATATTTACAAGTGTATAGCGTGTGTACAATGACAAAACTGACGAAAAAACTGATTATATAATCTTTCCTGATATAATATATCTAAACGCATAAATTCACACAAAAGGCTGATTGAAGAATCGAATTATTCATATACTACCACTTAGTAACCTAGGTAAGCTTTACGTGGACAAGCAACCTGGTTTTAAAGTACATTATCGTTAATTTATTTCGTACAATAAGGTACATCTGATTATAGACATCTTGAATTGAAATGCAAAGATAAGTTTTTCACAAACTTAAGCAAAGTAGTGAGAACAGATTTCAACATTTATCGAAAATTCTGGTAACTGAAGTAAGATGAAATATCTAGTCTAAAACATTATACGACAAACAAATTATCTGTTTACTATGGAACTAATCAGAACCATATCAAAATACACAATGCAACTTAAAAATTGTCATTTTCTGGATGGCCATATAATTCAAACACATGATGATATGATCAAAAAGAACCAATTATCTGAAAGGTTTCTAAAGCCATTTGAGTAAATAAGGAATACTTCTTTTGAAAACGTTTTCTAGATGTCTTACAGTTATTTGTACATACTGAGGAACTATAGGTTGACAACTACGAGATTTCACTCTGTACTGACACAATTAGTTCAATTGGACCCTAAGGTAAACGCATACAAGTCATTTTCTAATCTCTGCCAGGTTCTAGTCCACTTTCCCCAAAGTACTTGGCTTCGAATCCTTCAGAGTGCAGAAACATTGTAAATCAGGATCGAACAACCTCAGTTATATGTTTGAAAAGGAAAGTATTGCCGCCCAACCTACCAGAACAAAATTTGTGTCTCATAAGTTCTCTAGCATCCTGCCCCGGTAATCCAGTTTTCTAAATCTATACCATCAGCACCGACTCATCCCTACGGTCTGAAATAATTTTAACAAAATCTCAACCTATTTTGCCCCCAATCCTAACAAGAGCAACATTCTCACAACCTTTTGTGTCGTCAATTTGTTTTCCTCATTTTATTTTACCAAGCTCTCATAGACAGTTGTTGTTTTATTAAACTATCACCTTATAGCGTTACTCTCACCGTGAAATCGTTGAAATTATCAATTATTCTGAATTGAATTCCAGTAACAACTGAATCTGTCAGAAATGTTCACGGAAGATTTTTCTGAACCGACTTCGTCAGTTACATACTATCATTAACAAACTGCTAAGCAAAATCACAAAAACAATGCTGACTCATTCCTGAAGACCTGAAGAAGTTATCAAAAAAATATTTAGAATTGTTATGTGAATTTTTAATGACTTGAAAAATCTCTGCTGCAGTGAGCAGTTATTGTGCACCCTCTGTAGAAATTTAAATGAAACTCTACCTAAAATTTTCAACATGGTGACAGTTCTGGATCTAGCAGATAAAATAGATTTTAATAAATTCTCCCAAAAGTTTTTTGGTCAACTAAAACCGCTATTCTTAACTTCATGCAGTCAAAATAAGAGAAATATTATTTGACTAAAACGTTTCAAAGGATGGATGATAATAACAACTTTGTCCACATTTTATCTATGTTAGAGTTCCTCTTAGAACTATTATACAAAAAATTTCTACCAGTATCGCTCATGAATACTCCACACTTACTTAAAACGTATGCAAATTAGCCTATTTGATGTATCACTCAGTGATGAATACTGGTTATTCGGTGACACTTTGAGTACAGTTTACTGATCATATTCACTTAGACTAAACTACTGTGAAATTACAGTCTATCAAACAGGCTGTATTTCGTACGTATTTTAGCATTTTTCGTAGTAATTCTTCTTCTCTTTCTCCTTGTGTTCGCTTAAAAACCATCAATTTCTTGAAAAATTGTGTGATTGCCCATGGGTAGTTGACTGACAGTAGCATCTATATATATTTTACGCCGAAAGACTTTATTTAGTTGTATTCGAAAAATAATTACAGAAATAAAAGCGTCTGTATGCAGACGAGCACGTAATAACTAAAAATGTTGAGATAAAAGAAAACATTGGTTGTTACTACAAGTTGCACTCAAAAAGCATTTTAAAAACAAAGTTATAAGGGAGTAAAATGCTGTGGAATACAGACATTGTAATCAGATAAAATATGTTGCAGATTTCAAGCCTTTTGACTGTTACCAATTCAGATATTTCTCGTAACCACACCCACAGAAAAGCAGCGATATTCTTATTTCATTGAAAAACAATGCTGACCTTACCCTATCACATGACAGAAGTGGACAGAGTGATGTGCATTAGTATAACGATAATTTGTATAAATGTTGGATTTGTAGACAACTGTTTATATTAGAGCAAGCAGTATAGACCTGCTAGTTTGAATTCTACTAAGACCAGAAACGAAGGTTAACTAAAATGTTATTCAAAGTTATATCAGATTGTCCAATAAATAAAGAAAATAATTGCTTGTTTTTGGTTAACTCAGGATGTTGTGAATGGATATTCTTTATTCACTGTGGCTAGATACAGAAAATAAATATTCTGATATAAAATATAAATAAATGTGAGGAAACCAAAAAAAACAGGATGTTATTGGATCAGTTATTGATAAACAGAATAATTCAAGGATTCTATTTCATGTTTCTTATAACGATTAGGCAACGACGGTTGACTGTTGACGTAAATTAAGAAAACCTAACAGCTGTCACTTTTTGTCTTAAGTACATTTCACTTTCGACGGAGACCACTGAAGTCAGGAAATAAATATGTTGATTTTTACCTATTGCAAAATTAGTAGGAAAGTCAAAACAGTACTACTATTAATTCTCAATAATGACAAACAAAGCACATTCAGATGCTTATTAAATCATAAACTGATGATTGCTTTTAGGATCTTATTAAAGTTGCATAACACTGAGGTAATGATCAGCAAAAGTATCTCAAAAAAACAAATTTCTTCGTTCTCAAATACCTATTTTAACTCGTAAGGGATATTCTTCCCATATTAATGCTGACTAGGGTGTTCAGTTACAATGATTTTTTCAACCTAAAGGTGGAGAGTTAAAAACTGCAATCAGAGTAAACTATGAATTTCTTTTTTTCGCAGCATAATGCTTTTTTAAACCCCACTTACATCTGATATGTTCGCAGTTCAGAAATACGGTATTAATTCTAAGACAAAATGTAAATAAGTCATATTTTTAACTGGCTACTTGAGAGTATTAGCTACAAATCATTTGCTACCAGCCTAATATTGTTATTTGATTCAAGAATGCAGTTAGAAAAAACTAAACAGGTGAGGTTTATGTCTCTTTATGCAGGCAACGCCCTAGTTTAACAACAAATCAAGCAAAACCGTGTACAAGCAATCATTCCCAATCATATAAATATATGTACATAAGAAATAGAAACATATATATTCATATATTTGCAAACCAGAAATGGACAATTAAAAAGCAAAGGGACATTTACTGAAATAGCAAAGCATAGCGCCCAATACTGAATTCACTGAAATCATAGCGGCAGAAGTAACACGCGTTTCTTTAACTCTGTGATCCTATCTTTTGCAATATCCATGAATTGATTTTTGATCGGTTAACTAAAATGTGTTTCAGCTCTTTTGCAGTTTTTGTTCAGTGTCATAAGCGATGAGCATCTGAAGAAAACCAAGATGATAAATTTGAATCCATATAATTCTACTTTTCTTTTGTTGTTGATAAGTGGAAATATGTAAATGTTAGATATGTATTTTGAAATGTCTTTCATGAAATACCTGAAGAAAAGTTCTGCATATGATAAATTTCAGAAAAATAAGTTCAAACCGATTTCTAATATAATTCTATCCTGTGTCTTCCGAAAGTAATTGCCTTAGATTATTTAAAGATGTTCACATGGAACAAACAGTTGAAATAGGATGAGCCTTTATTTTGTCGGAAAAGTATTCATCGACTTCCTCTACTGTCAAATAATTAATATTTTATAAACGTTAAACTCCTTGCAAAATCAAGCACAAAAATGTAACCGATGCCATTTTTCTGTTTCTCCAAATTTCATAAATGTAATGGTTGTGTGTTTTTAATATCTTTGGAAATAGAATTTTAATATATATTGAGGAAAAGTAGTGAAGCAGACTAATATGGTTAGATAACATTTTTAATATCTGCTAAGTTAGGTCTCTGTTGATTTATTTGGGGAGAAAAGTAATGAGGCAGTTATATAAAGTTGGTCATAACATAGAACCTCGAAACATATCAGTGCAAATGCATGGACCTCTGAATGTAATCTAATTGACTTCTGTTCACTAAAACTATAGGATCAGCAAAAGCTATCAGTTAATCTTTAGTAGTTAGAACTATTTCAATACTCAGGATTTGACAAACTGTACAAAATGTTATCCAAATTTTAAAGATGTATAACACCGAAGGAAAAATTCAAGAATTACAATGGAAACTCAGTGTTCCCAGGTTTTAAGTGTTTCCCCACTTCATGTGACCCCATGATGTACAGAAGCAAGGAATATGGATAACTGGATTCCAACGCAGTGGCTCAACAGTACCGTATTGGCCGCGGAACCTTGAAGTTCTGATGGGTTAGTAGGTGCACACTGCTAAGGAGGGCCCATGCGAGGACAAAACGACTGCTCATTCCTCCCAGATTTCAAATTTTTTTGCTACTGATTTCAGTCTGTGATGAATACCAACCCAAAATCAAGAAATAAATCTACGCAAACCTTCAAGTGGATAAGGAGACATTAATACCATTTGAAACATTTTGGATCAGGATACGTTGTTGAGTATTACAGTGTTATTATGTTGTGTGCTTGGAGATATTTAGAGCAAAATTGATGGAAAATAATCAAATTAAATAACTGCAACATTCAAACTCTTTTTTGGTTCAAAGACTCCTTATTTCTTTATTTTACTCGATGGTAAAATTTCCTGAAAATCTACCTGTCATAAAGAATCATTGCTACATGCATTAGATGTTGACTCAGTAAATAAAGGTTTTTATGATAAACCTCTTCTCTACCTAGCTTCATTGGAGTTTAAAACTGTCACCTTATCCCACTCTATAATGTGATTACCTGTCAGTCCATGAAAAGCGAATTACATATTACCTATCCTACTGGAGTTTATCAATTTTTTCCAACTACCATCAAATAAAAATGATTGGTGAGCTTTTGGACCAAAAAAAGAGTTTAAAGTTTGTGCGATTCCCTTGAAATGCTGATGAGAAATAATTTATGCTTGAAATATCAAGAAGTCAAAAACACTGTTTTGCTGTGACGTATGAAACAAACAAGTAAGATATAGAGTTATACTCTACCGGGGTACCTTAGTTTCACTTTCGTATTCACTGTACTTTTGACTAGTAATTTCCAACCAAGAACAAAAGTACACTAAATGGTAAAAGGGAATTTATATAGTGTACATAAACGGATTTTAAACAGCGAATTAAACAGATAATCAGAATCATAAAATTAAACATTACCGTAAGTAAATTATCCAGTATAATCAAACGTTGCAACGATGACTTTGGAAAAAGAATAGGTTTCATACACTACTTATAACTCAACAATAATGGTCCAAACTTTTCGACTGTTTGTGTGACAACTTTGTAGAGAAGCATTATTTCTACTATATCCAAGTAGCTTGACTTATAATGATTGTGGGGTAAATTTTCAAATGCTCCACCTTCTGAGCTTACTGGGTGCTGTGTCACAGTTGAAGTTTCATTACTCTACTTACGTCACCAAAGAAGCTGGATAATGCTCGTTATAGCGTAAACCAGACTAAATCATGATACAGCCAATTTACTCGACTATGTATGACCAAGTGAAGATACATACATTCATGTAAATAAATACCTAAGACTGCCTTTCACATACAAATGGCTTCCCGATAGAAAGGTACGATTCTGAGATTAGCATGAAAATAACTTCTGCTAAAATATCTGGATAACGGTTTCCTGATGGTGTCTCCGTTATGGAGCTGGTAGTTGTTCTTTCATGTGTATACTTTAATTCAGGGTCCCAAAAAATACTGCAGTTCATGCCACCTGCTTATAAATTGAATGGTTAATATTGACTACCTTCATAAACTAATGCTTTCAGAAATTTTAGGGTCATCATATATTTAATTGTAAGCACTTCAACCAATAAAAAAGCGTGTATCATTCGGAAATTTTTGCTTCTCAACATGTAACTGAGCACTCTATTAAAAATTACAGTGTGCATTAGAACAGACAAACAAAACCTTTTATAATTTAAATCCTAAGGAATAAAACTGCTCAAACCTACAAAAAATTTAATTACCATATTTGCATTCACTAGTACTATTCACTGCTAATATAAAAAGGTTTAGTGACACTTTTATGTTTACACACTAAAGTTCTCCTCAGCTCAGTTGTAAAGTAGCTGACTACAACACTGGTTGACGAGAGTTCCAGTCTTAGGCGGGACACCAGTTCCATCGAGGTTGCAGATACACCTTACTGACGAATGTCAACAGGCAAAAAACCTAGGGCTTCCTGCCGACTGCTTCCTACCAAATGACATCTACTTCTGTGCGCCGCACTGCTTAGCCTCCAAGCTTGGCGGCCTATCGCATATATAGTCTACTGGATCCTGTCTGCATTCAGGACTAGACAACATGAAATTAGTTGCTCTCCTGTTAGCAGTCAATAAAAGTTCTACTCTATATTGAATGTGCCACTAACACTACGTTAAAATACAGAACTTATTAAAATAATTCATTTAATCCTGTGAACTTTCGAAAGTAATTAAATATTTCAGTTATAAGGAATCAGTAGTGTTGAAAATATCTTTCGAAATGTTCCTCTTATTTGAAAAGATGATAAAAAGACGATAACTTAAATCACTCAGTTGTACTTCATCTAACCGTTGGTTAAATATGAATGAAATATGTACCTTTTAAATCATTCCATATTTTGAGTAAAACACATATTATACAACTGAATATTGGTATTGTAGGCTATGGCACATATATGGCATACATACATTTTCTATAATATTCCTTCCGACCCGAAATCGTCGAATCATTTGTTTGTTAAGTTTCTGGAGTTGAACTTACTTTTTGTTTACACTTTATTTTTACTCAAAAGACAGAAGCCAGGAAACTCCCAAATATGTCTCTTCGTTTACTCACATGACTCAATAATAATAGCGGTCATTGTCAACCTGTCTGTAACCTGAGATATCTATACAAAGTTTTCTATTCAAATATGTTTTGACAGAAGGAACACAACTGCGTTGATTAAACTACCACATAACTGACATAAAAACATACTTGAACTTCTAAAATTCAGCCCATTTTCCATGATGCCCTTCAGCTTTGAGTTTATTACAGAGTTTATAGAGTAAGAAATTTTGATCAATTGCTTGGTGCAAATTTAAAAGTTGTTTCAATTTATCTTAACTTATTTACTAACTAACATCAAATACAGCACTTTAATTCCTTCATATCTGATAAGCGAGTATTTAGTTTTTTCAACATAGCTCTCCAACCTTCTTGAAGAATCATTTATCAAATTCTAAGCTTCGTTTTAGATTACCAAAAGTTAATGACCGGTAGAAATTTAAAACAAGCTGTTTCATTCATTTTCGCTCACTCTGACCAGTGCAAAACAAAAATAAAGCCTATTATTACTGTACATTGCAATTATTATGGTTTATAAATTTTGGTTAGAAGTTGCCTCAGAATGAAATATATTTTTCAGAAGCAAAAAATTTTATGTCAAAATAAAGATCATTTCTGAGACGTTCATAAAAATCTTTGGTTTCTTTTACGCATACTTTTTAAGATGAATAGCTACACAGAATCAGCTTAAGCGGATTTGACTGTTATTTGATGGCGTATAAGAGATTAGTCCCAGAATATATGGATGCATTTTTCCTGCAAAGTCCACACATAAATTATCCGATGGTACAAATTATCTGAAGTCAAATGACGTGGATAGGATTCCAAAGACCCACGAGAAATCATGAGAATTTGCCATCAGCAGTGTGCAATATGTGGTAAAAAATGTGTCAACAAAATTCACGATGAATCCAAACAACCACTGACTAAGAAGGTTGAAGCCTAAAATGTCTGATAAAAAACGTCTTATGAACACTTCAGGCATCTTGTAAAATAGTTGAAATAATCCATTTTTATAGGTCCAAACCGCTTGACCCCTGTTGGGCTCCAATGCGGATGACTCGATACTGACGGATATTCATTACGTTATATTGATCTAGATGACTACCAGAAGAATTCAGGATGAACTTTTTGCCCCCACTGAGACTCGTTAGTTGGATATGCCTGCACCCCAGCTAGTGATGTTGCTCCAACTAAGACACGAAAACAGAATCCAAAGCTTTAAAGGACAAATGGTTATTTGCCGAGCTGACGACAAAAAAATAGTAAGAAACACGCAACCTAGATTCCTTTTCTAATCACCAAGATCCATACAATATCATAAATATTTGGCAGTATCAAGGCATCTGCATAGGAGCCCACCTAGCAATAGAGGTCAAGCAATTCGGGCCCTTGAACCAAAGAGAAATTACAAACATCATGACGAAAACTTATATCCACCACACAAGAGGCGGTTTTCGGGCCCTAGCGGCTAAGTAAATGGTTCTTTGGGGTTTGACGAGGCATATACTAGGTTCAAGTATCATTGATAGCAAAATCACTCGCTGGGATGCAGGTACATTCAGCTGACGGGGCCCAGAAAGGACGAAACGTGCATCATAAATTCCTCTGGTTGACACCATGATTAGAATATCTTGGTGTTTCCATTAAGTACTAGAAGACTGTTTTTCGTTTGCATTTCCATGCACACGTAAATTCAATATTTGTGGTATATTTTTATCTCTGACTCCAATTTGCTGTCACAAGTTAAACTGTTTCTATGTTTTCTGCATTTATATGAGTATAAGGTGCTTGGATGAGGAGATTTTAATCACCATTGGTTGCAGTACTTAACGGCTTTGATCCTTAATGTGTTTCATATAACATTTAATCTACTCATATTAGGATAATATTCCTACTGAGCAACGTATATCAGATATTCATCACGTGACTAAATGAAATAAAAAATTTGATTTTTTTCGAGTTCTTTGAACGTAACATTAGGCGATGAAGTACATTTTGTTCCACATTTCAGGCAGTAAAAACAAATGTTTCATTCTACAATTTTTATCACCCTCAAAAGTTAGAGTGCAATTAATAACAAAAATTGTTAACTCCGAGCGACAAAAATACAGAATTTTCAGAAGGTCTATGTACAACCTAAATTTATTGAAAGTATATCCATAACTTGTGCTCAGTTCTGGTTTAAAAGAAACCCTCATTAGACAATATGGATTGCCTATTTACATTAGATGGTAATGTACTACTTTCTATCGTTCCCAAAGTCTGCTATATATCTTTGTCCAACCTATATTTCCACACCGTTTTCGGCTCATTTTCCACTCTACTCTCAGTTCTTCAATTAACAGTTTAGGAAGTGGCATTCAAGCACTTTAAAACTGCTAAATTGACAATTTGTTCATATTTTGCCAACAAAAGCCACTCCTTCGAAACTGAAATGCATTTGACTGCACTGAATCTTAAACACATACGTTATCACGCATATGACAAACACAAAAACTTTCAAGACATGCTACTGAACGCTTACCAGCGTCACTTTGGGAGGAAGATTTTAGTTAGCAGCCCAGTTCGGGAACATAATATAGCATCAAAAAGTGCACTGTGTGTACAAAAGTCATTCACCGAAATGTCCAAAGTCAACTAAAACCATCCACACAGATATTGATTGATTCTTCAGTGTGCAGTTAAATCTCGTTTTGTTTTCCAAAATGCATTTAGGTTGTTTTTAAACATACAAGAGTATAATTTAGGTAGTGTGGGAGAAATTACTTCTGTATTCCGTTTATTTGATAACTCAGTTAAGGAAACAACAATAATTGGTTCTCATATGATCTTAAGCAGTAATATGAGTTCGAAACATCATCCAGTATATAATATTAAATCCTTCTATGCTAAATCAAACAAACAAAATTGATAGGCTGATGAATTATTGCAACATTCCTATTTTTCTTGAACTTCATGTTACTTGTAGGTTCGTCATTTTATAAAACCTTACGCCCATTTTAAAGATATACACTCGATAACCGCTGACATGCATACATATTATACGTCTGCTCTACAAAACACTCGTTCAGAAGTGGTGCAGCTTTACTGAAATTAGAAAAAATTATGCTAATCTACGTAAACAATAAGTTCTTTTGTAGTTTTATTCCTTTCATGCAGAATAAAGCAGATGTAACTTGGAACAAACTGCTCATTTTCAGAAGAAGCAGTACGAATCCCTCCTCAAATTTTCCCACCTTCTCACGACAGCTTTTGTCGTTCATTTCAGCTATAAAATCAAGAAACCGACTTAGGGAAATCTAATGTTCTAGAAGTAACTTGTTTAACGAATTCTCCATCTAAAACTGGATATCATCGGTTTCTTCAACCGATATGTGACTGAAGAGAGCTTAAAAGTGTTTAGGGTTTAAAAAATTCTTCTGATGTCTTGTAACGTTTCTATGTGCATTATTTGTTAACATTAGCACTTGAATGTAGGTTGACTTAGCTAGATATTGATAAAAGCAGCGAACGTTTTCGATTTGTTTCGTTACTGGTTTTCTCTTAGTGCTTATTTTCCCAGATGTCATCAACATTTTTACCTGCCTAAATACTTACCAGGATATATCACCCTGAAAAAGTCTAACAGACTATTAATTACTTAAAAACTGAGCAAAACTATTAAATAAAAGGAGACATGTCTGGAAGGAAAACTATACTCGCTGGAAACCTACCCAGTAATATATATATATATATACGAGATAATACAACGATTACAGCTAACAACGAAATAAACTATCCACAAAATTTAATATTCTAAATTCATTCATACCACAAACGTTTAGGAACGTAAGCAGCTAAATAGCAGCCCCAAAGTTAAACTAACATATTACATTTTACAATTCTTGTTTTTCTTGTTATGATAAGAATAAATGCAAATGCAAAACTAGCCACTTTGTCTCAATTATTGAATTTTTCTGCGAATCAACTAAAACTGTCATCAAAAAGAAGGATTTTCTTGTTAATTCTGTACATCTTGATTTTATGGTTGGTGTAGCCTTCTTTTAAGGTAAACAGTCTCGCGCGGGTACAACTTCTTGATAACTAAGAATAACTCAAATGTACGAAAGTTTTGATTTGACGTGTGTTAAACTAACTATTTCTTCTTCATTAGTTGTAGTGCAATTCGTGAAAGAATGATGGTTATGATCTATAGCAAATACTGACACAAATCTCCCCATCTAACCTAGTTGCTCTTTGGAAATTACTTCTTCCTTGAAGCAAATGACTTCGTCACTGGGTTTATAATGTTTTGTAGTAGTATCCAAACTATTTACATTTAAAAAACTCAGTGAACTGATATCTGGTTAGAGGCGGAGAAGTTTCACTGTTGACAGACCAAACTGATCAACGTTTGCATCTTTAGGTTGCTTTTTAGTTTATATAAAGTTCTACTCATTGTGTACACAGAATCCTTGATTTTGCATAGCAGCTTTTAGATTATTCTCTTGAATATGTCAGCTAGTTCACTGATTAAACTTTGAACCTTTAAATTTAAAGTAAAACAATAAGCACCTTCACTTTCGCATTCGATAACTTTGCAACATTTACTTGTATCTTTAGGACTGCACTTTGATAGAACACTTTACAGCGTTTCCTTAAAATATCACGTGACAAGAAGCCAGAACTTGATAGAAATGTTTGTAGGAAATCGGTTTATTCCAAAGAATTCTCAAGTGATCAATATTATTTACAGAATTATTTGTATTCAAAGAGAAGTGGACACCTGTTTTGACCTAGTTCAAGCTCCTTAAGAAGTGCGTATCCTGGACTTTACATGTGGCTTATAGCCTACTGAGGGTCAAGATGAATATTTCAAAATATTGAAAGTGTTTTCATTCATTTGTGATTTATCTTCCTATCAATCACTAAGTGAGTAAACTATTTCTTTGTGGTGAGATTATATGAAACTGTTCTGATCATTGGAAAGCAGATAAATATATTGATTCTAAACCAACATGCTAGGCTGAGGAATGGTGAGTAAGGATAGAAATAAAGAACCGACGGAATATTTTTCTCAAAAATCTGCTTTTATTTAACCTGATACGTTGAACAGTGTTTCTGTGTCACTTAGTTTTGTCGGTTATTCATAAAAATGCTTTGCCTGTCCTCAGAATGTTTTATTGGGACTTTTTTCTTTATATGCATAGCTGTATGAGATTTTTAAACACCTGCTGCTACTTGAAGAATGAACGTTTTCAGCCTGAATTACGAATGAGCCTGAAATAATCGCACGCATCTGCATGTTTTTAACAGTGGTTTTTGAGTTCCTGCCTATCCTAAGTAACCTAGTTCAGCATCAGCTAACACATACTTCATCTTGGCTTAGCACAATTTTGAACTGCACAAAAATCCTACTACGTAGACAGTGTTAAGAATGCAAACTAATACATCCTATTTTGCATGACATCAACGAAAATTAAATAAAAGAATATTAAAGCCTACTTTTCCGATAGTTCTTGTGTCTCAACGTGGAAGACCGGGGGATACTAATTTACAAACTCACAAAGGTTCTTATTTTGCTTCTATTTTCATTTCACATCTACCAAATAAAGATCTGTCCACCTACAGTCGTTGAACTGAACTCACTAATTCACTAACAATCTACTTTATCAAACAAAACTAATTGTTTTCCCTCTATGAATTTTTTTAATTTAAACATGTTTCAAGTCCATATTTTAGAAAATTAACAGTGTCTTCGGGTCGACAGTGATTTCTGTAACAAATTAGGCATAAAAACGAAAACTAATTGTGGCTATAGATCATATTATGCTTCTTAACTCTAATTTACTAAGTTTACTTGGATTCAAGGCGACTGGTTCATCTAGATCTCATAGATGCGTTTAGACATTATTTTTGGTTTTAGGTTTTTGCTGACAAAATACTGTCTTCTTTAGTGACACCACAAGCGTAAGTACAAGCTGGATTGATCAAATATATGCTTGTTAGTTGAAGGCTGAATCTTCTCCAGATGCATCTTATTGTGTTACCTTGTTTTTGGAAATATCGGTAAGCACTATGCAACTCAACAACATTCGTTTTTCTGCAATATTACCAAAAAAAGCCACATCTCTGAAGAATCATATCTAGATTATCTGAACCATTCACTGGTTCTGATTCCATTCAAAGTAAATCACGTCGAAAAACTTAGAGAAACTTTGGCTAATTTTATTCGTGAGACAGTGTTTATTGAGTTAAAATGGTGTGTAGTTCTCCTGAAAGCTTTTTAAAAGATGTGATACGAAATAAGTAACATCCATTACTATTACCCCTTAGTATCATATACTGCGTAAGTCATATGCGAGAAAAGAACTAATACAACGGTCAACACTTAGTAAGCTCCCAACTACAAAAAGAAGGGATTCTAAGAGGTTCATTTTTGTACCATATCTTCATGTGACGTCGTAATAATAATACAATAAAAGGCATTGCGTTTTAAAGCTTTATGTGGCAGTTCCAGTAACGACGTCTGTTGGTAAGAATTAGTTAGACTAATAGCCATGAATTAACATCTAAATGTCAATTCTAACAAGGTGTGTCCAATTTATTCAAGAATTCTAGTTGTTAGGCGCTGCCTTGAAAATATGTTTATATCTATGACTTCTTCCAAAAGCGGGTACTGAATCCATAGAACATTTCATAACACACTGTTTCACTGAAGACAATAAATTTCAGTCATAAACTGGGTAAGGTTACAACGTTTGGAAATGCTACAAAAGCCACTGTCGAAAGTATAGATATCAATGAAATTTCAGGATGTCTAAATGTTCACACTATTCCTGTAGTTTATGAGAATACAATGCGGTACCAAAAAGATCACAAACCAAGACGTTCAATCAGTGATAAAGTTATGACACACTTGTGATTTTCGGGAAGTCAGTAGCCGAAAATATACTTATGCTAACATTTTTCGTAAAAGGATTTATGCAGTTTGATTTACACAGTATTACCATCCAAATAAATTAAATAACTTGGCCAACAATTATTATTATTGTAAATTGTTTGGTAGCGGCCAGCAGAAGAATCCAGGACGCGCGTCTCGTCCTACTTGAGAATCGTCAGCTGGATGTACCTGCACCCCATTGAGTGGTATTGTTGCCACTGAGACTCGAACCGCATACCTACCACTTTATACGCCAGGGCGTTTCCCACTACTCCACGGAGGCATGATGGCCACTTCCTGTACGATGAGAAGTGGTTATGACTACTTACTGATATTTTTGTTATTCGTCATTGTATTTATTGGGTCAAACAGTTTGACCTCCAATAGCATATGGGCTCCAATACTTATAGAGGTCGAACAGTTCAATCCAATAAAAACAACGGAGAATTAGAAAAATGTCAATAAATAGTAACTGATATAATCATATGTCCAATAAGTTCCTAGTGGAACATAAGACTTCAGTAGCACATCTCCATTGCACTCTCTCCTATGCAGTCTTCTCAACCTGGCTCCACCAATGCCCGCAAGTATCCATTTCTCCCTCACACGATCTAGTTGAAATGTTGCTGCCCTGCCTATGTAGGTGAAACCGACAACTCCGTTTAGATTTCTCTTGCTGATGATGCTTGTAGTTGTTGGTGACGGTGGTTGGTTGCAATGGTTGGGTATCTTCATCATCTCGGTCTTCTCTACGTTCGCCTGAAGTCCTGTTTTCGTCACCTGTTCTGCAAACTTGCGGCTAATAATATTATAAGAAAAATAGGAATAAATTTTATTCCATCGAGGAACTCCAAACCAGTGATAGCAATAACTTCAGTATAGCACAGCATATTTCATCGCCTATTGTCTTGTGATATACTGAGAAAGCAAATCCCATATATCGTTGAAAAATATTCAAGGTATTTCATGGACTGTAAAGAAACATCCCATTGCCAAAGAAAACTGAAACAAGGTTGTTCAGACTTAGAAGCTTATGTATAAGAAAAGAACTATTCATGCTAATTTTACCTAACTAATTATGTAGTTGAATTGAAGAAGTTTCATAAAAACAGATAAAACAGATGAAAGATAATGGAGATGGTGTAGTTGCTAAGGATACCACACCAAAGCACCAGTTGAAGTGATTTAAAATTAAAGAAATTATTGGTCGAAAAGTAAAATAGTGGTCATGAGATAGGTACTCCTCAGTTAGTCAGTTGTCTCTAATCTAACTGCATATTTGGTGTCACAATAGAGGAGATAGAAAAGTAGTCGTCTAAAAACCAAGGCTGTTGATAATACTCAACTATTTGGAAATGTTCAAAATCAGTCTCTTGATTTAATTAGTAAGTCTTATTGGTCAGATGTATCTTTATCTTGTTAAATAAGATTTTCGCCCGAACACCGAATGCCTCCAAGTCACCCTTACTATTGAAAATCAAATTCTCTTCCACCTTCTAATGCATATTTTAGATCGTTTTGAACAAGAACTTCACCAGCTGATGTTTGTTCGTAATGAGTACTGCCTCAAAAGAGAGCTCCCCATGCAACTCAAAAATGCATAACGTTTAAGATAATCTTTAAATGTAATGATAATTCAAAAAAAATATAGATATATTTGTAATTTTACAGGATTTTGGTCCTTATCTCAAATTCTTAGAAAAAGTTGACTTCATACAAAGTCTAAAACCTAATTTATGTGAACAAGCCGATTTCACCTTGTCACGCAATGAATAAACAAATGTGGTTTTGTAACCCAGTGTTTTGAATATAAATGTAGTTGTCTATATCGACACTCTGAAGTAGCAGCTGCTTATGATGAACAGCTAACCATAAATCTTCATGTATTTCAGTGCGCATCAAATTAAAACTAATATAATTGACATAATACATAACCTTTTTCTTTTATAAAATGAACTAGAAAATGACTACACTAAGAAAGTCTCCAATGAAACAGTGGAAATTAGTTTTTGTTCACACAACTTCATATAACTGACATACTATTACAACAACAAGTTTTGTACCTTTGTTTTATCTTCAATATGTGAAGAAAATAGAAAAACTCGATTGACAATACGAATTGTTTTACAGGTCCTGAGTTTTCATGTGTGAATTTGTTCAATTTACACTTGGATGAAATTTATACAAATTATGGGGACATCAAGTAACTACTTTTACGCTTAAATGCATCTGTGTTACAGCACATAAAATCAAGTAGTTTACGCAGCATTTACCGATTTTAAAATATAAGTAGATTTAAATTGCATTCGAGAAGGTGAACTCCAAAACTTGAGCAGCCTAACTGCCGCGTGCTCCTCACGTTCCAATTTCTCTTCAAATACCTATAACTAATGATAACCCATTGAATGACGTATGTCAACAATAATTCTATGATTTTATGTCAATGGGTATTGTTATAAATCTACAATTATGAGTTGGTGACGCCCCTAAACCTATTGCTTGCCCAGTCAAGAAGACTTTTAAGTAATAATTTTAGTTTTTTGACTACAAAAACAATAATTTCACTTTTCATCTTCGAAAATCTAACTGAAAAATTGTTTAACATCTGCTTCGTGTGGTTTCGAGGGGAAATTTAGCTTAGTACAAACTTATGGGTTTACTGAGAAGAAGATAGCAGGTTTTAGAAACATTTTGTATGAAATTATCTGTTTTATCTATCCGAAAGCATGATATGTTTAAGGATTATAGTGCCTTTATTAATAAAGTTTACATTAATTCATATTCATCATCTCGCAATGAAGTTTACCCGGAGAGTCATTTAGTGGATAATAAAGTTGGTGAAAAGTAACTTGATAACTAACTGAGTTTAAACTAAGTAGATTATTCCATGTAGTTTGTGTCGTCGTAAGCCAAAGTAAACAGGATTATTGCTAGATTATACTATTCACTAATTGTTCACCTTTTACAAAGTGGTTTCCATATCCTAAGTATTTTACTGGGTAAATAGACCTATAGAATCTCACCATCCTTGTATGACTCGTAGCCGACCCTGAAGCAACGTATCATGAGTGTGTGCTGGCCTTCTTGTAAGCCTTGATTTATGCAAACAATGCTGCTAACTACTGATGATCTTATGTACAGTTTGGACGATAAGTTTGATAAGACCAAATTATCATCTTGCACTATTCACTACTTACTTAAACTTTCATGGAAATGGCATAATTATGGAGAAGAACCCTAAATTAGTTCATCCTTTGATGTTATGTTGTGCACACTAGACTTATTGGCGAAATATATTTCACTCCCTGAATCCTATTAACCAGTTCAGATAAAGTTTTCAGTAATCATCAAGCGAAGAAGCAACAGAATAGAGCTTTGAGTTTGAAAGGAGAGTTAATCACTGTTTGTTTAATGCAGTGAATTAAATTTAAACTACTATAACTTGAAATCTAAAATTTTATGCGTGATATCCAACTTCGTGACTCTGATGCCAGATTTTGATTCTAAAGGTCCAAATCCTACACTATTTCATTGAGTTTTAGGCAAATAAAGAAAACTTGGGTACTTTTTTACTTTTAGATCACAGTTTACTGGGTTTAATATCACTGAGTTGCGCGGATAATTACCTTCATTGTAAACATTTTAACTTCAGGCAGTTAGGATAGTTCGAAAACCAAGATACATTTCTCAGCTCCAAAAAACCACTGTGTTCATTCAAATTTCCTTTCATGTTTGTATTTAAAACTATAAGAAGTAACATTTCGTAAACTTGTGAGCTAAACGTCATTTACGAATCGCACAAAGACAATAAAATTGTTTACTTTATTTAATGGACAATAGTTTCAGCAACAAGCATTGCTTCAAGAGATTTCCACCAAATACGCACCGTTCTTGAAGACGCTCCGATTGTTAAAATTTAATGACTGAAATTTCCCTTATTTTGAGATCACAGTCGATAAGTTGAAATGATCAACAACACAATGTTCACATAATCATTTTCGAACGAAAGAGTATGACATAATGTTTGAACACATTCAGCAACTGTGAATCGAACAAAAAATCGCAAGTATATCGTAACTTTTTTTAATGCTTAGTTATTACCGGTTGAAGTCAATCAAATTAACTGTCCTATTTTAGTTCATTGAAATCCCTAATTCATACTGCTTATTCACGTAGTTGAATTACTTACCTTTTTATATATCTTTTACTCAACTTCTGTCATCACTAACTGTATATACCAATTCACACGTTGAGTCAAAACATATACACTGTTCTCATTTCTGCACATATCTAGAAAAATCTGAATTATAAGGAAGTTACGGTTTAAAAAGAGAAGTTGCTCAACATTTACTCCGTAATGGACATAAAGTTGATGTATTAAAATCTCTATCAATAAATAACTGACACCCACTCCTCTACGATTTACTGAAGCAGTTGCATTTGAAAGATTTGAATGTGATATATGTATTCATTGCCATTCTTGGTGATTTTAATCTCCTAATTTTGTAACTACAACCTTTCATCATAACTTCATTTTATCTTTCAATCTATTCCAAAACCTACCCTTACTTTCTGAGTTGTGTTCACCTTACTAATCAATATGATAGAAACTTTTTACCCTTTCATCACGCTGACTAAAGCAGGATGACACATTTTACTACTACTGGAATAACATTACGTACAAAACGCTCCAATTTTTACTAATAGTTAGGCTTCGATCAGTCGTAGAAACGTCATCGACCTTGACCAACCTAAATCTATGTTACCTTCCTCCTAAATGAAAACAATTTTTAACTCATCAAAGTGCATTGAACAAAATGTTTTTCTTATCGTAAACATCATACCCCACAGGTTGAGAAGAATCTACAGATGAGTGTTAATTCTACTACTATTATTCTTCTTGCTTTATTCATATATCTTTTTACTCTTTATATATTCTACTGCATTCTCACCTTGAGTTAATCCTTTCTTGACTCAAATCTTTAAAAGTAAGGTGAAAAGAAACAAAAGCGGTAACGTATGTGAAGTTTTGAGTTGAAGGTTAATCACCACCACTTACCAAACTACAGTTTCCATTCAGTCAACCCAGTATTACTTTTAAA
This sequence comes from Heterobilharzia americana, assembly GCA_944470555.2. Lineage (NCBI taxonomy): Eukaryota > Metazoa > Platyhelminthes > Trematoda > Strigeidida > Schistosomatidae > Heterobilharzia > Heterobilharzia americana. The sequence continues at coordinate 24,585,111 of OX104128.1, forward strand.
CACAAATGATTGACTTTTTCAAAATTCCTTCAAGCCTAAAATGTATTTTTGATCCGATTTAGAGGATAGTGAGGATTATACTTCACTAGTCATAAACAATCCATTTGAACGATACTATAGTTGGACACTTTTTTAACAAATGGACTTCAGTAAATTTCTTCGAAGTTCATACTGACACTAAACAACCATAACTTCCAACAATCTTCAATGACTTTAGATGGTGAAAATGAACAGTAACAGATGTTTCATTCTGTTGAAATCTGAATTATAAGAAAACATTTTCTTTCACTTAGTCTGTTTATTCAATTTAAAGCTAATAAACTGGTGAAATGGAATTTTATGCAATAAAGTGGACATTTCCAAATTCCTAAAATAAATGTGATTTCGCTTAGGATATAATGGCCTTTTTGTATTCTTTCTCTTGAATAGTATGAATAACCAGAAACTTCAACGCATTTCGTTTAAAAGAAACTAGTTACCACTTACATAATCCAAAATTAAACTTATTTAATAGCAGCTGACCCCAAGCTTTTAAAAATATTTTTATCGTCATTGAATGTTTATGTGTATAAAGTTTCTCATAAAATAAAGGCTTGTGTTCATGTTTAAGGTCCAAACTTTAGCACCGTAAAATACAGAAAAAGCCAATATCTTTAAAGCCTTTTGTTTCGATTTCTTCATCGTGATTAGGAGAGAATAAACAATTAGATCCATTTTGTGTCAAAAACACATTATTTTGCTAAGTAAACCTATGAATGCAGTTGTCAATACTACTCGCACCAGCTAATGAAAATTTAATCTCACGATTTATTCAGTGAAATGAATACATTAAGCTATTCTCCTCAATAGTTTTAGAAATAAGCTGATGGTCTAGCCTTGTAAAATCTTTTCCATCATGTTCAATCAAAATATGTATACTGATGAAGCAAGTTAAAAAAGTCGTTTTGACCAAACACTATTTATATATTAAAAATTCCAACTGGTGTTTTGGAAATTGATGATACATAAAACTCTTCCTTCTTGTTGTCATACTATTAATTCGAAGATGAACCAAATGAGATTTCTGTGTTAGATATTGGCATTCAGATACTCATTTTTTAACTGTTATTAATAATTACTGTTATATGGCCCTAATACTATTAAGCAGACTTGAATAATTCCACCTTTATAAGACCGGCTATATCACTCATTTTTTTTACGAATGATCGATGACCTTAGCTTTAGTAAGATCATACTTTTTGGTGTCAACCGAGTTAAATTTAAAGCCTCATCTTCAGTTGATAAGCAGTCTAAAGCTCACTGTTACACTTTTCAGTTGATTTGACCATCTTTACCACGAATGACATCATGTCCATTATGTCGCATATTTTGACATGGATACTAGCAGTTGTTTCCCATTTCCAAATCACGACGGGTTTTGATGGGTGTATTACTAACATTCAGATATGTTATCTAACAGTGGTAGCAGTGGTGTATTTATGTTAACTCATTAACTAGTTGTTCATCAATATGCCATCTGTAATGCAGTATAGTCAAATTTTTCTCTTACTGAAAACCCATGATAAAACTGTAGATAATAGGTGTAAAGTGAATTCATAACTGCTAGCTGTGTTGTTTAGATCCATGATATTTAACTAAAAAGATGACTTCTGCACACTCATATTTCTTAACGCAAATTGACTGAACTAGATTAAGAAATACCATTCAGTTGAATACTGATATATAAGACACATAAACCAATATCTGTATAAAGCGTTTGTATGCTAAAATATTTCTTTAGTATCATCTGCTTCTATTTCAACTACAATTACAGTAGTTAGATGCATAGTGAAGAATTATTTTTTGAAACGGTCCTAACATGCTTCACCAGTACTACTCTTTGCATACTATCAGTAGTGTATCGTTAATTAGCACCTACAAACCAGTGTATCAAGTAACAGGTTGCACCCATGCTGCGTCTAACAGTTAGCACTGAATTAATAAAATACTAAATAAATAAAGCGGCTTGACTAAAATGCCTGACACACTAAAAATTAGGTAGCGCCTCAGTAAACAAAGAATAAATGGATTCCTGTTAATTTACTTACCACCTGGGTTATGTCACTAAGAGAGGAAAATAAGTATAGTATATCTTACAACTGGAGTGGGGGGATTTTCGCACATGAAAAGGTTAAAAGTCAGACTAACATGTTTCTTACAATAGCTTCTCGATTGAATTTATTTGCTAGTGCTTCATTTGTTCACTACTAATAAGAATAAACATTTCATGAATGAAATAAAACTCTCTCAGTATTTCGCCTTATAACGATAACGTTTTCAAAATAATTACGAAATAAATGACAAAACTTGTCACTGTAAAGGAAATTCTTCATAATAATATAATAGTTCAATCTTAACACTGACTTCTAGACAATTTCATGCTTGTTATTTTCCGGTTAGATAACCACCAAATGCATGCTTTGTTATCTGTATCAAGCGGTAATCTTTTCAAAATGACCTTGATTTAAGTATTTCTAAACGTCATGCTCTTGATTTTAGTCTCAGATGCAAACAAAGCCTATGCAAACTGTTTCAGTTAAAAGTATCTTCTAACATCGATGACATTTCTGCAGAAAATAAACCCTGTTATCTGTCTAACGATTACTTTTTACTGACTTTTGTTAGTATTTCACTTGAGTGATTATACTAGGAAGCTTAAGCTGTCTAGTATTACCTGAGCTCGTGCAATTTATTAGTTATTTTATATCATAAATTCTCTTCCATTTTTCCTTTCTAGGTCGCCGGAAAAGACCACGCCACGTGGCGTGAATTTTACAGGACTCTCAGAAACGTTTGTGATTCTCCTCAAATCCTTGTGAATGACGGACTATTACAGACACGCTTCTGGGCACATGTTTGTAATGAGTTATACGTGAATGCTGTGGAATAAGGAGCATTCATAATTTTCTCCTTGTCTCTCCTAAAGTCAGAGTTAATTCCACTTGACTTCTTTTAGGTAAGTTGAAATACAAAGCCTCAATCACAACGTACCTAGCAAATACATTGTGTGTACGAAACGGCTACGCTTTTGCTATCATAGATTTAAGTTAAAAAGAAACTGATAACAAGGAGGACTGTCTTCATAACTCCTCATCAGAGATGTACATTTATACAGTGGTTAAAACGGATTTTAATTAATACCAACAAGAGTGAAACTTAAATGTTAGTTAATTAGAAAACGTTTTAAACTGTGAATCCAAAGATAAAATAGTATAACGTAAGAAACAGCATCTTTATTCGAAACAGGACACAGATTGGTGAACAATCCTATTTTAGAAAGTATTATACTATCAGGACACTCAGCACCGGCACATAACTGACTTGATATAATAATAAAGTGAGGACAAGCCGTTCAAAAAGATCCCAGTCATGTCTTTTGTACAGCAGAAAAGTCACAAAAAGAAACCTTCAACTTGTGCACATCAGCGTTTTGTTCAGTCTTTTTTACTACTTAGGCCTTAGTTTCACAACTCTATTTTCAGTACTTTTCTCTCCAGTCCAAATCTACTTCTTTGGTTACAGCCGACCTTCTAGCCTTCTCGTACACAATAATCCCGTTCTTCTATTCCATTTGATTAAAACAGACAAGTATTTCTCAGCCCTGTTAATTATTTTACGTCTGCACATTCTCGCTGCATGTAACTAAGTTTTATCTCGTATACTATACTTCATTTACCTTCCACTTCACAGTTTATTGTTTTTTTACTAATTAACATTACCATTTGAACCTTGCTGGCATTACTTATGGTATCTTTTAACTATGATACAGCTGTACACCTATGACAAGTACTTACAAAAGAGTTTTCTTTTCTGGTCAAAGTATTTCGAATTCAAATATCATGCATTTACTACTGCCCTTATCGTTATTGTTAATAACATGTTAGTCGCTACAATAACTTCTGTGAGAAATGCTGCATAAGAAGTAAACTTGTTTGCAATATTGCATGCTAAGAATTTCATACCATATCAAAGAAAATTGTCTGTCAAAAGCTGACTGTTACTAGCATATAAATCTCCTTCATATAGGGTACAGTCAAACAGTATAATTTACTAAATAGTGTTTTCAGCATAAATTAACTTATCTTTTTGTTATTCATTCTCAATATTCATCTGTTCATGAAACATGGAAAAGATTTTCAAAATTATCTATTGTTTGAAGAATGCTGGTCTAGGAACAATCCATACCGACATATTTCGACCATTTTTCAATTCACATCACTTGCTAACAGTTTCATGCACCTATTATATAATCAAGGAGTGAAATCCTACGTATCTCCTACTAAATTCAAGAAGACTCCAAACACCATTTATCCACCTTAGCTACATTCTGAAACTTTCCAGAAGCACTCACTGATCAATATGCCAAGTCACCCAAACCGTTGTATCTGAATATTTATTAAAATATTTGTATTTTTTCTCCAGAGTTCAAGCATTTTTACAAACATATTTTTACTTCGATATTCATAAAGGCAAAAAAAGAAGACTTGTATTCTGAAATTCAAGCTAGCTAAATACTTTCTAACAGTCAATCCTCATGTGAATAAAATATTTCGAAAATGTAACACTGAAAAGATATAATTAAAATCAGAGTACTGGTATAATCAGAATATTGGACGAAACACTGTACTAAGATGGACCAATGATTTTTTTTAAATAAAAGTATATTTCATTAATGTTAACACTTCAACATTGAGAAATATTGACTGATACTAAAATAATCTATTGTTTGGCTGAAAACGAAAGCGAACTCATTACAGAGTCTTGTTTCCATAATGTTTACTAAATTTTAGTGAAAACTGATAGCAACTCCAATTTTAGACATATATATATATAGCCATGTCTTAATCAAAAACCTACAACCCTGTGCACCATGGCTAAACAGAATTATTCAATGAATGACACTTTCATGTATACAGCTATATATGTGACGAAACCTTTGAGGCATGTATGACATAAAAATTTAGAAGCTTCTCAAACTCGAAATTTTGGACTAGAACTCTTGTTTATATTGAATAACAAAAGATTATGCCTGAGGTAATTGTTTAGCAATGCACAAGTATTTCGCATGATTATAGTAAATAAAGGGCATGATGGATCAGAAATGTTAATTTAAGTAACAAAAGCATGTTAACTAAATAAGGTTGAAATACCTAACAAGGTTAGTTATCTCTATCACTACTTGCCTGACTGAATGACTTGAGACGTTTCGTAAGTGACTGAACAAGTAGAAAACAAAAGTGTGCTCAAATTATTCATTTTGCAATTAAATTCTTATGTGATCGGAACTAAGTGAGCGAAGACGTTTGATGGGTGTGTGTTTCACTTTAAATTATAGATATATCAAAATCTGAGCATTTCTGTAGCACAAAGTCATATTTAAGAAAGCTAAAAAAATATAAATGGAGTCGATATTTACTGCGGTTTACTAATTTTTCCACTGGTGCCTCTGATTGCTTATATAGAAATAAAAAAACACTGAATCTAAATAAAAGACTGGTTGAGCAAACAAACATATTCCTTTTCATTTAGGCTTTTATCCGATGTAGTGTACAGCCAAAGACAAAGACCTAATTGAAAAGGAATATACTTCTTCGCTTAATCAGTCTTTTCTAATTGCCTTAACGGGAATTTTCTACATTTGTTAGCTATACTCAAGAACAAAGGTCATGTTACCTTCTCTTCCTGATTCAAAAGTTCAACGGGTTGCAAGATACTTCTCGAAGGAAACTGGCTATAACCTACTGTGAGTTCATAAAATAGAAATGACTGTTAAGGGTATTCAGCAGCGAGACAATTTTCCCCACAGAAAAGTTTCGTTTTTCAAGAATAAATAAGATCTTTGTCTCCCTTTGCTTTTTAACTGAACTATTAAACATTTCAAACATGAAATACCACTTACTAGGTAAAATGAAGCAAGTTTTGAAAATTAGAGGTATTTGATGCTCAGGTTGATGAAGAGAAAAACAGGACGAAATTCAGCTGTCTGCAGAATTATCTTTTAGAAATATTATTCAGTAATTTAATTGCATTGACAATGACTGTGGACGTGTATCTTTAGAAACGATTCAACGTCACTTCAAACGAGATCAAACAATGATGACATAGAGAGAATAACATGATTACAAGTAAGGCAGTCAACCAATCAGTAAGAAGGGCCAAAACACTAATATTTCGAAAACAGTAAATCGACATTTTATTTATATAAACAAAAGCCAGTGAAAAAAATCAGTTTTTCAAAAGATGATTTCCATAAATCTTAGTAAATATAGTCAGAAAAACCTTGATGATAGATCTTTTCCCAATTTATGAAACCGTTTAAGTTTTCAGTATCTTAGTGAGCCAATATTTTTATGGTAATTTTCTTGTTTATACACAGATTACATCCCACTGAACTATTTTTATAAGCCTTCATTCTTCATAGCTGACCTAAGCTCCATTCTTCTTGAAAGATATTAAAAATTATCTTGGAAATCAAAATTGGCGGCTTGCCTAAACGTTCGGTTACCAAACGTTTTCCACCGATTGCATTTCATTAGTTGTTTCCCTTCTAGTTTGCTTTAATCTTTAAAATATGTCTTATAAACTTACTATATTCCCTAATACATTTTTAAAATTTTTTAAACTGCACTTTCTCAAGCTAACAAAGTATACACGCCGTGCCAGTAGGGAATGAAATTACAACTACGCAAATATACAGCACATCTATTCTTGTTATATCTTTAAGGAATCACAACTTTTTGTACTAGCTGTATAATCAAAGTTACCCTTGATTCTCTCTTCATTCACCAGTCTCATCCAGACTCTAATGCAGCATCAGCTGCTTGTTTCACATTATCGCCCTTAGTACTGTTGTTATTAACAGTATACAGATGTAATAATTACTTGGTTTAGAAATAATCTACACGGAATGAATTTGTTGAAAAAGTACATGTTAAGAATTCCATTCTGTGGCACATATGTTGTTTAGAATAAAGTGGTTATTATTATGAAACTTGGAGTTCTGACTTAATATGATTCTTCTGGACGTGTCAAGCTTCTCTTGCCATCAAAATGCTTGTTTTCATTTAATTGAAGAGGATAAAATCTCATGACTTTTGTTTTGAGTGAAAACGCTTATCAGTATTGGGACTGAAGCGTATTTAGACATTCAGTAGTAATAAGTCTTCGAATTCATGACTCAGTTTCACTCATCTATTATGCCTCAAAAAGACCAAGTGGCAATAATTCTAGAAACTGTCATGCATCTTGAACCAATTTCCAGAATAAAGTTTTCATACTTTCATAGGTCACACAACTCTGTTCACCTAACACTGACACACCTACAGTCTAAGTAAAAACGTTGACAGAATGTCTTTTAAAGTAACTAAGACTTTCGTGAAGCACTTATTTCATATGTATGAATCACTTTTCAATGACGTTATCTGACTGACGGATGACTGAGAAGGATCAAAAAGAAAAAATCCACCTCTAGCAGATATTGATAAATGAATTCTGAGTGTTTAAAAAGTTTGGCACCCCATTCATTGTTACACCTCGAATGTTACAAACGTTTCAAACCGCTGAACATTAGTGTAACTCAACAGCCATATGAGCGTTTGTTCACCAGAAAACAAATAACACGTCTTGTGTCATTGCAGAGTGTCAGATGCTGTCTATGTTCTAGACATTAATATTTCGCCTTTTAAATTCATATATGTCCTGTTAACATATGTTTAATTGAAAGAGGAGTAAATTATTCTAAACTTAAATAAGGATAAATAAGCCACACAACTGGTGTAACTAATAAAGGACACAAATTCGAAAGTTCGAACAGGTAATCTAATACTATACACTGTTCATTGGCTTTTAAAAAAATTGCCTTTGAGACGCAGTGTTTCACAAAAGATGCTTTGCATCGTTTAATAAAACAGTCTAAAAATTATGAACCATAACTATTAGACTTTCTTCAAACTAACTGACATGATGAGTCGCAAGAGACGAAATTTCTGGTACCTTGCGTCTTACTCGATACTCATCAACTGGATGGAAACGCGCTTCAAGTAAATTATCCTAATAAATATTCAGGCAATATTGTGGCATCCACATATGCGCTCATATGCCAACAGAGGCCGAACAATTTGATCCAGCAAAACAATGGAGAACTACATAGACATCAACAAAACATTTTACTCTAACTTCATTAGAGTTAATGACATAAGTTTAAAAAAGAAACCACTAAGTCGCGCCTTCAATGTTGGATAGTAATGTGCACGTTACGAAACATGTCATCATCGGCTACAGTACCAATTTTAATTATGTAGAAAATAATTGAATACTAAGAAGTATCAGCTGGCTGTTGTATCCAAGTTTGAAATTTTCCAACGCTGAGGAAGATCTGATGGATTCTAAACAAACCCCTGGGCTTGTACGCAAGGGTCAATTTTTCGGTCTAACCACTGAATATTTGAATGACTTGACAAGTTTAGCACCTAAGTTCTGTCGTAAGCAGGATGAATGATACTTATTGCCACCTAGTGCTTCATAAGCCACAATAGTTCCACAACTTTGCAGGAATTGCAGTTACTTATCAGAATCAGCTGTTACTTCATCTCAGACAGTGTAAAACAGTAGCAGTTTATCACTGACACTGCTTCTTTTTTGAAAAATGATTTTAGAATTTTGATGCCTTATTCATACTGGTTAATTTTGTATGTGGCTTGGGCTGTACAGCGAAAAATTATACGAACTAAATCAACAATGATAAATATTTTTAGGGATGATAAAAACCACTCACTTGTTCGTACATTTTTTCCTACCGTCTAATTTGAGTTTATATACTTTCTTCGAATGAATTCATGTAACTTAGGCAGACGTTCGGATTTCCCATAATAGCATTGACAAAATGTCTAAACCAGTGAAGTTCTATGTACGAATGTATTCGTGAATTAATGAATAGCAGCTGAAGAGAAACGTATGGTTTCAAAATTTGCGCTTAGCTATAAAATAAAAATATACATAATTCAAAACAGGCGAAAATATTGTTTAATTTAGTTTTGAAGATATAAATAGCATTTCTTTAGTAGAAAGTCTACAATGAGATAGTTGTTTCAGATATTATAGAAACGTGAAAAATTGTAATGTCACTCCATGATTCAATCCAAGGTCTTACCGATCATTTGAACAGTAATTAAAACGTCACTTTAACGTTAATAAAACGTTTCTAACATTCTAACACAAAATATTTCGAATATTTGTTTTATTTCGTGTAATACTTCACAAAACCACTCATGTAACTTATGTTTGGCAATATAACACGTACGGAAAATGTACCTTGGCAAGTTATTAAACTGTAAGGCTTTGGTTTAGTTTTGTTTGAATTATCTGTAAGCTGAAGTATGTTTTTACACTTCTATGTAAGAGTGGATTATATGTTCATGTCAGGACTTTTATTTCAGTTAAGTCTTATATCCTTCCTCAGACGAAATCAATGAAAATGTTTAGCTAAAGTGGGTATACAAAACGTAATAAAAATAATTTCATATCGAAACTATCAGTTAGCCAAAAAATTGTACACAAACCACTGCTTTATTCTAATTTATGTCGCACCGTGATGATGAGCACACAAAAGAAGTATTTTCCCCGGTACGAAATATTCACTATATACAGCTGACAAAATATACTATAGCTAACTTCAGAATGCTTTTACCAATCTGGAGCTTCGATCATTCTGAAAAATTATCACATACGTATGTAAGCAATTCGGTTAACTTATGTAACAGTTTGGCTCAAAATTTCAGTCGTTCTTCTTTGAATTGTACCCTGACTATTGAAATAAATTTGAAAACAAATACTCCGAAAACAATTTGAACAAACTTGAAAACACTAAAGTTGATAAACCTTCAAACTGAATGTTTTTACTGAAAAATAATAGTCCCCATGGTTCCGATAATCTTCACCAGAAGATCCAAGGTATTGTAAAGCTTTTTGCAGTTTATTCACCTCTAATCTCTTGCCATTAAAAAGATATTCCTTTAATGGAATATATTACGTTTTCATATGTTTTCTACAAAATAAATATGGAACTTAGAAACTGCACTCATTAAACACCTAGTTTTCTTCATTGGTTTGTACCCTTTAGCTCGTAAGCACCTCACTTAGCTTTCATTTCAAAAATAGTACACACTGATGCATTCCCCATACATTTTGATTTCAAAAACTACATTATACCGGCATAAAACTAAAATAGGGAATTCAATGCCCCCAAAGCAGGACACTACAACAGTGCCATTGTTGTTGAAATTTTTCGATGTTTATGAAGGGTAAGGAATATGATGTTAACTGTCTATCAAAGCATACCCCACTGAAATATCACAGCAACACACAAAAAAGGATTTGATTAACGTATTTTGAGAGGAAGATGATTTAAAATAAAAAACTGAAGGATTTTGAGGTAAATGTTCTTAGCTAATGCCTTTCAATGAGGGGTTAGTGGTTTTATGTTTTGATAAACCATGTTGACTACGTACAGTAGATCATTGTGTTTCGTGTAATATCAGGCATAAAATTTCAATACAAATTTTCAAATTATTCATTAAAACATTCCGTAAGGAAAATAATACACATTGTTATCAAAAGAGAATGAAATGAATTGATTTTCACTGCAGCATATAAAAGCCTGAGGGGATAATTTCAATGATTGAACTGTTTAGATCAAAGGCAGGAAAAATACCGATCAGTCAATGCAAACAGAGACTCTTATGATCGACTTATAAGTAAATAACTAAATAAGTTGTCAAAGAAAACAGCAACCACTTTCCCTCCATGCAGTAGAAAATGGGTTACACTTGATGTGTACCGACTTCTGTTACTCGTCAACTAGACCTAAACAGGCTAAGCTGAGTTCAAGCATGTGACCTTCTGCCCGCAACTAAAGTCCCCAGACGAATTAACGACAGCTACCCGACCGATAGCTGCTACCTTGACGTGGTGGTCGGGCTTGCATATCACAATGACCCAACGAGCTATGCTGGTGGAACGCTTGTTCCCTCGAGGTCCTACCATACCAGAAAGGTCTGTTGGGTAGTGGTTAGACGAAAAGCAGTTACCGTCATAGTGTAAATTGCTACACTATGATGGGGGTCTGAGGGCGAAGTCGTACTGCTGCTAGCTGGATGGGGTGTGACAGCAGTAAGGTGTTTCCCTTGGATGACCAGCAGTGCCAAGCTGATGCTGCCTTCTCAGTGGAAGGGGGGGTTAGAAAAGGTCGGCCCCAAAAATAACACACTCCACCACGCCCCACGGTCTGCCGGGCCGGCGGTGTTGGTTCACTTGTCGTTTCCTTTCGCTCATCCGGCCCCAAAAATACAAAAATTCAAAATAATCATACTCAAAAGGCTGGGTGTGACAGGCCTCAAGCAGATGTCCGATGGGCTCTGCGGTCACACAAATCTCTTTCAGGTACCTTAAGAAGAAATAGCCTTCCACGGTGTGGGCAGCCGGGAAGTGTCAACCGCCCTCACAACTCTGTCAGCACCCAAGTTTCTTCTGACTGCTATCCTCCTCCTCCATCATTACCTTCTAATCTTCCTTCACGTCTCTTAATTAATGATGCTGCATCATCTTCAATTTCTCCTACCTCTGCAGCCTTCGACAACGATCTGAGTCCACAGAACAGTGTCCCTGGTCTCCTTAAACCACGCTCCAAATTACATATTGGAGCCTTCAATGTCCGCACCCTCCGTCAAATTGGCCAACAGGCTTCGTTGGCAAAGACTCTAGCAACTCGGGCATGGATGTGTGCTGTGTTTGTGAGACACGCATACAGGACCCAAGTGTGGTTATTCACCTGACCTCTCCTGACCAATCTGGTGAATCTGCAAAATTCACCCTTCGAGTTTCTGGAGATTCGATAGCTAGCTCTCGTGGTCTTGCAGGTGTAGGTATAGCATTAAGCACCAGGGCAGAAAACTCACTACTAGACTGGATCCCAGTTGATAGTCGCCTCTGCGCTATGAGGCTGAACGGCACAGTGAGAACTAAAAGGAATAGTGAGACTCGCCGTTGTCTCTTTGTAATCTCTGCTTACGCACCCACTGACTGTAGTTCGGATGAAGTGAAGGACGAGTTCTACCATAAACTGTCTAACCTCCTCTCGAAAGCCAAACGTTCGGACGTAGTGGTTGTTGCAGGTGACCTCAACGCACAGGTGGGTAGACTGAGTGAGGCAGAAAGGCACTTAGGTGGCACTTTCGGAATCCCAGCTGAACGTACAGATAACGGTGATCGCCTATTACAACTATGCTCAGATAACCGCCTATTTTTAGCCAGCACAAATTTCAGACATAAAGAAAGGCACTGTCTGACCTGGCGTCCACCGAGCTCGACTCAGCGATGGACACAGATAGACCACATTGCTATTAGTCATCGCTGGAGAGGATCGGTGGAAGACTGCCGCTCCTTCTGGAGTACGTGTTTGGACAGCGATCATGCGTTGGTCCGAGCACGTATATGCCTGCGTCTCAATGGACGTAGAAAAAATTTGGCAACAAAACCACTACGAGTTCTGCTGGACAACGAAAACACCAAAGCCGTGTTCAGTGAGAAGTTGGCTAGGCAGTTATCGGAACAAAAGACTGTCACTCATCCAGAAGAAGCTTGGTGCCATCTTCAGTCTACTGTAAAAGCAGCACTGGAGACTGTAGCCGACTCCAAGATAATGGCTAAAAAGAGCCAGTGGATATCAGCAGCTTCTTCCAAACTAATGGATGCACGTGAATGCATCCCTGCAGGCTCTGAGTACAATGAAGAGCGAGCGCAACTTAAAAATAGACTGACGAAAAGTCTGCGCAACGATCGTGAACAGTGGTGGGCAGCAAAGGCTAAAGAGATGGAAAAGGCAGCGGCGATCGGTAACAGTAGACAGTTATTTAGACTTATTAAGGAGACTGGGGGGAAATGGTCAACAACAGTTAGTGAGGTTATAGCGGAGAAGGACGGATCGGCGATTCACTCGCAGGGAAGGCGACTGGGACGATGGGCAGAACACTTTGAGGAACAGTTTAACTGGCCTCCAGCCACCATTGCGCTGCCCGCTATCCAGTCGGACCCTGAATGGGACATAGAGACAGGTCCCCCAACACTAGAAGAAGTTGAGAAAGCGGTAGGTAGCCTGAAACGGGGAAGGGCAGCAGGACCAGACGGACTACCTGCTGAGGTATACAAGAATGGTGGTAGAGTTCTCTTAGTCAGGCTAACGGAAGTGTTAGCCAGTATATGGGAATCAAATACGATCCCCTCCGACTGGTCTAAGTCACTGATCATCCCAGTCTTCAAGAAAGGCGAGAAGTCCTCTTGTGATAACCACAGAGGAATCAGCCTGACAAACATAGTGTCTAAGATCCTAAGTTCTATAATTCTCCGACGCCTGAGTGGAGCTCGGGAACAGCAAGCCCGAGAAAACCAGGCAGGCTTTAGACCTGGCCGTGGATGTATCGACCAAATATTCACACTGCGCCAGGTCCTGGAACATAGGCATGCTTACAGACGCCCGACAATAGCTGTATTTCTCGACCTGAAGGCGGCATTTGACTCCGTTGATCGAGAAGTCTTATGGCAGTGTCTGTCACTGAAAGGCGTGCCTAGTAAGTACATCACCTTATTGAAAGCTCTCTACTCGAACACTTGTGGGCATGTTAGAGCCTATGGTGAGTTGTCCAGGGAGCTATACTCATCAAGTGGTGTCCGTCAAGGATGCCCACTATCCCCATTCTTATTTAATTTTATCATAGATATTCTTATGGAGGTTTCCCTCTCGTCACCTAATTACAAAGACGTTGACCGGATCACAGGTGAATTTTCCTTAGATCTAGAATATGCAGATGACATAGTCCTGTTAGGTGAAGACGCTGACAAGATGCAGAGTCTTCTGAACACTTTGAGTGGGAATTTGAGAATGTTTGGGATGCGATTTTCACCACCCAAATGCAAATTTTTGCTCCAGGACTGGTCTTCAGCGGTACCGCGGTTAACAATAGAGAGTGAAGTGGTTGAGTGTGTTGACCACTTCACTTACCTGGGAAGTAGGATCAACTCCGGTGGGTTAGTTGCCGATGAGATTTCTGCACGGATACAAAAGGCTCGATTGGCTTTTGCCAATTTGCGCCACCTATGGCGCCGCCGTGATATTCGTTTGTCTATTAAGGGTCGCGTGTACTGCACAGCAGTCCGCTCTGTTCTACTGTATGGCTGTGAAACATGGCCATTGAAAGTGGAAGACATGAGAAGGTTACAGGTATTTGACCACCGTTGCCTTCGTAGTATAGGACGTATTCCGTGGTGTCACCATGTGAGTAATGCAGAAGTTAGGTGTAGAGTTTTAGGGAGAAGAGGTAAGTCAGTCGACGAGGTTGTGAACCTTCATCGACTGAGATGGTTGGGACACGTACTACGTATGCCTAGTCACCGATTGCCTCGTCACACAATGTTGGCTGAGGTGGGTTCAGGCTGGAAAAAGGCCCGAGGTGGCCAGACTAAAACATGGCACCAATGTATGAAGTCTCTGACTGTTGGTTTAAGCCATGTAGGACGATGCAGACTAGGTGGTTGGGGTCCACGGGACAAGAGGAACCAGTGGTTGGAGACCCTAGGTGATATGGCTCAGAACCGAAGTCAGTGGCGCAGATGTATACACACATTATCCTCATCTTAACAACGCTATACCGAATCTCACTATTTTGTCACTCCTCTTTCCTTTCTTCTCGTACTTTATATTTCTTTTGACTGCATTCACTTATCTTCATCCTTCACCTCACTACCTTTTTACTTGATGTGCTGATATGAGGTGTGGCAACTCGGACCGTTACGCAGTAATGCCTGGTCCTATGTTGATAATGATGATGATGATGACACCCAAAATGAGTCAGATTATATCCTCTACGACTTCATAAGAAAATGAAGTATAATGAAAAAAAATCAGTTTGATAACTAAGCTCAAGAAACGGACAGGGAATCTGATACATCAGATGAAGCCATATATATGGTTATTATTATTCGTCCTTTGAGTTCCTAATGGAACATAAGGATTCAGTAGCACATCTTCATTGCACTCTCTCCTATGCAGTCTTCTCAACCTGGCTCCACCAATGCCCGCAAGCATCCATTTCTCCCTCACACGATCTCCTCCATGTCACCACCGCCTCGAAAGCCAAACTCATCGTTTCCTCTTTGGATTCAACTAGACGGCCCATCCTAGTCTGGGTCGTGATGTTCTCAAACGGTCTGCTCAATTTATCCCCAATCCAATCCATCTCCACTTTCTTCTGCATATTTGTTGCACGACGGGCTCTTGGTCAGTTCATTGCCAGCCTCAGTTCCTCATTGCTTATTCTTATTATTCTGGCCATCTGATTTTCAGCATCCAGTGAGCGTACGCGACAGCTGTTCATGTATGTCTGTAGTTTGCTGGACATGCTTTTCGTAAGGCGCCAAGTTTCTGAACCATATAGAAGCACTGACTTACTTGACTGAATTAATGTTGAAAATCCGGATCTTGTTCTGTATGGTGACCTGAGTGTAGTAGATCTCCACACTGATTTCAGTTTAAAGAAGGCCTGTCTTGCTTTTCCGATCCTGGCTTTGACGTTCTGATCTGTGCCGTCGCCACCTGTAGTTGAAACGATGCTGCCTGCCGAGGTAGGTGAAAGAGACAAGTTCTTTTGGATTTCTCCCGTTGATGGTGATTGGTGCTTGTTGTTGCTGCTGTTGTTGTTAATGCCGTTGTTGGTTGGGTATCTTCATCACCTCTGTCTTCTCCACGTTCATCTGAAGGAATTCCCGTCTTGGCTACCTTGCCTCTTCTGCCAGCACGTTAATTTCCACCTGTACATCTCCGAGTTTTTGCCACATTAGACATAAATCGTCATCGGCGGCGAAATCAAAATCTTCTAGGGTCTTTTCATCGGTCAAACAGCATATGCCCACCTTCTCGCTCCTCATAGTTTGTTGCATGATCCAGTCCAGTTCATCAAAATCAAACAATCACGATTAAACAACCCAGCTCAGAGAACACAATACAACTAAGATCATACACCTGAGCTACAAATATTCTCCACTGTTTCATCACAATCAGGAAGATCATTTGTGATAGTAGGCAGCAACCTTGTCTTACTCCTATCTTCACTTCAAAGGCATCACTGAGCATAGCATGGTAAATTATTTGGCATGTAGCATCATACAGCATATAGTTGATGTTGAATGAGGTTGATAAAGGCTTGAGGTACTCCATAGTGTTAGAGCAGCAGATGCCAAATTACTTCTCGGTCGACGCTGTCGAACGCCTTTTCATAGTCGGTGAAGTTGAGGTAGAGAGTTGACTGTCATTCTATGTTCTGTTCTAAGATGAAAATGCGTAGCGTCGCAAATTGATCCGCACATGATTTGTTCTTTCTGAAGCCAGTCAGACAGCCTATTCCGGTGGTAATTTTGAATGCAGAGCATTGTTTAGTCTCTCCAGAATGATGTGACCTAATGTTTTGCTTGGTGTGGACAGGAGCATGATTCCACTCCAGTTCTTGCAATGACTTAGGTCGCCGTTCTTTGAAAGTTTGATAAAGTAGCCCTTCTTCCAATCAATCGGCAGATACGCTTCCATCCTTCCTTCCGAACCTTCGACAATAGTGGTGAGAGCATGTCCGCTAATGTCTCTGTTTCTGTTTTTAATTCTTCTGCCAGGATTCCATCTAGTGCTGCTGCTTTCCCGGATTTCAGTAACATTATGGCGTTCAGGACTCCACCTGTGATTTTGTCGGAGAGCTTGTGTTCACTGACAATTCTGTGACTGCAACGCTGGTGGTATTTCTGGACAATTTGTAGGTCATGGTGGTGGTGGTCAATTCGTGAGTTTTTTGAAGTGGTCAGTCAGTCGTTTCCTTTGTTTCTCCTCTTTGGTAGCCAGATTTCCTTCACTATCTTCCATTGGTTTCATCTGTGTTGATGTCTTCCCTTCCAGGCAGTAACCTGATTATTTGATATAATGTTGTCAGGTCTCTGTCTCTCCTACCTGCAGCCTGTTCTGCTTCACTTGCCAATGTGTCGTAGAAGTGTCTTTTGTCTTTCTACGCACTCCTCTTGATTTCTTTGTCCAGTGTATTGTTTTATAGGTTGTGTTCAGTTCCTCTTTTCTTTGTTCACCCCTGCCTCCACTGGTTCATCTTCTGCTTCACCATCTTCCTCTCCCTGCTCTGTCACCTTCCATATGTCCGTCCAGGTCCATTCCTTGTTCTTACGCAATATCTGTCATTCTGTCCTGATGACTGACTGACGTGAAGATATCGTTTGTAGTTTCCTCATCCAGTTTCTATTCTGGGTGTTCAACTTGAACTGTGCTCCCCTATCACCAGCTTCTTTGAAAGCTTTCAACTTGATTTGGAAGGTGGGTTACTTGCACTAGACAGTGAGTGGTGTAAACCTACCTACATCTGCTCCCTTTCTTCATCTGATGTGATCTGATCTTGTTTCCAGTAGGCTGGCTGTGTCTCCACTTTCTTCATATTCGGATGAAGTCGATCTGAGTTTTCGTGTGTCCTGGTGTCTGGCGAAATCAAATCCATGTCACTGCCTTGTGAATATTCTTGTGTTTGTACAAACTGCATCCAATCACCAAGTGGTTGAATGCGCAGAAGTCTGCAAACAGTTCTCCATTCTCGTTCATTTCACTGAGTGCTTGTCGAACCATGATGAGTTCTCTTCCTGTGTTGTCTGCTTCCAGTTTAGCATTCACATCACGCAACCCATTAGATTTTTGATGTCGCCAACTGAAGTCTTGTTCAGTACTGACTAGAGTTGTTTATGGAATTCCTCCTTCTTCTTTTGATCTGAATTATTTTTAGGTGCATAGCGTATCATTGTATGATTGTGACCTTCCTTCCATTTGCCTTGAATCTTGCTGTCATGATCTTGATCCTGGAGGAGATTGGTTCCCACTGAATGAGAGCCTTCGATGTTCTTGGGGAGATCATGGTAGCCACTTCCTCGGTGTGCTCGTGGTTGTCGTCTGGGTGACCGGAGTAGATTATTGACTCTGCGGTTGACAGTTTGGAGAGCCGACGTCCATTCCATCTGCTTTTGCAGATTCCTAGCACTTCTATGTCATACCTTCTCATCTCTTTTGTGATCTGGCCAGCCTTGCTAGGTTCATACATGGTGTGGACATTCCATGTCCCCACTCTTACTTTCGCTATCATCGAGAGAAGACACATTGACCAATTGACTTCTCGAAGGCTTTCACCAGCTGATTTCATTTCGTCTCCCCGTTTCCAGCAAGGAATATGTTTATTTTAATTTTTATACATTTTTGTGCTTAGAAGTTTCTTTAGCGATTGGACTGGGTTTACGGGATAAATTTCCTAGCCCTATGACCAACCTTCCTTCTTTATCCGGGCTTAGGACCGGCTAGTAACCAGTGAACTAGTTAACCAGGCTAGGTTGAAGCCTTTTCTAGGTGAGTTAAAATGGTTTTATTTAGTGCCGAGAACTAATAATCCCAGTAAAATGTACGGTACTCCTGAGGTTTGTTAGCCATGTTATCTCATGAGGCTTGCTGTAGATTTTAAAAACACTCCTTCTTACGAGTTGTCTAAATATTTATCAATGATCCTAGGTTCTAGAGCAAACCACTCAATATCTCGTCTTACTTTTGACTTAAAGCACAGATTAGATGGCATACATTTTAAAAAAGATGAAAAAATCGGTTAGTCTTGACATAACTAGCCTTTAAACGTATATACCGATCGACATGGCAGGCAGTTAGAAATGGGCTTAAAAATGACAATGAGCTTACTCATTGAATGAGCGCCGAACGAGTAAATCACCCTAGAAGTACCATTGTGTTTAAAGTCTACAGTTTTTAAGTTTCAAAATAAAATAGGTAAAGAAACTGAAGGTGTTGCCATGGGATCACCAATATCCTCTAGGGTAGCAGATATGTTCATGAATAGTTGGCAACGGATGACCCTTCGAACATTTAGTCCTACTCCAAAGATATGGATCCGAGACAAAAATTTAAACATATCTAGAATACCTTGCATTTCAATGATTACCCACTTAAATTTATAAGTGAATTCATAAGAAATCGAAAGAAAAATGTTATCAGTAGTAGTAGCAGTATTAATACAGATGTTCTTAATGATAATTCATCTACTAATAGTAATAACGCTGACAGGGTTGAGAGAGAGTTCAAAGCCTCTGCTGTGTTACCACACGAGGAAGGCACCTCAGAAGCATTACAAGGAATTCTCAATAAAGCTAGGATTAAAAGATCCTATTGATGCAATTCAGCAAAACAATCTGGTTTTTTACCATCTACCGTGCAATGGTTGTGAGGTGAAATACACAAGTCAAAGTGATCCACCAGAGTCGATTAGAATAATAAAGACCAAGCTAAATAAAGATTAGTGGATCCTAATAAAATAAGGAATTCAGAAAGAAGCTCGGCTATAGCTTTTACACAATGACACACAATCACATAATAGGGTGGGATAGAGCGACAGTGTTGAAAACTAACTTAGTTAGGTGGAGGGAGAGATTGATAACCAAATCTCTGTTTATCGATTCAACACTAAATACGTGTAATAGGAAAGATTCTGCCCCTGTCCTAGATATATGGAGAGTTTGAATACATTTGTCACAAAAAAGTATAGAAAATTAGGACTATATGAGCATCGTCTCAAAGTTGTGGAGATACCTGATATGAATATGGACAACGAATTGTGTCTTAAAAGTTACTCAGTAAATGATACGTTTTTACTATGTGACATTTCTAATAAACAGACTAAAATAGAACCCCACTGATCCAGATTTAAATAACGAAAAGTTCACTTTGAATAAATTATACAAATCCGACCTATTCTTGGAATGCCTTTTGTCAACGTTCGGATCATTGTTTAAGTCCACTAATATAGGTGTTAAACTTGGTAGAATTTGATTCCATATTAGATTTGTTTATATGATTTATAGTATTATCTACTTGATGACGTTTTGAGCATAAATTTCTGCTCATAATCATATCAATGTAATCACACTATTTTCGATATTTGATTTTTATAGTCCTCTCACCTCAAAT
This sequence comes from Heterobilharzia americana, assembly GCA_944470555.2. Lineage (NCBI taxonomy): Eukaryota > Metazoa > Platyhelminthes > Trematoda > Strigeidida > Schistosomatidae > Heterobilharzia > Heterobilharzia americana. The sequence goes on from OX104128.1 coordinate 24,605,245, forward strand.
GAGTTGTTTTTATTGTAGCAAAATTTTCCCTATCTCTGTTATAGGTATTGCGTCATTTCTATTACATGTGTTGAGTGTTGATTCGATGAACAAAGATTCAGTAATCAATCTCTGTCTCCACCTAATTATATTGGACTTAAATACAGTGGCTTTATCCTACCCTATTATGAGGTTATGTGTTAATGATGCAATGCAATAGCCGAGTTTTTTTTCTAGGTTATTGATCTTATTTAGGTCTGTTATTCTATATTTAGATAAATTCCTATGTTCGGCCATTCTAACTGACCCCGACCGACTAGTTTGACCTATGTAATTGACCTCATAGTCATTACGTGGAATTCGATAGATTACATTATTTTACTTAATTGGTTCTATCTGATCCTTAAGCCGACAACCTTTATCTCTGAATGAGTTTCTAGGTTTAAATGCCACCTTTATTCCAGCTCTGTTGAGAACTCCACGTAAAGTTTCTGAGGTACCCTCCTTATACGGTAATACAATGGAGGCTGTGAACTCCTTTTTCTCGTGTTGTCGTTATTAGTCGCACCCGTAAGATTGTTATTTTTTCTCTTTTTGTGTATCCGTAAGAATTTCCTAATAAACTGCCGAGGATAATTATTAACTATTAGCGCTTCTTTTACATGTTTCAATTCCTTGTTTAGGTTCTTGCTCTGACTAGTCAGTTTTCTAGCTCTATCATTTAGACATTTGACTAATCCTGCCTTAACTGACATTGGATGGGATTATTTGAGGTCTAGATACCTGTTTGAATGTGTTGATTTTCTGTAGACAGGCATTCCACTTTTGAAAACCGCTCTGCCTACTGGAGTTTATGCAACTAGGTGGCATCATTAGCCGTAACACAAGAGGAGTTGCTTGTTGTTTAATCTACGGATAAGCGCAAGGCTCCTGGGAGCATTTTCAAAACTGCCCTTCTGCTGTACACCATAGTAAGATGTTCCAAGAGGGGAGGAGAAAGTATTGCAAAAATGACTAGTTATTATTCACTTATTATGTGAATTCCAAAGAAGACCAATGTTTATTTAGCCCCCAACTGAATCATACCTTCGCTTCCCTTTGAATTTGGTTATTTTTCCCCTTTATTTATAAATGAAGAAATATCGCTGACTCCAGACAAAAAAGAAACTCATCAAATATTTGATGGTTTTTGATGGATCACCTTCTACTTGCTTGCATATCTGTATACCCCTACGTTTTTCAGCACTAAAGCATATGAAATGATTTAAAAGCGAAACCACAATACTATCAAGTCAAAAAGACTTCAGCAAACGAATATGTAACCACTGTTTTTATCTTAGGAAAAAAAGCAACAGTGATGAAGTTTTAGGTGAATTTTGTGCTTTATACCAGACAAACAAAATCAAACAATGAGAAAATTATTCTAACAGGGTGTTTTGTTGACAGTTTTAGCTAAAATAAAGCCTACTAAGGTTTCTTAATTCTCTGAAACACACTAGACATAACCTAATATGTGTACAGGATTTTGTTTTCTGAATTCTGAAATGAATTGTACCATAAAGTGTGTACTCTAAGCTGTGTAATTAGGGGGGGAACAAGGCTTATAAATATCTTGCAATGAATACATAATGAGTTAGCCTTCGTGCCAGAATTCATTAAATAACATTTTATGATTCAATAAATCTACACAGCTTTACAATGTCAGCAGTGAATGCTTGATAATGTAATAAATCCGTTGTTTGTGACAGCTTTTTACTTCTTACACACTATATAAACAAAAAAATTACTTGATAAAGACTATAATTCTCATCGTTCTTGACAGTATTAAACCTTTATTCTACCACTTCGAAAATCTATAGCTCTGCATAAAAAAGAGACTAGTTCTGTTCCTTCTTCTAATATAGTCCTGATATTTTATTTTTAAACCGTTCCTAAAATCTCTTACCTCACTACACTATAACAATTTGTTTTATTAATTGATAGGGTTATAGTTTCTAAATGTTTTACCTTGTTACGAAGCCCATCGTCCGAACTCAACCATTTTTCTCTAACTTCTGTAGCAGTTCTGATAGATATAATCCGTCATAGTTCTTCTCAAAGTAAATAAATTTGGTTTCAATTTTCAGTTATGATAAAGTCATCTTATCATTATTTGCTATAAATTGTTGCAACTTTCAAAAATATTACACTTGCTCATGTTAAATGAAAACACTTCCATTTATGCAACATAGGAGGGAAATCTTTGATCAAAGATCTTTGTTCTCGAACTGCCTGTTCAGTCCTAAAAGTCTCTAGGAACCTTAAAAAGCATAAAGCAATACTGATGTGACATAAAAACAGGAAAACATTTTTGTGACAAAACACTACCACACAAATAAGCTCTAAATCTTTCACACAACAGCTGCCACTTTTTAAGTGAGAGTTAACTATCCAAACCTCTCATTACTATCTCTTACAAACATTGAATTTTCCACAGTACAGCTAGTTAGTTATCTGAATAAGGAAATTCTCCATTGCATTCATTCAACATATCACAGTGACATCACTGTTTTATATCAAAATGTACAATTGTATATATATTATATGTGAAAATTTATATCCAGTGAGGAAAACCAAGCACTATATGGTCATGATGGCAATAATAGTATTATTACTATTATTATTATCATCATCATTGTATTAAGGTGAACAATCCTAGAAGGAATTAAGCTCCATCATAGTGCATAAGTTCTACAACTGAAGAAATAAAATATAAACTTCTTCCGCTGAAATTCATCCACAAAAGAAATGAGTATGTGAAAGCCACTTTCTAGTTTGATATAATTGCGTAGATATTTGACTGAGTGAACAACTAATGTCACTACAAGATTTGAGCACTATGACAGATTAGTCTGTCTGATGTAACACACAGTGATAAAGGGTTATTTACTAGATGACATTCCGAGTAAAATTTATTGCTCATATTCATACCAAGGTTGTCACATAACTTTCTGTTTTAGTTTTCTCTATAGTTCTGCTGTTTTTTTCTTTGATTTGATTTGGACAAGGATTTTCCATTTATGTGAAATTGGTGTTGAATAATTCTGGTTAGATGTGTTGGGCGCTTAATCAGTGAACAGAGCTTCAGTGATCAGCCTTTTTCTCCATTTAATTACATTAGTATTTGTGACTGCTACTTGTTGTACCCTTATGCGGTTATTTATTGTCACATGCATACCTATGGATGAACTCTCTAGATTACTGTTGTAATTAGAGTCCTGTAGCCTAAACTTAGCTGGGTTCCTATGTTCTGTTAACCTGACTGACATCGATCGGTTAGTTTGATCTATATGGTGGGTCTTATATTCAATGCCAAGTATTTCCTAAATTAAATTGTTTCGCTCAGTCGGGTCAATAGATATCTTAACCCGACAAAGTCTGTCTCTGAGTAAGTTTGCAGGTGTGAATACCACTCTTATCACAGCATTATTAAGACTTCTGTGTCGGGCTTCTAGTGTTCTTTTTTTGTATGACCACACTAAATAAACCCTTATTGTGTTACAGTCACTGTTCTGGTCGCTACTTTTTTATGCACCCGTATGCATTTTTTTAGAAATTAAGGAGGATGGTTATCAAGAAGTAAGGCTTCCGGTATGTTTCACACCTTTATTTGTATTTTTAGGTTTCAGCTTGATTACTTAGGTACTTTACTAAGTAAACCTCTACTGATGTGTGGTGAGATGGCCTAAAGTTTAAAAACCAACTAGAATGCCAGGGTTTTCTGTAGACAAGTGTCAACACCACCATATTGTCTTCTTTTATTTTACAATCTAACATAACTAATTCTTACAGTGTTGTGTTCTATGGGCTGACTCATTCCTTCTGAAGTTCATGCTGATGATTTTGTCCACAACGACAATGAACGCTTCATGATTCAATCATCCAGTTCAAGTAAGACATTATCTTCAAAACTTTCCTTATAAGGTATGCGAATTCCGCAAGATCTCAAATTGCTTATTTTCGTTGTTTATCTTCTGACTTGAAAGTAAATTGCATCCCATCTATCATCAAGTTTATGTAGCCGAAGAATCTGTGGATCTGTTCACATTTCACCACAGTAAATGCGTCAATCACATTTCCCAGCCATATTTCTAGAGTAAGGTAGAATGCTCTTAAGCCATACGTTCTCAAGAGTCCACAAAAATATCTGCTAAGACTGGAGATATTGGTGACCTCATGGCTTTTCCTTCAGGTTGTTTGTATATTTTATTTCGAAATTTGAATATTCTAGAGGTCAAAATGATTTAACTTCTGATATGTTCTATGAGTCAGCTAATTTTGAATTTCATTTCTGACCATACTGATTGATACGCTAGTATATACCTTTATCGTATCTGGTGAATAATAACATATCACGGTGTGCTGCATCAAACGGACTCATCTAATCTGTGAAAAACTGTCTAAACCTTCAGTTACGTGGACAAATTTAAGAACCAGAAAATTGTACAAATTTTGAAATGGTTAAAAAGAATATCTTAACATTTTCAAGTTTCATAGCTCGTCCAACCTCACTGTACAGGCAGGAAACCTATAGTTTTGAATTGACAAATGCACTTCGGCAGAGAAGCCCTTCATGAAGTGTCAAATCATTCTATCCGTGGACATATTACACAAATACCAACTACCGTAGTGTGTTCTAATTTGGTATTTACCTAATTTGTCTATTGACGGCACACTTCAGTCATTCAAGCAAATCATTTGAATCTAGCATCTCATTGTTTTGATCTGAACAATCGGAATTTTATAATACTGGGTGATGACTGAAGGTAAAATTAAAATTTATAAATACATTTATAAATACCACCTATCAAGTTATGGATTGGAAGCCATACATCCACTAGTAAGTTCGTTTGAGACTGAGTAATTTAATTACATTGAATTACATGTGAATTATGATGTAAGTAAATTTCAAACGCGTAACATATCCCCATTTTTGCCGATACATTTATCCGCATTAGTTTTTCACTTTTAGAATGAAAGGTTGACGTGGTTGGTCTCATTAAAGTGCATCTACAAGTTCACTTGCTCTTCTTTCGTTGAGTACATCGGTCATAATATGCTCTTATTTGTCAGATGCACTTGAGAACACTATTCTGCTTGGTTGCTGAAAGATGAGCACAAATTCGTCTCCATCTCCATTGTTCAAAACGTCTCAGACTCTAGAGATCTGGCTCCTCAGAAAAATTCTTTCGAAGATCTCTACAAAACTTGACTAAACTGTTCAATAGCAGTCACGATGAAACACTTCTACACGATTGAAAATTTGACATTTCAAAGTCTAAAACTCCAATCTTGTGTTCAAAATAAACATGTACAAACACTTTCCTTATTGTGACTTTAAACAGATATTCTGCACCTCTATTTGTTTTATTTTGCAATTTATTTTCTGACTTACTTGTCTAATTTTTCATTTATTTCTACCAGTTACGAAATACTTTTTTTCATCGCATCTTTTCCAGTTTTTTTAAGCATTTGAGACTATCTCATCCCATCACTACATTTATGGATTAACTTTAACCGTTGCTGGATATTTGTCTGGAACATCACATCATGTTACCTACAGTTCCAAAACTGACTAAATATATCATAGTTAAAGCAAGCTTTAAAAACTTTATCACTTCACTTTCCAACTGAGGTTGACTATGTACATTAATCAACTTTTAACACAAGTAATGCCTGAAAATAGCAGGTACAGATAAATTGATTTTGTACATCGCCAATGTTTTCTTCTAAATGAATATTAATATGGCTGGAAATGAAAGTAAAAAGCAGCCAAGTTGCTGGAAGACACACGGAAAAACATTAGATCTGTAACAGAATCAACAAAATCAAGAGGTCATATTACGAAATGTAGATCCGGTTTCCTTCTTCGTCGGATGATAACTTACTTCACCTGATGTATTCAGTCACAAATTTTCGCTAACTAGCTCACTCCAAACATAAATTAAATTTTGATCTGGTTCAGCACTGCTATTATCTTCACCACGATCATTACTACTACTCATATCCACTCTCTCCAGGCAAATCAATGAAGAAATTCGTTAACAGGATTCACCACCATATGAAATGGCATACACATCCACCTCATATTTTCCGTTGTACTTACGAAATTACGGAATGACCACAATGTCACCTGTGACCTTAGTGTCTGATATTTACAGTCAAGGCGAATATGAATTGGAGTACACACACACACCAGTCATACAGCCGGAGACATACAATTTCACACTGATTAGTTGTCATATTTTAAAAAGACAATGACTATACAAAAATGACTGGAGGAGATTAAATACGTTTTTGGATTTATTTATATATCCCCGATATTTTAATTTTGATTATTTCTCTGAAGAAGCCCGGACCAAATTTCCGTGCAAAACATAATTATTTGATTTCAAATACGCTGTAACTTACACAAAACAATGTATATCTAATGTCAACCTTGTACTCATTTCCCATTTACTTGTCATACTATTCAGTAGAATATTGATCTTAGTTCACATAAGTAAATTAAAGCCTTGCTCATTTTGACCGATATTTTGTAGTGCTACCACTCTGGCATTCTTTATACACTTATCATGCTACGATTAAAAATATTAGCTTTTTAAGGATATGTAGCACAATCCACTTTATTCATTTTATAACGACCCATACATACATCAGAGAAATTGCAACTTACTCCTTAAGACAGACATCCACCCACATCACTGCTATTATTTTGACCTGCGGCATAAATCGAGTTTGATGTGAAAAGGAATACTTATTATTGATATCAGACGGTAGTTACATTATATTGCTAGTTGACCGAAAATTAAAGACATGAACCATTGGACTGCAACCCAGTAGAGTGCATGAAGTGCACAACATGAAACTTGACAGGTCTCAGCTTGTGCTAATACCGGATACTGGACACCGTCGAAAAGTTTCTAAACGAGGTGAAACAAGTGTCTAGTTCTGACTGATTTTCACTAACCCACTAGCTGGGTAACTAAGTTCTCACTTAATCTTCATTCTTGAAATCTATGCGGCCACTGAATGTGTGCATAATTCCATCATGAAAATATTATATTTATTGTTCGATGATGATAAGATTTCGACAAAAATAAGTATCCACTCAATTTACTTCTATTCCATAAGATGGTGCATATGTTCAGTTAACTGTAACTGTGCATAGACTGTACTTGTTCAGTCGTTAGTTAACATTCTTCACTTCCTTTTTTCGTTTCCAGATTCTCGTAGTCATTACTTAACTTACACTTCTCTACGCGACCCCCAAAATAATGTCTTTACCTATCTATGAGCTAGACAAAAATCTACCAATAGCTAGTATATTTTGGTGCCAGAGGTGGGACCCGGCTGGCTCACGGTCAGACTGACATTCTCTCAAAAGCAGCCATTCCTTTGCACTAACTGGAACCAGCTTCATGCAGCATACCTAGCCCCTAACTTACTCAGGTTCACTCAAGCACTGGGACAGTACTTTCGCATTTAAAACCTTACTCATTCACCTTCCAGTTTTGTCAAGTTCTACCGTTTGTCAGTTATCTTTTATTATTAAATGTAAGTACATCGAGTGTAACTGCTGAGCCTTCGGCTCATGTTTTTCTCTTCTTCTCCCTTCCAGATTCTAGTGGTCACCATTAAACACACTTCTTCAGGTGCCACTTAAAACAGCGTATCTATCCAATCTACAAGCCAGACGAAATCCTGTCAGTGGATAGTTGTTAGAAGACATTATATTGCAACAGAGATATTAACAACGTAAAGACTAAAATTTACCTAATCTTTCTGAAGTAATAAATCAGTCAAATGAAACTGATTACTCACTACTGTTAAAATAACAAATATGTCCTATGTGGTTGAAGGCAGTCGACAAGAAGCCCTGGATCTAGCTTTTGTGCATGTTAACACATCAACAAGATGTATCTGCAACCTCAATGGAACTGATATCGCCCTTGAGTTTCGGACACGCGCCACCCAGTGTTGCAGTCAGTAACGTTACCACTGAGCCATTTTGGCCACGTCTGACCCCCGTAGAAGCGAATTAGACAAACTGATTACTTACTAGGTGGCAACCAACTTTATGTTGTAGAGTCCTGAGTGCTGACCTCAACAAGCAAGAAACCTAGGTTCAGGGTTCCAACCAACTAGCATCTCTCCAAGTTCACGGTGATGCTGAGCCTTCCAGTTTTGGAAAATGATAGATAGAATTCAGTCAGCACTCAGGGCTGGACAACGCCAAACTGGTTGCTTTCCGGTTACCAATCAATCTACAGATAGATTTTTATGAGGGTCTGAAGATAAATTTAGATCCTGTTGAGTTGACAAGTGTGCAATAATTTTAGAAAGTTAAAAATAAACTATTTAGTGCTCAGATAATAAATATTTGAAAATGTATATAAGAACTTTCATTAAGGAGTACTAGTAATAGGTCTGTAGTGTTCTACGCACTGAAATCAATGATAGTAGCCACCTTAATCACTGAATAATCAGTAGTTTCCATTAAAATTCCACCTTGAGTCAATGCAGAAGGGTGAAGAAATGAAAAACTAGCCAGTGAAACTTAAAGCAGAAATAATACATCCGGTACTATGCTCTAACAAAACCCTTAGATTTTTCTTGGAACGGAATCAAGTAGATAAAGATTGATATAGAGTGTTCGGATGGTTAAGAAATAAGTAACTCGGGTATACCAACCCTTCTCAACAATTCCTTAACCTGATTACGTATTGCCTTACAACCTCTGACTTCATTATTATTTCGATATTTATTGTTATGCTTGTAATTCTTCGTTGTTTTATTGGATCGAACTGTTCCACCTTTACTGGCATATGGACTCCTGTGCGGATGCCTCGATATTGCCTCAACGTTAGTTATGGTAATTTGCCTGGTTATGGTTAGCAGAGAAATCTAGGATTCATGTTTTGATTTATTTGTGACTCCACAGCTGAATTAATCCGCACCTCAGTAAGTGATGTTCTTCCCATCGAAACTCGAATCTCGTACCTATCGCTTTAGACACCAAGGCGTTGTCCACCATACCATAAATGCATGATAGCCACTTCTTGTACAACGGGTATTAGTCATTGTTATTTATTGATGTGCTTGTTATTCTCCGTTGTTTTAGTGGATCGAGATGTTGGACTGAGCAAATTATGATTATTTATTTCTTTTATAACTTTAGATGTTTCTCAGTTACACATTAGAGCTACATACTGAACGCTTATAAGTCAAATTCTAAGTGCACACATAGGAGTTAGTCTCATTTCAAACGCTGAGGTTAAAGTGTAATTTACTCGAGAAAGTCAGACTTTTGCAGTGACGTGGTTACAGCATCATTTATGATACGTTTCCAAATTTCTTGTAACTCAACCGTCGCAGATCAGTTTATAATGAATAGGACAGTATGTATAATTTCTTGTGCACATCAGCATCGAAATACTGTGAAAGAGAAAGATTTCTCATGTGCAAAATACCTTTTCTAAAGCAAGAGTTCATTTTAATTGCTTGCGATTAAAATTACGCACAGAGACAAAAAGAGTACCAAAAATACTTTTGGTCTCGAAATGAGTTGCCTTAAACGTAAGCATATCTATTTCCTCATTTTATGGAAATTATCTCTCTATAATAAGCATCGTTTATTTTTCAGCTGTATTTACTACTAAAAATTAAAATATATGTAGAACGGCAACGGTATTTAGTAGTGGTTACTTAGCTCAATAATATAAATGATTACGAGTATGTTTCATCGGAGTAATACCAAGCAATTTTTTCTATCTTATTTTATATACTATGTGGTGATTGAGATTGACTTTGAGTTCAGTATTCTTTTTTGGCAACGCAAAATAATGTTGCAAACATACTGAGAAATAAAGTTAACATAAATAGTCTAAGAAGTTGCTATGAGCTAATTATAAAGTCCAAAACTCCTCTAAATTCAGGTAGGATAGATACACATAGATACAACTATGATTTTCTGTTGGTCGACAAACTTCAAAAGATAAAGGATGGTCAGATTAGTTGTATCAATTTAACGGCATCTGTTTGTTGATTCTACCAATCCACTGATCTATTCAAAATTACTTCGGATTGTTCTGACACTTCTATTTACTCAATAGAAATATTGTGAACTACTTAGGCTATCTATCACTCAAAGTTCTACTTTATTCGTCCATTTAGTTGCCAGTGGAAAACGATTTCTCCTATCGGTCATTTAGTCTTATAAAATATTTGTTTTACCAGTTTTAGACTGTTTTTCGGTTGCATTTAGATATTCAAGATGGGAAGAACCATCTGACAAGGTTTTCAGCTGAATTTATGGGTTATATATGCCAAGATATTTTCGATAAGGGTTTCTAACTGCTTTCTGAGCTTGAATACTTCAAAGGATCACATATGATTCTAACTTCATGAGATTAGTAGAGATATAATTGCATGGAAATATAGCCGTTTTACAGGGCCAACAGAGATGAAATAGTCTGTGTTGCTGGTAGTAATCGAGAGTTCTAACTTAATTCAAAAGCGAGTAATACAGTAATAGCTAAATCTAATCTGTACAAAACAACTCACATCAACCATTAGGAAAACGCAACATGCGACTGATCTTATTTTTGTAGAAAAAACAGAGCATATGCTTCACCATAAATCTAATCACTGCACCAATGACTGCGTCACATCCTATTCTGTTTACCAGTCTACATGTGTGTGTCATCATAAATACATACGGAGAAGTTATCGACCCATGCATTTGAGTGGGGAGAATATATGCTTAAATGGTTTCAAAAACAAATGGAATTTGAAGCCATGATAAGCGCAGATGTGAGATAACCACCTTCAACTATAGCCAAACATACTATAGGTCACTAAATAAATTTTCAAACAACTTTCAAAGTTTTATGTAGGAATAGTCAGAGATGCATATCGAGATTTTCAGAAGTGATAGCCACACACAAATTAAAACCACCTGTATGTGTGCGAAATTTTTTTTTCTTACACTACACCTATCTTGGTAAACTTTGTTTTCCTACTAAGATTAGGATCAACTGTGTCACTTTTCCTTTTTGTTTTCATCCTTCGTATTCGACTCCCATTTTGTACCATTTGCTATCTTTGTTCTCCCACTCTGGTTTATAATATAAATTTGAAATAATAGATCCCTTAGATGAATTTGCATAATTTAATAAGAAGTTGAAGGTTATTGGAGAATCGTGATGTACTTTCAAAATACATTGCACGAATACATCACAATTCTCTGATAACCTTGAACTTCAACCTCCAACTTAATATAAATTGACTTGACAGCTAAATGTGTGATAAGATTATTCTAAATGTGTACTGCACAAATACATTACATTTTTCAATTAAATTTCGTATTCTTATCACACTATTTAAATTTATAAAAGGGATTAACTGTTTCAAAACAACTAAGATACTTGGAGAACCATTAAAAATCTGGAAGCACTAGACAGCCGTTTCATCCTAGCATAAAACTCCTTCAGACGATGTCATTCCTTGATGAATATTGATCTGAAATCAACAGATCCCCACAAATCTCAAACCTGAATAAATAAAATTCGCTTAAAGTTTGTAAAGTTCATAGATTACTATAACATAATGAACTCAAAATTTTGATCACATAGTCACATTTGAAAGAACTTTATATTTCAGTTTTAGAAAGTAATTTCTAGACCAGTTTAAGTTTCAAACTGCTTTAATAACATCAGAAGTTATAAGAGTTTAAAAAACACGAATAGAAATGAGGCATTACCTTCATTGAAACCACGTTTAAAAGAGATTGAACATAAAGTGATGTTATGTAGGCAACTACCTACCATTTAAGAAGCATTTCAGAAGATCCGGAGAAAAATACTTAATAGAATTCATTTCGTCTAAATTTCTTCAGCTAATTACACTCTATAAAATTTGTTATATTATATTTGGGAGTTATGAGTCTAATAAAAAGCAGTCGTCAATTTTTCCTTATTCTGACAAACAGCACGAAATGTTTTCTCACACCCAATTATATTATCCATTATTATAGTTACTGATAATAATAAACCTCTAGATTAACTTTTAATTCATTCTGTTGAGCTCAAATCACCATGCCTTATACATTTTGTTTCTGGGTAATTATTAATCCTCGATTTTGAGGTTAATGGTGGTCTTAACTTTGAGGTAGTATTCATCACGGACTGACATCAGTTGGGGAGCCATTGAAAACCTTTTAGAATGAGACTCCTCTACAACACACACTCACAACCCAGCTAGTGGTCAAACTCAGGACCTTCAGGTTTGACGACAAACGCGTTAACGATTCAGTCACTGAGTCGGCATTCAATGGTTCATAGTTTCCCGCTCCTGTCAATTCGAGACACAGTGAGACTTTTATCCACTGTCTTCAGTTGGCATCCACTTCCCTTCCTATATTAGGACGAAACAGATATCAAGTGCCCCCAGGTTTTCAGTGGTTCTCCAACTTACGTCAGTCTGTGATGAATGCTGCCTCCAAATTATTAATTCGTCTGTCCAATAAATCTACTTATGTGATTTCTTCTCTAAATTTAAAAACATTCATGCTGTCATCCGTATAAATCTTTTTTTGACGAGATTAAGAATATAAATGTATATATACATATATATATATATATATATATATATATATATATATATGACTCCATGTCTCCATCACTGTGTGATATTGTGCATTCACTCGTTGAACTCAACCGACTGACTACTTTTTGTGAATTCAAGGATACTAAACTTCTACTGTAATTTTATGAGAAACTTGTTTTGTTGTAAGTAGCTGAAGAAACATTAAATTACACCATTTTCTTCTGGTCAGATTTTGCTTCTACTTTTCTCGAACTAGAAAAGAGAAACATGCGCATCAAAATGTATTTATTTTCCTAATTCTGCCCTTTTATGTGATATATTTAGAATACTCACGTCTTCAATTACTTTCAGGCTTTGTTTCTAATTGATGGATTATTAGTTGAATCTTCTTTATGTAGAAAATCCCAACCGTAATCTTTGTAACACCATGAACTCGGTTCTTCTGATCTCGGTTATGTAGCAGAAATATTTTCCTCTTTTTAAACCGATTTTCTATGAGAGTGATTAAAAACCATCCAGATAAACGACACACTTTTGAGTAGTATTGTTTTCAAACTAAACAACCGCATATACAAGCTACCATTATTTCGTCACAAAAAACAATGTTCCATAAGACATCTTCACAAAAATTCAGTCCCTATCAAAATTTAGGAAATCGAAAGAGTAGATAGAACAACTAATTAAGGTACTTGAGTTTTTAGGCATTTTTTCCTAGAAAGCCGGTTCAAATTGTAACTATTAGAGGAAAAATCCAAAATATACTTAGCTAGTATTATGTTCCTCCACTTTTCGTTCGGATTCATTTCATCAAATGTAAATTGGTCATTTTGTTTCATGTCTAATATGCAGTACTTCGTGTATTAAACAAACTATAAATAAACAGTTTTCAACTGATACCGAAATAATGCCGATCAGTTTTTTCTACTAAAATCAAGCTATTTTAAAACCTCAAGTAATTAAAGGAGAAACCCTAATCTAATTATTTTCTACCTGACTTCATGAATTACCAACGAAATAACAAGGTGGAGAACTTTTCATCTACCAAAAGAATATTTAGACAACCAACTCACTTTATTTATGCAAAATTTATACGCTTTGCTCTTAACGGTTGCGTGACCAAACAAAATGTATTCTTATGGCTAGACAATGGAAAATTAGTGATTTTATCATTTTGTGAATGCGTAGTCTTGTCACTCTTTCCATGTTTTCTCTGAAACAGCACATTTGTTTGAATTCTCGTTAAGACCGAAACGCATGAGAAAAGACATGTTTCTAGCCTCTTATCGCATAATTTAATTTTTGGATAAGAACTAAATACAACTATATGAGGAAAATAATATGGCACCACTTTATATCGAAAAAACTAGTCCCTATGATAAATTTGCACAATCTAATAAGAAGACGGAGGTTATCTGAGAAACATGATGCATTTGTGCAATACATTCCAAACAACTTGCTCACATATTTACTTGTCAAGGCATCTTAGATGAAAAGCGAAAATTGGATGGGATAAATAAAGATAATAGGAGACTTGGAAACTATAAGTATAATAAGATGAACGTTATCAACAAATGGATGCTGTCTCTATGAGTAGTCATTTAGGACTGTTATTAGCTGATGTAGAACTTTCGGCCGGGGATTTATTCAACAAAGTCCCTCTGTACACTGGTGATACCTTAGTTACATGTAGCAGAAATGAGGATGCGAAAAGTATTCTGGATAGACTTGGCACCCTACAAATCCACATTATTTTATCATGTGTAGCAGAAAATAATAATCAGCTTAGTTTTCTTAACGTATAATTAACTACAAAGAAAGATGGGTCGATGAAAAGGTCAGTGTACGGAAAACTTACTTGGACTAGACAGCACCTAAACTTTTGTAGTTTCTGTCTCATACAGTACAAACGAAGTTTGATAAAATGCTTACTTAAAAGAACCCCACAACTGATGCACTGTAAGAAAGTATCAAATTAATAATTAACACTGGTAAAAATGTGAATCTTCTGAAGTTCATCGATAGTTATAAAAACTTCTCAACAGTGCAAACTAATCAGTATTCTGTCCTGAAAAAAAAGAAATTTACATTACGCTTTTTAAAAAAAGGTAGTCAAACAGCATGAGTTTTAGTCGAACTTTTAATTCAGCTACCGAAAAGACATACTATGCACCCAAGCTCAGTATCATAGTGAAAACGAGACCTTACATATGAAATAAATCTCATTACCACATAAATGATAACGTCGCATCCCGCTGTGTTTGCCAACATACATACAGACAAAAGTCATAGTCTATACCCAAACACATTGTAGAAACAGATCACAGGAATGACCCAAAAACAATCTTTAGACCAATATTGGGGCCATCTAAACCGTATAACTAGGTTCATTCAAACCTTAGCTGTACGACAGCTCAAACTCCTTTTATGTATTCAAAGACGATTTATTCTTACCTTAAACCTTCTTTGGAAATCTTCATCCCATTTTAATGCCAAGGAAGGTGCGAAAATACCTTATTCCTCTTTATCATCCCAATGTTTTCCGAATCTTGTATTGTCCTTATTTATTCACCCCACTCAATCGTCGCCTGTCATAAAAAATCCCTCGACAAATAAATACGTGACCAGATTGTTGGAAATGCACCGCTAAAATACGTCACGTTTCTCAGATAACTTTTGTCTCCCTAATACATTGTACATACCACTTTATTTCATCAGTTTCTCTTTAGCCATGTTATTTTGCGCAAATTATAGTTCTTACTTCATTTAATTTCATTAGGGGGAAGATGTTTATGAATACAACGAGGCTATTTTTTAAAAGCTGTAGTTTATTCATTTAAAGACACGTAAAGTCATGAAATAATGTGCCTGTCCAGTTAAACCATCTACCTAACATTGTACTGTGACGCTTTAAACTTGAACTCTACTGCCAACGATTTGAATCATGCAGTATGCATCTCTACCCGTTTAAGTAGAGGTGAGCTGTGATGGATGCTGTGGCGTTCTATATGATTTGACTAGTTCCGGACTTTTGTGAA
Organism: Heterobilharzia americana; assembly: GCA_944470555.2. Classification (NCBI taxonomy): domain Eukaryota; kingdom Metazoa; phylum Platyhelminthes; class Trematoda; order Strigeidida; family Schistosomatidae; genus Heterobilharzia; species Heterobilharzia americana. The sequence goes on from OX104128.1 coordinate 24,620,907, forward strand.
CATTCGTGAAATAATATAATTTAAGATCAGCACATTTCATTGTAAAATCGACCTACATTATCAGCGACCCATCTGAACGTTCTAAACAAAAGTCTAAGAGATAGAAAGGTAGGCACATAGTAACTTGAAGACTGTAAGAGGATTTAAGCATAGGTTCTGGAATTGCTGCTTAACATTTCAAGCTGTTATAACTTTTGTCAGCATATCATGATACAAGACAGTAAAATGAAAGACATAGAAATCAAAAAAGTTAGTCACGAGTTACAGTTATGGGATAAAGAATGAAATAAAAATTGGTTTCACGGTTAAGGAAAAGGTAGTGTGGTGCTCTATTGCAACACTGCGCTCAATTCTAAGCCATATAACTGACAGTTCATGACCATCTGTTTAAATTACAAAGTGCTATGCGTTTCCAAGTTAACTAAGTGTTGCTATATAGAAGTAATTGATATGTTAAATAAGCAGTGTTTTGCATGTTTATATACGTTTATTTTTTTTAGACTGCAGTCAAATCGTTGTATTAGTTTTTTTCATGCTTCAAAAACTTCATGGATGTTCTCATCAGATAAAACGTTTGCCAAATCTTAAAGTTTGGATATCAAACTATAGAAAGATATCTTGCTTTTGAAGATAAATCAAGATTTAATAAAGTTTACACAATAAGATGTCAGCACCGTGGTGCACTTTGATGGATGTTAGTTGATTAAAGGTAATCTGCAGGAAATCTTGAACCTGGATTTCTCACTTGTTGGCATTCGCCAGCAATACGCGTCCGCTGTAAAACTGTGGGACTTTTTCAGTATATTTAACACTAAAAATAAATCATGGACAGTGCACCTCTAATTCATACCAAATAAGCAAAAGATTCACTGAGTATTTCCAAAGCTTTTACACTGATTAGCTGTGCTCACTAATCAGATAAGGAGGTCTTAAACACAAGATGGTTGTTTCACTCGTTTAAGTCATCACCGATGTAGCTGGGTTGATTCATATCAGAAGCAAAAGAATCGAATTACTTTAATTTTGGAAAGCTATTTGATATAAGATTTCACAAGCCATAGTGAGTAGCTAGTCAGAATTGAGTTTGCTACAACCATTTGACTCTCACATGGCTGAAAAGTAGTATATTTCATAAAGCTTACAGGGTGTCGGATTTGATGGTATTTGTTGTGTCTAGTAGGTCACATTTTGTGATTTGGGTACTTTACTTTCACAGTCAAATTTTTCAAATGAGTCTCTTCAATTTTCTCCATTTTGACTATGGGTTGTGAGTTTTCACACTTAATCAGCGTGTTGATTCTAACAGTGACATCATTTCCATTCAAACACAATACAAAAACAACTGTTTTCTCTTCGACAGTACTGAACTCCCTTTATTCTTACTTTAGTAGTATTTCATAGCAAACGGGTGTTTACCTGATATTATATAGACACTGTCCAGTTAATTTAGGTTTTGCTTCCAGCCTTTCTGTAGAGCAGAGTTCATCTTCCGTATCTACACGCTTGTTATGCCATTTCACCCCAGTAAATCCAATAAAACCATAAAATTATGTCATTCATAAAGTAATTTGCATCACAACTTTTTTTCACAGTTCTGAAAGCACTTTGTCTCTTACGGTTATGCAGAATTTCTGTTTTTTTCACCGATTATTTTTCAAGTCATTACTATATAATCTGCACGTTGAGAATTTACGGTAAATGTTCAAATAAGGCGCTTACAAAATAACATCCAAGTTAGTGAATATTCAGTTTCTGTTCGAATAGCCAACTCGTTTCGTTTAATTTAAACGGGTTTCTGAGACAACTGAAATTGAATGACAGGGATACGATATAATAAGGGAGCAAGTGGTTTTCTTAATCATATTTCCAGTTCGTTTCAAGAAAGGCAATAGAACTATATACATTTAATGGAACTCCCATACAGTGAACCCTTTCTACTTTCAACAATGCCGAGTTTAAGCACCAAGGAAAAAAACAATGATAAATAAATCTGAAATGAAAGTTTTGATACAATAATGAACTTTGATTTTACTTCACGTCATCGTAGCAATATGTAGAAATCGAATCTAAATCAAAATGAAAACATCACAAATTTTAAAATGTTGAACCTAATAGCTAAGTTGGTAAAAAGAATAGGGCAGGAAACCCCGGTAGTCACTGGTTTGAATCTGGCTGCGGTCCAAATTTTCATTTCACCTTCAATCATCACTCAGTATGATTACAAATATATTTATTTCAAATTTACTTATGATGAATTAATTCAATCTAGTAACTGTTGACGAATAGCGTAAGCCTGAAGTAAAGTTCGTTTGAAAAGATTTTATCATTCTATTTTGTGGCTTATACACTTAAAATATTCTACAACTCTTCTACTGATGCTTTAAGGATAATTGTGATACTTGAAGGTTTTTAGGAGGAATAAAGGAAGTATCAAGTAGACTGGAAAATTTTTTTCTGTTTAGAACTAAATGGCGACTATAAACTCATAGGCATAAATATCTGTTTTCATTAGTCAGATTTAGCTGTATACTACCGTATTTTACGAAAAGTAAACGGCCTGTTCCAAGCTTAGAGAATCAAATATCATTTTGTTATGCATTCATGTTATTTAAACTCACATTTTACTTATTCTGATGCATAATCACCGGCTATTTTATGAGTTTGCATAAATGTTACCGTGTAATATCCTCATCATCCAAAGAATTCATGTGCATATTTAGAGACTCTTTTACTGTCTATGAATGGAAATGACTCACCCTACAAAAAAATTCAACTTTTAGTTGCAATCTATTCATAATATCTTGAGCATTTTTCACGAAGACTGATCAAATAGAAAAATAAAAAAGAATAAATGATCCACAATGCTAAAGACTTTATTAGTACAATCTACATATAATACGTTAAAACAAACACAATAAAGAAATTTGTCGATATTTGTACTGCTAATATGCAACTACACTATATTTAAATGAACAAAAGTGACTCTTAGGAAAATAACATTTTTGTCACCATGGTTACGTATAAAAGGTTCAGAGCTCTATAAAACAGTTTGTTACTTTGCAGTGAGGTATAAATAGTCACTAACCTCGCTTAGTTTACTACTCCACCAGTTTACTATCCGGTCCTAGGCCCGGAAAAAGAGGGAAGCGTGGGCATAGGGCTAACAACCCTACACCGGAAAACCAATTGAAAAAAACCTCAAAGCACAAAAAATATATAAAAATAAAAATAAACTTATCCCTCTCTAGAATTGGGGAGACGAAATGAAACCAGTTGGTGAAAGCCTTCGAAGACTCAATTGACCGACCTGTCTTCCCTCGATGAATGCAAAAGTAAGAATGAAGACATGGAATGTTCGCACGTATGAAGCTAGCAAGGCTGGCCAGATAGCAAAAGAAGTGCTCGGAATCTGTGAAAGCAGATGAAATAGAAGTAGACTCTTCAAACTGTCAACCGGTCACCCAGACAACAACCACGAGCAAACTCAGTTACGGAGTGGCTACCATGATGTCCCCAAGAACATCGAAGGCTCTCATTCAGTGGGAACCAATCTCCTCCAGGATCAAGATCATGACAGCAAGATTCAAGGCAAATGGAAGGAAGGTCACAATCATACAATGATACGCTATGCACCTAAAAATAATTCAGATCAAAAGAAGAAGGAGGAATTCCATAAACAACTCTAGTCAGTACTGAACAAGACTTCAGTTGGCGACATCAAAAATCTAATGGGTTGCGTGATGTGAATGCTAAACTGGAAGCAGACAACACAGGAAGAGAACTCATCATGGTTCGACAAGCACTCAGTGAAATGAACGAGAATGGAGAACTGTTTGCAGACTTCTGCGCATTCAACCACTTGGTGATTGGATGCAGTTTGTACAAACACAAGAATATTCACAAGGCAGTGACATGGATTTGATTTCGCCAGACACCAGGACACACGAAAACTCAGATCGACTTCATCCGAATATGAAGAAAGTGGAGACACAGCCAGCCTACTGGAAACAAGATCAGATCACATCAGATGAAGAAAGGGAGCAGATGTAGGTAGGTTTACACCACTCACTGTCTAGTGCAAGTAACCCACCTTCCAAATCAAGTTGAAAGCTTTCAAAGAAGCTGGTGATAGGTGAGCACAGTTCAAGTTGAACACCCAGAATAGAAACTGGATGAGGAAACTACAAACGATATCTTCACGTCAGTCAGTCATCAGGACAGAATGACAGATATTGCGCAAGGACAAGGAATGGATCTCAACGGACACATGGAAGGTGACAGAGCAGGGAGAGGAAGATGGTGAAGCAGAAGATGAACCAGTGGAGGCAGGGTGAACAAAGAAAAGAGGAACTGAACACAACCTATAAAACAATACACTGGACAAAGAAATCAAGAGGAGTGCGTAGAAAGACAAAAGACACTTCTACGACACATTGGCAAGTGAAGCAGAACAGGCTGCAGGTAGGAGAGACAGAGACCTGACAACATTATATCAAATAATCAGGTTACTGCCTGGAAGGGAAGACATCAACACAGATGAAACCAATGGAAGATAGTGAAGGAAATCTGGCTACCAAAGAGGAGAAACAAAGGAACGATTGACTGACCACTTCAAAAAACTCACTAATTGACCACTACCACCATGACCTGCAAATTATCCAGAAATACCACCAGCGTTCCAGTCACAGAATTGTCAGTGAACACAAGCCTCCGACAAAATCACAGGTGGAGTCCTGAACGCCATAATGTTACTGAAATCCGGGAAAGCAGCAGCACTAGATGGAATCCTGGCAGAAGAATTAAAAACAGAAACAGAGACATTAGCGGACATGCTCTCACCACTATTGTCGAAGGTTCGGAAGGAAGGATGGAAGCGTATCTGCCGATTGATTGGAAGAAGGGCTACTTTATCAAACTTTCAAAGAACGGCGACCTAAGTCATTGAAAGAACTGGAGTGGAATCATGCTCCTGTCCACACCAAGCAAAACATTAGGTCACATCATTCTGGAGAGACTAAACAATGCTCTGCATTCAAAATTACCACCGGAATAGGCTGTCTGACTGGCTTCAGAAAGAACAAATCATGTGCGGATCAATTTGCAACGCTACGCATTTTCATCTTAGAACAGAACATAGAATGACAGTCAACTCTCTACCTCAACTTCATCGACTATGAAAAGGCTTTCGACAGCGTCGACCGAGAAGTAATTTGGCATCTGCTGCTCTAACACTATGGAGTACCTCAAGCCTTTATCAACCTCATTCAACATCAACTATATGCTGTATGATGCTACATGCCAAATAATTTACCATGCTATGCTCAGTGATGCCTTTGAAGTGAAGATAGGAGTAAGACAAGGTTGCTGCCTACTATCACAAATGATCTTCGTGATTGTGATGAAATAGTGGAGAATATTTGTAGCTCAGGTGTATGATCTTAGTTGTATTGTGTTCTCTGAGCTGGGTTGTTTAATCGTAATTGTTTGATTTTGATGAACTGGACTGGATCACGCGACAAACTATGAGGAGCGAGAAGGTGGGCATATGCTGTTTGACCGATGAAAAGACCCTAGAAGATTTTGATTTCGCCGCCGATGACGATTTATGTCTAATGTGGCAAAAACTCGGAGATGTACAGGTGGAAACTAACATGTTGGCAGAAGAGGCAAGGTAGCCAAGACGGGAATTCCTTCAGATGAACGTGGAGAAGACAGAGGTGATGAAGATACCCAACCAACAATGGCATTAACAATAACAACAACAGCAACAAGCACCAATCACCATCAACGGGAGAAATCCAAAGGAACTTGTCTCTTTCACCTACCTCGGCAGGCAGCATCGTTTCAACTACAGGTGGCGACGACACAGATCAGAACGTCAAAGCCAGGATCGGAAAAGCCAGACAGGCCTTCTTTAAACTGAAATCAGTGTGGAGATCTACTACACTCAGGTCACCATACAGAACAAGATCCGGATTTTCAACATTAATTCAGTCAAGTAAGTCAGTGCTTCTATATAGTTCAGAAACTTGGCGCCTTACGAAAAGCATGTCCAGCAAACTACAGACATACATGAACAGCTGTCGCGTACGCTCACTGGATGCTGAAAATCAGATGGCCAGAATAATAAGAATAAGCAATGAGGAACTGAGGCTGGCAATGAACTGACCAAGAGCCCGTCGTGCAACAAATATGCAGAAGAAAGTGGAGATGGATTCGATTGGGGATAAATTGAGCAGACCGTTTGAGAACATCACGACCCAGACTAGGATGGGCCGTCGAGTTGAATCCAAAGAGGAAACGATGAGTTTGGTTTTCGAGGCGGTGGTGACATGGAGGAGATCGTGTGAGGGAGAAATGGATGCTTGCGGGCATTGTTGGAGCCAGGTTGAGAAGACTGCATAGGAGAGAGTGCAATGGAGATGTGCTACTGAAGCCTTATGTTCCACTAGGAACTCAAAGTACGAATAATAATAAACAATGATAAATGTTGGTTTTTATAAAGCGCACAGTGATACAGTATTATTTAATTGATTACGTTTCGAGCATAAATTATTGCTCATAATCATATCATACCACATTGATATGATTATGAGCAATAATTTATGCTCGAAACGTAATCAATTAAATAATACTGTATCACTGTGCGCTTTATATCAAATAAACAAATCTAATATGGAACTACATTCTACCACAGTGCCCAAGTTTTTCACTTATATAAATGTTGGTTTTTAGTTGTACAGTACTAACAAAAATACTGATTATTATGTACGTAATGTGCATTGTCAACTCATAAAAAGGGGTAATATAATCTGCATCTCTGTAAGGTGAACAACATTGAACGAAGTACAGTTTTGAAGATATCGTGAAATTTTACACTTTTGAGGAATAGAAATGCGTACCAGTACTGTATGTTTTTGGCTACTTTCTTTACTGTTAAGACCATTATACATCCTAGAAAAATAAAATCAAAACTTTTTGATTTGAACATAAATGGTTAAATTATTGACATCAAAATAAAAATAAGCGATGATAAAGTTTCTGATGGATTAATTGAATATGAACAGTTGCTCAAACACTGAAGGCAGGTAGTAGATAGTAGTGATATTCAGTACATGTGTTTAGACCTGCTTGATACTCATCGACCGGACATACCTATCTCTAAATGAGTCAACGTTTACACCTCGAGCAATGAAAGACCTACGTGACTTATTAGTCTAGGTGATAACCATACAGCACCTGAGTCCTGTTCTCGTGTCTTGTTCACGAGGCGAAAGATACATGCAACTAACTAGTCCCAAATGAAACAAAACACTTATCCTTGATTTTACTTGTAGCCATTATCCATCGTTAGTTTTAAAATTAAACTACTGTTAACATCAAGGTATTTGCTTGGCAGTTCATATGTTAATAGTGAGCAATCAATTCGATTCCATCAACAACGAAAACTACTATCCAATAGCAGTCGGTTAAATACTGCATGCCATATACTGAAGGTCAAATCATCCTGACAATCTGAATATATATCAAAGCAAAGAGATCTTTAAAATGCTCAAAACCTCAACGGAACTTAATTTTATCTCACTAATTTGAGTTGTCAACTCACTTATACAGATATTCAATTTCATTAATGACATTATAGCTAATATTTCATAGATGTATATTGAGGGGTTGTATAGAAGAAGTGAAACATGTCTACTTACACGGTTATTCTATTTAATCGACCTTTCAACTTGATTAGGTTTGCTGAAAGACATAAATCTGACTCGATGAAACCTATACAAACTCAATGAATCTTCGTTTATTCTTGTATCCCCAAAAATGTTGATCAACTATTTGTCAAAGTAAAAATTAGGAAATTGAAACTAAAGTATGTGAATTCGCATTCAAAACAGACTGATCTTTCAACGACAAGCAAGCAGAGATGCTATTCAGTTGTCACTCAAAAAAACACATACATGTTCAATGTTAAGTAGTGAAATCCACGGCACATGGAACATACTAAGAGATTTCGAGTCCTTAGTATTAGGAACCCAATTGGCATTTTAACAAGCTCATGAAAGATTATACTTACCTGGTGAATACTTGAATGTAAGCACATCGTTGACGCAGGGTCCTAAAACCTTTGACTAAAGCTACTTGAACGATACAATAATAAAAACGTTTGCAAAATAAAAACAGCTCATTTTATTTCAAGGCTTTTCATCAGCTACAAACAGTCTACAATAGAATTGAAGTAATAGTAGTAACAATACCATAACCAAATTTAGATATTTAGAAGTAAATAAAGATTTGAAATCTTGGAATAACAACAAGGTAGTAAGTCAAGGAAACAGAAGATTAATAATCACAAATCTTAGTCAAAATCAATGGTAATTTATACCTCTTGAGATACGAAATTCCGGAGATATGAAAAGGTAGTACAACAAACAAACAGCATTGTAAAAGAAGAGGGTGTTAAACAGCTAGTAGGCTACGTAGCTACAAGGAAGAACTGAAAAATTACTAAGTGATTAACAGTCAGTAAGTAATTAATAAAGGGGTGTTACAATCAAAAACAGAAAGACTACGTAAATACGTAAGCGAAAAAGTATATGCTGTTAGCAAAATAAAGAAGGATTAATTAGTCTGTTTCTGAGTACATAGGTCAGGTTGAAAATGTTTGATGGTGACAGCTTCCTCAAACTGTAATAAACATGGCGTTTTTTGTTTGTTGATTATCCTGAAGGATTCAGAAACATTTATCTGATGTCCTGTTTCCATCAGGTTCCTGGAGATTGCACTGGTGAAGACCTTTTACCTTTCAGAAACAGATTTCTCGGAATATGCTCATAAATTCCAGTAGACGCCCTTTTTCTGGTCCTTTTTATGTACTTGCTTCTACAAACACAGGTGATGTGATATGCACAACTGAAGGTGATGTCAGATGAGTATTTGTCCACTTTCGTCTGTGTTACTGAGCATAGTGTATTGTAAGCTGATTTGGCTTTGTATTTAACTTACTGGCGAATTCAGCGTCTACTCCTTAAGAGACTGTAGAAAAAGTCATGAAAATGTAGGCAACTTAAGTCGAAAATTTGATGAAAACCAGAGAATACTATCTTCTTCGTCATATTTTGAAATTTTCAGTCCCAGATGAGATTTCCAAGTTGCAAATTTAACTACAGAAAATTTTTCTATCGACTTATTTCCAAGTTTCATGCATAATAATCATTTAATACATCAATTAATTGTTTTTATAAGCCATGTTTTTCTGACTTTAAGCTAGGGAATTCCGTATTCAGATCAGTTTTTACTGAGAATATTGATTCATTTTAACTTTTCGAAGTCTAACAACTAATATTCACTTCGAATTCTTCTTTGAGCTAGGGTTCTGATTAGCAAACGTTTTGATGTCGAATTGCACACATTCCTCGTGAAACTTTACTAAAAAAGAACATCTTCACCCTCAGCCATAAACATTCCTTCTTCTCATAAACTGAATCAAAAGTTTTATTCAAATAAAACGTGATTTTCTAGATATTATATGTCACTATCTTCCTGACTTTCGTAAAATTCGCATACTTTTTATTCCATATTTACACATCATTTTTGACTGAATATCTTGAACAGTTGACTATTTGTTCACTTCAATAACATTCTAACAGCGATTTTATCATCTTATTACCTAGAGAAACTAATGCAGTGTCTACTTCCGCTCAGCTTATTTTAGGAAAATCTCAACAGTAACTATACAGTGTCAACTGAGTAGGACGGACTGTACCCCAAAGTAGTCAGATTATATGAATACACAGTTAGGTTGCCTTTTATGTGTCATTTAGATCTTTTTAAGACTAATTATGCTGTTAATAAATTATGAAACTCTAAGAATTGCGTCGATTGTAGTGTATAATAAGGGAATATCAAAGCTATCACAAACATATTTGGTTTTTTAACTTTTTTTCTTTTGTAAATGAGAAAGTAATAAACAGTGATCATTAGTAGTAGGATGAGTAATATTGTCCGCAAACCAAATGCATGCAGTCTGTTTATATCAAATACAGTTTTCCTATTTAAACAATACACAGCATTAGCTTTCTAAGGTTCACCTTAATCAGTGTTAGTTCTATAAAATCTTTGAGCGTTAACATAAAACATGACTTGTTGACCTAGGTACTTGACTTTCTGCCCTCCTGTCACAGATTCAAACCTCAATTACGACTGTTTGGGAATCCAAAAATATCATAAGTCCTCAAATAATAGGTATGGCTTATTGCCTGAACCTGCACATAATTGATGATTGCATTCCGATTTTCTTTTATACACAGTAGTTTTGCGATATTGTCAAGTATATAAACATGTAGACAAGTGAATAATAAAAATGTCTATCTTTTGCCGAAGTTTAATGTTACATTTTACCAGTTAAGTCCACGTTTATTCTTCTTTACTGATTTGGTACTTTGGTTAACTGGTAAACCTTATAATTTTATAAATTGTTTCGTGCTAGCTACAATTTTCAGCTAGCTGCCTACAGAGAAACAATTTGCAACAAAGTTTGAACTCGTAAGATGTGATAACCCCTGGGTTGGTGTTTTTAACATCCAATATTATTTTTGAGTACCTTTGTATGTATCTATATTTTGATTATCTAAAAAGTATAGAAATAACTGTTACGTTACTTAGTTTCATCTTCATATTTGCAGTTCTACGAGTACTGGCTAACTCTAAATATTCACTAGGTGGAGCTTAATATTCACTAATTATTTGACTAAAATAAAGCAACTAACCATCGATTGACTTGACATTCTTATATAGTAACATTTCATTTCGTTGCTTATTATTTCCGAGTCAATAGCGGTATTAAAAGATAATTTGATAAAAATATAGCCTATAAAACACTACTTTAATTAACTCATTCAGTTTGTTGACTTCGTGTTTCTATCATGAAATAATGATTTATGAAAACATCTTGCCATAATAAAATGTGGTTTTCATCCTTGAACTTCCTGACAATTATTCTGAGCCTTGTAAGGAGGTACAAGATCATGTTTGGGGTTTATGATACAAAAAGAATAGATGGTTGCAGACTCTACGTGACAGGTCTGAGGACTTAGTTCACATCCCAGATACACTTATTATTTATCATGGCCTAAATTGTAATTTCACAAAAGACTGTGTTTATCTTCCTTTGTTTTGTTCCCAAAACATTTCACACTTTCTGGTAACATAGTAATTCTTTTCCCTTTTTCTCTTTCTTTTCCTTGCTTTTCATTCTTTCTTCTCCTTTCAAGTTTGGTAACTTATAATGTAAGGCCTTACATTACTGATATTTGCCTATCCAACTAAGCTTAGTAAAAATCTCTACTGGTACTAGGGAGTCACTTACGTGCACCATAGTTCTCTAGTAATCAAAGAGAGGTCCGATGAACTAAACATACAAGTGTGAGATAAGAAAGTTCAATACTGCGATAAATTACCGTGAAATAATATGTCTGACACAATTACTAAATTAGCTGGGAATGAGTTGGAACAACAATCACTGCCCTGTTACAATCCAAAAGGAACTATGATGTGCAAATATGTGACGACTTGAATAATGCCTTTTAAAATGCAGTGTCATAAATTTATAGATTCAGACCAAGTAGTCTGATAGTAATGTATCAAACATCTAACCTGACAGTTATTAATTTTTCCATGTATGAGGTCATTGATGCACACTGCTAAAGATTCATAAAGTATGGCAAACTAGTTATTGCATCATCCATCAAGGTTTCAAATTGACATCAATTCACCATGAAAACTAGTTTGAAATCAATCAGCTACCAACAAGTAATCCAACTCATTTAGCGTTTAACTACTGTATTTACACTTAGGCTTAGGTGTGTAAAATTTATTTCAGTACCTTTCAAGTGACAACAACTAAACGTATAAAATAACCTATTTTAACCTTTTCTCTGTACATATGTGGCATTTCACTAACAAAAATTCTATTGTTTATCAAACAAAAATCCTTTGAAATAAAACAAATTATTATACTAAAGGCAAATAATTACATTCTAATTTCAATTTAGTTTTCACAAAATAAAAGTTGTGAAGTATTTACTTTTAAAAATGAAGTTGAATAAATGATTGAATTCCTTTTACATCTCTGAAAATTTCCAAACTTCCAACCGCTTTATATAGGTAAATTTACCTGTATGTACTTTAGAATCATTTCACATTTAAAAAGATAACCATATTATTATCTGTTTTGAGAACAGTTTGCTTATTTATCCCTAAATATGATTCCAGGTAATTGTTAATTCTGAACAAAGTACTACACATTTTTGTCTCATATTAAGCAGTCAGTCATCAGGTGCAATAGTAAATAGTGCATTGCTTAAAGAATATCAGAAATATAGTTAAATTTAGTACTTGAAGTAATGCTGAAAATTTATCGGTTGATTTACTCATTTTCCAGGAATACGTGTGAGAAATACATTGGCTTTCATTATTAAACGTTGAATACTAACGAATGACCGCAAAGATGCTCCTTCATTTTGATACTTCATGCACTAGAATATTTACTGAACATTTTATATTTTATCAGTTACTATCTGCTAACGAGGACGTTTCTCTGAGCTAGAAATATCTATGACTTGGTTTGATCTTGGCGACCTGCTTAAATCTTGGGCTACTATACACTTTTTCCACCAGATATATTCCAAAGCATTCTTCCCTTTCTGTTTGTTTTAATGTTTTAGGTATCCCCTTTAAATGTATTATGCAACTGCACCTTTTTAAAATGCCGAAAGTTCGACAGTGTATCACACATGTTACTAAGAATAAAGTAATTATTATGAAGTGAAAATATCGAACAACAGAAAAGCTAGTATAGTATCCCAACACCAGTAAGTTACTATACTTCCTCTTAGGAATAAGTGATATACTGATATCAGTTGTATTTATTGGCTAATGGCCTGTTAGAGGAAATCACCTGCAGGTATTCTTAGTAGTAAATGAAAATTTTTTTAAAGAGAAAAGTTATGATATACCTTAACAACTGAGAGGTAAATTGTAAGATGCTTTAGCGACAGCAAATCAGCCAGTTGACACCATTCACTTTAGATTAATATATGTTAGGTGTTAAAAGAGGGTAACCTTAGTTCAATTAGCTTGTGTGACAGCCTGTTGTGAAAGCTCTTCAAGCAACAATAAAGTCAACTCTTATTACTATGGCTTTATTCATCAAAGACTTTGAGTTAGTTATTCAGAAGGTCAAACATATTGAGTCCTTACCTGAAAGAATGAATTTAAACGTGATTGACACTCGTATATGCTAATGAACTTTCTCAAAGTTTCACTAAAATTCCATTGCTCATCATTTTTACCACGTATGTTTAAGCCGCTTTCTCCTTTTCTATGGGATACTCAAATACTGCTATGCTTCTCATGTTTCAGTCTGATACCTCAAAGATGCATATTTTTATCCGTTCACCTTAAAAACACTGTGTCATTTACCTACCTCAGATTTCTCTACAGAATGAATGGTTAGATGAAGAAGGAACAATATCATCAATATGAATACTCACCGCTAAGCAACATCAATAATGTCTTGCGTTCTATAAACTGGGTGATTTAATCGTGAAGCTTTCACTACCTTTCTAGACAAAATTATCAGCATTAACTTTAATACGAAGTAAGCTGTTGAAATCTCTCCCTAAGTGATTCAATAGTTAGCCCTGACGAAGTGGTTTGCGATTGGTTGTTTCCTTTGATTGTTGTATCATTGACTGCACAGATTATTTTGTTGGCTATCTTTCTCCTTGACGTCCCCTGTTGATCATTTCTCTTATTGGTTGACAGGTTGAGTTTATGTCGGCGCATCTACTGATTGTTGACTGACACGAATGACAACCTTCTTGAAATTTTCTGGTATTCTTTGTGTTTCTTCTATTCATAACTTCTACATTTTCAACATTGAATTCATATCCATAGTTATCAACGTGTATTGAAACGAGTGATAGAACATTGTGACCCTTGATAACCAGTTTGTGTTCATGTAAATGGAGGAGAACAGGGCGATGACCCAACAATCAAAGGAAAGAACCGATCGCAAACCACCCCACCAGAGCTAGCTACTGAATCACTTACGATGAGATATTGCCCACTCACTTCATACTGAAGTTGGTGCTGATGACACTGTCTAGAAACAAAATGAAAACTTCACGATTAAACCACCTAGCTCACAAAAAACAACACAACCAAGACTATCCATCCGAATTAAAAATATTTTCTTCTTGATCTCGTTGACAATTTGAAATATATGTGGTTCATAAACCAACCAATTCCCTTCAAACCATATTATGTAGACCAAAGGACGCAACATCCAAAGAAGACAAACCAAAAATCATTTACGGAATCAATAGTTAGGATCCCTCCTACTTTGGACAAAGTGGTTTGGGTTTAAGGATAAGTATTTTGGCTAATCGCACAAAAGGTTAGATTTTTTATCAGATATGGATGACGCATCATACAGTTTTCTCCTCTGTTTCATGAAAACAATTTATAAATAAAAAAGTCAGAGTTCATTACATAATGCCTGATGATCTACCTGATACCTAAAAATGGCTAATGACAGAGATCTCAGAAGAAAAACATGACTACGCCAATTAAATACAAACACAATTAGGTATTGGGTTATGGAATTTATGACAGGCAGTTAAAAAAGTAAAAAATGCATTATTAGACTTATATGCACTATCCAACTTATAAACTGCAGAATAATGCAGTATTTCACTGAATTTAAGTACACAATTTTCAGCAGAAATCATTATAACCTATACATGCACTCTTAATGAAAACGATTGCTTTCATAAGGCAGGACTGTTTGTAGCACAAAACGACTACGAAAATCTAATTTAATGCGTTTTTATGAATTGTGTAAGGCTAATTCCAATTGAAACCGTCAACTTTGTTTCTGTAGATAATAATAAAGTAACACACAAATTAACTATACCCTTACAAAACATTCAGTGCAAATCTAAAAGTTGGTAGTCAGAGAAGAATCGAAAGGATATAATTTGCTAAATCAGTGGCAAAGACTGTCCACAAAGAAAAATTGATTACCATGGGATCAAGTAACACCAAAGAATTTATCAATAACAGACAATTATAAAACGAGGTGATCCATCGTTTTCGGTTCGCAAACTCACTTACAAAATAAGGACTACAAAATTTAATTAAAGTATTGTAAACATCTTCCAGTTTAGAAATCCTACGGTCACAGAAGAATATATATAATCTAGCATTACTTGATGTACAAGAAACCTAGAAGGAATTTAATGAAGACATTAACATGAAGAAAATGCCCAAATAATTATATTTAGCCAGACCACTCTTTCAAATGTAGGAAACAGAGACAGCTAAGCAGTTTGACCAAACAATAACTATCATTAGGAGGCAAATTATCTAAATCTTGTTAAAATTACACTTAATAATCAGCATAGCTACTAGGAAAAGAAAAACTACCACAGTGAAGAAAACTTCTTCTCTTCAACTAAGCTGTACATTGGTAGATATCTACTATACAGGGCAACACATCCCAGGAATGTTTCCGGTCAGGAGTTAAAGGGAATTTACGAAATACAAATAAGGATTTAGAGTACGAAAATGTACTTAGTTATACATTGCAGGATTTACCTAGAACAGCCTGAGTTTTATGATGGCCGCGACAAAGACAAAGATTTAACATAATGTTTTTGGACACATTGTAGGCTTGAACTTTTGAATGGTTAGGCCTTTGGCTATCTTCAAATACCTTTACCTAACTTTCTGAGTGACCTGAATAATCCTTGTGAAGGACTATCAAAAAATCCTCAAAAAGAGCTAAGTTACCTGAATTTACAGTGTTCGCCTGGTTAACTAGTTCACTAGTTACTGGCCGGTCTAGGCCCGGGTAAAGAGGAAAGGTTGGGCATAGGGTTAGCAACCCTACCCCGGAAAACAAATCCAACCGATAAAGAAACTTCAAAGCACAAACAAAATATGAAAAATGAAAACAAACTTATTCCGCGCTGGAATCGGAGAGGCGAAACGACGCCAGTTGGTGAAAGCCTGCCTTCGGGGAGCCAATTGGCCTATGTGTCTTCTCTCCCTAGATGAAAGCGAAAGTAAACATGGGGACATGGAATGTCTGAACAATGTTTGAACCTAGCAAGGCAGCCCAGATTGCAAAGGAGATGAGAAGGTATCGCATTGAAGTGCTAGGAATCTGCGAAAGTAGATGGAATGGAAGTGGACTCTCCAAACTGTCAGCTGGAAAGTCAGTAATCTACTCCGATATTGTCACCTAGACGACAACCACGAGCACACTGAGGGAGTGGCTACCATGATGTCCCCAACAGCATCGCAGGCTCTCATGCAGTGGGGACCGATCTCCTCCAGGATCATGACAGCAAGATTCAACTCAAAAGGAAGGAAGGAAGGACACAATCATGCAATGCTACTCCACGCAACTACAATTAATTCAGATAAAGAGAAGAAACAGGAATTCTACAGACAACTCCAATCAACACTGGACAAGACGTCAGTTGGCGATATCAAAATTCTAATGGGTGACATGAATGCCAAACTGGGAGGGGACAACACAGGAAGAGAATTAACCATAGGTCGAAAGGCACTAAACGAAATGAACGAGATTGGAGAATTGTTTGCAGAATTCTATGCATTCAACGATTTGGTGATTGGAGGCACTGCGTTCAAGCACAAGGATATCCACAAAACGACATGGATTTCACCAGACACCAGGACATACTACAAATCAGATCGACCTCATCTCAATCTCAAGAAAGTGGAGACGCAACCTACTTGACACAAGGTCAAGAAGAGGAGCAGATGTAGGTTCAGACCACTCACCATCTAGTGCAAGGAACCTTCTAAACCAAGTTGAAAGCCTTCAAGGAAGTTGGTGATGATAGACCACAGTTCAAGTTCAACACCTAGAACAGAAACCGGAGAATGAAATTACAGAGGAAATCTTCATGGCAGCCACCAAGACAAAATGGGAGATTTCGAGGAACATCCCTGAAGAAACCTTTGTGGATGAGTACTAGAACTCTGGAAGCTGTAAACTGTTCAAAGTTTAGAATAGCCGGTATCTGACTCATATCTAAGTGATAAAAGCATCTTTCTTGTCTGGTTTAAAAGTCAGTCCATTCAGTCACTCTCAGATATAGTTTTGGTTCAAAACACTGTCTCAATGTGAACAACAAACTACTGAGTTATAAAAATCTAGTTCCTTTTTTCGAGATATTATGGTCAAATCGTGAAAATCGTCCTCTTATCAAGAAATTAACAAACTTCTGAAACCATTCTGCAGATGGAGCTGTTAAACTTGTAGATTCTCACAAACAAATATGATCACTTTTGCATGCTTAAATACCTAAAATGTTACCAAAAAAATTACCAAAAAAAATAATGAGTTACCTGTGATAGAAAGTAATCAGTACACATAAATTTCTCAGTTTGTCCAATTTAGAAAAATAGAATAATTCAGACCTTGTCAGCAGCTAAGTCTCACAGTTAAATCGGTGGAGTCCAGGGCATATAATTTAGAGGCAACTGATTTGAATTCTATGTTTACTCAAGTTTTCATTTCAACTTTAATTTTCATGCAGTTGCAAAAGTGAACCTGTTGAAGAGTTATGCCAATGGTCCTTTTTCTACAGATCAGCATTCACTTCAACCATAGACTACGAAATGAGAAACATTCATTAATTAGCAACATAAAATTTACCAAAGAAGTTTTATAGAGCTGTTTTCCTTCCCGGTGTATCACAAATAATATTTATTTAATAAGACGCCAAATATCTTCTTTCTCCAGAACACTGAATAATCAACGAAATTATCCCCTTGGGATTTAAATTACCTACTTTAAATTGCTTTATAAGGTTGATCAACAGAAATAGAATGTAAACCAATCAAATATATACGCATTTGTGTATATCTATGTGAGCAAAACAAGTGAATGGATTCTTACATTCGTATATGGACTAAAACCAACTCTTTATTAAACGATTTGATTTGGTATAATTTGTAGAAACACTGTTTTCAGCACAAGTTACTTATTAGTGTTAAGTCACTAAGTACTCATCTTATCAGTTACCTACCTAAGTTAATGACCCTATTCTGAATACGAAATATGTCGTGGGAACTCAGGTAGGGTTTTCCCTTTTAAGTAACTTATTACCTTCCACAGTGAATAGGTTTCTTTGATTCAGCATACAATAATACTGCATAAGAGTTATTGTTATTCAACAACCAACCTAAAAAATTCATTTGGAAATTCATGCACCTAATTAGGAATTTGGAATCTCTATTCCATATTCGTATAAGAAAATGACATCAAAATCCTTGGTAGGGTACTTAGTGATGCTGGGCTTAGAATGACACTTTGGTATTCACCAAAAACATTCACGGACAAACTTTGTTGGCCTAACGATTCTGTTAACCTAGTAAGATAAAACAACTAAACTTCATAAATACTATACAATGACTATGAGGTCAAGTAAATAGATTTGATCAACCGAATGTAGTTACACAGAATATGACTATGGTAATATTGAAAAGGTGAAAAGATGAACGACAAGGTATTTTCGGTAACACCTTATCAGGCTCAACCTTTAAACATAATATTTTGTACTTCGATACATGCACACGTCGACTGTTTATACTAACTTGAATTTCCGACGGTTGATTTTGAGATTAAGACTACGTAATAATTTATTTCACAGGATTTGGAATAATTAATGACTGAAAGGATTATTATGTAAACTGATTATCAATTACAGTTGAGTCATAATTAAAAATTAAAACAGGAACTGAGTAATCCCGGGATATAAGGTTGCATGGAGATTAGAAAAGTAAAAATTACCAAAGCGTACATCAAAACTGAAATGAATAAGGTTAGTCAGGCTTGCACACCATAACAGCTTGGCTAAATTCAAAGTGGTAGGCTCATGTAAGTTAAGTAACTAGTAGAATTACTCAGTTATTGTTATGCATGCACACGGTAACACCTCTAAAAACTGATGAAGTAAGCTGGAGTGAAAGATTGATAACTGAATCTTTGTTCATCATTAAACACATGCAACAGGGATAACTCAATTTCAATCCCAGATATTTATATAAGTGTACCTACATCAGAAATAAAGAATCGGATGTAAAGCATGAGAATTAAAGTCATCCCCATGTGTTAAGGTGCTTGTTATGGGATATATCGTTGTATGCGTAAATGCACGTATTTTCTGTTATATATACATATTTTTCATATTTGTATTGTTTTTAAAATGCCGCCTGTCATTTAATGGTGTTTTCTGCCGTTTATTCATGTTAAAAGTATTGGCTGCATATAGGGATGAATTTTAGCTATATCCCTCTATTACAGTGTTCAAATTCCTCCCTTAAATTCACTAGTTACCTACTTTAACTTGAGTTTTATCTTCGATTACTCATTTCAAGCATTTCATTTCACACCAATAGTAGTTAGAAAGTTTCCTCGTGTGCCGCCTTATTATGGCTCTAACTGACTGAATCTTATTCATCATTCTCTTTTCTTTGTGCAATCAATGTGCTATCAAGCATTTAGATGAACAAATAGTCCTATATACAGTGTTTGGAATTCCACTCTGTTCCCCAAAAACATTTGAATAACTGTCTAGACTTCAGTAGTTATTTCACTGAGGACGAAATGTAATACAACTTCGTAAGATCTATGATAGAGTACCGTTACATCAGTTCTGTTACCAATTTACTATCATAGTTGTTTTATTAAACAAACGAAACCAAAGAATTATTTCAGCCGCAATATATATATTCTTTCCTTCATATTATTCACTTTCTGAAGGAAGCAAATTTTAAAGAAAGGCATTCAGCATGACAATGTGATTCCCAAGTTAAGATGTAATAATAATGTAGTGTCACACACTTCCCCAAAATCAATAGCCTAGGGTTTGACGACATTCAACATTGATGCTGACCTTCATAGTTTAACTGGACCCGCCAAGCTGAATGTACCCGGTCAAGCATCCTTGCCATTTGGCACGCTGTCGTGTCACGTTGCACTGCTCGTATTCGACTCTCTAGCCAGTTAGTTGGAACACATCAGTATTTTGGCACAACCACCCAAGTATACTATTCCATCCGACTACGTTATTATGTTCTTCCTTGGTCTCGTATTCGTGGGTACATAACAAGTTTGAATAATTAGTGATTGGCCTTTGCGTCTGTCAAGTTTGCACCACGACAATTCCTAAAATAACACTCTTCCTTTTCCTAACATAAGAAACTTATTCTTTCTGTTATTTCTATCCAAACTCCATTAAGTCGCAGTAGAAACATTCTCAGTAAGATAATTAGCCGGGCGAAATAATGTGATTATACATAATGAATTCCTAAGAATCTCAAAAAATTATTTCCGTCATCCAACATTAAGAAATACGCCACCGATGGATTTCATAATTTATTCTCAAAGGATTCTTTAAGCAAATAATCAGAACAGGTCTTTGTTCTGAAGTATCAGATTCTGATCACCAGCTTGTTGAACGGGCTGATGATTTCACTGTCTCAACTCTTAAATGTACAGAATCCAGATCACGTGATATAGTGGACCTTAACAAGAGAAACAGATCATCATAACACTTAAATATAAAAGTCTTGCAGCGTGTATTAATATTCTATCTCTGTGTTTGTGAAATTAAAAATCTTCACTCTCATTGAGTATTTGAACCTTACTACGCAGCGTTTATGAGACATTCAAAAGATTTTCACGTATCCTGTAATGCTTGAGCTAACAGAAGATCGGTGTCATCAGCTATCAGAAGGACAATGAAAAAAGGAATGAAATGAAAGGAAGTTCATTTGTTGCATTTATCAAGCTTCGCTGCGTTCATTCTTATGTCCGTAAGCAAAGTCAAAAATAATATTCGCATGAGAAGACAGCGGTTTATCTGATAAATGTGATGTATTTGTGCAATGTCGTGAACAATTTGGTTACATATCCACTTACCAGGCAACTTTTAAGTGAAAGGTTCTGAGAAGCCTTGTTTGATCCAGCTGACTTGCGTATTCAAGATAAAGGTGGTAATCATATTTTATTCCTGACCTCACAGTTTGCATGAGGCTTGTTAAGCAAGACAACTGAGATGGTTAAGAATGAAGAATTAAAATGACTGTGGAAAGTAAATACCGAACGCCAATTTTTCATGTACACGAAGATCTATTTTGTTACGTCGAATGGCATAAAGCTTTGCAAAATCCACTATTTTAAGGAGTTGAAAGCAAATAAAACGCTGGAGGTTTGGGCAAATTTGATAAGCAATTTTAAAGTCAATCTGGGTTTGTTGAGTGATGGAAATCAATTAAATGTCCTAGAATAGGACTTCTAAAAGACTTTCACCTTGATAAGACGAAGGTAGAAAATGTTCTTCTTTACGTGCCAAAAGTCTTCTGTGGCTACGGCAGATATACCTTGCTCTATAAAAGCAGGCGAAATGGTTGGTGTACATAGACGCAGCTAAACAAGAAAGCTTATCTTCCAAACAAACGGAGAATACTTTACGGCTGGTAAAAGTCATCTGAAGTCTCGTTGCGAAGAAAGTTCTATTGATTGACTTGCATAGACGATTCTTGGGTTCATCTAGTGCTTGATCACCTTTGAACGAAGTTTTACTTTAAACAGGGTGGATGACCGGTTTGCCATTTCTTTCTCTCATGTTTTTACCAACTAAATGGGAGGATTAACCCTTTTCGATTAGTGTGCTTTTTAAAATGATAGCTTTTCATTAATATAACCTTCACTGCAGATATTTCTTATTCGATAGCTCATAGAGTGAATAGGATTTCTTTTCCAAATGACAGGCACCCAAGTATAAAAACTAGTTAGCTGTCCGTTCCATGTTGCTTTTCTATAGATAAATCTTTTAAAGAATTCATTGTTACGTCAGGTAAGAAGAACATCAAGAAAATGGAAAGTTTATCTTGATTTCTTCCGAAAGTGAACTTGAAGGCTAGATGACAGCCACTGAACGAACCGTCTAAATCAATATCTTTATCACAGATAGCAACTGCGTCGTCTACATATCTTCTATAAGAGTCAAAGCGATTAGTAATTTAACAAGGTCGAGTACTCGGTAGTTTCGACATGAAAATGTCTGCTAACAGTGATCCCGGTGGTGACCTTATCGTAACTTCATCTTCTGTCTAAAGATTTCATTACTGAAACTAAATTAAACATTAAATGTGCACATGAAAAAAATTTCTTTCGCCCAGTTGGTTGACAGTCCTAAGTCTAAATTATATGCATCAGTGTAGTAACACGCATAGCAGACAGCTTCGGTGACTAGGACACCTCTGAAAAATGAAGTAACGTTTAGAGAAAATATCATCTTGTCGAAAGCGTTAAAATCCTTAATACCCCTAACAAACTGAAAATTATCGGAGACAGAAACTCTTAACACTTCCTTTATAGCAGGTTCTAACACCTCAGCCAGATATTAAGTAACACAGTGATAAAAAAAACTAGCAATAACCAAAGTAGCGAAGCATTACAAACTGATCCAGGCACATGGTCAAGCATCAACGCCTTCTGCCACCCTCTCGTGTTACGTCTCACCGCGCGCAATCGATTCTGCAGCCACTTGATTGGAGCGCATCGGTATCCTGGCACGACCTCGCAAATGTACTAATCCATCCAACAACGATCTTGTGTTCTTTCTTGGTCCCGTATTCGTGGGAAAATAACAGGCACGAATAATTGGTGACTGGCCTCTGAGTCGTAAGGTTCGCACCACGGCAGTTCGTGAACACGTGAGCCTGTTCCATCTTACACTTGTGTATCGTTTTCATGTTGATAACATTCATATATCCATATACAACTCCTTTACAGGTCCAACCCAACTCTGAAGCTTATCCGATTAAGCCAACGGCGACTACTATCCAACTCTTGCCATACTGGCCAGACAATTCAGAACTGTGGTTTCTGTATGCTCAGGCATATTTTCGAGAACAAGGGGTCGCAGATCCTCGTTCTCGATTTCTTGCTGTCACACGTTCACTGCCGCGGGGAATAAACAGGCATGTCACAGCTCATATGTTCGGTCCTGAAGTGAGTGATCCTTATGCGCTTCTCAAAGCTGCACTACTGAGGCAAAGTGATCTCGCAGATCACCAACGTCTAAACGAATTAACTCGTGACATCGAGCTAGGCAGCAACTCAGCCACTGATGTCCTCGCACGCATGCGAGAAGTTATGGGCACACGAACGTTCGATAATGGCCTTCCTCGAGAGCTGTTTGTCTTGAAACTACCGTGAATGGTGCAAACTGTGTTAGTGACACCTCAGTCAGTTTCGCTAAATGACCTGGCGGCCTGAGCAAACTAAGTACGGGATATCTGTAGCAGACCCGTCTCCAGCGTATATTCTGTCTACGATAGAACCGAGAACCAGGATTCAGAAGTAATCAAGCTGTGCAGCTCGGTTGAATGGCTGCCAGGAACCCGAGGTGACGTAGCACATCACAGAAACGCTTGCCGGCCCATCGCAGTGACTCATGTGCTTATCCGAAAACCAAACCCAACTAGGTGGAAAACACTAAACGGTGCTGGTCTCACAATACCTACGGAGACGAAGCCAGAAAATGCCAGAAGTCGCGCAGTTTCAACATGAGCGCAAACTCGGGAAACCGTCACGCCGGCACGCGTTCATGGCAACCGTAGCTGTCAAAAACAACCGTTTGCTTTACGTCACCGACATAAAAACGAAATTTTGATTCCTCGTCGACACCGGTGCAGGAGTTAGCGTTCTGCTCTGACTGTCAGAGGAGCGTCATCATGACCCATCCTTGAAGCTTCGAGCAGCCAGCAGCAAGACAATTGCCAACATCTGGGAGGCGGCATGCCCACCTCGACTTAGGCTTACGTAAACGCATTCACTGGATTTTCCTGCTAGCTGATGTTTTTATACCCACCATTAGCATAGATTTGCTAGACCATTACTACCCACTCGTAGATGCCCGTCGTTGACGACTGACGGGTGACAAAACAAGGTTATCCATTGGCGGCACCACCCACGCAGGTCCAAGTTTAGCCGCCGTTACAACTGAACAGTCTGACGACGTGTCCCATCAGGCAGTGCCAGAGAAATATCCAGAGTTGCACCAACCGACACATACTCTTCTGTGCTCAAGCACCAATGCTATGCACCACGTCACGACCACAGGTCCACCTGCGGCACCCAAGGCACGCCGTCTAGCCCCCGATGAGCTCAAAACGACGAAAAAATTTGACCACCCGCTCCAACTGGGCATCATCAAAACTTCAGGTAGTCCTTGGGCATCACCATTGCATATGGTTCCCAAAAAGGATAACCACCAATGGCGTCCAACCGGTGACTACGGAAGGCTTAACGCCAAAACAACACTGGACTGCCACCCGACGCCTCATGTTTACGACTTCACTGAGAGGTTACGTGGAGTGGACATATTCTCCAAAATCGACCTGGTCAAGGTATGCAATCAGATACCTGTGGCAGCAGAAGATATCGCAAAAACAGCCATTATAACTCCTCTGGCTCGTTTGAGTTCTTGCGCATGCCATTCGGTCTTCGGAACACAACACAAACATTCCGTCGCTTTATGGATGATGTTTTCCGTAGTTTAGATTTCGTCGATGTCCACATTGATGACTGTCCAATTGCGAGTCCGGCCAAGGAAACCCACCTTGAACGTTCAGGCCTCGTATTCAGCAGGCTGGGGAAACATGGCATCACAGTCAACGTGCTGAAGTGTGAAACAGGAGTCAAATCACTTGGGTTCCTTGGGCATGCCATTGACGACAAAAGTACACACCCGTCGAGAGACAACGCGGCGGCTGTCATGAACTATCCAGGGCCAACTAGTGTGAAGTAGCTCCACACTTCCAACGGCCCGGTAAGTCATTACCGAAGGTGTATTTCCAACTGTATCTCAGTTATGAGACCACTCACAGATCTGCTGCGTGGTAATACGAAGTGCGTGGCTCTGGACAACGTGGCTAGACTCACTTTCTCCAAAGTCAAGGAGGCTGTTTCGAACTCAACCGTGCTTATGCATCACGATCCGAAAGCTCTTTTGACTATTGCTGTTGATGCATTTGACTCAGCGAACGGAGCCGCCTTGCAGCAGATGACTGACAACCAGTGTCAGCCTTTTGCTTTTTGCTCGGGGTAGTTGTAAGAGGCAGAAGGAAGGTACAGTGCAGTGCTGTGTTTTTCAAGTTACGACGCACTATGACTCCTAGGACATTGTGGGTTGGTGCTGACGATACATGAGTCACATCATCGCCGTAAGTGCTACCGTGCACTTCAACACGGTTGATCCGAAACTGGTATTAAATATACCATATTCTTATTTCTACACCTGCATTGATATTAGAGCCCCTCCGAAAAAATCGAAAATCCCACATCAAAAGAGCCTTTTATACCCTAGAATGTTCGTCGAGAACTGCACAAACTTTCAACAAATTACTTCAAGTATCATGACTTTGGAGCGCTTAGATTTCTTTTTAAAGTCCTTAGTTCCATTCGTAGTTATTAGGAGAAGATTGCAAAAAAGGATTAAACCACCACCCTGGCTAGCTTTTTGAAAATATATGCCCTCGTGGGACTTCTAGAGAGACGATCCAACCGGCCAAAGCATAATATTGCTTTCCTCATTCGTGATGGTAAGGTCTATGATAAGCCGATGTCCACCTCACCATACTTGACGTGTCAACTCACCACAGCCGACTGACGGAGAGCTCAGTCGCCAAAATTCTTTACGAATCGTCTGGAAGTACACAGATAAAACAATCCCAGTCCCAACGGAAAACATGATAAGGTCGAACCGCCAATCGCTTGGGGTATCTAAAAACACATTCAAACGGGAGTCGTGAGTGAAAATGAAACTTCACATTCTGAAATCAGAAAAGTATACGCGGCATCATTTGCGACAGAAAATGATCTGAAAATCCCTCCTGATCACCCTCTTCCATTGTATTGACATCTACTTGAACATTTTTACCCTCGTTATGGTTGGTGTACCTTTGACCCCAAGCTGATGTAATGTTATTTGGTTGTTTCACTGTTTTCTTTGACTGTGCACTCATTAGTTGTCCTTGTATGATTGAGGCTTGTTGTGAATGTTTCACTTTCCTATTTCGTGACGCTGGACTGTTGACAAAGTGATGTTGTTTTACTGCGCCCGACACTTCGTTTTGGTTCAACTTACGGTTGTGCTGTGATTAGACTGTTTGTATTTTGACTGCCTACTAGAAACGTTTATTTATTGATTTGATCCTGGTAGACAGAGTTTTGATCCTTTCGTCGGGACTATTCTTATTGACTCTCAGTACGTATTTGCGCCCGAGAAGGTCAGGACTGTATAGTTACTCAATGGCATTGTTGAAATATTTTCGTAATTTTATTATAACTTATTGTTGCTTTGAAAGTACCACAGATTTTGTCACGAATCTACTGCTGACTTGCTACAAACCATGCCTTGATACTTTGATCTGGCCTTTGACGGTGCACCACTCGCGGAAGTTCGGAAGCTATACAGCAGAACGCAGGGACTAGTCAAACCCACGTTAGTTGGCACCGCCTAGTTATTTTCCGCGTTCACACCAAGATTATTGGATTTTGGCTCTCACGTCGTTCTTTATCTGCTGTGAACGCGGAAAATTCTTCCACATTTTACCTTTTTGCATCAAGTTTTTACTACCACGTAATGAAACGTTTGCAAATGAGCGGAATGGAAACAAGCATGAAAGCTATTTGTATTATATCTACACGTAAATCTTCCCCATTTTTAAGAAGCGTTTTTGTGGTAATAAAGACTTTTATTTATATCGCAGGTGCAACGGGCACTGAACGGAACGTCAAAGGACACCGAGGACTGCGAGCGACGTACAATTCAATTTCTTGCATTTTATTTATCGTCCACCGCGACACCCTAAGATGAGTTCAGACAACCAGGGGTCACCTCTCGTGATAAGCCCATAGGGGGAGTTTTACCAGTGGAGAACCCATTGGGCTTTTACTTCCGGGTGACATTGTCTCAGGGCCTTCACGAACCCACTGGGAGGAAGTGATCTGTAGCGTCGCACACTTCTGTAGAATCACTTGCTCAGGGTCCGACGAGATTCAACATTGATGCTAACCTTCACAGTTTAACCGGACTCGCTGGGTTGAAGGCACCCGGCCAAGCATCCACGCCCCCTGACACGCTGTCGCGTTACGTCTCACCGTGCGTAATCGATTCTGTAGCCACTTGGTTGGGACGCAACGGCATCTTGTCACGACCTTACAAATGTGCTATTCCATCCAACCACGCTTTCGTTCTCTTTCTTGGTCCCGTATTCGTGAGCACATAACAGGTACGAACAATTAGCGACTGGCTTTTTGGTGTGTGATGTGCGCACGAGTGAAATTTTTAATTTCACAAACAGAGATAGAATATTGATACACCCTGCAGGACTTTTATATTTAAGTTTTGTGATGATCTGTTTCTCTTTTTAAGGTACATTATGTCAGGTGATCTGGATTCTGTGCATTTAAGAGTTGAGACAATGAAATCATCAGCCCGTTCAAAAATCTGATGGTCAGAATTTGTACTGCTTAAAGAATCTCATGAAAACCTGTCGTGCAGTCTGTCACTTGTGTCTTGTGAAGCGTGTATGTGGACTCACGTAAATTATCTCCTATTCTTTTTAGAATGTTCATGATGCCCTGCGTATGGTTGAATCGTATTGTAGCGGCGCATAAGTCACCAAAATCAATGGCCTAAGGTTCAATGAAATTCGAAACTAATGCTGACCTTTATGGTTTATTGGAATCATTAAATTGACGGGATACAGTCAAGCATTCACATCACTAAGCGCGTTTTCTTGCTACGTTGTACTGCCCGTAATCGATCCCTCCGTCATTTAGCCGGAATGCACTGGTACTTTGACATGACCCTTCAAATATACCCTCCCCATCCGACTACGCAAATATCTCCTTCTTTGGTCTTGCATTCGTGAGCGCATTATAGGCACAAACAATTAGTTACTGACCTCTTCGTCTATCAAGATCGCACAAGAATAACTGCTTGATCATCATAGATTGTCAGGGAACATGGCGGCAAACTTTCTTTCGGTTAAGGTAACTTATGCAACGGCGGAGAGGATTTTCAGTGGAGAATGAAATCCTAATACTTCAGTCACTAATGACAAACTCAAGTTTAGTGGTAAATAATTCAACGACAGGCTTAGATATATTGGTTGCAGCCTTCGATGAGCCTCTTTGAACTGGTTTGTGCTGAAATCAATACACGACGGTTAGATAACTACGCAACATTAATGATCCCGTCAATGTGAAGGAGATGGAAAACATTGAGGAAAGCTGCATGCTTCAGCGTATGAATATGAAATCTACAAGCGTTTTAAATCTTCTTGCAACAAGTCATCCCAATACATATGGTAGTTTTTCTTCCTTAGATGTACACTTCCATCGGGGTGAATGATCGCCGGTCGTTAGTTAGAATTTGATCTCGTAATATGGAAAGCTGAACATTCTGTTCACGGTGGATATATGAGTCACGTTAAAATAAACAAAAAACTTTATCACAGAGGAACTTAGAATGGCTCTTCTACCAATCAGGATCGTCGGAAGTGGATAAAAAATGAAAAATAAATTCCGTTGCTAAATCATTCAGAAGATCTAAGAGACTTAAGACTACATCAGAATTTCAGTGCAAGCTCGTCCAAAGATACTGACAGAGTGGTCCCGATCGATAGTTGCTTCCTTGAGGTGGTGGTTTGGTTTGTGTACCAAAACGACCAGGCAAGCTGTGCTGATAGAACCCCTCCCACTTCGAAGTCCTAAAACACCACAAGTTTTGTCGGATAATGGTTATACAAAAGGCAGTTGTAACTCTATCGTAAATTGCTGTACAACGATAGGGGTCTGCAAGTCAAGTCGTACTACTGACTGAATGGGAGTGTTTCAGCAGTAAGATGCTTCCCTTGGATGACCAGCAGTGCACGCTGATGTGACCATTCCCATGGGAAGGGGATGTTATAAAAAGTCGGCCGGAAACATAGCACACTCCCAACTTGTCCTGGCATACCCACATTTCCACCAGGCTTTCCCAGTCAGATTCAAAAGCAAAGAACCAAAATCTCTAAGTCACCAAAAGGCAATGTGTGACCAGCATCAAGTGTATGTTCATCAAGCTGTGTAGTTACACACCACCGTTTTTTCAGATAGATCAAGAACTTGCTTCCCACAGTGTGGGTGGTCAGGAGGTGTCAACCTCCTACACATTTCCAATAATATACAATACCGAATAAGGTACATCCTGTCCCCCTCGGCTTTGTCTTCTTTCCCTCTGCCTCCCGACGCTAATATTGAGCCGCTTATGCCTTAATCAGCTTCCCGCTTCATTACTGTGGAGATCGGTGAAAACCATCGACACCTTTTTTCATGTCTCCTAGGACCCCACCATTGATTTAATATAAGAGCTTTCAAGCAAACCCGTTCTGCGGATGTTGGTGTCTAGGTTACCGGACTGGTCTCCAGCAAGCCTTGGAGACCCGACTCGGAGAAACGGCAAGTACTCAAGCCTAAACGGCATCCAGAGAAGCCATTAACGGTCATCGAACCACCTGTCATTACTCCACAGAGGAAAGATAAATCAGATATCCTTAGTAGGTCTGAAATCTTCCATCGAGTGGAAGAAAGTAGGGACCCAGAACCACGCAACCGTTCCTAACATGGCCTTGGCAAGGTAAAAACTTTGATAGACAAGAGTTTGCCAGAAAATATGCAGAGACCCATCCTACACATGATGTAGAGAGTAGGCAAAAAGGAGAAAGTCATCACCTAGGCAAGTTATGACTACGTGAAGTGGTGTTCAAGTCAACGGATGGGAGGAATCATATTCACAGGAACGCTCTCAGACCACATGAATCTGCAGCATCCGTGCTTAACGATTTGGCTCTTTTTGATCGAATCAAAATGCGAGAAGCAGAACTAAAATTTAGATTAGCAGTTGTAGGGCAAGATGTGAAAGTAGTGGGTTTTCGTGCAGTGAAGTTTCGGCAACAAATGATGCTGAAGCCCATGGATGAGGTGGAAATCCACTTAGGTAGTTTCGTCGCCTTGCATACAAATGCACGTGGTCTTTTAAACAAGTAGTAAGCAACGAAAGCCCTGACATTATTGTTACCTCAGAAACTTGACTATTTTCCTGGACCAGTGGCTGTGAAAGACACGAGGATTCGTCATTTCCGGAAATGACAAGTTAGCATGCGAAGGTGGTGGCATCATCCTGTACCCTAACTGTAAACTCCATGGAAACAGTTGTACATGAAAGCTGGACACGTAAAATGCCGGCTAAAATGCAAGATGCAAGATGCTAAAGTAATCGCGACATATCGAAGCCCTGAATGTGAGGCGACAGACTTCCGCCTGAATAAGCTGACCCTCTGGGTAGACAAATGCCGATGCCTAGTTGTAGGGGGCTTCAATGCACCATCAGTTGACTGGGGTAGACCAACGACGAAGGCATCATATAACTCGTTTGATCACAGGTTGGTGGAGACATTTTTTCCTCAGCTCTCATACGGCACGTAAGGACAGCAACTAGATTTGATCGTCAGCATGCCCCATCAATTCCAGACTTGGCATTCTCACGCACAGATGACATATGCTTCATCAGGCACCCATCCTCTCTTGATAAACGTTGTCACGCCGTGATCCTCCTTAGATTCACAGCAGACGTCCTGTGCCAGGCGGATGCCACAGCTAGACTTAACACATGGAAGGCGAATATGGAAGCCAGTAACCCAGCTGCCTCTTCGGAGCACTGAACAGTCGATCCAGAAGTCGCATTTGAAGGCGCGTGGCCCCCTTCAAACGGTTGAATGCGCGAGTGATCCAATCGTCCAGTCCGTGGATTATCCCTCGTGGATAAATTTCAAAGACCAAATCTTGCTAAGACACAAGAAAAAGAGTTGAAGCTTCGCTGCTCACCTTGAAGTGGTGGGGCACCACGAAGGATTCCGAAGACATACTTCCCCGTGACTGGAAGGATGGCATGGTTAGGCACATCTACAAGGCGGTTCCTAGGCAGCACACATCAACTTGCAGACCAATATTTTTGTCTGGTACCGTGTTTAAAATTTTAGAAATAACGGTCAAAAGGGCCGTCACCGTCCGCTTGGGGACGAACGACCCGTTGTCACGTTGGCAGCGTGTCTTTCTTGGAAATCACCCTCGCTTGACGAGCCTTCTGACGACCAGAGGCCCGGATAATTTGAAATATGATAGGATACCTTTGGATGTCATTTTCATAGACTTTAGTAATGCGTTCGACAAGGTATCTCATTCCAGGTTGCTCGGAAAACTGGAAAGTTTCGGAATCACTAGCGATCTGCCTTTGAAGAAATGGAAGCTTCCTTGTTGGTGGCATAAAGAGAGTAAGGATCAATTCTCAACTCTCCTCTTGTTTGTCAACTGAGAGTGGGAATCCTGATATTTCTCCCAGACCTGAATGAGCCATGGAATGTGAAGCGAACTGCCATGGCTCTCCTTGGTGGCAATGTAAGTCTGGCGAACAAACTACGAATCACGAGGATAATAATAATAATAATTTACTCCTGAATTTATTGTTTTTACAGATACAGCTATAATAGTTAGTGGTTGAAAATCTCCGGCAACGCCTTCCTTTGCAAAAAACCTTTCATCATCTCTTTATTCCAGGTGGTGGAAATCCCTAGTCTGAGGAAAAAAACTTCACACCACATACAAATGGAGCGCTTTAATCTAAATTTAGAATTTTTGTTGTTTTTAAGTTATCTGGCAGAAATGGAAGTCATGTCTAATGAATACGTAAAATCGTCACTCAAAAAGAAGAGGAAGTAACCCAGCAATTTCTTGCTGGAGTAAAAGTGAAGCAGGCTGAATTACTCAATTGCTTTAATTTGAAGGATCACATACATTGAGCAAAGTACCACGGCGGATTCAATGTGTTTTTCAAAGGACATGGATCTCCAGGTTCACTTAAAAATCTAGATATACCGTATAGACAACAATAAATAATACTGATAACGATATATCGCCTCCCTGATGGAACAACCCACTTTTATTTGTTCATGATAAATTGGACATATGTCCACAGTAGCCGCCATGTTGTCCCCCACTGTGCTCAGTAGCTCGTGAGTATTTGTCGCATTCCTTTGATTTTCGAGGTCGATTGAAAGAATTTGCATCTGTAGATGAAGCTGTAAGTATTCTGCATTTTTTATGCTCCTTACAGCTGCAGTGAACGAAACGGCTCCAGTCAATGAAACTGGATTGATAAATGTCAAAAAACTCCAAGGAAGTATCGTCGTGTGATGCCATAAGGATGTTCACAACAGGTCGCACGTTTGCATAGGAGTTGTTTGAAGATGGTTACAGTAATATTTAAGAAAAGTACTGATGAAATATCGTAATTCCAATCTAACTGCAGGTTTCCGAGATTCTATTTGCAATAAGAATAGAGAAACAAGAGAGCGGGTTACCAAGGCACAAGGAAACTAATTATATGTAAATTTTAACTCATGTACATGGTGCCATGCCTACTATCAAATGTATAGTCCTAGGTTTCATGCCCATATTCTTATTAAAAATGTGCTATTCAATGTTCTGGAAATGCCATTTTCGAAGGGCTACATCTGAGGATGTCTCCAGTAGTAGTGGTAATAAGTGGGAGGTATAGATGAACAACTTAATTAGCGAAGTAGTCCTAAGTGTCCCTGGGATGAAATAGGGAGGAGTGTAGATTTGTCAATCAGGGTATTTCACCTCATACACTTAAGGGGCCTATTATACTAAGCGTTGTCAGACATAGTTGTGATTCGCTCTGTATATTGGGGAGTTTGCCGGGGAACAGAAATTTTTCTAGCATACGAATAAACTGGGCAGTTGAGCTCGGAGCTCTGATGTCAACAGGAAGATGGTTCCAAATTTTCCAGTATTTAATAAGGAGGAAGTAAGCTCGGAGGGATGTTCCAAAATATTTCATTTCAACACTGAAGGCTTGATTGTGGAGACTGTAGCAACCTTCAGGTATGAAGCGGACTTCCTCAAGAGCTGTAAAGGATACTTTGTGCAAAATCTCGAAGAAAAGTACAAGGTTAATCTTAAGACGTCTCATCCAAAGTGGTTGCAGATTGGGCGACGTGCACCAAGATGCATAATCCTGACCACATTTGTAACCAAGTAGCCTGGATGTGAAATACCTCTGCACACTCTCAATCTTAAGTTTGTCGTCAATACGGACACTCCCTGAAATAAATGAGCAATATTCTAACAGGGATCAGACGCAAGTTTTGCACGGCGATAATTTGGCTTCGTGGTGGTGAAAGTTACGAATAATACCGCCTAGTAGTATTCTGGATATACGGGCTTGTGTCGCAACATGTCCAGAGAATGTGGGGTCGTTAGAGTAACGAAGCCGAGTCAAGGACACTATGCAGACCAGGTAGCATCACAGTTTGCAGAGAAAACTGTAGACGAATGGATGCTGCCCCAGGGCATATCCAGCCGCACTTATCTATGTTAAATTGGAGGTTCCGTGTGGGGACCAAGTGGTTGCTGAGCCAAATTCTCTCTGTACTAACCTTTAGAAGCGGGGCAGGTCGTCACATGAGAATGTGTACGGTTTGCCAACTGAAAAGCATTTGCAAAGGTTATTAACATAAAGGGTGGAAAGAAGAGGACCAAGCACGCTACCCTGAACTACACCAGAAGTAATTGGCCAAGGTTTAGAAGGCCGATACTCGATTTTTACAACTTGTGAACGGTCGCAAAGAAAAGATTTAATACAGCCTAATAAGGGGTTAACAAGTTCAAGGTCTTGTAGCTCATGGATAAGTACTGAATAGCCCACGCGGTCGAATGCCTTGGAGATATCAAAACAAACGACAAGAACTAGCTTACGTTGATCACGGCTAGCAGTTAGGAAGCTAAAGCAATCAAAGTGACAGGTCATACATGATCGTGACTTCAAGAATCTATGCTGACTAGATGTGACGACATCATTGTTGAGCGTGTGCTGGAGACTATCTTCTATGACCACTTCCTCTATAATTCTAGACACAACTAGCGTGATATTTATAGGTCTGTAGTTATTAACTTCAGTTTTTGAACCAGATTTGTGTCTGGGTGTTATGAGGGATATCTTATACATATCGGGGTATGTAAAAGTCTCCATTGATGTGGAGTATGGTTTAAATAGTAATGATGAAATGTCAAGACCCCGATTTAAAAAGTGTGAAGCTATTCCGTCAATACCCGTGCTCCCGGAGAACTTAAGTGTTTCAATGCCTTGGTTGATGTTGGCACATGTGAACAAAGTAGTGTCAGCAGGTTCTAGTGTAGGAGAGAAAACTGGTTCCTAATTTCAACATTATTAGCAAGCAAATGGCAGTGAACATGTTGTTGAATAATTCACTTATTTCTTCAGGCTTATTATAGACCTTACCATCACGAATGAGGAAAGCAATATTATGCTTTGGCCGGTTGGATCGTCTCTCTAGAAGTCCCACGAGGGCATATATTTTCAAAAAGCTAGCCAGGGTGGTGGTTTAATCCTTTTTTGCAATCTTCTCCTAATAACTACGAATGGAACTAAGGACTTTAAAAAGAAATCTAAGCGCTCCAAAGTCATGATACTTGAAGTAATTTGTTGAAAGTTTGTGCAGTTCTCGACGAACATTCTAGGGTATAAAAGGCTCTTTTGATGTGGGATTTTCGATTTTTTCGGAGGGGCTCTAATATCAATGCAGGTGTAGAAATAAGAATATGGTATATTTAATACCAGTTTCGGATCAACCGTGTTGAAGTGCACGGTAGCACTTACGGCGATGATGTGACTCATGTATCGTCAGCACCAACCCACAATGTCCTAGGAGTCATAGTGCGTCGTAACTTGAAAAACACAGCACTGCACTGTACCTTCCTTCTGCCTCTTACAACTACCCCGAGCAAAAAGCAAAAGGCTGACACTGGTTGTCAGTCATCTGCTGCAAGGCGGCTCCGTTCGCTGAGTCAAATGCATCAACAGCAATAGTCAAAAGAGCTTTCGGATCGTGATGCATAAGCACGGTTGAGTTCGAAACAGCCTCCTTGACTTTGGAGAAAGTGAGTCTAGCCACGTTGTCCAGAGCCACGCACTTCGTATTACCACGCAGCAGATCTGTGAGTGGTCTCATAACTGAGATACAGTTGGAAATACACCTTCGGTAATGACTTACCGGGCCGTTGGAAGTGTGGAGCTACTTCACACTAGTTGGCCCTGGATAGTTCATGACAGCCGCCGCGTTGTCTCTCGACGGGTGTGTACTTTTGTCGTCAATGGCATGCCCAAGGAACCCAAGTGATTTGACTCCTGTTTCACACTTCAGCACGTTGACTGTGATGCCATGTTTCCCCAGCCTGCTGAATACGAGGCCTGAACGTTCAAGGTGGGTTTCCTTGGCCGGACTCGCAATTGGACAGTCATCAATGTGGACATCGACGAAATCTAAACTACGGAAAACATCATCCATAAAGCGACGGAATGTTTGTGTTGTGTTCCGAAGACCGAATGGCATGCGCAAGAACTCAAACGAGCCAGAGGAGTTATAATGGCTGTTTTTGCGATATCTTCTGCTGCCACAGGTATCTGATTGCATACCTTGACCAGGTCGATTTTGGAGAATATGTCCACTCCACGTAACCTCTCAGTGAAGTCGTAAACATGAGGCGTCGGGTGGCAGTCCAGTGTTGTTTTGGCGTTAAGCCTTCCGTAGTCACCGGTTGGACGCCATTGGTGGTTATCCTTTTTGGGAACCATATGCAATGGTGATGCCCAAGGACTACCTGAAGTTTTGATGATGCCCAGTTGGAGCGGGTGGTCAAATTTTTTCGTCGTTTTGAGCTCATCGGGGGCTAGACGGCGTGCCTTGGGTGCCGCAGGTGGACCTGTGGTCGTGACGTGGTGCATAGCATTGGTGCTTGAGCACAGAAGAGTATGTGTCGGTTGGTGCAACTCTGGATATTTCTCTGGCACTGCCTGATGGGACACGTCGTCAGACTGTTCAGTTGTAACGGTGGCTAAACTTGGACCTGCGTGGGTGGTGCCGCCAATGGATAACCTTGTTTTGTCACCCGTCAGTCGTCAACGACGGGCATCTACGAGTGGGTAGTAATGGTCTAGCAAATCTATGCTAATGGTGGGTATAAAAACATCAGCTAGCAGGAAAATCCAGTGAATGCGTTTACGTAAGCCTAAGTCGAGGTGGGCATGCCGCCTCCCAGATGTTGGCAATTGTCTTGCTGCTGGCTGCTCGAAGCTTCAAGGATGGGTCATGATGACGCTCCTCTGACAGTCAGAGCAGAACGCTAACTCCTGCACCGGTGTCGACGAGGAATCAAAATTTCGTTTTTATGTCGGTGACGTAAAGCAAACGGTTGTTTTTGACAGCTACGGTTGCCATGAACGCGTGCCGGCGTGACGGTTTCCCGAGTTTGCGCTCATGTTGAAACTGCGCGACTTCTGGCATTTTCTGGCTTCGTCTCCGTAGGTATTGTGAGACCAGCACCGTTTAGTGTTTTCCACCTAGTTGGGTTTGGTTTTCGGATAAGCACATGAGTCACTGCGATGGGCCGGCAAGCGTTTCTGTGATGTGCTACGTCACCTCGGGTTCCTGGCAGCCATTCAACCGAGCTGCACAGCTTGATTACTTCTGAATCCTGGTTCTCGGTTCTATCGTAGACAGAATATACGCTGGAGACGGGTCTGCTACAGATATCCCGTACTTAGTTTGCTCAGGCCGCCAGGTCATTTAGCGAAACTGACTGAGGTGTCACTAACACAGTTTGCACCATTCACGGTAGTTTCAAGACAAACAGCTCTCGAGGAAGGCCATTATCGAACGTTCGTGTGCCCATAACTTCTCGCATGCGTGCGAGGACATCAGTGGCTGAGTTGCTGCCTAGCTCGATGTCACGAGTTAATTCGTTTAGACGTTGGTGATCTGCGAGATCACTTTGCCTCAGTAGTGCAGCTTTGAGAAGCGCATAAGGATCACTCACTTCAGGACCGAACATATGAGCTGTGACATGCCTGTTTATTCCCCGCGGCAGTGAACGTGTGACAGCAAGAAATCGAGAACGAGGATCTGCGACCCCTTGTTCTCGAAAATATGCCTGAGCATACAGAAACCACAGTTCTGAATTGTCTGGCCAGTATGGCAAGAGTTGGATAGTAGTCGCCGTTGGCTTAATCGGATAAGCTTCAGAGTTGGGTTGGACCTGTAAAGGAGTTGTATATGGATATATGAATGTTATCAACATGAAAACGATACACAAGTGTAAGATGGAACAGGCTCACGTGTTCACGAACTGCCGTGGTGCGAACCTTACGACTCAGAGGCCAGTCACCAATTATTCGTGCCTGTTATTTTCCCACGAATACGGGACCAAGAAAGAACACAAGATCGTTGTTGGATGGATTAGTACATTTGCGAGGTCGTGCCAGGATACCGATGCGCTCCAATCAAGTGGCTGCAGAATCGATTGCGCGCGGTGAGACGTAACACGACAGCGTGGCAAATGGTGCGGATGCTCTCTAGGCATAATCCAGAACGTTCACAAAAGTAAGTGCTGATTTGTTCATCATCTTGTGTAAATTCTTAGTTTGGTTTAAATATATTACTGTGCTTGTCTTTACGTGACTTGCATTTTGGAGAGAGTTTAGAAGGTGGTCACTCGTACGACTTTTGAAATGGCTGGCCTCAGCCTTGAAGACTATCCTATAAATAAATAAATGTTTTGTTCTTGCGTTAAAAAATGTTTACATGAGAGAAGCCATTCTTACAGGCTTCACCTCAAAATATCTACAAGATTGAGTGGTACAAACGGAATGTCATCAAACTCAGTCAAAGACCGCCGGAGATCCTGCCAGTTATGAAACGAACAAGAAAGTAATACCTTACAGCGTATACGGAGTGTTAAAGTTTAGATAATAATAGAGATTGTTTTCAACTAACGGGTTTAACGTGAGGGATACCAGTTTACAAGCACCGTCAAATTTATAATTTTTGGAAGTTTACGAACCGGTATCTAGTATTATATAATTTGCATATTAAGTAATTAATGTGCATAATCTCATTAAAATTTGCTGAAATCAATGAGACGGACACGGATTTTCATCTCCCATCTCAAAGACAGGTTCCACCACCAATATCAAAAGCGCTCAGTGTTCAAAGTTTGCGTTATAACCAACCAAAGTTGTTAGTTCATTTGCATTGTTTGCTGACCAGTAATATAACAGTTTTTATGTTTGCTGACCACGAAGGACCCATTTATACAATCTGGAGTATCAATAAAGTATCCACAGTTAAATAACCAACGTGTGTGGCTATATCAATGCATTTCTAGGTAACCATGTTACGTTTAAAGGTAACATAGATTAATTCTGATGGGAATACTTAAGGAGCTGAACCCCTTCACTTTATCGCAGACAGGGGAGACACAATCATGCCGTGCAGGATTCTGAGAAATGATTTCGGACCTGATATATCTTGTCTTTTTCTTCTCAATGGATCAGAACACCTCAGACGGTATAGTAGTGTAATACAAAAACAAAGATGGGTATGGTGTCCGTTAGATACTGGTTCTGGCGGCGAATAATCAACTCCTGGAACTGACTCCCAAGGAAAGTTGTGTTCACATCGTCGATTGGCTCATTCATAGGGGGATTGGACACGCACAGACGTCTGCTGCCAAATGATTGATATGGGCTCACAGTCGCCTATCCTTAAACCACAAATCTAACTTTAAATGTATCCTTCAGATTTCTGAACCGACTCGCACCTCGTTAAGCACCCCTTCATTTTTTCCTACTACACCCATCTCCTATAAATTTCCGCCCCGACAGTTTCCGCCCATAACCTTGCCACCAGTACGGGACTTTCTGTTGTTGTAGCCCACCGTTTCTTTTTGACTCATTTGTGGGCAGCTCGGACGCAAAAGCAGTTCTCAAGAACAGTTGAGGTGAACCTGCCAACCTTCGCCTATCATTTCTTCCTTATTTTCCAATTTTCTCTCGCTCATTTTTCCTTTTTTGGCAGGCTGGGTTACTCGTCCACCTAACATACCCCCTGCAGAGGATCAGCCATCTGATGTGTTGGGATTCGGAGCGCTTCCCTAACTCGCAAGGAATCTGTTGATGACAGTGAGTTAGTAACAGCACACCACTGATATCTACCCACATCCATCTCTCCATCCACAATATACATAAAAAATAATAAATAAACATTTTATTCTCAAATTGAGACTTTAATTTGAGATAAGCCAGTTTACAGGCATCATCAAGTTGATAATTGTAAAGAAATATCCAGTAGTTGGGCTGTCCTGAATGATACAGAGGGTATCGCATCACAGTTTATCATGATGATAAAAGTGACCGCATGTTACGAAAAGAACGGGAAAATATCACTACACAGTACATTCAGATTAATTATAAGTTTCGGCTGTCTCCACTCACTATTCTTTTTACACAGTAAAGTGACACCAAAATCGTACAATATACGACGCCTGCGTTACATGTGACCTAGATGGTTAGCCTGGTGAAATAGTTCCACGTTTCGTCAGATAAACGTTTGTTCAACATCACTTTACAAGTTTATGGTATTGTTGGCCAACGAAAACTCACTTCATCGATTTCAGGTAACGGTAAATGTTAGCATAACCATATAATCCGCGTGAATATACAAGTCCTCGTATTTCCCACTCGTAGTGTGGCCTCACTCGGCAATACAGACGTAACCCCTCAGAATTAGTTGTTGCCGTACACATGAATAAACATCTGAAAGGCTATCATCCAATGGGGATGGGGGTTTACACATAGAAGTACTGGAGAAGTCTATTTGCAAACGTATCTCACTTTGAGTCACTGGGTGAGTTTATTTCTCGAATTTAGTTGTTTGTCCAGATTTTCGCTGCTATTATGACCGTCCAGAAGCCTTAGACCATTTATTGTAGTTGGGTTTTCGTGCATGGTTGCATCCAGGCTGTTGGTAACTAGGTAAGTTTGCTGTAGGAGGCTTCAGAGAGTGGAAAATCAACAGTTGAAGGGTTCTTCCAATAACTACTGGTGTCAAGTATGAAGTAGTGCTGACAAGTTTGGTCAGAATTATGCTGAAATTTTTCTCTTCAAACTTAAGCTGAAAAGAGAAGGAGAAAAGAAGAGCACGAACAGAAACCAGAGAATGGTATACCACACAAGACGAAACTGGGAAGAGAGAAGTTTCTATCGTCTTAGAGGCGCTCGAGCTATATATACACTTTAGTTTATGCGTATAAAAATGACCCCCATGATTTTCCTACATAAACTTCGCGCAAGTTTTTTTACCGTGCTTATTTGTAGACATACGGGTAAAACCAACTCAACATCAAGGTGATATACAATTTGCTAGTGTGTACTTTAGTGACTGCACAACCTGAGCCATAGGAATGGCAGTCAAACACTTCATGCCATTATGTTAGGGCCATCAAGGAAAAAGTACTTGGGATTGGTGATAGCCTTATTTTACACGTCTAGGGGCTCCAGTATGCTTTGACTGGCCCTGAACGTGCATATAGTGACCAAACGAGTGATAAACTCATCACCTGCGAGGAGCTTATTAAGTGGGGAACAAGGGACAACGAACCTGCAGTACGTGTTTCCTCAAGAGGCCTATTCCAGATGTGAGAGAACTTATTCAGGAAGAAAGTACCTTGCACGCCTGGATTACGACACTCAATTTTAGCTAATTTTTTGTGATTGTGTGTGTTGTAAATAGATGTTACAACTATTTTAATTCCTAGACGGGAAACACTTGCACCGTGATCGAAATCATTGGCTATTTAGCATTACGTCAATTTCCTTGCTCCCAGTTAGTTATTCCATTCTCGTGAGTTGTGATACATTGTGCCAGTTAAATCAGTGGGTAAGTTATTGGGTGAGTGAGTGAATCAGTCAGGCAATCGCACTGTCTCTGTGTCAGTCTGTCTTTCTGCGGTGGTAATAGGGTGGCGATTGTAAGTGCTGAATTTCATTCTAGTCCGTAGAAAGCCAAACGAAATGCCCCCGAAGCAAACTGTGCGCCATAGGTAGTCGCCTTGGTTTCAACAGCACCGAAGCAACCGAACAAACTAATTACTTTGATGATAATAGCTTTATCGTGCATTGTAGTATGTAAAAAATCTCCCGGCCATTTGCTATGCGTGTCATCAGTAATTAGGTACACTTTTCCCCGTATTAGCCCAACAAAGCATGAATCCTCTCCCATGCATTTTCGGTTGCTGGCCATGGTCGTGAGACTTTGGTCCACTTCTTGCAGCGAGAGAGCAGCTAAAACGGTCCCGACATACTTCTTTAGCTTCTTGGTCCATCTTAGGCCAATGCATGTGGCCATGCACCATAGATTTCAATCTATCTACACCTGGGTGGTCATTATGGACTTGGTTCACCACTTGTCATCGAGGACTCTTCAGCACTACAATCCCGTTGCCGAGCATGGCACACGATTTGGCAATCGAAAGTGAGCTGCCGCGGTGATAGTGCAGTTTAAGGTTGAAAGTGTGCCGAGATGTTGGCCATTTTATCTTGAAAACACTTCTAGCAGCTTTCAGAGTCTTATCTCCTTCAGCAGCATCTGTGATATCTTCAGGAGTCATCGACAAACCACACAATCAGTTTCTAAGGGCTTTTCAGGCTCCCGTTTAGACTTCCATAGCACCAATCACAGTAACTTCTTTTGGTAAGTGATGAGGGCTGATTAGCTGGAAAAGAGCACTTGCCTGACCAAATTACCTGCTGTTGCGTACTGAATGCCAAAATTATAGCTTAACGGCATGGCAACCCGCCGTTAAAGGTGACTCGTTGAGCAAACTGGGATGCCTCCTTGAGCCAAACGCTGTTAATAAGGGTTTGTGACCAGTCAATAAGGCGAACCCTCGTCCTAATATCATTTTATGGAACTTCTTGACTGTTTGACCAATGCCACCTCGCGTTCTCCGTTAATAGCACATGCAAGGAGCTACAAATGCGATGAACATGGGTTAAGAATGCACAGTAATGAATTGACAGGCCCAGGAATGAACGCAGGATCGTAACGTCTTTCGGATGTGGAGCATGTTTTTTGGTATCTCTATTGGCTGGATCCTACCGTCTTCCGTCTTTACCGACAATAATTCCGAGGCAGCTAACTTTTTCCGCACAAAAGCCGTACTTATCTGGTCGAAGCTAAAATACATGGTGATGCACTCCGAAACTAGGTCGGGTTTGTGCATTAAACCCTCTTTGGTTTACCTCACGAAGACTGAATCATCTAGATACGCTGCTGAACTAGGCATATTATGCAACATCGTATCCATTACTTATTGGAATGTTGCATCAGCTGTTTTCACTCTGAAGGGGAGACGGCCATATCTAGGTAGCCCCTTGTGAGTATTGATATTCGGAGATCCCTTGCATTCCTCTGTTATTGGAACCGGAAGATATGCTTCTGGTGAGTTCGACTTTTCGAAACGCTTGTCACCATTCAGTTTTGTAGGTGAATCCTTGGGTACTGGCGATGGGTGCTGATGATCTCGAGTGGCGGCGTCCGATCTTGTGGTCTGTAAACCGGCGTTTAGCGCCATTTACCTCTTTAAAAATAACAGCTAGAGATGCTCACGATGAAATATTCACTGGCTCAATCACATCAAATGGCGTAGGTGATTCGAGTTCCTGCTCCACGATGGGTAAGGCTGCATATGGTACTGGCCTTCTGGCCGAAACGCAGGCCCTATTTCTGAACGCAGTGCGGAGACAGCCCCGGATTTCGTGCATTCTCCTGGGCCACCAGAGAATACTGTGACGTGTCTCAGTCGTATCACATCTGTTAGTTACAGATAGATATTTGATGACGTGATGGAGTTCTATTGCTTCAAGGCTTCAGCCTGGCTGTAGGTAAGATCCGTAGTGGACCCAAAGAATGTCAAGTAAACCAAAATGACAAACTACTTATAATTTACAAGAAAAATGGATTTTATGATACACGTGTATGAAAAGTGATACGTTATAACATAAATAGTATTGTCAATGTTATAGATAACCACCGGTTACTTGGAGGTTATCTCTTCAATATTGTCCACCACAATTTTTGGACACTCCAGGGATCAGAAGGCGATATTTGTCGTCTCTCCGCTGTGCTCGCCGGTTGGCTTGACTGTCATAATATTTGGAAGTAGGATGAGAAGTCCTGTAAACTCCTAAAACCATCAGTTATTATGCACGACAGGCAATAGTCACGGAGGCAGAAGTCGGAGTGGTTAGAAGCACATTATATTTCCACGATTAGCACCAGCAAAAGACGCAATTACCGCCACAACCAAAAAAGGTACATATAAACAATATTCGTTTTTACATGTATCAGGAAGAATGTACAGAATGTGTAAAAGAAACGATGAAAAGGAAATATTGCCTATAGTTGAAGTGGTATATACACAATTTTATGCAGTCTCCACAGATCTAGTGGTTTTTCTAAGTTTCAGTATTTTGCCCGCTCTGAACCAAGCGGATCCGAGGGCATAGTTTTATTAGGTTAGGCATTCCAGTAGACGCCTCACCGTTATGCACGGAAGTACGGTGAACTGCAACAATTGTGTATAGCTCACTATCTGGTGCACCGAGAGCAACCTATGTAGTTGGGTGAATTGCTGGTCGACCTATTCACTTCCATGTTTTTCTGCCGATAAGCCCTGTACTAAAAGCCGTCTTTAGTTGTAAATGAACTTGCTGTCTTCTGTCGTCTATGAAAACATATTTTCCAGGTGACGCTGATCCGCTTCCTTGTAGTGCCATGACTACGTTTCATTTGCAGTCTTTGTTCTGATGCCCTTTCGAGTACAGACGTGGTTGATTTCGATGTTAAGCTTTGCAACGATCTTCTGTTTCACGCCGTAAAGGACACTTAATGCACTGGTGATTCCAAAATGGACAAGATTTCACAAAGAAACCAGCCAGTACAGCGCCAGTGTGCTGAAGGCGGCTCCGGTCTGCCTCTATTACTCTTTAAATGGTCGGTAGCCATACAACCTTTTTGAATGAGATTGCTAAGATTTGCTGAATGATTAGCGTTTTCAGCTGTTGCGGAGTCAAGCTTCAAGTTTACAGGTCTCTGGCGCTCATTTGTGATTTCCTGGGGTGTTACTTTCGGGCACCGGTACAATGTCCAAACAGTTATCTGGTCCGAAAGAGAGGTGGTCGCCCTCCATACGTCTGTGGCAGGCCTCTGACTGTCTCATCAGGAGTAAAATCTTCAAAATTCCCTGGCAGTACAAAACCTACGTAAAGATCATGTCCTACAGTTCCCAAACATCTCAAAAGAGGCATGCCTTTGCTGCATCATCAGGCAACTCAAGGTGTATGAGAAGCAGGCCCCCATACTTTTTGAATCATGACTCACGTGTAACACCCCCAAGTAAATTCAAATTAAAGTCTTGTGTTGAAGAAAGGAGAGAATCCACGTGAGCCATCTCAGGTTGCAAAGGTGTTGGTGGCGGTCGCCTACCATCCAGCTCCTCAGTAACTGTCTTGTTGATTCTCGTAGTTGCCTGCTCACATTTTGCGTCTTGTTACTCCACCAGTGACGGAATTTAACCAAAAGAGATACATGTCGTAATTCCGCCCGCCAACTGATGTATCCCTTTATTAA
Source organism: Heterobilharzia americana (assembly GCA_944470555.2). Lineage (NCBI taxonomy): Eukaryota > Metazoa > Platyhelminthes > Trematoda > Strigeidida > Schistosomatidae > Heterobilharzia > Heterobilharzia americana. The sequence continues at coordinate 24,665,697 of OX104128.1, forward strand.
ATACAGATATACACATATGAGCGTGGAGTTTTGAACGATAACCATAAACCTCACCATTGATGATCATTGGTTCCCCGAAAACAGAAAGAAGAGGTAAGATTCATTATCCAGTCGAATATGTGCTAACATTTTCAGTTCGTGAACATTTGCTGATGGTCTCGGGGGTTCCACCCTTTTTGTTAACCATTTTGCGTCTCACACATGTGATCATGCAGCCGTTCCAGGACGTTCGACACGTTGTGATTGGCTGTTAAGGGTTTTCAGAGACTCTCGACCCTCTCTTAGAGATCCAGAGGATATTGCCGCAATCCCTGACAGTTACCCCTAGCTAACGATCGATACATCTAACCCAGTCCTACGGGACGTCCGTCGCTGCCCGAATAGCTCAGTGGCAATGCCGATAGATACAACATTGGGTGACTCGGATTCAGATCTCAGGTGGGACGCCAGCTCTACTGATGCCACGAACATGAATTGCTGAAGAGTGCCTAAAGGCTCTCAATCACCTCTCCAACTAACATCTGTGAAACGCGATGTGATGCTGAGCTGCCTATTCTGGTGGCCACACTGCTAAACGGTCGATAGAATTCAATCAGCACCCAGGACTTGAAAACAGTAAATTGGTTACCCCTCCCCCTCCCGTGGATAATAACTTCTTGCCATTCACCGGCTGCACACTAAATGAATGTTAATTGCCAACGGAAGATACTAAACATGGTTTGTCTTTAAAACGTTTTCATGATTGAGTGGCCTCGAATTCACAAATTTCCTCAAACATTGGTAGCAGGATTGCAGTTTGTGATGGGAAGCAGGACAGCATCCCCACATACTACCTATCTCGATTTTACGACGGCCACTTCAACTAATTTCCTGATGGTAAGAGAAACCAGTGCATAGGGCAGTTCGAAAGAGTGACAGGTCTTCGAAGAGGTTTGGTGAAGGGTTTTATCAAACGGAAGTATTTGCAGAAGTTGATTCAGGAGGTATACATATTTTTTGCGGCCACGCCTTCGGTCGACAGGACCAGGCGGAAGTTTAAATTTGGGCAGCTCGATCACAGTTTCATCTGACAACACAGATCAAAATTTGGTCCTTAGAATTCTTACAGTGAGTGGATGGAGCCGTTCAGGCTAGTTGCACACACTGGGTTTGAAACTGCAAACAAAAATGTCAATTAAGTTTATTCCACCAGTGTAATTTCCAGGGATCACAGCGTGACGCTCACATTCCTGCTCCACTAGATCATATCACCTGGCATGAGCGAAAATCTACTTTTCTGGTTCAAGGCACGCCTAGGAGGTAGGCAGCTTCTGCATCAAGGTGAACGTAGTGAAGGCCATAGAAATCAGAGGTGTCCCAAGGAGTAGTCCCAAGACCGTTTCTGTCCCTGCTGCTCGTCAGGGGTCTGTGACACAAAATCCTCGCAATCATCCTCCACCTCGCTGATGAGATCAGAAGTTGGTGGCAAGCAAAAGAAGAGAAAAACTGTACAGTACTCTGTAATTGCCTGCAGCAACTTGAACCCTGGTAGTCAGGAAGCGGCTTAAGCTTTAACCTGGAAAACGCCAAACCAGCTCATATCAGTGCCCACGAGGCGAGATTAGTTAAGCCCCGAAGCACACTGAACAACTGCACCATCACCAGTGTCCATGGAAACATATTTGGGGCTCAACATCTCGGGCATCCAGAACACCAGCTCCAGCTGCAAAGAAATGGTAGCCAGGGCAAATACCGCCTTGCTCTCCTACGTCGATAGCTTGACGCTATAAAACCTAAACAGCTTATCACAGCTTTCAGCTACTACGCACAGTGGCGCACAGAGGCTTCTGAGAGGTAGCAGCCCCAACACTCTAAAGGGACTCCAACCGTTTTGCGGGAAATAAGTTTTGCAACAAAATCAACCGTGGAACTGAGGAGAAGGCGAACTCTGAATGGGTAAAACTCCTAAATCTGTTCATCTCGGGCCGTCACAAAAGGAGGGTTGGCCTTATTGTGGTCCAGAGAATTACCCACCAGGCGAGCCAAGCAAAACAAACTAACCTTGCCTGCGACATGTTTGTTATCAAGGGGAAACCCCACCAGGGTAGCACATCAAAGAGCTAACGCCAAGCTCAGGTCTAACTTTTTCCCTTTAAGAGTATGTGCTCAATGGAATGCTCCACCGTAGAATGCAGTCGCAACCCCTTTGGGAGACCAACTCGAAAGACAGGCGGACATTTACAGCATTTCGCATGGTTTACCATATTTTTACTCGGGGCCCCACCTCAGCGACCCACCGTTTCTTCCTCCCGACTTACCATTCACCACCTCTATTACTGACACACCGACAGTATCTGTTAATTCCCCTCTAGCAACCAGACCCATAACATGCACTTTTACTCTTCGGATGGTTCCAGTATGCCTCCGCCCTCTGTCTTGCTATCTTTATCCTCGCACCTATGCAGACAGGAGTCGCGATAGACCCTAATTCTATGCAGCAACTCGCAGCTCCCTAATCACTTCACAAATTACGAATACCAACCAACATAACAGTTCACCTCACCAAGGCTAAAAGAGGGAAAGCGGGAGAGATTTTTTTATCCACTGCGGGAGCAAACCAAACAATACAAACCAAGCCGCAAGAACTGGAAGCGGGAGATCAAAAGCTACGAGATTTCTACATCCCAGTTGTCTTGGATATACTCCAGGCCAAGCTTCTCCATACTCCTAACCCTCAAAACGTATCCTGCTGTCTCTCTGGAACAAAACTTTCCCACGCCACCACGGAGAAGGACCTGGGACAAATACTACCTGATAAGCTAGATGCTTACTCCAATTAACCAGGGGTTCCCTGCAGAGTCCACACGGTGTACTGCATGCGCAGACAACTAGGTGCCCTCAATCCGGAACCCTTCCCGAATCCATATAAGACTTACATTAGACCTCGCCTAGGGGTCCACAACGTCACTGCGCTACCACATATGAAGTGAGAAGTGAACCCATTGAAGAAAGTACAGAGGCGAACAGCGCAGAGCATTGCGGGAATGCAGCTAAACCCCTATGAAGACAGGCCAAATGACCTAGTGCTTTACTCTCTTGACCACAGTAGGTTACCTGGCAATTTGGCAGGGTCCTACAAGACGCCAAGAAATCCAAGTCATCGTGCCAGACGGCCACCGTGGTAGTCCTCATGGCAACCCGAGGAGTACCGCCCACCAGAAAACAAAAAGCCTTCAGGGATCACATATTTTTTCTCTGTGACGCTGCGGGCACTGGATCGCATTGCCAGCCGAGATTGCTAATGCTTTATTTGCTAATAGCTTCAAGAAGAGGTTGGACGACTATGCAGTGACGCATAGTTTGCACTCACCCGGTCAGAATACGGACTAGGCTGATGTAACTTACCAACTTCATACAGCTCAACTCGGTCAGCCCTGTGGCGAATCTTTTGTGCCGTCACTATAATAGCGGACTTGACTGAACCATATACTTCGATGTAGACGTCTCCTCCGGTCACCATTCTCTACTAATAGCATTGCTGTCTCTTTTTTCATAGCCCGTACCATAATATTATTTGCCCCTTTCCTTCCCTCTGACTCTATGGCCTAATACATTTTGTTGGAGTTTTTTCTACCACTTATCTCCTATGAATCTGCCTAGGTTTCTCATTCCCTTCCGCTTCCTTTCACCTCTTTTTTCGTCTCAATTCTTCTCCTTTGATTATACTTAACATCTTTTCCATCTTCTTTTACGGCCAGTTTAATCGACTGCTGGGTGGCCCAACATTTGAGGAACTCAATTCCAACAAAGTGTTTTGAAAATTCGTACAGTCCCTTCAAATTTAACCAACGCTCGAATGCCCGGCTAGCTAAGCAGAGGGACAATAGGCAAATGGGTAGACCCACCGCTTCAGATTCCACCAAAAGCAAAAAACAATTCCGAGAGATCGAGAAGCGAGTGCAAAGAAATCAGTTGGCTTACATTAGCTAGTGAAAAGGCATTGGATATTAGAATGGTGACGTGGTTTTGCTTGTCTCCATCTATCTCGACAAAATCCACATTCACAACTATCCACCAGGAGCTTTCAACTCCTCATTCAACGTTTTCAACGGTTTTCCTGCAGAACGTACCACTGTGTACAGGTAATCAAATGTAAGATCGAAAGTTATCCGTCTACTTGCCTCGCATTTTTATTGCCCTACTCCTTTTAATAAAACTGTTATTATCTTCATCTACTTATTAATATGCGTGTGATACTCCCGAAAAGGCAAGTCTTCGAAGTACTTCGAGTATGGCCTCGCCATAGTCACTGACCACCTCAATACCACCAGTAGTTACTATGGCTGGAGCTATGTGACGTCAAGACTTGATGAAGAAAGCCGCAGAGGATACAACCGCACCATCTAGGCCCAGTTCAACCGGACGATCATGGCTTGCAACAATAGAAGTTTGCCGGACCGCCAATCCTACCATCACCGTAAACGTCACTGTCCCCAATCAGGTAAAGCAGATCCTCATGCTTTACCTGGTACCCATCTCAACCCCCTAGTGAGAACCACTCGAAGGAATTGTCAAGGAGTGAGATGGAAGCCTTTGGACAAACCTTCTGGACATGCTGACGACTACCACACATGTGCTTTCACCGCAACCAAAAGTGGTGCAGCGTTTAAGTGCAACAGCAGCAACGGATGGGTGCACCGTAGACGTGACAGAGAAGTACCACTTCAGTAGTATACCTTTATGACACGCCATTCATGCGCGTGGTTCCAGTACACTTGCCCATAGTGTCGTATGAGACTGCACCCAGCTTCAGTCTCAATCGGAGTAAGTGATAAATTTCCAGTAATCGCCAATGGAGCAGAAATCCGCCCAAACAACTATCACAGAGCAGATTCACTCTCCAAGGGGCTTCAGTAAGGTCTGCCGAAAATCAGATACCTGAGTGGTCCTATGGCAAACAAAAAGCCACCCGCACCGACAGCCACCACATTCACTTCAAGCCCTGGAGCCAGATCGGCGACAGCAACCATAATGAACGGGTTAGGGTAGAGAAGAAGGCTCGAAGTATCCCTGAAAACGCACCCATAGGATCGGATAATGTTGAGATTGCTGACCGATCAAGCTCTGCCATTCCATCGAACGCTCTTAAATAAAATGATAGCCTGATGGAGCATGAGGACAAATTTGACAGAGAGCAATGGAACTCCCTTTGTGTCCTGCTACGTCAGGGAGCTCTCGAGGAAAAACTGTGTCGACTGCACAGAGGCATCCGTTCACTCCCAGGGAAGCCCCCGCTAATTAGAGTGACTCTAGGCTCAACCAGAGACACTGAAACGTTCTTCTGCCTGCCACACGCCCTGGTCATCAACAGATAGTTCAACATGTCGCGAAATACATTTCGAGAAGCAGGCGATACACTGAAACCCACAACCGTGGTCATACACGGAATGCCTGACATGGTGACCGGTGCTTCGGGTGATAAGTACGCCCCTGACGTCCAACAGTGGGAGTGGTTATCAGCCCGGATGGAGCTGAGTGGGGTTGCTGCAGTGGCAATCGGCAGACCACCTCGCCACTCGCATCTGACAACCATGACCCCACCATGACTATTGGCTGTCAGCTTCTGGTCCCCAGAAGTTCTTACCAGTGTGCTAGGGACGTGGTATCAAGTCAAGAGCACCATAAGCGGGAATGTTCGCTGCCGTGAAAGCAGACCGAGGACACTGCGACCACAACGTACGTAAGTCACTCCCGGTGCTCAGGCCACCATCACCCCAGACCGATACGTCGGAAGTCAGACCGGCAACCTCCACATAACGAAGACTGCATCGATTGACCCTTGAAAAACCTTAACTGGGTAGATTGCATTGGAGCTGGCCAGTCAGTAGATAAATGTTTCATTCTCGCGCTAAAAAAGGTTTTAACATGAGAGAAGCCAGCTTACAGGCTTCATCACGTTGATACATCTCAAAATATCTGCAAGACTTGAGCCCTGAGTGGTACTGGCTGAGTGTCATTAAACTCAATTAACAACTGTCGAAGGTCCTGCTAGTTACGAAATGAACAAGGAAATATTACTTCACAGCGTACACAGAGTGTTAAAGTTTAGATAATAATAAATATTGTCTTCATCTAACAGGTGTAACGTGAGGGATACCAGTTTACAAGCACCGTCAAATTCATAATTTTTGAAAGCATCTAGTATTAAACAATTTACATATCAAGTCATTATTGCGCATAACCTTATTAAAGTTTACTGAAATTCAAGAGACGGATATGGATTCCCATCTATCACACAGATAGGTTCCACTATCAATATCAGAAGCGCTCAGTGCCCAAAGTCTGCGTTATAACCAACTGACGTTGTTAGTCCATTCGCATAGTTTGCTGATTAGTAATACAATAGTTTATTACTTAGAATGGTCTTCAGTTTTTAGTTTGCTAAACATGAAGGACCCATTTATACAATCTGGAGTATCAATGAAGTATCTACAGTTATATAACCAACGTGTGTGGCTATATCAGTGCATATCCAGGTAACCATGTTAGGTTTAAAGGCAATATAAATTAATTCTGCTGGGAATACTTGTTGTAACGGATGAAAATAGATGTTGAAACAGTCAATAGTCCAGGTGGCAGTATTTATACATAGACTTCGGGTACCTTTTGTATTAGTATACAAGCCGGTGCCACCAGTTAAACCAGAGACGTCTCACATAACGAGGAACACTTTCAGGTGTCTTTGCAGTTATGTGAGGGGACTCCGAAGTAAAATGTCGGGGTTTCGATTCCTCTGTTCCCACCTCCTCTCGGAAATCATAGTCCTGACGGAAACATGGTTGTCACCCGACACTAGTGATGCAAAAGTTAACATAGATGACGTGCTTCTGTTTACGAGAGACAGAGGACACATGGACGGAGGGGGATTGCAATATACGTGAACGGTTGGTTTAAAAGTGAACGAGCCGCTGACCCCTTACTGACGGAGCTCCCAGACTCTATCTGGTGCCACTTCACTGTCGGACACACTAAGAGCCTAGTTGGAGGAATCTATAGGTCCCCCAATAGCAACTTGTAACACAACCAAAAATCACTCTAAGTAATATCCAGTGTCAACTATGGGGTATGACCATATCCCAATAGCTGGGGATCTCAACGCCCCAACTCTCAGCCTAGAGCAAGGTGGCACAACTCCGTGTCAAAGTTCGATTGTAACCTGCTAAATGCCATCCGAATGGCTTGACTGCACCAGAAAATTAACGACAACACCCCCTGGGGGTCAGATGGTAAACCATCTAAACTGGGTTACCTACTGATTAGTGACCACTTTCTGGTTGAAAACACCCGGTTCCAAACTCCTCTTGGAAGCGGCAATCATGCTATGGTAGCGTTTGAACTGTTAATCAGTGAACAATTATCGTGGGAGGGACCTCGCTTTTACTCCTGTTACAACAGGGAAATCTATGATGGAATAAACCGATGTCTATCGGGAGCCCCATGGACAGTGCATTGGTGCTCCTCATCAGTTGACCAACACTGAGGGCCGGTAAGAGACATCATTAAGACGACGATCTCGCAAAACGTCTCTTTTGCGGTAACAAAACCCAGAAGGCGGATCTCCTGGCCAACACGAGGCACTGAGTGCCCCCCCCAGAGCCAAGAGAGAGGCATGGCGCAAATGAAAACCCTCCAGAGGAGAGGATGATGCATATATAACTCTGCGAAGTCGAAGCAGCATCAGGGGGCGGGGACACAAGAGGTCGTTCCAGTTCAACCTCACCAAGAAGCTTGAGGTAAACCTCTTAACCCATACCGATTCACTACAAAGAGAAAATCGACAAGCCAAGGAGCATGGGTCATAGAAAGTTCGAACGGAGAAAACCCCTCTGGAGAGGAAATCGCCGAAATGTTAAGCACCGCATTTGATACACAGCTCAACGTTCCACCGGGAAAGTATGCAAACGTACTGCCCAAACAGCCTCCAACGTTATCCGAAGCTGCAGAGCTACACGAAGTACAGATAAATCGTGCTGCTGATCTCGACAAACTTTCGAATCTAAGTGCGTGGAAATCCCCAGGGTGCGGTGACAGAATGTGCGAGTACCCCAAGCGGCCCACCACGCAGTCTCTCTCAACACTCTTTGGACGAACAAAATCTCACATGAGAGTGGAAATGGCTCATCCTCTCCCTTATCTTCAAAGGAGGATGCAGGCAGAATCCAAACTGTCATAGAACTATATCACCTCTACCAGTAATATCGAAAGATATGGAAAGTGTGGTAGACGACGGCATCATGGAATATCTAGACACGGGGCAAGGACTCGGTGACGCTCAACATGGCTTCCAAAGTGGGCAGGTCCTGTGCCCCCAACCTCCTGGCGGCCCGTGATCACTGGACAGCATACTTGGATCTCAAGGTCCCAGTCCACGCGGCTTTACTGAATCTGGCAAATCCTTCGACACCGTCTCACATACCACCCTAATACACAAAAACGCTGGGTTAAGCATCTGCGGCCGGGTGCTACCGTGGCAGCAGAACTACTTAGAAAGTAGGGAGTTCTGCAGGAAAGTCAACAGTGTCTACTCAACTTGGAGAAGATCGTCGTCCGGTATCTCACAGCGGGCAATCCTGGGTCCGTTGTTGTTCTTACTGTTTGTGAATGACTTTCGGCTGCGTATCAGCTCTCCGATTCTCCTCTACGCTGACGACGTCAAGTTATGGAGGGTAGCAACTTGCGAAGCGGAATCGAGTGTATTACAAAACGACTTCAGAGCACTCGAAGAATCGGCAACAAATAACACACTAACATTTAAGTAGGACAAGTGCCGGTCCATGTGTTTCCGCATTCCTAACCCCCAGAAAGTATCCTACTCGCAGCTGTTCATATCTATTCCATCCTGCAGCAGACGAAGGCTTGGGTTTAAAGGTGACAGAGAAACTGGACAACAGTGCCAATTTCCCAGGTGACGTATCAAAGGTATACGATGTAGTACATCTTGTGAACAGGCAACTAGGTGCCCTCGCACCAGATCTCTTTCTGAAACTCTACAAGAATAACCTACCAATCCACTTGGAGGTCAATAATATCTTCGCCCTACCATATCTTAAAAGAGGTACCAACCTACTAGAGAAGGTTCAGAGGCGAGCAACGAAAACCACACGAAGATAGACTGAAAGGCGTTGGCCTACGCTCTCTTAGCTACCAGAGGTTACAAGGTGCCTTGATTATAGCTTACAGAATACCGAACAACCCAAGTTACCCGGAACAGTGGAATACTACGCGGTGGCCACTATGGTGACCCTCCTGGAAACCCCAAGAGAATTGTCCACCAAAGGTCAAAACTCATGTGGGTTCACACTTCTCCCTTGGAGTCTGTGGGCAGTGGAATTTATTACCGGCAGGGATAACCTCCTGCCCATCTATTGAAAGCTTCATGAAAAGGCTAGACAGTGGCACAGAGAACCACGATCTACCCACATGTAGCTGGAACACGAACTAAACAGAAGAAACCGACTGTGTCACGACATTCCAACTATGTTGCCCTACACCCGTTTTCTACTGCAACCATTTGAGCACTTTTCATCCCTTCCACTTTCTATGAGTTAGCCTCACCTACCTAAGTTCTTCACATCTTTGTACCCCTCTTAGTCCTACTCGGGAGTAAGTAGACTATCCCATTAGTTTACCTTCCTTTCCCCTTTCGCTAGCATAAATTTTCTTTTCTGTTTCCTCTTCACAATCCCTAACTGTCTCTAACGATCGGTCCGAACAACTCTGACAACTCAACATCTGAAGGAGCCAACCGTACCACCGCCGAGGCGATCTAACCAAGCAGACTAGTGGGTGGATCTATTGCATCGGATCCCACCAAAGACCTGGAACCGTTCCACAAGACAAAAAAATGAGCAAGAAGAAATCAACTGGTTTACGCAAGCCCGTTAAACAAATATTGGATATTGGATGTTGTCTGTACTAAGTGATGCTCAACATGCTTTCAGAAAGGGTAGGTCCTGTGCCTCAAACATTCTGGCGGTAGGTGATAAGTGTATGGCATGCCTGGATCTCCAAATTCCTGTACATGTTATTTTTCTGGATTTTGCTAAGGCCTTTGACACATCCTCCCATACCATTCTTATTCACAAAATATCAAGGTTTGGCATCAAGAGACAAGTGCTCTACTGGTTACAAGACTGCTTCGGAACCAACCAAAGACCTGGAACCGTTCCGCAAGACCTAGAAGCTAGCACGAAAGTAATCAATTGATTTACAGCAGCTAGTAAAAAGATATTGGACATTGGACATTGTTGATTGTGCCAACCGCCAACTCGCGCGCTTCAGTGTGTTCTCGACGCTCTGATTCCATGAAGTGAATGTTTTAACTAAACTGCTCCGTGTCTTGGTCGACAATCAGCTTACGAAATACTAGAAATTGATACTGTTCAGTTTGAAAGGTCGTTCTAATCGACTCTGAGTTATCTCAAAGGCTTTTCACGAAAAATCCCTTGGATATATTAAAATCTTGTGTTTTCAGTACGTTAACCCTCATACTCTAGTATACAGTACATTATGAGTAAATCTAAGTATTTGAGTATTGCCCTTTATGAACATCGTCTGCTGGGTTACTGTGTATACACGCCGAATTGGCTCATTCGCATGGGCTCTATTGATCTGCAGATCAAAAAAAAATTAGATATGCTATGAAGTAGCCTAACCTAAGTTTGCGTTTCTAAAGGTATAGAGTGTAAAGATATTAAATCGACTGAGAACGAAGGCTTTTGCTTGTTTTCCATGCTCTGCGCTGTTTTGACCCACATATACTACTCCAACAGCAATATTTAAAGGCTCTCCTATGCGCATACAGAGATTAACGACGACGTTAGAGAGACATTTTGCTCTTGGTGCGTAAAGTGCTATAACGTGACATTTTTGGCCTGATTCTCAGGCTTATTAGTTAGCACTGTCATGTACTTCATTGCATTACTCGTATCCAGTTTTAGCCACAAAAAGTGACATAAGTGTGTGTTATTTGGTCATAAATTTCTGTAGGTAGGATGTCATGCACACATACATAAGTTAATTCGGTCCGTGAAATTATCAATAAAGTTGTATATGAGTGGATTGTGCACAGATTCATGCAGCCTGACAGTCAGTATATCATGGCATCTTCAGAAGTAACTTTTGTGTAAAAACACATTTCGACAGCATGCAAGCACAGTGAAGAGTGGGAACAATTCAATGCATACCTACAAAGCCGATATTGTGAGCAGGGGTGAAGGGTGACTGGTAGAAAGACGCTGGCGAAATGTAACAGCAGGTCGTTACGCCGAAAAATCTAGGAAACTTAGGCAAAATGGTCAACGGTTATTGGGACTATAACGTAAAAGAATAGGTCTTCAATCCACTCGCTATTCATTGAGATGAACAGAACAATGGATAAAACGCTTCAAGGTACAGTCCAGCCGTTATCCCGCTAACCAGTCCAGTTCTGAATGAAACAATGAGGAATGGTCCCTAACACTTCAAATTTGAAAAGGGTAAAAACAGCAGACTATTATTGGTTTATACCATAGGTATTGAAGACTGGTGGCCCAGGATTATAAATCAGGTTAACGGAATTTTTAGGTAACGTGTAGGAATTAGCTGCAGCAGCGTTTGGCTGATCTCAACTTCTGGTCTTCCTAGTCTTGTATAAACAACGGACATCCACCTGTGATCAGTATAATCAACAATGTCTAAGATACCAGCTTCTGTAATCATTCGACGTTTAAGTTTGGTTTTAAAACAGCGGCATCCATGTTTGACACTAGGTGTACTTCTCAACCTGAAAGTGGCATTCAATTCCAGTAGCAAAGAGATCTTATACCAGTCTCACTGAAAGGGATCTCGAGTAGGTACATCATTCTGTTGAAGACCCTGCATTCGAACATCCCTAAGCGTGTGCCCGTCAAACATGCTCCGGGAATAGTCTTCACTGGTACCTAGTTTCACGGTGTTATCACGTTAGTAAAGTGGAAGTCAGGCGTAGAGTTTTGGACAGAAGAGGTAAGTCAGTCGAGGTTGTAAACCTTCATCGACTCGGTTTGCTGGGGCATGATTAGCCACCGTCTGCTTCATCGCGCAATGGTCAGACTGAAATGTGACCACCCATGAAGTTCAGAAAAATGTTATGACAGTGGTGGGACTCACAAATAGCAGTGACCAAACGAGCTTGAACTTCTGGAACAATCCTTCTTTGGAGTCGTGCAGTACCGGAAGTCTGTTAGATAGTGGTATAACAAGAAGCACTTCATGGCGCAAATGGATACCTTATGTTTTGATGGTGGTTGAAAAGCGAAGTTGCACTGCTATATGGACTCAGGGTGACAGAAGTCAGGTGTTTCCCGGAGATGATCAGCAATCCATGCAGGTGTAGAAGAACTAGGCCCTTGGAACAGCACACTTCCTCCTACCTTGTAGAGTTCTGTTGCCGGTTGTGTGGGGTTTTCTGGTCGGATCCAACAGTTCACCTTGTTAACGGCCGTATTTCAGTTGCGCATCATCCAGCTTGAATTTGAAACTATTTCAAATATGCAAAACAGCGGAACCTAATTATTTTTCACCAGATCTTAAGAATGTAGGTAGGAAATTAATGAGCAAAGTAACTGGTAGGTAATCCCGTCAGGCTAGTCTTGTAACAACCGTAGGAGAATCAGTTTGACTAACATCGTGTTCAAGATTCTAGGATTCATAGTTATCCGACTCATAACTATTGATCGGGAACAGAAAAACTGGACAGGTATCAGACTTGGTCTAGGCTGCATCGATCAAGTCTTCATCAGGTTATTGGACTATCATGCATTCCGGTGCCCAACACTTCTCATAAATCTTGAACTAAAGGCGGCATTTGACTTCATCGACCTAAAGATGTGTCTGACTGTGGTGTTCTAAACAGGTATGTAGTGGTAATGTAGCCTCTCTACTCTAGCGCTCTGTGAGAGCCTATGTATAGTTGTGATTTGTAGTAGTGACGACCAATAACATCCCCTAAGGATGTCCACTATGACATTTCTCATTAAACTTAGTTACAAACGTGCTAATGGATATAGAAGTAAGTACCTGACTTTCTAGAAATCAATCCACTCCCTGGTAGATACCTGGTTGGTTTGGAGTATGCAGACGACATTATTTTAGAAAAAGACTAGGGGGATACCGGTTTTTCTGGAACTATGTGCAGAAATCCGAGTGTTTGGCAATTGTCAAATGGTGCTTTAGGACTGCTCTACACCAACTCCTAGTTCAAGGCTAATAGTTGAAGTGGTGGGATGCGTTAACCAGTTCACTTGTGGAGTTGTATCAGGTTGCATGAATTTCAGCTCGAATTCAAAAGGGTCGTTTAACATTTGCCAACTTACGTCCCGAGTGAAATATCTGACTCTGTTGAAAGATGAGTACGCTACGCTGCAGTTTGTTCTGTCCTATTATACGTCTGTCTAGCATGTTTTGTGGTAAGATTTTATACCGTTTCTTGATGAGTAACAACGTGCCGGTTATCAATGAACTTCATTGTTTATGGAATTATAGGTGCTACTGCTACTTTACATATTTTTGCATAAAATCTACATCGATCAAACAGAAGCGAAACAGTAATCTTTCTTTATAACCCGGAGAATATGGCGGATGGTGGAGAACTGTTAAGTATATCAGAAACAATTTCATTACGTTTTAAAGCAGTTCAGTCACGGGGAAAACCATTCGACGTGTTACCTCTTACTTTTGGAAAGGAAGTGGTGGCAGTTGTAACTCTGTTTTCCAGTTTGCTTGTCAACAATCAGATGAGACTGTTTTTCAACGTACACAGTAAAACTGGGTTTTTTCTTGCACTGGTCCCAAGTGTTATAACTCCTACGATGACTTCTTATATAGCCTTTAGTCGTTTAGTTCTACAGGAGATTCTTGCTGCACCTGCTACCTCCAATTTTTATCCTAACTGCAGCATTTGCTTACATCTACGTGGAGTTTTGACACTCGTAAGTCTTGCCAGTAATTCTAATACGTGTTTAATCATCTTGCTGAGCATTTTATGAGTACTAAGTGATTATTTGCAATCTGTACGCAAGTTTTTATGATGCACTATTATTTAAAATAACTATATGCAGTGACTGTTATTGATAACTTTCCTATGTCCTACAGTTATTTATTCATAAGAATTAATGTTTGTCGACTTGTGAGATTTTTAAAGCAGCAGGTAGTTCAAATAATTAAGCAGCGAAACCTCTTCATTACAAATGTAAAGTAATGGCTGTTCAAATCCAAATTCCCACTGAGTTCATTACTGATAAGTGGTTTTATGCCCTCACTCTAATTGAAGTATTTTCATACAAAATTCCCAACGTGTTAATAAAGTCCCCCAGAAAATTCCACTCTAACAATCAGCAGTCGCCTCCAACAAATCGAAAGCAACCCCAGTATCAAGAAGCTTAACAGTTCGTGGTCAGTATTACATAATATGGTGTTTGAGCAAATGAGAGATTGAACACGATTTTTGTATTTATGACCTGAATGAAACCGCACATACCCGTCGTAAATCAGCTTCCCACGCATTTTGAAGAATCGATGAAGTATGATAAAAACTAATGCTTTAGATGCAACTGGTAGCAGACTAATATCCCTATTACGTAGGCCCATCTAAACAAAAAAAACAACTCTCACTTTAAAACAATGGTAGGACACTTTCATCTTGCCTTGACCATACCTTGTGCCCCTTTAGTAAACATAGTCTGCAGCTGTTGGTAATTGGTCTAATTGACTGGTTTCCAACCGATGTATCACGGGTTCACCTACAAAAGTTTAGGCAGCCAGTTAGTATCAGCCCTGACAACAGGAGTGACTCACTACTTGCTGCACAAATGCGCAAAACGTTACTGAGTGGATTTCGATTTTTTTTTTCTCAGTCTGAGTACATATGGTTTCCTCATCTCTGATTTCTCACGTGAGTTAATGTTAAGGTGTGTTTCATTGGTCTAGACATTCGATTTCAACGAGTTGTCTACTAGTTCAAACCCTGTTCTACTGAGGTTTGAACTGGGACCGAAGCTAAAGCGAATATTTCACCTGGTAGCCTCTGACGGGATATTTAGTCCATAAGGTGAAGCAGTAATGTTGGGTGCTTCATCCTCGTCGATATCAGTTGTCGAAGTGGTTTAGGATACGACTGTTAGTTCTGAATCTTGCACCAACTTTTTCCAAAGCCTCTAGGTAAACCCTTCGTATCTGCAGTGTGTAGATATTCGCTCCCATTACCTCACTTCGGTAAAAATGCTGCCATCACGTGAATGCACTGGATCAGATCTTCCCAACAGAGTTTGTCATTTCATTCCTGCATGAAAGTACTTCTAGAATATAAATGTGATCAACCTACTCAGTCGGCCGATTAGCACTGGTGCACTGCATGAAGCGGAGTTCCAGTTCCTGTGAGATGAAGTGAGGTGACATGACAGAATTAACTTGTGGGATGCGGTTATCATTGCTCTTATCTTCCAAAAAGATTATGCGATATTTTGGGATGACCACTCACATATCAGTTCACTAACATTTGCATCCAAAATATTGGCTGGTATCATGCTTCATAAATTTTAAAAATTGCGTGATTGGCTCATTCATAAGCAGCAGACTATGCTTCGTTCAGCCTGTCAACTCACCAGTCACATGTTCGCCATCCACTATCCAGGTACTGAAAGCCATCGCGCGTATTGATTCCACAGTTGAAATGCAAAGCACTTTCACAAGATAAGTAAGAACATGTGCTTTCACTCACTTTTAGCGGTGAATCATTGGAAGCACTCAATAGGTCCATGTATCTGCGTATCTATATGAGTGCAGACGAAAGTGATAAGGACGACATTTCTAGCTTAATGTTGAAAGCTAGAGCAGCGTATGCTCACCCTTGATACCGTCATGACGTTACACTGGCTGTATCAGGATGGATGCTCAACACATGATAAGATAAGGTTCGTCATTCATTTAGTGAAGTCGTCCTCAAACACCAATTTCTCCGGCTTAGAAATGTGCTTCAGATATTGTCCAGGTAGTTCTCATATCGCACTTTGTTCGCGTGTCCCTGAACTGGTTGCAAGAGGTAGTAAGGTGATTAGTGTTCGACGTCGCACCGTGGGAAGAAAGGTATTCAAATGGAGTTAGTATCTGTAGATGCCTGGCGACACTGGATGGGATCTAAGCGAAAACGCAACTCGGTGACCTAACGCGTAACTAGTGACAATCATACTGCAGCTCTTTTGCTTTCTCTGCTATCGAAAAGTGAGACGAAGTTAGTAAACGCTTTTACTGTTTTCCTGAGAGTGTTTGTTTAAAAAATCATTTCTGTTTTCGCTTCTATGCTTTTGTTGTTCTTTTGTTCATCACTTCTATATCACTCTGTTTTA
Organism: Heterobilharzia americana; assembly: GCA_944470555.2. Classification (NCBI taxonomy): domain Eukaryota; kingdom Metazoa; phylum Platyhelminthes; class Trematoda; order Strigeidida; family Schistosomatidae; genus Heterobilharzia; species Heterobilharzia americana. The sequence goes on from OX104128.1 coordinate 24,682,097, forward strand.
AATGTTATTATTTGATTTGTCGCCTTTCTAGATGCTTATTTCGTTCCCATTTTTAAAAATAAAGAAGTAGCAATTATCACCTCTCTGTCTTAATGACCACCTCTTTCTGCGCCTTTGTGAAACGCCACATGTTAAGTTGATGTATATCTTTACAATATTCTCCGTTGATTTTTTTGTTTGTTCGCAACACCCGTTTCACAAACTCATTTTAAAGTCAAGAAAAAAAGAACAATCCTACTAGGATCTCAGATCAGTCATTGTAAGTATTTTACTAGGCCTTTTATTGGCTTTATAACTAATCTCTGTCCTTTTGATTTTAATTTGTCTTGTAAACCTTTATTTACACGGTAAGTTATTGTAGAAAGATCACTTTAGTTGTTGTAGGTGCCTTACGAGTCTTCATTCTTTTCTTCTCTAGAGTACGTTCGGATTATTGTTACCTTTTGGCTTCAGCTTTGTCGCTTCTGCACTTGCTGCAATAAGCGTGCGAAGTTATCCAGTACCTGATATTACTGATGCTAAAAGTATGATGCGAATGCTGAAACTTTGCAGCAAGTCGTTTCGAATTACTGGATCCAAGTTGCTTTTGAGTCATGCTTTATTTGGATCAATTTTGGTAAACTCGATGATAAGAAGCAATCAATACATTCTCAGTCAACAGAAAATTCGTTCTGATGATATTTCTATTTACCAACCACCCACCGAAAACTAGTCAAAACCTTAGTACTTCTTGTAAACTGCTTATTGCCGAGTAAATACACTAATATTTGAGCGTATTCTTCTCAGTCTTTTACAAATCTTTTGAAATACTCCAACTTTAACTTATTTGAACTGCAGGCTTCAGAATGTCAAAAGAATACACGAAGGTACTACATTTTTTTTCACTTCTTAATTCCATTCAGCCTTGTAATAACACATCTAATATTCAATACAAATTTGATAAAAGCTTGCACTACTAGCGAAATAATAGTTTTAATAAAAGGTATTGTTGTGGCGGAAATGACCCTTTCTAAAGATAAATCGTAGTGCTGAAGCTAGAAATGTTAGATTTCTTGTTTGAAATTAAAATTCCTCTCAGCTTAAACCCCTACGTAACCTAAATTCTCCTAGCATTATGTGTAGTTCTATTCGGGTGGATGTCATCATCATCAATATCAACATAGGACCAGGCATTACTGGATGTGGATGTATTCTTTGTCAGTTTGCCACACTTTTAAGTGAATTCACTGCTACCGTGTCAGTCACCGAATTTAAACAAACATCAAAAACGTATCCACAACCCTCCGATTTTGAGTAATGCGGAATATCATCTCAACTATCGTTTCGTTTTTTTCTTCCAGTCTGCTTACGCGCTCAGTGCTACTGGATCCTGTATGTTTCCTTCAAAAACCAACACCGAATAAATTAGTTAGGTTTCAAAAATACTAGTTTTTTGAGAAACAAGTTATTGATCCAGTAATCGTTCTAAGACAGTCGAGTAACTCTATCAGTTTCATGGTCATCAAAAGTGGACATATGTGAATCGAGATATTCTGCTCACCAAGAAAGCAAGTCCTGCAATTCTCAATTACATTGCGGTTATCGATCGTCTTTGCTTAATCGAGTGGTCAATTTTAAACTTTGAGAGCGTTTTTTCTTTATCAATCTGTGTACCGATTGAACCTAGACGGCATGTTATTAGCTTGTTTTATCAAAACCAGTCTGCGGTAGTTTCTGAAACAAAGCGTGGTTGTGTAGTCAGTGGAGGTACCTAATTTGACACTATAGACCTCTGACTCACCATATTAGGCAAGCAGCTTTTGAATGTTGACGGCAATCCAAAGCGTTGGCTACATTTGCTCTAAGTAACTCTTATCAGAGTGTAAATAATGGTTGGGAAATTGAAGTGGTCTTTTCCCAACTATTGGATTCGTGGAAACGCGTTCCGGCTACCTCTCACCTTGACAGAAAAAAGCATATATAGAGCGGATGAGGATTTACATAGTTATTCTGAATTGTGGTGGATGGGAGACGGAACCTAGGTGGTAGTTAGAAGTAGATAGTCATGGCTTATTCAAGACACTGAATTGAAAGACCCAACGATTTAAAAATTCCGAAAGGCTCAAGAAGAAAAAGCGTAGTCAAGTTACATAAATGATTATCAAAAAATATTGTTAAGAAATTAATAATTTACTGGATGATGTTTCAAACACAATTTATTGTTCATCGTCAAATAAAAGGTAACTGCACAACTTTCGAATCTCATTGTAAAATCGCCTTTGGTATGACTATGAAAAATAAATTGTGCTCTAAAGGTTATCTAGTAAGTAATTCTGTGTCATTGTAAAATATCTAATGAACAAGTCTGTATGGAACTATACATTGTCATACTGCTCTTGCGAAAGGTATTTGAGGTTCGCGGACATCAATAGTTAGCATAAGTGTGACATGATAACTTACATTTTTAATACAAATGTAGTACGAAAATTGGGACTGTGGCTTAGGAGTTTAGGAGGATGACTGCCAACTAGTGATTTATGGGTTCGGACCCCGTTCTTCCTACCGAGGTTTAGGCAACCATGTAGTATCATTAACCCTCACGCAATAAGTGTGGCTCGTCGCCTACCTCACGAATGTACACAAGGCAACTGAGTGCTCTTTTTGGTATCAATTTTGTTTCCTTTTTTCTCTGGTAATTTTATTCATTGTGGTGCTTGTTCACACTATAGATGGAGTGTAGCGATGAGCTAGACAGGAATTCAGATACAACTTAAGACGAAGATAATAATTGCTTGGTTGTGTCTGAGATTTACTCAGCATTTTTCTGTGTGAAACTAGTATTAACGTCATAGAGTGATGAAACATCCATAGTCGAATATAAAAGATCAAAGAATATCAAGCCGTTATCACTTGTAATTTTGAATATAAGTAAACTATTGTCATGCAAAAAAGCTGTTCCTAGGCATTTTTAATAGCAGTTTGTATTTTCACTCAACGCACGTGGTAATAAGTGTAAATGTCTCTGAGATGAAGAATATAAAAATAAGCTCCAGATGTACTAAAATGAAATATTTTACAACATTCTTGGAGCGAAGATTGGCATTTTCTGTAAAACTGATTAGCTTTTTCATTTTCCACTAAAAAACTACCAGAAAGTGACTGGAAACGTCAACCCACGGACTAAAAAAGGCATAAATCTTTCAAAAAATTCCACTATTTTTATTGCTGATCTATTTTGTCTACCTAATTAAAATCTACTGAAAATATTTCACTATCAACAGCGATATGTAGATTGTGTTTTGCAATGTGTTTTTCTTACAGATAAATGTCAATATTGGCGGTTGTAAAAATTGTCTATCTTCAATTCATCATGTAATTGGAATATATGGTGGTATGTTTTTCCTCTTTATTAAATACGTTTCTACATGTAAAAGTACTCATCCGATAAAGATGGTAACACTTGTGCATATCTCAGTATTCTTTTAGAAGGCCAACATTGCAGATATTTTAAATAATTTGCTTCTCTTTTGTTTTCCCTGTTGTCATGTTTCGTATCAGATCACTTTCACAACTAGATGTATGCTAATGTGATTCCTTATTGCTGGCGATCTTCCAATAGTTCGTACTTGCACAAATTTGTGCTTTCTAACTGCTATTTTTTATAAAGATAGTGCAGTGACTACTATGTATCAAAGAAAGGTTATTAGGTACTTATCCGATTTCGATAAGTCTAAATGTTTCTAATAATATTATCACTTCAGGTGGATACTCCTTGTTATTCTCGCTAGATTATCATTATAAAGACCGTAACATTTTCAGTGTATCTCTTTGTTCTGTAGTGTCACGATTACTTTTTATATTCGCGAATTTCACACCGTGACTTTTATCACTATATATTGAAGTCAAAAAGATTTGTATGAAGCGTGTAAAAAGGACTTAGATTATTTTATTGAACTAATTTTTTAAAATCAAGTTGATCAGTTACTTAAGCTAGGACAAACAGAGAAATCACAAACAACCCGCTACGGAATTATGTTCCTTCAAGTTTTCACAATCCACTGAATCTCAGGAAAGAGACAATTCACTCAGAAAGAATGACGGACAAAAGTATATGAAAAATGAACATGAAAAATAAAGGGAGGTTGGTGAAAATACTCAAGACTTTGTGGATGATAACGAGTGAGAACCTCTAGAATGGCACCCTTGACAGATGTTTAAGCTAAAAAACCCAGTGTTGGACGATAACTTCACTTAATGAATGATGGTCCTTATCATGTCGTCATACGCACCACCCCACCTCAGAATTAATTACAGTGGCTGCACAAAGTGCTAGCATCCCTGAGTAGGTAACCGTAATCGAATGCGTAAAGTCTTCGGACATCAGCTCGGATAGGTCAACTTCCATAGAGTAGAACCCCCAACATCGATGTGTAAAGCACCCACCCTGCTACAGCCAGTGTAACGTCATGACGGTATCAAGGGTGAGCATACGCTGCTCTAGCTTTCAACATTAAGCTAGAAATGTCGTCCTTATCACTTTCGTCTGCACTCATATAGATACGCAGATACATGGACCTATTGAGTGCTTCCAATGATTCACCGCTAAAAGTGAGTGAAAGCACATGTTCTTACTTATCTTGTGAAAGTGCTTTGCATTTCAACTGTGGAATCAATACGCGCGATGGCTTTCAGTACCTGGATAGTGGATGGCGAACATGTGACTGGTGAGTTGACAGGCTGAACGAAGCATAGTCTGCTGCTTATGAATGAGCCAATCACGCAATTTTTAAAATTTATGAAGCATGATACCAGCCAATATTTTGGATGCAAATGTTAGTGAACTGATATGTGAGTGGTCATCCCAAAATATCGCATAATCTTTTTGGAAGATAAGAGCAATGATAACCGCATCCCACAAGTTAATTCTGTCATGTCACCTCACTTCATCTCACAGGAACTGGAACTCCGCTTCATGCAGTGCACCAGTGCTAATCGGCCGACTGAGTAGGTTGATCACATTTATATTCTAGAAGTACTTTCATGCAGGAATGAAATGACAAACTCTGTTGGGAAGATCTGATCCAGTGCATTCACGTGATGGCAGCATTTTTACCGAAGTGAGGTAATGGGAGCGAATATCTACACACTGCAGATACGAAGGGTTTACCTAGAGGCTTTGGATAGCGTTGGTGCTAAAACGGTGTAGCTTAGACTGATAGATATAACTATATGTGTTTTGACTTCAGCAATGATTAGGAAATGCGTTTAGGTTTTCAGAAATATTTCATTCGTGAGAATGTATTGTCCACCGTTTTCTTTTGTTTGGAAGAGCTTTTACGTATACCAGCTGTCTGTCACTGTGGAGTATCAAATTCTGAGCTCTAAGGATATGTCTTACGTTTCTTTGTAAAGAAAATCCGAATTTGTTGTCTGTTGCCTTAAATAGAACAGATGCCGTAGACATCTCGAAACATCTGTCAGTATCTCTTCTACTGCCATTACAGTCAACAACTCAGAAATATTGGATTTAGATTTTCATACTATTCATTTAATAAACTTCAAGCTCACAATTTGACCAGACAGGGTTAAATAAGTTGAGCATTGAGTAAATAGGTTATGAATTATGCGATAACTTGTACTTGTTTTTTTCTCCGAAGAAGCGGTTTTCATGAAATCGTGAGACGTCAGAAATTTTTTTTGCCTCCGGATTTTACAAATATATTTCATTTATTACTCATTTATTGTTTCTTAAATAACAGCTACGAAATCGGTATACGTTTTTGTTGCTGTAAGTCAAGTAGGTAAGCGCTACAGGCCAAATGCTACCACCTCTTCAGGTTAGCAACTGTCTGCAGAATAAATAAACATTTATATTACGTATTAAAGCACGTTGTTGCGTTGCAAGGCGTTGTGCTTTTATGAAAGTATTAATAAATACTAGGCTTGTGTTTGCCTTTTCACTTGATCATTTTCAGGTATAGAAAAATATACGGTCAATTTCGAAGCTAAGGTTATATCAGTACATCCAATTCACGCAAAACGAGTGATAAGTCTGCTTAATGCTATTGGATGGAATATTGAGTACGTTGACAATCATCCATCCGTTCCTAGTCAATTCAAAGAAGCTGAAATGAACGATGATTTGCATTTTCTGCCCCTACTGGAAAAGGATTTAGAGGTTGCTTTTGTTCCCCTACATGTTGCTTGACTTTCCATGTTGTATTCATTTTTGAATTTCTCTAGTTCCAGTTTTATTATTTTTTTATTAGTCCCTTGGGTTCCTAATGGAACATAGGGCTTCAGTAGCACGTCTCCAGTGAACTCTGTTCGCCGAAATCTTTTGAACCTGGCTCCACGACAGCCCAGAAGCTCTCATTTCCTCCTCGCACCATCTCCTCCATGTCACCCTCGGACGTCCAACTCGTCGCTTCCCATGGGGATTCCACTCGAGTACCTGGCCTGACGCGTGATGTCCCCAGTCGGCTTTCTCAGTGTATGCCCAATCCATCTCCACTTCCTTCTACATATTTGTTGAGCGATAGATTCTTGGTTGGTTCGTTCCCAGAGCTCCTTGTTGCTTATTCTTTCTGGCAATCCATCTGATCTTCAGTAGCGAGCGTAAGCAGTTATTGATGAATGTCTGTAGTTTATTGGGAATGCCTTTCGTAACGCGCCAAGTCTCTGAACTATACAGAAGCACTGACTTGACGTTGGTGTTGAAAATCCGTATCTTGTTCCGCATGCTGAGTGCAGAAGATCTCCACACTGGTTTCAGGCTAATGAACTCCTATCTTGCTTTTCCGATTCTGACTTTGACATCCTCGTCTGTGCCTGTGCCGCCTGTAGTTGAAACAGTGCTTCCTAGATAGGTGAAGGAGGTTACTTCCTTTAAGTTCCTCCCGTTGATGGTGACTGCAGTGTGTTGTTGTTGGTGGTGGTGGTGCGGTATCTTCATCACTTCTATCTTCTCTATATTCACCTGAAGTCCGGTCTTCGCTGCCTCTTCTGCCAACTTGTTAGTTTTCACCTGTAGGTCTTCAAGTTTGTGTAACATCAGGCACAAGCCATCGGAGAAATCCAAGTCTTCTAGGTTCTTTTCCGCAGTCCAGCGTATCCCCCTCTTCTCACAGCTCCTCACTGTTTGCTGCATGATCCGGTCCAGTCCGCTTCAATCAGGAATATCATGGGGGATAGTAGGCAACCTTGTTTCACTCCTGTCTTCACTTCAAAAGCATCACTGAGCTTCCCATTGTGAATTACTTGGCATGTGGCATCTTCATAAAGTTGTTGAATGAGGCGGATAAATGCTTGCGGTACTCAGTAGTAGTGAAGCAGTTTCCAAATTACTTCTCGGTCGACGCTGTCAAAGGCCTTCTCAAAGTCGATAAAGTTGAGGTAGAGAGCTGATTGCCATTCTATGCTCTGTTCTATGATGATGCGAAGCGTTGCAATTTGGTCGTCACATGATTTGTACTTCCTGAAGCCTGCCTGTTCCGGTCGTAGTTTTGAATCCAGTGCATCCTTTAGCCTCTCCAGGATGATGCGGCTTAATATTCTGCTTGCACTGGGTGGACAGGAGAGTGATTCCGCGTCAGTTCTTGCAAACACTGAGGTCTATTTTCTTCGGCAGTTTGACAAGGTAACCCTTCTTCCAATCGTCAGGTACCTTCTCTTCCTTCCACACCTTCTGCAATAGTGGTGTGGTATGAGCATGTCCGCTGTTGTCTCTGCGTCTGTTCTCAGTGCTTCTGGTGGGATCCCATCTGGTCCTGCTGCTTTCCCGCATTTCAGTAGCTTTATGGCGTTCAGGACTTCCATTTTTGTTGGAGGATTCATGTTCACTTGTAGTTCAGCGGCTGTAGATGGTATTTCTAGACGAAGTGCAGGTGGTGGTGGTGGTGGTCGATTCAAGAGCTTCTTGAAATGGTGGGCCCATTGTTTCCTTTGTTTCTCTTCTTTCGTAATTAAATTTCCGTCATCATCTTTTATTGGCTTCGTCTGCGTTGATCTCCTCCCAGATAGCAACCTGGTTATTTGATACAATGTTGTCAGGTCTCTCTCTATCTTGCCTACCTGCAGCCTGTTCTGCTTCACTTGCCAGTGTTTCGTAGAAGTGTCTTTTGTCTTTCCGTGCACTCTTCTTCACTTCTTTGTCCAGTGTTATATACATTATACTCAGTTCCTCTTCTCGTTGAGCATCCATGCACTGGTTTATCTTCTGCTTCACCATCCTCCTCTCCCTGCTCTATCAGCTTCCATGTGTCCGTCGAGATCCATTCCTTGTCTTCTTCCTTCCTAATACTGTTGTGCAGGTTTCTTTCCACATAGCTTTCAAAGACTTCCAGTGTTCTTCCACACAGGTTTCTTCAGGGATGTACCTCGATATCTCCCATTTTGTCTTGATGGCGGCCATGAAGATTTCCTTTGTAGTTTCATCCTTCAGTTTCCGAGTGTTGTACTTGAACTGTGGTCTATCACCAGCTTCCTTGAAGGCTTTTAACTTGATTTGGAAGGCAGGTTCCTTGCACTAGATAGTGTGTGGTCTGAACCTACATCTGCTCCTCTTCTTGACCTTGTGTTCAGTAGACTGCGTCTCCATTTTCTTGAGATTGAGATAAAGTTGATTTGATTTTTAGTGTGTCCATCTGATGTAATCCATGTCGCTCGCTTTGTGGATATCCTTGTGCTTGAACACATTGCCTCCAATCACCAAATCGTTGAATGCACCGAATTCTGCCAACAATTCTCCATTCTCGTTCATTTCACCTAGCGCCTTTCGACCCATGGTTAGTTCTCTTCCTGTGTTGTCCCCTCCCAGTTTGGCATTCATGTCACCCATTAGAATTTTGATATCGCCAACTGACGTCTTGTCCAGTGTTGATTGGAGTTGTCTGTAGAATTCCTCTTTTTTCTCTTGCTCTGCATTATTTGTAGTTGCGTGGAGTAGCATTGTATGATTGTGCCCTTCCTTTTGAGTTGAATCTTGCTGTCATGATCCTGGAGGAGATTGGTTTCCACTGCATGACAGTGTGCCTTCGATGCTCTTGAGGACATCATGATAGCCACTCCCTCAGTGTGCTCGTGGTTGGCGTCTGGGTGACCGGAGTAGATTATTGATTCTCCAGTTGATAGTTTGGAGAGTCCACTCCCATTCCATATGCTTTCGCAGATCCCAAACACTTCGATGTGATACCTTCTCATCTCCTTTGCAATCTGGACTGCCTTGCTGGGTTCAAATATAGTGCGGACATTCCATGTCCCCACGTTTACTTTCGCTTTCATCGAGAGAAGACACATCGGCCAATTGGCTTCCCAAAGGCTTTCACCAGGTGGCGTCATTTCGCCTCCCCGATTCCAGCGCGGAATAATTTTGTTTTCATTTTTTATATTTTGTTTGTGCTTTGAAGTTTGTTTAGCGGTTAGATTTGTTTTACGGGGTAGGGTTGCTAGCCCTATGCCCAACCTTCCCTCTTTACCCGGGCTTAGGACCGGCTAGTAACTAGTGAACTAGTTAACCAGGCGAGGTTCTAGTTCCAGTTTAGATAAGCAATTTCCATTTGAAGGTTTAAAATAAGGGCTGTGTTATGGGAATCATAAAATGTCGTCATAATACTCAGTCGACTGATCACCTGATGTATTCTAGTGATAAATAAAATGATGTCTTTTCGTTAAAGCCTAAGTAACAGAAACCATGATTCACCATTCAAAATAAGACACATCTGAGCTAAAAGTTGTTGTCGATAACTTTGTCTGTAGGCACCACAGTGATATATATATATATATATATATATATATATATATATATATATATATATATATATATATATAACCTCCAGTATGATTTTTCTTGCCACCAGTGTAATCCAGTTTTTTGCGCAAGATTTCGTTACTTTACATACTAGATTCCTTAGATAATTGTGTCAGGTTAATCTAAATCCTCCGTGGCAGTGTTTTAACCAGTCAGTAAGCATTAACTTGAAACCTGGCATCACTGTGTAATTATTCTTGTAGCCACGTACCATCAGAACATTAAGGTGGAAGGTACCATGATGAAAGTAGAGAAATAAGTTGGAAAGTTGTGAGAAGAGAAGAAGAAGGAAAGAAACGATAATAAAGTTCGGTATGACGACTAACATAAAGATTTTTTACGTGTGCACTATAGACTAATTCTAAAGTATTCCGCCTACATTCTACAACCACCGATTTCAGTTGTCGCATAAACCCAAAGTGGTGAGTCTATTTCCCTTATACAACTCCAAATAATAACCAGAAACTTCATGGACTGTTATTTAGACATTCACAAACCCATTATAACTGACATAGAGTGAGATGATTTGAAGTTTAAGTAGCAACTTAAGTGCTAATGTTTCCCATAAATGCTAGTGTCTAAACTCCTATCTTGTTTTGTTTGTATCTTGCAACCCGACATCCCTAACTCACCATCACTTTCTAATTCGTAGATAAATTTGATTACCTTCAGTACGAAGCTTGTATATGCAAAGAATTTATCTTTGTGTTCCGATTTCACCCCTTTAAATGTGTTATGTACGTGTCTAATCCATTACTTTGGAGTAGAACTAAGTGTTTCAAGGACAATGCTTCCCTAACTTTCCATATCAATGTCTATGTGTCTGTGACGATGGGGATTTGGTAAAACCACGGCAACTCCATCCGTTTGTTCATACATTTTATTTTGAAACTTAAGAATTGTGGACGTCAGAAAAAGCTGTACTTCTAGCCTGATTTCTTTGATTTGTACCTTAGTTCGATACGTAAGCTCATGGTTATCATTAAGTTCATTTCTAATTGCCCCAGATTTATGTCGGTCGGTATATTGATGTGCAGGTTAGTTACATCCAAATAACCCTTTTTTTCATTGTTATCCAATTGTATATCACCTAATCTATTTTTAAAGTCATAAGAGTTAGTAAAACGAGATATTGAATGGTTTCTAACTCAGACCTAGTATCATCAATAAATATTTAGGCAACTCATAGGTTGGAGTGTTTTTAAAACCGACTATACGCCTAATGGGGACACCCTAGCTTGTATCGTACTAGTACCATAAATTCTACTGGGATTATTAGTTTTCCTCACTAAATTAAACTTCTTGACTGATCTAAAAACTAAAGGTCTTTCTAAAACCGGTGTTACTCATTCGCCTAAGGGAACATGATACCAGTAACAATATTCTGACGAAACTAACACAAGTTAAAACTAATTTTGTGTGGCATGAGTGATAATCCAGAGGTATAAGTCGAACAAAAAATAATAATGAGAAACAAAGTATATTTTAAATAAAATAAATCAAGAAACTTGGTATGAGAGTGATCAGTCTTCAAGATATTTAGTTGCATTATCAGTTATTCACCTTAGGACTATGGTAACAAAAGAGACCTAACAAAAATCGCATACATAGTTCTAGTCTCAAATGATGAATTATCAATGCTTCTGCAATATATGGTAAATGGGTGACGTCAACATTTGGGAAGGCTTGGTTAAGTTTTGTAAATAATATTGAACAAGGTATTCAAAGTCGATATATGACGCATCGACCATATATTGCTAACTTTTCTGAAAAACCACCTGGGTAAATCCATTCCTAAAAAGTATTATGGGACAAACTTTGGAAAAACGTATCGTAATTGCCCTCTAATGTACTCCACCGTGAAGGATAAGTTGTCAAAAAAACCCAGTTCATTATGCCTTTATCAATCCACCTTCTCCTCTGAAACTAGGCATATAGGCTTGCCCTTTATTGCATTCGCGAACATCTCATAGTGATTTAGTAATGGGTAATAATGACCAATCAACTCGTCTATTTTGCAACAAGTGGTCGTTATATAAAATTCGGCTTTGAATAAATTGTTCAGCACTATTTACAAAATTTACCCGAACCTTCTCAAATGTTACGTTACCATATATTGCAGAAGCATTTGGAACCAGAACTATGTATACGAAAACAATTTGTTTGGTCTTTTTTGTTACCATAGTCCTAACTAATGGTCTTTTTGAATATCTTGAAGATTGATCACTCACGTCAAGTTTTCACAGATGTATCATAGTACGTCGTCAAAAATAAACGATCAGCCAAAAATCTAACATCCGTGTATGTACGACTGTAAAGCTTTTAAGAATAAGTTCATCGAAAAAGATTTATTTTGCTGAACTATCTGTCATCTAGGGAAGGCTTTATTCAATGCATTAGATCCACTGCGAATTTCTTAATCTCATTCATAATGGTATCCACTGATTTCTTAATCCCCTCATATGGTCCTGTTTCCATGTGCTCATTCACTTTGCGAATGTGATCGGATCTGCACAATAAAACCGTTGATTTACCTTGCTCCTTATGGTGTATACCTGTGGAAATGTACCATCCTGTTGTGATGAAAGAAATGGCTACATCTATTGATGTTACCCTTTTTCTGACGGACGATGAAAATCATACTAAAATTGATCAAGCCTCCTTGGTGAAATACTGAATGCCGAATAACCTGTCAGGAGGCGTATGACTTCATCTTCTGTCCACAGCTGAATCGGCACGAATCAGCAAGATAAAGCCAAATTCGTATATTTGAAAGAAATATATCTGACTTCTCTGTCTACCCGAATGTACCACAGGCTGAAGTCAATATCCAGTTACCAAGACATAACTTGTTTCTGATTAGTTATGAAAACCGGTAAACCTTAAACAGAATTACTTTTGCAATCCCATCGTCAAAACTGAAAGGAAACAGTGGATGATTAAGATAAGTGCTTATCAGAATCGTTAGCATCTCTGCATATTCTGTAGCTTGAGTCCCAAATCACAACCAGTCTGGTGATAATTTCAAACTTTTCTCGGAACCCTTGGTAATTAAATTACAATTAGTAATATATATATATATATATATATATATATATATATATATATATATATATATATATATATATATATATATATATATATATATATATATATATATATATATATATATATATAAATGATTCTTGTCCTTTTTATAGGTGGGTTCTGCGTCACTATGCAAACGGATATGTCTTGACAACAATCATTCCATCTCTACGCAACAGAATCTCTGCACAATGGCTTCCAAATTGGTATCAATACTTCCGCATGAAGTTGAATGTTGTCGATCACATTTGATACCAGGTTGGTGTGTGTTGGTTCATTCAGGTCCTCATCTAAGTAAAATTAATCAGTACTTACAGACTTTCCTACCACTACCAGAGAAACTTAATCATATCAAACGAATAGATAGTTGTCGGTCGAATAGAAGTGGATCAACTTATGTCTTTCTAAACATAGCTGAATCAAGGTTCGTAATATAAGTATCATTGTAGTGTACAACGATAATTATTATCTATCATTTCTAGTTTGCATTAATTACATAATTATCAAGAATTTATTATCTATATTTTTAAATAGTGTTCAGAATTCCTGAAAGGGCTATGGTATCTGATGTACTGCAAATTGCAGAAATATGGAGTATTTTTTTAGTGAAGACTGCTTTCCTGATTGTGTTTGTAAACCATTTCTTCGAGATTTGCATGCAGATAATGTTGCATTGTATTATAATGGTGGACAAGAAAACATTAGAAGGGGTGTACTAAATTATATTGGTAGCGATTTGCTCAAACAACATCAAGTCTGTACTATTTTTTTTTTATTTTGCATATATTCTGCACAAGTGCAAGATTAATCTGGGGTATACGCTGAACTAGAGTTTTGAATTAATCATCTTCACACGCCAGAATAACTCATATTATCTAAACCTTTTTACTGTTATGACTCTCACAGGCCATTCAGCAGTTCATCTATACAGCGTGGCAAAAATATTTTATTTACAAATAGTGGAAAGCAATTTGGCTTAACTGCCATTTTTTTTCGCACTGCAATATTTATGCTTGACGTTCTGATCATAAACCTCCTAGTATTGCTGTGGATAATATTATCAATACTAGCTTCAAACATAAATGCGCCTTTTGAATTTCTAAATCAGCACTCGTCTTGCCTGCCTTGATGACCTTAGTTTCGACGGACTTTGCTCATCTGCATTCCTACTGACTGTCTGGACAACTTGATCACTGACCGCACGACTGCATAAAACTTTTTATCATATGATAGACCGATTCTACCGATGCGTCTCTTAGCTACTTGTTGACTAGTTCCAGGTATTTTGAAATTCTCTAGTGTCCCTAGAGTTTCTTTCATATATGATTTTCAGATTTCTCTATAATTTTGACTCCATGTTATTGGTTAAACTGTCTGGTATATTCTGCGCTGCATCAAATGCAGTTGGCAGTCGCTTAACCTTCTCATTCACAAATAGATTAATAGTGAAATGATCCAATTAGTTGTGCATCATAAAGATGTACACAAGTAACTGTTGGCATAAGTTTAACTGAAGAAGCCTGTATTTTTCCTATTCAATAAACTCAGAACAGCAGAGATTTTTCAAAAATTTAGTTGTCAAGTCAAACATTAACGAATAAGTGAATCGATGGGACTGATTTACCTTCCAATATGAAATGAAATCATCAAAATTCGTTAATGAAATACAGAATAACAAACTCCGTGCGTAAACTACCCAACTCTAAAGATTTTCAAATATCAAAATATTTTATTATTGGAACCTTATTGAGTTGCATGAGCTAGATTTCTAACAATGCATCGGAGAAATGTTCTAACAACCCAACCCCAAAAAAGGTGATTGGAAGTCAAAAATAATGCAGCTAGCTATTCTACTCGTTCTAATCTTCAGTAAAATAATCGAAAGAGTACAGTGATGTACTTGATCCTAGCATTATTTTCCTACTAAATACAGTATATACTCTGTGTGTGTAGTATATATTGCATAACTACTTCTAAATATCCTCAAGATATCGCATAATTGGATTTGTAAATGAGGACGCTTTAAAATCTGACGAATTTGTATCTCCGATAAATTTTTCAGGATGCCCATCGCTAACTGCAGCCTGGCTTCATGTTATGTTTCAGATGCGAGCATTGCACAATGTAATGATAATCGCCATTCTTTTGTATTATTAATATTTAATTTCAGATTTACGTGGCTGGATGCTAATCATTTTATAGCCTCTATGATTGAGTCCTTGAATTTGAATTCATCTGAAAATGAGATAATCAACACTTCACCAACGCCATGCTGGTTACCACTTCATCCACCACTTACGCGCAACCATCAAGTAATTTATTCATTTTGCAGTAAATCAAGGGAGAAGAATTTCTCTTCATTTATGAATTTATCTCTTAAACCTATTGTGATGGGCTGGCCTTGTATATTACGAGCGTGTCCCGAACTTGAGGAATTATTAATTGTCGGAAGAGATCTATTATCTTCATACTTCTCAAAATTAGAACTTGAAAGGTAATTAGGTTTTATGGATTTATAAATTGGTTATTGATATGTTTAACAGAATGTTTGTGCTACATATTTATAATTCTACCTTATTGTTTACAAAATTTTCTGATGTATACTTATACCGTTTATAAAATAGTTTCATGCACTGGTACTCTCACTTAGTAATAGCTAGAATTTAGATTCTCAAGCCTGTATTAGAAAAGCATAAATCGCAGTTATAATTTTTATTTGCATTCTCAAGTGTTCAGGTAATCCATTCAATCAGGCAATTTAATAAAAAGTACATGTAACTGCCCACTATGTACATGTTTTTGGGACATACAGTTAGGTGTTCAAAACTTAGTGTGGTGGTAAGAACATAACAAGGTGGTTCACCTAAGTATGTGCAGCAATAACCAACAGGGTTTTATCAACTCATTCCGTTGTCATATGCTGAATAATAAATGAGAATGGAATTTGACATACCGATGTATCACACTGACCCATAAATTGATCTGAACTGTATAAGATGTAGGCTATCTGGTTGAAGTTGTCGAGATGATAGAAATCCAGTAGTTGAGAACTGCAATATAGCTCAAAACCGATCAAAATGGCGAAACTCATTCAGCAACCTTGTGCACATTCGCTCAGTAGGCGATAAGCCACATCTAATGTGTAAAGACGAATGACACTACCCGGTTGCCCATGCTTCGGTAGGTGGAACGGGATTCGAATCTCTGACTCTTGCTGTGAGTCAACCACTAATCACAATAGGACAGGCGTATACACACTTTTCGATTTTCGAAGTCTGGGATATTTGTATTAACCCTTATATTTTGATGCTCTCTCAATTCTCATACATCATTCTTTGGCTATCTACCTCTGTATTTGATTCTGCGAAGTGTGGCAACGTGAACTGATGTGATTCAGTGCCACGTTCTACGTTGATTTATCTGTTTGTCTAAGTAGCCGGTGAACAATCTATGAAACTGGCTTACTGACCTAACCACTTCGACCCAAGCGATCGGGTATTATCAAGAACCCTCACACTACGCGTGACTCAACTCAGTACATAAATCTAATTGTATTAAATTAATTTACTTTACTTTCCATTTGACCTCATTTTCATTAGATCTCAATAAACTTTTCTCTGTGAGTATCTCTGTCAACAATTTCTGCTAATCAGTGTCCGATACAAGATCCGGAGTAAGAAACGTTGTGTTAGGAGTTCATGTGATAAGTATGGTTACCAGTTAGTTACACTGAATGTTATCTATACAAGACATTTTTCACTTGTAGGAAAATCTCATTTGTCTAATTTTTTTATGTTGACGCTGATAATGTTCTGTAAAATGACAGTGAGAAATTCGCAGATTTCCACCTTATATTTCACATCAGTTTCAACAGAGTATACCAAAACCGCGATTTTTAGACAATTTCAAGAAAATCTAATAATTCACGGTGGCTGATCAAACTGTGGTCACTTCTTAATTCTAGAGCGCGTACAATTAGTGGAAATATATTATGCAACTCGACAATTCTGTACAGATTTGTGTATTAAGGTGACTAAGGGTCTGAAATCGGAAGTTAAATGCCCAAGACAATAAGCTACGCCTACATCTCAAATGTTTTTCAGGTTGATCATCTTAACCATAACGTCTGTGAGTGTCTCGTCTTCCATTAGTTTACCTTTCGTATAGAGATGTGTCTTATCGACTTAAGAGCGTAAGTTACAAGCTGTAGATAACGGGTCTGAACCTCACCCCACCTACCTCGGTCCAACTAATCCACTAAGGCCTCACACGATATGTGGGGCTCATCGCATGTACCAAGTTGAGTTACACTTCATTTTCTACCACTTCTCATACTCAGTAATTGGAATTAGCACTCATGTGTCAAAATTCGCTCAAACTCTTAATTAATTTAGTGCTTTGCAGCTTCTAATGCACCTTTCACTGGTTATTAGACGGTTTGCATTCAAAAGCCTGTGCAAAAATAATACTGTGTTCTGGCAATAGTACTGAGATCATTCATCCAAGCCACGAATATTTTCTACCACCTCACATAACCCTGTTGGTAAATAAAACATGTACTGTGAACTATTACTGTGGTTTTCATACTTTAATGCTTGGTTAAACAATCTGTCGAGTTGTTCGCAATCACTACTTGTGTTTTTTATGCTGATTGGTGTTAAACATACAATTTTTATTAAATTCCTCACTAATTTTTTGCACTGATAATGCTGAATAAACGAATGTTTGACAATATGATATTCTTCAAATCTTGCGTTTAATGCTCTCTTTATACACAGTGGTAGGAAATCTGATTTTTCTTTTGATTTTAAAAATATTAAACGGACTAACTACTTTAAACCTAACATCAAAACTTTGTAGGTAAAAATACTTTTGGCACTGGTCTGGATATGTGATGTGAAACACCAAACACTTTAAAAAGCTGTTCAACTAATTTCTGGCTGTCATTTATTCCGGATGACTCCATGTAATTAACCGTCAAACTCTGGCGAAAGTCTATAAGACTGTGAAAAATCTGAGGAAAAAGATAACCAACAGGTTGTGAATTGTTTGGAAACTACTATTTCAACTGACCTAGTTGGTTTATTGTGCGAAAGAGCAGAAATTCCATTGTGATAGCCATACAGCAATCAGTGAAAGCAGAGCAGTTCCCTAACTTCTGGGATAAAATCATATACCTTCTAAGTAGAAAATTTTGTAACTTGAACTAGTGCATTTACTTATCATGCTCTATATTTTCTGGTTTCCTTGTTATACTTTAAGAACAAAGCACTTCAGTGAAGTGTATTGAATGGTCAATGACTGCACAACGAAGAAAACCATAAAAAACAATTTTTTCCGATTTTCAATCGTCAAGTCACATAGGTCAGGGTTCATTAAATGTTGAAAAAATCAAATATAGTAACAAACTTAACAACCACGCATTAAAACTCGGAAAACTTCAGACAATCATTAGATTGAAAATATGTCGATAATTGGAAAGATAGATCATTTTCGATATGCTGAACTGTGAAAGTGTTCTAAATTGAATTATGAACCACTTTGTCGAAATGATACATTTAATGACTGAACATGCCTAACCTGAATGTTTATACAAGTTATTTACCTGTAGGTGAAATGAAGCTTGTAGTTCATGATACTTAAGACTACTCTACCGAATACGGAAGTAGCCAAGTAGGTTCGTTTGTTGTGACTCGGGTGGTAGCATTTGAGCACAATGTAGAAAATAGTAGGCTGTTTTATTAGTTGATGGGGTCGCCTTTAGAACCAGTCTCTGTTGGTTATTTCTGTTCTATCGTACCATGAGCTATGTCGTAATCCTATTGTGTATGCTTGTAGATATTTCTACTCATTATTGTATAACTGAGATTGATTGAACTGTTCGGTAACTGCTGGGATTGTGTAAACTGCAGGGTTGTTTGGAATGGGTGAAATACAACTCGAATTCCTGCTCTTCTTGTGCATGTCTAAGAAAGCTGGTTATTACGAATTCTAGCTATAATAATTTACAATTCTATGCTACGAAACTATTACAGGTCACTAAGTGTTTTAGTAATCTACCTATATGTTAGGCGTAAAATCGTACAACTCTCTCTTTTCTTGTTTTCAGTCGAAAAACTTAATATTTATTTTTTCCAGACATTCGTCGTGGCTTGAACGTGTTACCGACTTGTCGAAAAAGACAACAGAAATAAGTGGTGTACATCCACAGTCATGCGCAGGCCTTGGAGGTCCAGTCTGTGCAGCTATTATTGTCGATCCAGAAACTGACATTGCATTGGCCGAATCTACGACAGCGACAGCTGATACCTCCTATTTGGACCATGCAGTATTACTTGCTGTATCATCTGTTGCCACATTGAAGAGAAAGGCAGAAAATCAGTATTCTGAAATTTACTTATGTACAGGTCTAGATGTGTACGTTTCACTTGAGCCTTGTTTGATGTGTGGTATGGCGTTGCTTCACAATCGCATTCGACAAGTGTTTTGTTGTCAAAGGCTCAAAGGTAGTGGTGCATTCACGAATGCAAGTCGTCTTCATGTTCAAGAACAGCTGAACCATCATTTTCGAGTATTTGCTCCACTGTAGACACCTACTGAATTCTTATATATGTATACAATAATATTTCTTCAAAAGTGGATATGTACTACAGTTTTCATTTCGCTTTCATCATAAGAGAGGTTTCTAGTGAACTAACTTTATTCGCGACGTTGTCTAGTTTTCTTGTTCTAAAATGGTGTGTAGATGGACTGAATATGGTAGTGCTTCACGGATGTTCAAGTGCTTATATCTTTAATGCCATCTTCGTTGTCATTTTCACTTGAAATAATTTTGTGGTTGACCCTTGTAAACAGTTGTAATGACAGCTGACATCCGATGACATTCAGTTTACCTCATTGCCAGTCAGTTTATCTTTCAGTAACCCATCACACTTCCCGGTAATCTTTTCACCGACAGGTTGTGCACGCAGAAAACCATCTTATTTTGTGTCAAAGCATAAAAACCCACAGTCTGTATTCAATCAGTCAGAATACTGACTAGATTCTGATGAGAACTGGTACTGTATCAAAATAATAATGTAATTTGGTATTCACGTACCTCTGTGTGTAACACATTTTGAAGGTTACTATCTGGTCACCCGAACCTTAGCAAAGTAACGTTCCAACCTGTGTAACAGCGCCAGAAATTCGAAGAGAATAATTTAAATGAGAAAGTTACGTATTCCTAAGTATGTTGACTGCAATTACGTATATAAACTGTCTTCAAGGAATTACTTTTTATGTGGGAAATCATTCGCAAGGTGAGAATTTAATCCAATTCGTTTATTCCTTATAATAGATATGTTCGATTTGAAAGAGCCAAAATGTGCGTAGAAACCTGTACCAAAAGCTTGTGGATTGTATTCCACTTATCGGTGGTTTTAGTAAATAAGAACAAGACGCAACACATTCATCCCAAAGTGTCCTGGTATACTATACTGTTGTCACTCAATGCACGTTAGCCGTATATTGTCTAGTGTTCCATTAATACAAATGTTATTTACCATGGTTGGTGGTCACCTTACTGTCTTTCCTATTGCTGATGAGTTACATGGTGGTGCGGCATGTTACAGTGCTTCTTTCACCACTAAGGAAATTGTGATATTTTAATTTCCGAGACATCAAACTGGTGGATACCATAGCCTGGGAACCATCACCTTCAGCATGTCAAGAATGTAGCCATTAAGGGATTTCATACCATATTAGTTTATTTGGCAAATATAGTGATTGAGTATTATTTACTCAATGTTGCAAGCATAATATACTGCTCATACTCCTTTTAAGGTAGCCCCATAATTGCCTTCTTACAATCCAACTCATTATTTGTTTTAATTGTAGTGGAATTTCCCAAACGTCTATGTGTTAAAAGTTGGTTCGATGAAAAAGATAACAGTCAATCTCTTTCTCTGCCTGGTTACATCAAATGTTCTACGCTTAAATCATTGCGGTCGGAAGTTGTTCTTTTAATTCTAAAGATATCAATGAGTTAAACTGAAATACCTATGAAACAGGCCATCAAAATACTCAACCAACATTTATCGTCAGTTTTTCTTCACCAGCTACCTCATAAATTTGCTGTATTAAGAACTGTTGTTTTTAACTAGACAGAAAAGCGTCACAGGAGCTTCAGGAACTATTCTTTTGACCGCCAGTTTCAAATATCCCACTCAGCAGTTCGTAAAAATCTATGGCGACAATTGTTTGTTCAGCACTTTTAACTGGTTAGATACTTGACAATATGAGATTGGCATGTCGCGCTACAGTGTGCTCTAACCTTCTATACAGTTGGGAGAAATGATTGTTGAAAGCAGAAGACATCAAAAACTTTACAGATCTTTAGTCATGTGTGATGGAACTACCATGTGAACAGTGCTTCTAGGGTTTAGGCGTACAGCGATTAAGATGGCTTCGACATGTATTGCGCATACCGAGTCAATGTCTATCTTGATTCGCATTGTTTTTCACTAACAAGGAATGGACACGATCTGCATAATTACAGCGTTACGAAAAACCTCCAGATGTGCAGGATTGGGTCGGACAGATCACCCACCAGAGGTTGAGTGGCGCAAAGCTAAAACGACTCACCGCTCCGAAGTCACATTTAAGACTGAGGAAAATATAATTTTGTTGGTTCTACTTGGTATTAACTTACTGCACAAACAGTGCTAATAGTGTGATTGATCTCAGTTTCTGCTGTGCTATTGCAGTCTAAGCATATCGCTTATTTTCTTCTGAACACCCCTTAAAACTCAAAAGTCACAAACCTGGCTTAGGCAGAATTCACTTTTTTTAAACTACGAGATTGATTTATTATAAATATATTTTTGTAGCGTTTTGTTCATTCCATGGTAGTATTCATCACACACCGACACCAGTTGGAGAACTATTGAAGACCTAGACAGCTGTTTCGTCTTAGTATGGAACTCAGCGCTCGCAGGTTTCCAATGATTCTGGCTCTACAGTGTTAAATCCATAGAAATGGGTGGAATACAACACTCGAATGGTAAAATCATCGCAATTTTAAAACAGTCGGTGTTATGAGTAAATGGAGATCGAATCAAATTGATTTAGGTTTTTTTTTAGGTGGAGTAGTAGTCAGTCTGTCAATGAAACTTATTTGACTGATACTAGTCGCTTATTTCGTAAAGCCATACAATACATCCCCCTTCCCTCATCAGTGAACCAATGAAGAATGTAGCACTGAGGTCACGGAATCTGTTTTTATTGGTGCCAACAGGTATAACTTACAGCGTTATTAGTTGACCATTACCCACTCAAGATGTGGCTCACTGGTATTCGGTCTTTAAGTAATGGGTCCCAGGTTCGCCGACTTTGACTTCAGCGTCTCGGTATCACAAGCCCTTACACCACAGATGTGGCTCATTGTTAGTACATAAACATGCACTCAATTTAGTTTCATTACACTGACCAGTCCTAAAATCCTAGTGTTTAACTCATGACCTCCAAGTATTTGAGTAATGAATAAAAATACTAAAACTATGAAGACTTAGTTTATTTGGTACCATTTGAATTCCTAGCGTATACGCTATGATAGTAGGTAAGATATTCGAGTAAATGGGAAGTGCACCTACAACATATTGCCATCTGAGAACATCAGACACTAATTTCAGCAAACTTGAAGACACTGACAGGTCTACGGTGAATACCGCATGTCATAGATAAATAACCGATGAACCTACCATTAGAAACATCTTTTCCTAACCATGATGGACCCTATCCTAACTGCCGTTCATATACGTCCAAGCAGGAATTGATTTCGAATCCTCAAACTGAGATAATGATACCCAGAGATGTTCAGGTAATCCGTACATACTCCCAAAAGTCTACTTTGTCGCTAACCTTTATGGTACAAATGTTTTCGATAAGTGAGTATTGCACTTATTATCAACATTTGGATATTTACGTCCTACATGTAGAAAGTGTCGACTAACGTTCTATCTGATATTCTGGGTGCACTCACGCAGTGCCGACACTTTAACTTCTTACTATACCGTCAACTGAGTCAAACTAGTTTTAAGACAGTTGCGACTGCAACACATCTTGTCTGCAAATTACTGTCGTTAAGCAAAACCACTATACGACAGACATACCTCTTGGTTATCTTAATTTGATTGAAGTGTCTGCATGAGGCACATCATACTGCGAAATTCGTAATAGGTGGGGTGATTTCTCACTTTGTCTAGTATAGTCACCTATTCACTAACCTCTCAGGGGTACGACGAACTTGCAACGCCACTGCATACACATAAAATTCTCATGAAACTGTAAACGAAGATAATTACAACCATGTTGGAAAGGTATTGATTAACTTCCCTCAGAATGTGATTAACAGTAGACAATGTGTAACTGTTGGGTTTCACCAATCCAGTTCAAGAGGAACTTGAGTAAAATATTCACATAGTCAAATAAAATTTAAGCAAGTGGTCATCGGCTACTAAGCTAGAAGTTTAGCCATGACTAATACAACACACCATCTCTTCTAGTTACGAACTGTTGTGGGTCCTCAAGTAGATTTGTTTCAACTGCTCGAAGTCTCATGAATACGATGGCTTGTAAAGACAGTATTTAGAACTAGTCCAATAATCATTAGGGTGTAAACACTAAGATTCTAGTTAAGAATTGTTTGCTGGATGGGTTTGAGCCAGTGAAATTGTTTGCACTCAGTCTGCATCAACTAGGGATTTGATATTGCTGTAGGACAGTTTAACTTAGCACATCATACCAGCATATAGAGAAAGAAGTCACTAAAAAGACATCAAGAAATAAGGAAGTACTTACAAGTAGGAAAAATGAAGATTAAAGTAGATTAATTAAGGGTAATGTGCGGATACACCTCCACTCAGACTGACTTTGAGCCTTATCACTTAGTGTCCAACCATCGATTTCAATTATCACGTAGACCTGAAGTACTTCCCAACGATCAGTTACTTCAAGAACTGATGCTATGTTCCAATCTGGTTACCTTTCTTCAACTAGACGATTAATATGTATGCATATAACCGTATCAAATGGTCTTTAACTTATAACAATTCGCGAGAAACATACTTCCAACTACTGTTGATACTTCCAATATGAAACTCCATTTCTACAGTACAAACAATTGCAACGAACTATACAGGTCACTGCCCTATTATCATTTCCTGAAGGTGAAGGACTGAAGCTACGTATTTCGAAAAATGTGAATGAACCACAAAATCTTGGTTTTACTTAAAAGGGTCCGGCAACCAACAAAAGTATACAGTCCAATAACGTACCCAATTGGCGAACCTAAACATTATTAACTTTTGCTACTGACTTGATATCCTCAACTGTAAGTACGACTTCGAGTTTCACACCAGCCTAGTAGCGAACATACAATCAAATTTCAGAAGTTTACAGATGAGACGAAATACAAATTAATATAGACAGTTCCAACAATGGTAGTACTTTCAGGAGCAATAACGCCAAAATATTCAGATAATATTTGTTTAGAGTAGTATTATGTACAAGTGGAGCAAATGCATTTACTGTTGTTCATTCTTTACTTTCTTCGGTGCCCTAGAGAAAGACAAGATCATAGACAAAATTGAAAACCTACCTATACTGAGCAGTAACCATTGCATGACCACGCTCAAAAGGTTCAAGAGTGACTTGTTCTCGTGGTGTGAACTGCAACTTCCTTAGCGTATCTACTTCCTTTGCAAACACAACTTCAGGAGCAGCAACTGAGTCAATACAAGAAGCTTTAATTGAAATAACAGTGTGTCCACCATTTTTCAAGTAGTACTCGGCATTGACACCAACTATTCTTGATTGATCCGGTTGAGCGACATCAGCGAATATACAGTCCACCATGCCTAAAACAGATTAACTTTTAATAGGAACTTGCCCACAAGCATTCTATACTTATGAGGGTGCCTGGCATCCTCAATAATTGGAACTATATTCGTACGGTGTTTAGCAACATTCAAAAGGTCACGTCCTGAACGATGTGAAAATTCTACCGCGTAAACAACTCCATCATCTCCAACAACATCTGATACATGGGAGACTGTAGTCCCACTAGCAGCACCCAGGTACAAGACACGGGAACCCGGTTTAATGTGGATTTGGTCCAATCCATTCACAATACCAGCGGCCAACTTTGATCTGAACGGATTCCATACTCTGTATTCAATTTTTCCACCAGCATCATCCTCAACACTGATACGCTTCTCCCCGTAAACAGACTCACCAACTACAACGTTTCTCGTAACTAGACAATCTTCTTTGCCTTTTGCAACGAAAATCCCTTCATGTCTATGAGGTTCTATCATTACTTTCTTGCCACCTCTCATCCCACCCCGACCGCCTCGGCCTCGTGGCGTGCCCCTACCGAAGCCCCCACGTCCACGTCCACCGAAATCACCTCTACCTCTTCCACGTCCACCAGAGTCACCACCACGACCACCCCGGAAACCACCTCTTTCGCTAAATCGTCCACCTCGTCCACCACCACGGCTTTCATCCCCGTCAATCTTCTTTTCACCACCAAAACTATGCCTTTGTCCACCCCTGCCACGTCCACCACGAAAACCACCGCCTGATTCTGTATATAAGAACATAATATATGAGCTTGCTACCTATGACCTACCAGGTTTCATGATATTTTTACACCAACAGCGTGCACTTGTAGCGTGACGTCTTAAATCCTATCAAGGTTATAGAGTCGAATGCTCCGTCGTGGGTAGTCCTGAGTTTTAATAATATGGATATTATGTAACTTGGATTTTAACAATCACTGTAGTAGATCTCTATGTAGATAAATATTTCTTCCTGAATCCAATATCTTTTAACGAGCTAGTGTAAACAAATTGGTTTCTTCGCGCTCGCTTCTAGGTCTTGCGGAACGGTTCTAGGTCTTTGGTGGATTCCAATGCAGTAGGTCTACCCACTCGACCTCTGTAGCTCTGGTTAGCCCGACGGGTGGCTGGGTGTTGTTTACACTTGTAGGGAGTGTTTGTTTGTTTGCTTTTTCTTCCGAGGACTGTGGTGCAGATGGGTTCCTCAAATGTGCCAGCAGACAATTGATCGAACTGGTTGTTAAAAGGAGATGAAAAATATGTGTAGAGAAATCAAGAGAGAGAAAGTGCAGAGGGAGGCAAAATAGAAAAAGAAAAGGAAAAAGGAAGGAGAATATATTCAAAAAAGATTAGGAAAAAGGAAACGGCACGGAAGAATAAAACATTGGCCGGTTCGTGGGGGGTAGGTGATAGGGAGGGCTTTTGTTAAAGTTTGAGAGCGTAAAGCCAGAAGGAAGAATAATAAATAACATGATAGGATGAATGCGAACATAATAATTCTTTTAGTAGGAAACAATAACTGGAGGGGACGTCTATAGAAAGGTATAAGGTTGAGCCAAGTTCTCAGTGATAGTGGTTTTACAAAGTGTTAAGTAACGGTTAGTCGTACCGAGTTAGTGAGTCGCGTTAGCCTGGTTCACATCCCAGTTGGATGAGCGTAAACCGTGCTTCGCTGCGTAACTGTCCAACCTCTTCTTGAAGCTGTCAACAGACGGAGCAGTAGCAACCTCGGCAGGCAATGTGTTCCAGTGGCCGCAAACTCGCAGAGAGAAGTGTGATCGCCTACGGTTTTCGCTCTTTCGTGGGCGATTCTCCTTAGGTTACCAAGAGGATCATCATAGTGGCCGTCCGGTAGGATTCCACTGTTCGGATGACCTGGGTTACTGAGTATTCTGTAAGCCGCTATCAAGTCATCATGTAATCTAGGGTAGCCTAGGGAGTAGAGCTCCAGACCTTTCAGCCTGTCCTGATATAGTTTTCCCCTCATTCCCACGACACCCTTTGTAGCTCGCCTTTGGAACTCCTCCAGGAGGTTCACGTCTCTTGTCAGATATGGCGGTGTAATGACGTTGCGTACCTCTAGGTGGGTTCTCATACAGGTCTTAAGCAGCTTCAAAAAGAGTTCCCGGGTCAGGGCACCCAACTGTCTGCTCATGAAGTGCAGTACTGCGTAGGCTCTGTAGGCATCTCCTAGATAATTGGTAATAGTGAAGAAATAGAAGACAACTCGACGAGAGAATGTTTATTACGAACAATTGGAATAGTAGTGGTTACACATGGTACTCCTTGCACTAACGCAGCCATTTGTAAATGTCTTCCTTTCCTCTCCGTTCCTGTCTTGATTTGCTCTCGACCGGCTCTTCATACGCTCTGATCAGCAGCATCCCCTGTAATACGCCTGTGTTGTCCCCTGCGTTGCTCTTGGCAGAAACCTCACCCATTGCCGGTAATTCCCTATGATTCCTGCCACCCTCTCGACATATACCACTTATATCCGTTGTTATCAGCAACGCCCACTACAATAGGAATTGCTGGAATATGAGATACGCCATTTCCTGCTATTAAACCTTAGGAATGTATTTAGTCAACCGAAGTGACCCTTATCATACAAACAAGAGACGTTCGACACTACCATCATACCTGCCTTACGGAACCGCACTTGCTTCTGTATCTTCCTAAAAACGGTATCCTAAATACCGTCAAACTTCGTGTTGTAGAATTGTTGAATGGCGGTTCCTTGAGCTCTACGTCTGTCCAATAAGTCCTAGATTTTGGAATGGTAGTAACAGAAACCTGAAGGAACAGAGATAATCGACTGTTGATTGGCCTGATCTCAGAGTAGTAGTACTCCTACAGATCTGAAGGCGGCGGAAAGCTTCTCGAGCACAGCCCATCAGTACCACAAAACTCTGAATGTTCACCTAACCTCCTTTTGAAATTACCAGATAGAGGACCGACACAAATTCTGAAGGAATGGAGTTCTACAGTGTACGTACTCAAACTACAAGCTAGTCGGCACGGATCTTTGTCCGATTCTGATCAAAGCTTAGGAGGAATGTGTTGGGATGGAAGGGATTATGAGCATATGATTATGGACACCATGATCATCTTCCCGTGATTCTTCAGCACTGTACTGGATGCAGCTTGAGAGAAGCTTTGTGACCCAGCTAACGTCTGAACCATAAGCCCACCTCTACCTTCGTAGCTTTTTTCTTAACCCGCCCTAGGAAGTATATATCCTTCTTCGAGCACAAGGACATCATGAGTGAATTTTTTTCAAAATGGGGGCAAACGTACAGCCAGTACACTGTGTCGAAAAGGGAAAAAGTTAGGTCCCTCAAAGTTCGCGAAAAAACGCGAACAATCCATTAGCCTTGCTTACTGCACGGCGACAGTGGACCGAAGCTTCGAGTGTTTCACTCAACGTAACTTCCAGATCTCCTTCCATGTTTGGGTGGCAGATATTGAGTTCACCCACGGGGTAACAACTGGAACTGTTTTATATTTGTTGACGACCATAATCCTTCACTTTTTCGAGATGAAAAGGAGCTAGTTTACTGCGGTCCAATTTAGGAGATTGCCACGGCCCTCCTGGACGTCATATACAGGTAGGAATGAATATCCTTCTGTTGGATCTTGAGAGCTGTCTTCATGGTTAACAAGGCTTTACAATAATAATAACAATATCTACTCCTGAATATGCAGGCACACACCATTTTTACAGGTATGAATAAGTTTGTATACAAATTACATTCATCTTCATGGAAGGTAAGCTGAATCCCTACCCGTTGTCACTGCAAGGTGTAAGTGCCGCATGTTCATATATAAAACAACCCAGCAGAATAAGCATACAAAAATCATCAAGTTGGACAAGTGGAAGTATTGTCTTCGCATTAACAAAAAAGCCAGGTTTATTCTAGACACTACACGTATTACCTGGAGAAAAATAATGCTTGAAGCTAATACTTCCATTGTAACAGTTTGTGCTTTTTGCTTGAGATAATGATGAGAAGTTTATGAATTGTTTACATATTGTACTTCATTGACGATTCCAGGACTGTATAACTCATCCAGGTTAACACTTTAAGATTTGTCCTGGTGCAAACTTGACAGACGCAAAGACCAATCACTAATTATTCGGACTTGTTATATACCCACGAATGCGAGACCAAGGAAGAACATAATAACGTAGTCGGATGGAATAGTATACTTGGGTGGTTGTGCCAAAATACTGATGTGTTCCAACTAACTGGCTAGAGAGTCGAATACGAGCAGTGCAACGTGACACGACAGCGTGCCAAATGGCAAGGATGCTTGACCGGGTGCCTTCAGCTTAGTGAGTCCAGTTAAACTATGAAGGTCAGCATCAATGTCGAAAGTCGTCAAACCCTAAGCTGTTGATTTTGGGGAAGTGTGTGTCGCTACAACACCGTTCCACAACAGAGATTCATAGTCTTGATGGATATTATGACTGAAAGCCAAATGTGTTCACTTTTCCAACTCCAGCATGCAGAAGCAATAGACTTGTTTGAATGCAGCAAATGGGCTTCCAGAACATCTTGTCCTTCGTTTTCACGAGTCGTGACAGCCTTGTAGTTGGTAAGCGTTGGACTTTGCTGGTCACTTCCATATGAGTGAATCCTAGATTTTTATTACAATGAAGTTGCAGTCCAGTGAACACTTTTTATTTCTGCTTGTTGTAGTTAGGTATTCTGAACCTCGTAAAGCCAGTTACCCCCCATGAAGGGTAGTTTCAGCCATGGTCTGTTCCTTAGGTGATTAGTTCTCGATGGAAACAAAGCCAGCGTTTAGAACTGAATTATTTTTCTACAACGACAAAAAAACAGAAAGCAACAGGCGGAGAAAGCAAGAATTCCAACAAGGACGGTGTTTTCTATGTTCATGTTTCACCCTATTTAACTTCCCTTGCTATGGCTTTCATTGCATATCCTTATTCTATAGGGTATTTTAAAATATAAATTTCATGCTGTCATGTGGTACAGGACTTCTGTCTTTGATTACCGTGTTGGGTGGGGCAGGATGTGCCGTTAGTTTGAGGTGGTAACTTATGGAAGTCTCCCCAACGCTTCGCAAGAAAGGTCAGTGTATATGTAGTGACTCTCATTATACATTAAGACAGCCGAGTACACGAAGTGTCGTGAAAGAGACTGTTGGTGTATTCGATAAGCTATAGAAGTTATCAGATGATAAGAAGTCAGCCAGTAACCGACCAAATTCAGAGTCTGATTTGGAGGCCTTCACTTCAGCTGGAAGTCCGTTCCACAACTGAGAGACTTGACTGTGAAGAGGACTGCGCGCAAGCAGGACTTGAACGACTTCATTTTGACGCTATGAGCCTGACTGCACAGACCGTACCACACAGTATAAATGGACGGTATTCTGATAGTGGACGTACACAAGTTTTATAGAGTGGTAACTTGACTTCTTTGAAGCGGAAGTTGCGAACTATGCAACCCATCAGGATCCTAGATCTGCGAGTCTGTGATCCTGCCTGTTCGGAAAATGTGAGGTCCCTTGAATATCTTAGTCCAAGATCACATACACATTTAAGAGCAGGAAATTTCGTAGACTGAAGATATAGTTGGACATCCACGGATGAAGCACCAAAACATATCCAGCCACATTTGCCTATATTGAACTGAAGTTTCCAAGCAGCAGACTATGTGGATATTATATCGAGCTCCTTTTGTATTATTGCTTGGAAGTGGGATAAATTATCAAGGGTGAATGTCACTGATGTATAAATTAAAGAGAAGGGGGCCTAATACACTGCCTTGAACAACACAAGAGGTGATTGGCCTAGGTTTTGAAATGTATGAATCTACCTTCACCACTTGAGTGCGATCACTGAGGAAAGACTTAATCCATCCCAATAGTGGATAGTCAATTCCCATAGTCATCATCTTACTCATTAGCAGCAAGTGATCGACTCTGTCGAATGCCTTTGAAATGTCTAGATAGAGTAAAAGGACTAACTGGTGTCGGTCGCGCATAGTGGTTATGAAGTTAAAGAAGTCAAGTTGGCAAGTTATACAAGACCTCGATTTTAGGAACCTATGTTGACTCGATGTAATGATGTTGCCACTAAACATGTGCAGCAGAATGCTTTCTTTAATAACTTTCTCCATAATTCCGGAGACTACAAGGGTAATATTTATTGGTCTGTAGTTACTGGCTTGTGTTTTTGAACCAGATTTATATCTAGGGAGGATAAACGATGTTTTTCACGTATCAGGGTGTGCGAGGGATTCTAAAAACGGGGATACTGTTATAAGTAATAATAATGGGGTATCAGGGCCACCAGATTCAAGGAAGTGTGATGATATTCCGTCTGTGCCACCGCTGATGGAGCATTCTAGCGCTTTAGTGGCTTGGTGAATATTAGAGTATGTGAATTCAACCCTGTCTGTTGTCGTTAGTTGGGTAGAAAAATAGCCTTTAAAAGTACAGATCGCACCGGTGTCACACGAAAAATTTGTAGGTTCCAGATAACTGACTGCAAATAAGTTGCTGAATATTTCACGCATATCCACTGGATCATTATAAGCTTTGGTGTCATAAATAAGAAGAGAAATGTTATGTCTAGTGCAATTCGATTGCTTCTTAAGGAGCGCTGAGAGAGCATATAATCAAGATGAGTTGGCTGGTGCACGACTCTCTTCATTCTTCAAACCCGAATCATGGTTATGCGAGATAGAGTTAGGAGTAACAAGAGTCACCTGAAGTGCATCGATGTCGTGATGTCTGTAGTATCTTGTTGAGAGTTTGCGTAAATTTCTACTAGCATTGGGAGGTATATACGACTTATTGTCTAGTGGCATTTTTTTGAAACCTTTCAGTGGAATGATGGTATCGAGACAGGTTTTAGAGTTGTAGTAAAACAAATCAATGGTTAATTTGAGGTCTGTGGTGGTGAAGAATGATCCCCGATCAATGCACCTAATCATTGGACACATCTGCTGCCAACCCGTTCTACCGTAGTCTCTACATACTATTTGATGTGAAGTGGAAGTACCAATTGAAGTACTAGTTGCAGAAAGTGGCAGTACGTATAATACCGTATTGTGATCACTTCCTGGGAACTTTGAGGCTACATTTGTCAAAATAGAATTTATGGTATGGCAAAATATTAAGTCCAGTACACTAAGGGCAGATCTTGTTTTCTTTTTCAAGATTCTGCATGGTATGTCACTTTCATCTAGTCACCTAAAGGTTTCGCAGAACTAGCCTCGTTAAAATACCCTCAACAATATAACCAGCCTGGGGTAGGTCGAGTCAAGACATATGTATAACAAGCGTCTTGACGATTTCTCAATTAACAGAACGAGACTGAGCTAAAGGTATGAAGGATCTACAAACAACTCATAAGCCTTATATTTGCATCTATGTATGTAGGGAACCCAACGTGGGACAATTTCCGTGGCGCTGAACAGGCTTCCTCGTGAATTCTTATTCTATGCTGACGGCACATACTCCCCTTTATCCACCATAATGAATATATAAGAAGGTCATGAACTATATTAGAGCATGAAAGCTATGTTCTTGGGCGTTCAATAAGCAAAGTATGTACAACTTATGCTACTGCAAAGAACTTTAGGTTCGGAAAAACATGCACGTAAATAGCAAAACCCTTTTCTGAACTATTACTTTTTCTCTCCACCTGCTGCTTTGTTTTTATTTCTTGTTGTAGCAACACTATTCGATTCTTAACGTCGGCTTGGGAATACGTGTAAACCTTCTACGGGACCAGACCTCGGTCAAAACTACCTACTGTTAGTTGATGTATTATCATGTTCACAACACCCAACTGTAACGGGCAGAAACACTTCATATTCTTAGGACTAAAACTTCATAATTTCCTAAACCTGGGATTTGTTAATTATGGCCAGGAAATTCTTACACTTACCAACTATAAGTTGTCGCTACCTGCGAAAATGGTGAACATGTCGTTCTGGAGGTCCACTTGGTACTTTCTAACAAACCCATCATGTTTCTTCGCTGAGGTAGAAAAATGTGGATAGGTGGCTCGCAAGCACAATAATCAGCAAGACGATGAACTTTTGAAGTGAATCGATGGGAGACAAGACCGCGGAGGAGCCCATTAACACGCTGATCGTCTGG
Organism: Heterobilharzia americana; assembly: GCA_944470555.2. Lineage (NCBI taxonomy): Eukaryota > Metazoa > Platyhelminthes > Trematoda > Strigeidida > Schistosomatidae > Heterobilharzia > Heterobilharzia americana. The sequence continues at coordinate 24,714,995 of OX104128.1, forward strand.
GAAGTATGGCTTACAGTGGCAGTCCGCAAAATTCACTTTGGGGCTCTGTGGTCAATTTGGAAGGATAGATCACGCCAGTCCCGAAGAGGGATCGCCCTTTACATCTATCTTTTGCCCAAGGTACATCAGAAATTTCCTCCTTAGAATCAGCTCCAGAGATGCTTCCTGGTGCAGCACGAAATTTCACATAGGGACCTGAGTGGCGAGAAATCTGTGCCGTCCTCGGCAAAGGAATTCAAAACACACTGATAACTGCACAGACAACAAATCATCACTTGGTGAAGATCTCGTTAACTGTCTCCTCACTTGCAAAAATTATTTTTCCTAAGTGGCTTTATGAAATAGCAAAGATAAACGGTCACTAGACCAGGGCACAAGTCTTACCTGGGTGCCCCAGGCTTTCTTAAGTTCTATCTGGTACAACGCAAGCTTGTCAGAGTGGACATGATCATGTTGTTTCATATCACAAATAATCCTCTCTATCCTGACAAGTCTTGGTTAAACTACGGCTACAAACTCCCCTAAGAGATCACCATTTGAGGGAAGGGCATTAGAGAAACCAGCGAAGACCGGTGTTAATTCGTTTGAAGCTGGAACCCTTCTTAGATTACGATCGCCTCATTCAATACAACGTGAATGATACAGTGTGAAATTTTAGCCACGTAATATTTCAAAAGAATAATTCCCTGTACATAATTTTAAACGAAATAATTACAGCACATAAACGGCGAAAATAGTGACATCAGTACTCAGGCCAAAATGTGAAAGAAGCACCTGGTGTTAGGTCATTGCTTGGCCTGGAATGAGCGGTAGAAAGTTGGAAGTATTTTCGTCCGCAGATCATTCCACCTACACAAATATTTGCAATTCGACCAGGGTATCCTAGGAATGGTAATGTGCTGTATTTTGGTGTACTTATAAGTCAGTTTTTACTCAGCGTAATGTCTTTTTTTGCTTTCTTCTTGGTTCGAAAGCCAACTGGTGGAAAACACTTCTTAAACGTGCCGGAGTACATCATAATTTTATAAGGCACATGTCAGGGAATAAAACAAACTTAAAATGGAGACTGACGAAATATGCTCCGTGGAAAAAGTATGGTAGCCCAGGCTTTAGACGGGCCGCCTCTTGAACGTTCATGGTACGTGGTAACTGCAAAATTCCTTTTCTGAAGCAGTCAGTAAGGGTGCTTCTGAGCTTTCTAAGAAGTCGCTACAAATACTCTTGACAGACAGGAGTCAGCCACTGACTATTTGTACTCCCAGAACACTGTAAAGCTTAAAACCGGCAGGCACGCGTCAAATATTTGATAGATCTTGCCAATATACTGAGACGGATGGATTATTTGGCCTTGTCATCGTGAACTAGAAGGGCACCAAAATCATACTGAATGGAGTTTACTCATAAGGGCGTGCCTTCAGGCAAACAATTTCAGTAAAGCTATGAAGGTGAGTATCGGCGCCGAATATCGTCAAACCTCAGGTCACTGATTTTGGAGAATCATGTGCGCTACAATTTCAGGAGGTAAGATGCCCATTTAGAGTCCGGTACAAGAAGCGATCTGAACTCGGAAAGTATCCGACCGTCAAAAGGGTTCGGGTCAATAACGTTGGTGACCATTATTTCCCTTCATTTATTCAAGATTATCGTGACCGGAAAGAAAGGTGAGAACACTAGGAACAAAGAGCGTCTTTCAGTAAAACTGATGGGTATTACAAGAAAATATCTGTAGGGTAGTTCTGACGCGTTGCCATTGCCTAACACTTCACCAGCCTTGCGTAAATCGATATGCACCACCGCCCAACTAGTCAGTACCATACCTGTGTTTAACTAATCGCGAGCAAGATAAATCAGAAAACACACTACGGGGCGAAGAGTGCTCAGTCAAGCAATCTATTCGCTATTCACAAATATAGACGGCATGTCGGGGGAAGAATTGCAACTTATATATCAATTGATGGCCATGCCTAGGACTGTGAGCTGGTTGATACCGATCAGCATAAAGAGGACGCAGAATTGATACATGTCAAGGGGAAAGTGCACATGCTCTAAAATGAACCTACAGAACAAACTCGTCACGCGTCGACGCCACAAAAGATTACTTGGCTCGTGTTGAAATATTTCAAATGTTCATTCGCAATTTGACTAAGGAATAACTTTCACGTCCAGCTTGATCCTCAGCATTTTTTCTTTGCACTTCAAAGACCACTGTGACTCTGCTTTGATCGAAAAATTCTCCGACCAAAGCGAGACAGAAGGTTTTCTGGGTGAATTTCCTATGGTCAACCCCCTGGTTCGAAGATATTGTTTCTCCAGCGCAGGCAGTTTTTCTGACGCATCTTGAGGTTTCTGATAGTTTTTCGTATGCAGGAAGAGTCTGGCTTTGCTTGTTGTGCTGCTTAGGTATTTGTGGTCTGTTTTAATGGGCGAAAGTACTTCCAAACATAATAACGAGGAAGTTGGCGTCCAAAGGGACAGCTGATAACTGTGATAATGATAAAGAAAATATCTGTTGATGTGCAGGTTGCCGCACAAAGTTTTATTAATGCCCCACGACTGACTGAAATTTGTAGGCGGAGGGAGCTTACGAAGTCTGTTTGAGACGGCTAAGAAAACTCTAGACAAGCAGGGTGGGGCGGGTGTCCACAGGTTCGCGCGTCTTAAGGCCTGGTAGACCTGATCTACAGGCTACCGACCACATGACTGGGTCAGTCCCACACGAAGGAGGTGAAGCGTACCACTCTCAAAGCAAGGGAAAAACAGTGCAGGCCCCAGGTACCAAATGGTTTGGCAGACTAATTAGAGGCTACGATTGCGCGCGAAGAGGTTATCAAGGTCACTGGACTAGATCTTGGTCGGCCTGCCACACCCAACTTTGAGAAGTGGCCACTACTGAAGGCTAAATGGCGTACGAAAAGCCAGCAACGGTCATCAAACCAACTGTCATCACTCGATAGACCGAGGACAGAGCACAGCCTCTTGAATTGTAAGTTATTTTCCAAACAGTGAGAGGAACTGGAGGCTTACAACCACGTAATTGTTTCAGATACGGCCTTTGTGAGCCAAAAAGTTTGGCAAACAATCCTCTGCCGGAAGTGTACCAGGCGTCACCCCACTCATGATATGTAGAGCAGGTAAAAAGAATAATCAACACAAAGACCAGGTCCAGATCGGCAGAGGAAAGGGATAGCATTCTAAAGACTCTAGAGAGTGGAGGGCCTCAGGGCTCAGTCCTGGGTCCCCCACTATTTCCCTTGTACAATAATCAGCCGTGGAACATCAAGAAATCCCCTGTGGTTCTCTACGCTGGTGACGTCAAAATCTGGCGAATAAATTCGAAGTGGTGGAGATATGTATGCACTACAGACAGCCGTAAACGGCTTGTGCAGCTTATGTCTATCAACGTGGGTAAATACGTGAGCGCGCACGTGTGGCGCACAAGTGGCAACACTTACAACATTGATGAGACAACTCTACAGTCAGTGCCGACCCTAATAACTGACAATGGTCAATCAATTACCGGATACTTTGTAACACCACTATCACCGGGACCCTAGCTCAACCTTATTCTTCCCTAAAGACGTCCCCTCCAGTTACCGTTCCCTACCAATGAAATTGCCATCTCTATTAGCATCCGTTCTTTAATGTTGTTTACCCCTCTTCCTACTGACTGTACTCTTCCTTCTTCCTAATCGTCTTTTTCTTCTCTTCTTCCATTTGTTTTTCTTTGCACTTTCTCTCTCTTGATCTCTCGGGACGTGTTTTCCATCTCCTTTTTACGACCAATTTTCTGCTGGTACGACACTTGAGGAACCCATCTGCACCGCAGTCATTGGAAGAAAGACAAACAAACAACAGCACTCCCTACAAACTTAGCCAACCCCAACCGCCCGTCGGGCTAACTAGAGCTACAGCAGTCAAGTCGGCAGACCTACTGCATCGAAATAAACCAAAGACCTTTGGCCTTTCCGTAAGCCCTAGAAGCGAGCAAGAAGAAATCAATTGGTTTACAGTAGCTTCTAAAAAGATATTGGATATTGGATGCTGGACAGACATTATGTAGTGGAGTTTCGACTAGGTGCGTAACGTTTTGCCGCTATTTCCCAATCTTGCAATTAAATAGTCTTTCTAATACATGTGTTCTTATTTGTTTCATCGTTGTTTATCAGAAAGCACTTTTATGGTTTATGGTGCATCTGCAGTCTAAATGTACCGGTATTGAAAAGCAAGAGAAATTACAACTTAAGCCTAAACATGTATAAGATTTACTGACGTGCGTAGATTGTTTTGGGAATCAAGTTTTACTATTTTTCCCTTCAGATTGATGATAATAGAGGATCTTAGTTCACAAAAAATTAAAGATGAAGTGGGCTTATTTAAAAAAAAATCATTTTTCAAGTTGCCATACTTCACAGTAGTACACAGAATAGGTGGGTAAAAAAAGGCCCATTTCAAAGTAGATGAAGTTTTGTGAGAAAACGAATAGTTTGAAGACAATGGGTATTGTAAATATTCAAGCTTTAGATGTGAGAGAGTGCATATATCTGCGCCATTGTGACCCATTTTCAGCCATGCCACCAAGACTCCTCTACTACTGATTCCTATCGACTTGGAGACCTCAACCGGGCAGTCTACATCTCACACAACTCATACCAACAATAAGGGACTTCATGGACTGGTGCCATGTCTTGATCTGACTAACTTCAACCCTCTCCCAACCTAACCCATCTTCCCCTAGCGTGGCACATCGAGGTAGGTGGTGACTTGGCATCCGCGACACTTGTACAAGCCACCTCAGTTGATGAAGAGTCACAACTTCATCAACCTATTTGCCTGTCTTGACTATTACTGTCGACATTGCAAACATTGTGACTCCAGAAAACACAGGTAGTGCTACTAAGACATTGATCAAAACCCTGTATCCACTTACTGTCTTCAGCTCTTAACAGCCATGTTTCACAACCGTACAACAGAACAGAAAGGATTAGAGTCCAATATACTTATCCTTTGATAAATAGTCGGATACGTGGCCAGTCTGAACCACAGATGATGCAGGTGAGCAAATGCCAAACCGCCCTACTGTATCCGATCTGAAATTTCGTCTGTTATCATCATGTTCGTGCTGATGCAACTGTCCAGGCAATTGAAGTAGTCGATTTATTCTACCACTTCAATCCCCACCACCAACCTGGGAGTGCTTGCAGCAGATCAGTCCTGGAGCATTATCTTACTTTTGATATGCGAAACGCATGCCAAGCATACTCAGATCTCTGCTCAACGCGTTCAATGAACTCTGCATTTTGTCAGCCTCTTCACGGAGAAGGACGATATCGTCTACGTACTTCACGTCAGCCAGATGTTTGCCGTCCGGGGAGTAGATCAGGCCCCTGTGATGTCAGACGTTCCTGTGACTATGTCCATTAGTACATCTATAACGAAGTTAAATAGGAACGGTGTTAGTAGGCATCCCTGGTGAACACCACTAGTTGTCGTCAATTCATATGACATTTCTTCATTAGGTCTAAAATGGCTGTGTAAGTTTCAGTAGAGAGCCTTAGCAAGCATTATGTACTTGCTGGATACTCTAGTCACAACACCTAGCTGTCGACAGAGTCAAATGCCGTCTTAAGGTCAAAAAATATGGCGTGTCAGTCACTAGCTGGTAAATATGCCTGTGTTCCAGAACCTGTTGGAGGGTGAAGATATCATCGATGCACCTTCGTTCAGTTCTGTCTGAAACCTGCCTTGTTTTCTGGAGTTTGCTGTTTTCGAGCCCTAGTTAGGCGTCGGACTCCAGGATCCTTGACAAAATGTTTGTTGAACTAATTTCCTCCATGCTTGTCACAGGATAACTCTCCCACCTTATAATTGGATGATTAGGGAAGTACACGTCTGATGGTACTACCTCTGGTCCTCACATACTATCTACTACTTCCGTCACTTCAGTTAGCAGCTTCCTGCTTCGATCCTTGTAAACTTCAAGTGGCAAACTATCAGGTCCCGCTGTTTGGCGTCGTTACAGCCTCAACTTCAAGGGAGTTGGTGGGCCAACATCTGCGTGCGATCCAAGTTCAGGCTGAATATAAGGCAACTGAAGCGTGACTGTCGGCCATTTCAACTGTGGTTCACAGTGTTCTGCCCAACGTTCTAGCTGTCTCTCTTGGGAGCTTATCAGGGTGCCGTCCTTTTCGGTGATGGTTTCACTCATCATTGTCTTCTTCTTGCCGGTAACCTTGATAAGCCTAGTGACGCTTATTGACCTCCGGGTGTACGTGAACAACTGTTCCTTAAGCAGACCTAATGTCATGCCAGGTATCCTCAAGGTGAGTATTGCTATCATGTTCAGATATATGCTAGGCTACCTCTTCCCTAAATGCAAACTTGGGGTTTTCATCTCCCAGTCTACTATAGACATGCTTTACTATCGATTGTTTTCTGCGACCAGTAAGGCCCAGACAAACACGAACCCGTACTAACGCATGATCAAAGTTCAAACTGGTAGTGCTGAAAGAATGGCAATCGTCCACCGATCTTCTCTAACGATGACTTATAGGAACGTGATTTATCTGTGTCTATCGGTTTGGTGTCGGCGAACACTATGTGAGACACTGTCTCCTTATGCCTAAAGTTAGTACTTGCTAGGAACAAGTGATTGCCGGAACAAAGCTGCAACAGACGGTCACCGTTGTTAGTACATTGGCATGGGATTCCGTAGATACTTCCCAGATGCCTTTCCGATTAACCTAACTTCCCTACTTGAGCGTTAAAGTTACCTGCCATTATAACTTCATCTAAACGTTTTGCTTTATGCTGCAAAGTTGACAGCGTCTCATAAAAATCATCCGAACTACAGTCGATGGGTGCGTATGAGATTGCGAATAGACCGCATAGTCTCACGACCCTCCGTAGTCCTGACAGCTTCAATCAGGCGAACAGCACATCGACATCTGTTTACTGGAAGGCAGTTGAGGAGCTCACCTTCTGCTCTACAACTATGCATACACCACCGAGTTCATGAGAGCTGGTCACTGCGTCTCCGGATGTTTTTAAAGTGAATTTTGAAGATTCAATGCTACAGCCAGGTGAGATCAATTTAATAACCATACTCGAGTTCTGTATACGCGTGTCAGAGACACAGCATATATTTATTGCTAGGGTTTCTGGAGTTTTGACGAGTGATGCTTGTTGTCCGATTTGGCATAGAGTTCGGACGTTGAAAGCTCCTATATGAAATCGATAATAGGGTCTTAAGAGACTAGGAATGAACTTTCTATGCTTTCGATTGTTCGTAATAGTTGCAGAGTAAGAGGTTAGATAAGGTATAAGAGGCTTAATATTCGTATCAGGAGGTGAAGGCTAAAAAATAACAGAGTTCGGGGGGGGACCGGCTATATTTAATTTGGTCTTGTGTTCTACTGGAATCCTGCGAGCGGCTGACACTCTCCGGCTGCTCACATAGTGGAAGACTATTTCTTCTTACAGTACCTGGAAGAGAGAAAGATTTGTGTGATCACAGAGAGCCTATGGGACATCTGCTTGAGGCCTGTCACGCACGGCCTTTTGTGGGATGTTGTTTTGAGGTTTGGTTGTTCTAACGCTGGATAGAGAACTCACAACACTAGCACTGGAGGACTGTGGGGCAGGGAGGAGTGTGTTATTTTTGGGGCCGACCTTTTCTAGTCCCCCTTCCTATTGGGAAAACAATCACCCCATCCAGCCAGCAGCAGTACGACTTAACCCTCAGACCCCCATCATAGTGTGGCAATTTACACTACGACGGTAATTGCTTTTCATCTTACTACTATCCGATAGACTTTTTTGGTACGGTAGGACCTCGGAAGAATAAGCTTTCTATCAGTATAGTTTGTTGGTTCATTATAATATACAAGCCCAACCACTACATCATGGTATCAGCTATCGGGTGCAAGTAAGGAAGGTGCTAGGTGGTGTGCGGAAATCAGAGGTAGTCCCACAAGCATGGTTTAGTTTGCTTACCATTTCTTTCTGTAGGAAAAGACAGGAATCTCCTTGCGAAAATCATGGTGGGATTAGTTTGTCTGATAGTGTTTTCAAGATCCAAGGGTCTTTAGTTATCCGACGCCTAACCGGAGCCCAAAAAGAATGAACTCACTAAAATCAGGTAGGTTTCACACCTGGATGAAGGTACATTGAATAGATCATCCTTTCACAGGTTCTGAAACAAAGGGACACTTACCGGTGGCCGACACTTGTAATATTTCTTAACTAGAAGGTGGTGTTGAACTCTGTAGACCGCGAGATGTTGTGATAATGTCTCACTGTGAAGAGTACCGAACAATTATCCGATGCTAATCAAAGCTTTCTACTACTACTAATACTAATACTACTGTGTCAAGGCTGTTGAAGAGTTGTTGTATAAAGTAACGGTGACCACTGGTGCCCACTTTCACCATTCCGGTTTAATTTCGTTATAGACGTGCTAACGGAGCATGCAGACGATATAGTCTTGTTAGGCGAAGACATTAACAGAATACAATCTTTTAAACACCTAGGGCAGAAATCTAAGTATGTTTAGCATGCATTTCCCACTTGTCAAATGGTGAAGTGCATTGACCCCTTCACGTACTCGGGAAGTTGGATCAGTCGAAATAGATTGATTTCAAACAAAATCTTAGGTCTGACACAAAAAACCCATCTTACCCTCTAAATTACGTGATCTCTGACGCCGGCAAGAGATTCGACTGCATGTATAAAGGACGAGTATACTGTCCTGCAGTTCACCCTGTTCTATGCGGCTGTGAAGCGTAGCCATTGAACTAGAAGATATGAAGAGATAACAGGTCTTCAAACACAGCTGTCTGTAACGTAGTTCTTGTCTAGTGGAATCGCCATATTAGTGTCGAAGTTAGGCGAAAGGTTCTGAGAGAAACAGAAAAGTCGATCAATCAGTTTTTGAACCTTCCGCTGCCGAGATGGCTTAGACATGTGTTGTTGCTGCCCAGTTATTCCCTACATCGGCGTGCAATACTAGCAGAAGTCGGATTATGTTGAAAAAAGGTTTAGTGCGGCCGGATCAAGAAGTGACACCAGTCCATTAAATCTCTGACCGTTAATCTGAGCTGTGTAAGGACTTAACAGACTGCCTGGTTCGGGTCCCTGAGACGATAGGAATCAGTGGTTGAAGGCTTTTTGTAAAAGGTCTGGAAATAAGTCAGTAAAGTGCAGTCATCTTCAAACTTTTGAATTTTTTCACTTGCCTTCATCTATTTGCACGGTTTCTTCATACACACTCGTCCAACTTGATATCACTCGTTCCATCTATTTCTTCATTACTTGCCACTGTGAAGTATAACAACCTGGACCGGTGCTGTTCTAGGCTAGATTTTATGATCATTTTGTTCCTGTCAAAATGAAGTCATTGTTGTAAATCTTTTCGAAAAGAATCTACGTAATGTTTGATTATAAACTAGGTATCAGCCAGTTTTATGTAAAATACTGGAAAGCTCTGCAAAATATGGAAAAAACTGACCCGTGAGAAGCTGACAGGATTTCATCTAGGTCATGGATGCATCAGTCGCGTGTTAACCCCCTTCCCTCTATTAGGTCCTCGAACAGCATAACCCTGACTCTATCTCCATATACCTTAACATCTGATTTCAAGTATATTTGAAATCCCTATTAGCTTATGAAACAGCAGAAAGCCAGGGGATATTCTTCAGTTCTTTATATTTGACTTTAAGGTTGTAACACCTACCTTAATATTTTTAAACCCAAATTGCTCCATGACCGTATTTTCCTAACCATCAAAAAAGCTTTTATTTTTCGTTCCAACAGTTCTAAATATTAGCAAATTCTGCATTCTTTTACGCATATTAAAAACCTTAGAATTTCGAAGGCCCCCCAAGCTTTACTCACCATAAGTCAGCAAAATTCCATTCGCTTCTGACCTCTTATTTCATGGCCGCACGATTTTTCGATTCTGTTTAGCCAGTTTTCGTGGTGTACAAAATTTATCGTTCTGATGAAGAATGCTCTTTGGTTGAATTTTACTAGCTCACTGGTAAACATGAAAACACTTTAGTGTGTTTTTACTAGTTTCAATTAAAGTAGCAGGAGTACTGCTTATTGGCGTGTCAAGTTTCTTTACTGTCTAGCGACAGTGGTATTTCGCTACCACAACTTTGACTGCAATACACTGATTAGGAAAAAATTATCAATCATCTAAAGTAGCAAATAGGTATTCTTCACTAACGAAGTCACTGACATTCGGAACAGCGGTGCTTTATTGGGCAAAAGTGGACTATTCACAAAAAATTGTGCAGTGCTGATAGCAGGTCCTAATGTTTGAGGATATTCTTGAGCTTGGGCCTTGGTACCTCATAAGTATGAATTTTCAAAGTAGCTCAAGGACGCTTAAATTCAATTTTTCCTTACTTTATCTGCTCAGCTTACAATCTTATGTGTTATAATGTTTATCTCCGTCATTTGTCGACTGTAAGTAGGATTTTATTTGGCTGAAGCTAACTATTAGAAAGCCGTAGACTTAGGTTTCATGGTTGTTGACACTTTTCAGCAAGGCGTTTCTGCAACCTCGAGTGCACCGCGATAGTGCGAGCCTCCTAGCTTGGTAGCCACATTACAAAATGATCGTTAGAATTCAGTCAGCATTGAGGACTAAAAAACATGAAATCGGTTGCTCTCAGTGACCAATCGCTATGTGGAAAGGATTATTTTGACATATAATGTCACCTTTAGTTACATTGTTTTTGAAGTTCATCCAGTTGTTGCATACACACCATGACCCACTTCAAATGACATTCTTCTAGGTCTTTTTTAATAGAAATAGTAAGAACTTGTGTAAACCTCTAGGTTGGGGTCCAAGTGACAAGCAAAACCCATATTTTAGGTGATATGGCTCGGAATTGTGGCGGGGGAGATGTTCGAAAGTCTTGTCTTAATATTACTAGTTGTATTATATTTTCGTACTAACGTTTACCCCTCTCTTTTTTGGTAGCTTTCTGTGACCTTTCACGACAATTTTCACTACCTTGTCTTGTGCCTTAATATGTTGGTGTGAAGTAATAACTTGGTATTCCCAGGTCTCATATCAGTATTCTTCAACCAACTAAATATCTGTAAGAAGATTCAGAAGGCATGAAAAATCGCATACATACTCAGTATTTGTTTACGGAAAGGTTTAGAAATACAGTAGACATTATTATCTACTTTTATATGTACACGTAAATTATGTCACTGTTTTCGCACTAATTTTACTCTCAATTCATTCCCAATTCACTTTGTCGTAAATGTTGCCCTTAAGTTTAACTACTATCTTATTATCTGTTTGCATTCCTAGTCGATTTGTCTGATTTATATAAATTGCCTCTTACAATAAAAATGCATAAATTGATAAATACATCAGTTGGAAAGCAGCATTCAAGGCATGTACAAAGGTTTTATGACTTCTGAATTTGAAAAAAACTTCTTGTCGTCATAGCAGTCCATTAACAAAACCAGTATTATTTTTATTGGGATGGTTTACTTAAAGAAATTCTTAGAAACTTCAACAAGTAGCCAATTCTGCTAAGATGTAGTGTGCAATTGCAATAAGATGTCATTTGCTGTGAATGACATTTTTTGAGGTCTGTTCTCCCGACAGTGAAGTTTTAGCTAACAGAAAACTGGTACCGTATTCTGTTATAATACACCGAATGGTCTTATTTTTATAGTAATCCAGGGGGGGGGGGTTAACCAGCATTCACTTGCGAGCCAGTAGTTCTAACGTGTAAAGTATCTACTTTTCCGTTCTGGTCTTGCCTTCATTTGTTTATAAATTAGCACATTGTTTTTTTATAAAAGGGAGTGTACACACTTTTATCCTTCCTTATTTTATATCTTCACTGCACTCACTATTTGACCATTGTTAAAGGTTTTAGAGCATATGAATTGACCTGAATCACTAATTAGTTCATTTCCTGAAACCATCTTCAGATAGATTTCCTGATAATAGGTGTTCTGACAGCACGTATCACATTTGAGCTTACTACCCTCTGCATTTGAAATGCCAATCAAATGAAACACTGGCAAGCATCTTTGTCGATTTGCGCTATATTTCGTAGCCTTGGATACAAAATTTCAGTCCATTGTTCCATTTAAATTATTCTTCTGTTAATTCAGATGTATGTTGTCTGTATGCATGTCCAAGATTTCTGTGACATCAGTTTCATACTTTTATCGATGTCATTATTATGCTAAGCACTGAAGTGGAAACTTCAGTATTTGACTGAACCAACATTAACAGCCTTTTATCGCTGTTTCATTCATGTTAGTCAGTCAATACTGACGTAAGAATTAACGTTACTATAATGTTCCAAGCTGCCAAAAATCATATCAGCACATTCATCTACAAAACAACAGGATGAATGATAAGTCCAAGAAGACAATGTCATCAAAAGCCATGGGATCCTTAAGACGAAAAAAGAAGGGGTTAAAGTAAATTATGAAGTGTAATATGATGATTGAGATAAAGAAAAATGTACGCCATCCAGAACAAATATGAGCCATATCACCCAGAACCTCCAGCCAGTGATTCCGGTTGTAGCCTAAATAACATCGGGGAAATCACATTCCCATATATGACTCAAACCAACGGCCAGAGAATTCATGGACTGATGCTATATTTTAGTCTGGTTGCCTTTAACATTTTTCTAGCCTAAACCGAATTCAACTATCATTGCACAAAGGGGTAGATGGTGACTGCACACGCATAGCACAAACTCTAGCAATCTCAAACAACCTTATCTAATGAATAACCTCTTTTGCGTTAAACTTAATGCCTAACTTCTGCGTTGCCGATGTGGTGTTCTACAGCCCTTGGCATGAAGGCAATGGTTGTCGAGCACCTCCAGTTTTCAAGTTGGTATTCACCGTAGACTGACAACAGTTGGAGGAACAATGGAAACTTGGGAGCACTGGGCAGCTGTTTCGCCCTAGTATGGGACTCTTCAACGGTGTGCACCCACGACCCCGCCACGGAACCTGAAGGTCGCGGGTTCAATCCCTGTCGCGGTCGTGGGTGTGCACTTCCGAAGAGTCCCGTACTAGGAAGAAACAGCTGCCCAGTGCTCCTAGATTTCCGTTGTTCCTCTAACTGATATCAGTCTATGATGAATACCAACTTGAAATATCTCTAAATCCCCACAAACCCCACGAAATTCAACCTCTGGTTTTCGCATTGTCTTTGCTTTTAGTGGCCGTATTTCACAAACATGTAGTAGAGCGGAGCGAACTGCAGCCTAATACTCTTGCCTCTTGAGTGCAATCGGGTATCACATGGAAGCTGCGGATGGCATAAGTTGGCACAAGCAAATAGAATCTTTTTTATGCATGCAGAGATTTTTGTGGTCAGTAATCTACTGGGGCTGATTCACTTTCCTAATAAAGTAAATTGGTTGACGCACTCAATCAATTCACTTCTAATTGTTAGTCCGAGCACCAGCGCAGACTAGTTTTGAGGGAATGACTTGCATTAGGGTAGTGAAAAAGATATACTAAGCATTCACAAAGTGCTTCTTAAGGTGTTCACATCTCTCCTCATCTTGTCTTCACTTAACAGGACTATGTCATCTTCGTACTCTAGTTCAAAGAGAGTGTCTTCTGTGGTAAGGTCTTTGTAAAGTCGAGGAAGAGAGTGAGACATTAATACAAATTTCTGTGAAAAATGTAAATAAGAATAAACAAACTGGACAGCCCTGATGGTCAAGTCACAGACCCCATCTAGAAAGTCTACATTTTTAAGTACATTCTTAAACCGGTTAAAAAATTACTTGCTAGATCAATCCCCATTTTCCATTCGTTTGGTGATGACTTAGCGTTTAAACACACCAATGCGCTAGAACTTTAGACGAAATAAGTGAGTAACCGTATTTAAAGTTAGGAAGCACCGATAAGAATTTTAATGAGAAGTGGAATTAAAGTAGTAAAAAGTTTCCAAATGTACGGTTGGCATTTTTAACCATGTTAAGACGAATTTAGACTAATAGACATTTAAATTTCACCTATCAGATATTCCAACTACTTTAGTTCATCTACTTTTGAGCAACGGAAAAAATCGTTCAGTGTGTCAATTTGTCTGCTATGATCTCAGACTGAACTGTTTTTCAATGTTGAATGATTTGATAGAAAGTATGTCGTGCAGACGACAATGATAGTGCTTCCTCGCAAGACATATCAAACAGTGAAGCAGTATTATTCTGTGGTTAATTTTCCGGACACAATTTGTTGTCCATAGTCTTACTAAGGTATTCGCAACTTTAAGGCCTAGTTTTTAATAGCCTGATACTTTCATTATCTTTTTTGCACGTGTATAAGAAATCCTACTACTTGCACCGTAAATGAAGTGGAAGGATTAGGACTATAAAAACTAGGTCTCGAATTTGTGTACCTATGCTGATGAGGTTATGAAAAAAATTGTGCCCAAAACGTATCTCAGCAAAGTTACTGTCTTGCTCTGTGGTATATCCAACAAAATAACTGACTATGATTTGACTATCTATGATAGCCGTAGTTTGGCAGACTACTATTTGTACTGGGTGATAGTTGAAAGTGGTCGCTGGTTCGAATCCGGCCGCGGTCGAGATTTTCATCTCACCTTCAATCATCACCCAGTACGAAGTAACTGACATCGAATTATGCACTGTCGCAGTGTCCAATTTCTAGCCCCTTATGTTAATGTTGATTTTTTGGTCATAATTTTTCATGACTGAGTGTTTTTAAATTGTTGTTCAACATCTCAAGCATCAAAATATACTTGTAAATTGAATAAGTTCTCACTTTATACTGTCTGTTAAATATAGATATATTGTACACCGAAGTACTTACTTATATAAAGTTGAGTGTTATTTTTTCAATCTTATTTCAGGCTATCCGGCCTTTGTAGGACTGTCTTCGTTTTATAGAATCAATCAATCAGGGTGAACGTTAACTATGGGGAAAAAACAACATCAAAAAGATAAACTGTTAGTACTTTGTCACCTTGATAATTATTTCATTGTTTATATATATATACCTGAAGATATATCACGTGTACAGAATGGAGTACGTTGTATGGTGGAAAACGTGCCACTGAAAGTGGTAGACAATTTAAACGTCTTCCATTTCATTGTTGTAGGTAGGTAGTTTTCGTTTTCATTCAACTTTTAAATTTCATTTAAAGCATCACATTCCAACCTTTCACGAATCCCTACTGTACAAAGGAGGGTATAATTTTTGATTTGGAGTAAGTAATTTGACCAGTAAAACATTTGTCACATATGTGTGTAGAAATATTTTACCCTTTCTAAAGAAGCATGGAATCAATCCTGTCACAGGAATGGTAGGAAACAAGGTCTATTTTCGGCAGTAATTTGATGTTTGTTCAGAAAATGAAAATGAGTGAATTGATCAAGTTAAATTTCCACCGAAATTCTGATGGGAAATTTCATTGCCCAGTAACGTTTAAAGTGTTCAATGAGAATACTCATATTGTTGCAATTAGACCAACAGGAAATGTTTACTCATTTGATGTAATGTCGAATTCAAGTATTACGATAATAATGATAACATATTTCTAGGCTGTGCAACGATTAAACCTGAAGGCAAATAATTTTCTTGACTTACTCACATCGGAATCATTTACAAAAGATGATGTCATCACAATACAAGATCCTACTCGATTAGAAAAGTTTAATATTTCCGCTTTTTATCATGTAAAGAATAAAGAAGAAGCACAAAGTATGCTTGAAACACATTCAGTGTGTCTACATGATTACTTTTTGTTTTGTAGACGAAGGCAATGTAGTAGTTATACGTTCATTGAATCAAGAGACAAAAGAAACACTAGCTGAATTGCCTAAGGAAATCTCGGTACCAGATTACATGTACTCAGCAAAGAAAAACTCAATGGACTTAGGGAAAAAACGTGACGCTTTCAACACAGTAAATGAATACATTTTAAAATATAAAATAAATTGTCCTCCAATTATTCTCTAGGCTACGTATTCTACTGGTCGTGCAGCAGCTTCACTTACGTCAACTGTTATGGAACCAATTACTAAAATTGAACCAGGTTTGTTTTTTTGTTTAGAAGACATATAAACAATCCAATTAAACTATTTCCTATTGTAGCAGTTCTTGAGGACGATGTTGTCCGTTACAAATATGTGAAGAAGAAAGGTTATGTCAGTTTGATTACATCACATGGAAAGCTAAATCTTGAGCTACATTGTGATTTAGTCCCAAAAACGTGTGAGAATTTTATACGTCACTGTTCATCAGGTTACTACAACGATACAACTTTTCATAGACTGATTCGCTACTTTATTGTAGGTTCAACCAATTTTTTTCAAAGCGATTTATTACAGTTTTCTTAGGTCCAAGGTGGGGATCCAAGTGGAACTGGATTTGGTGGTGAATCAATATGGGGTAGACCTTTTTCAGATGAATTCGTTCCTAATTTAAGTCATGACACACGTGGTGTTTTATCTATGGCTAATTCTGGACCAAATTCTAATCAATCACAGTTGTAAGTGTGAATTTCCTGTATCTACTTTTTATCCAATCCATGTCTTTGTAGTTTTATCACTTTTCGAAACTGTAAACATTTGGATCGGAAACACACGGTCTTTGGAAAGTATGTTCTCAAATTTCTCTCATACCATAATTATAATTCAGAGTTGTAGGAGGTCTAGATATACTGGGGAAAATCGAAATGTTGGAAACAGATAAAGATGACCGACCATTAGTAAGTGAAATGTAATTATACCTTTAGTTCTGAAGTTTACTTTAAAACTCGTTCTCATATCTTCAGAGTAGTGTTTTCTGTAAGTCGGATGTGATTTTAGGTGCATTTAAATCGTACTTTTCAGACAGTCACCATATTGTGACCTTACCAATATGCTTAATGAATACTCACTCAACCCTTATAATAAAACCCTGAGTTAGCAAACATGACGAAAACACCAGAGAATATGTAGCTCTTAAGACTTAACAAGCTCCTAAAGAAATACGCTTAAATGTGTGAACACTAGTGAAATACTTTCCTAGTGATGCGACTTATTGACTTAGGTGCTCAACTTTCATGTAATAAGTCTCAGGTTCAAAATCTGCTCGACCTGAACAACTGATTATCATAAGCTCTCAGACAATGGATATGGCTCGTAGCTTAGCACATAAAAGCTTTTATGAGTTTGACCTACATTATTTCTATTTTATTTTCTAGCTTCTCTTAAGATAGGTTTTATCGAACAAATATGACATTCAGTTCCCTCTGGATCTATTGTATACATGTTATCTATAAGTGGATGGATCACATAGTTTAGTCAGTTTTTACATATAGCTTATAACAGGTGAAAACTTCCATTCTTACGCACAAACGTGAAGATATATAAATAGATTAGAAAACTCACGAAATGGAAATGTGTAAAAGATGAACGCTCGCAAAGGCAATCAACTGCAAGCTTTACTATAAATTGGCTTAGACGAGTCGCGCATGCTGAGTCACCCCCATTCTCTATGTGTAATGCTAGCAGAATTTGGATTAGGTTGAAAGAAGGTTCAGGATGACCAGAACAAGAGGTGGCATGCGTCTATGATGTCTCTGATTGTCAGTTTGAGCCGTATAATTTGTTTGTGTGAGGCCCCCGAAATAATTAGAACCAATGGCTGGGGACTTATGATTACATGGCTGAAAATCAGTCACAGTGACGCAGGTGTATTCACTTTTTGACATCTTCTAAATCTTGGATATTTTCGCTAACCTTGCTTTTCGAGTTCCTTTTTCTCCCATACACCTTTCGTCTACTTTGATACCATCTTTTCTACACAGTTGTTCTTTGCATGCTACTGTGAAGTGTAGCAACTTGAACCGACGAACTTCTGTGCTGGGTTCTGTTTGATTTTGTCGATCTGTCTATCTATGAACGTTTCTCAATTGGTAGGTTTTATACTATCATAAAATTGCTCAGATAATAAACAATCTGAATGAAGAATGTTCTTTTCAACAAATTTTCATCAGGTTCTGCATTTTTAAAACGAAGTTGTTCAGCTTAAAACTAGGCCATTTGGGGCAATTACATTTTCAAAATGAAATATGAATTGTGGTCCGTTAGGAAACTGAGTTTTTCTTTTTAAACTTGTAACTATTAAGATACCTCATATACAGATAGATGTGATCATCCATTAAAAATCCAAGAAACAAAGATGGGGGCACCCTTTATTTTATTAAAGGTCAAGGGAGGAATAACGCTTGAACATGTTAATCTTAGATGCAAATTTCACGTTTCACCAGTCTTGTTGCTACAGCTGTATTGAGAAGGCGTTGGCGATAGTGTTTTAGGAACATGGAGTATGAGAGAAAAAGCAATATTAGCATCTATGTGGTGCGCCGTGTCTAGCGGGTAGACTAAAATAGAACTTCTTACCGTTTTACTTCACCTTTTGCAAACCAATCCGGATACGTATCTGCTTAATCGTACGTCCTATGCAGCTTGTTTCACAGGAACAGTTAAATTGATATATGCAAGATGAGAAGATAAGACTAGGTAGGGGTACCGTTTTGTCTTAGATTGAGGACTAACCGACCACTTGGAGTATCTCGCTTGAATTGGAGACGCAGAAACGTTTCTTCTCCACTGTCATCAATTCACGTTTGGGATTAATGTAAGGGAAGTTTGCTTTGACAGACTTCAAGATATTCATTTTCATTTAGAATACTATAGATACACAGTAGTTTTTCTCTACCCCCCCACACACACACCTCGGAACGAATTGTTATTACTCTAAATACTAGGTATCTGATTGTATTGGGTTTTCGCTCTACTGATACGAAACTATGCGTTAGTCATCGATTTTCCGTATATACTTTTTATGGAGCCATCTCTTCTTGTTATTAACATGTCAAGAAAATGTATAGAATCATCGATTTCACTTTCATAAGTAAAATGAACTGATAGGAATAAGTGTACAGTTCGGAAGATTGGTCTGCGAATATGGTTGAAATTTGGCATAAAAATTATAGCTAATGAAAAGTGATCATTTTGTTCAGTGTTCTCTTCATAGATGCGAAACCAACATACATGATACCGGAATCGTTTATGCAGTGAAAGCTCTGAATATTTTTGGTACAGTCTTGTCTTGTGACGTTCAGTGTAGCTATGTCTCATGATCATCCAATTGAACTGCATACATAGCTCATACAAGCATGGAAATGTAAAGGTTTTATATATTAGGGGAATCTAACTCAAGTGTATCTTTTTTCAGTAATTTACGCTGGATTTCAAACTATATTGTTTTTGTCATGGAGTCTCATCAATGATCCATCCACCTGAGCGAATTCGCCTGTTTTTGCAAAGCATTCTAATGGTTTCAGATGTAGGTCAGTTGTGTAGTAATAGTTGCCACGTCGAGTGGACAGAATCTCATGGAACATCCTGAGATCTTCATATTAAAGATCCCTAGTATTTTTTATCGTTGATGCATGAGCACTGTTAATCAATTATTCCAATTAAATGATTCTCTCATCGAAAAAGAAATACATGACTAAAAGGTCTCAGCTTCTCATAACAATTTATAACATTTTTTTTGCCATCAAATGTGAAAAGGTAGGGTGAGAAAAAAAATCTAGTGAAACCAGTCATTGTAGTATTCTCAGAGTTCAGTTTACTTCTGACTGTTGTTCAGCTGTGTGATTTCGAATAGACGGATCTTAGAAGTATGACTTCCCATCCAACTCTTCAATTCAACATACTGCTTCATAACTTCATAATCAGCCAGATTGAATACCTATTCTCAAGTGCATGGGGTAATCCTGCTTCAGAAATCTTTTGTTTTCGAATTACTTCTTTTTCACAGTTTCTAGTTGTGTTAGCTGGTGCTACCTTTTGTAAAACAAACACAACAGATCATCTTCTAGGATCTTTAATCCCAAATATTTTCTACACAGAGATTCTGACTTTATCGTTTGGTAACCTCTCCGTAGATCACTTTCAAAGTTAGAGACAATATTCCCTTTCATTTCTAATACGATGCATTTTAAATATGAAAGCCACTAGCCACTGAAGTTGTTGCCCTGTAAATGCTCTGTTTTACTGCTATTGTTTAGCAGTGCTAAAGTTGTCCTACTATACGGCAGACTATGTATACAGTCTTCCAGTACCTTATAACTCCAGTCCCACTGTCATCTTAGGAAAGAATTTAGTAGAAATATGTTAAAAAGGTGAGCTGCCCTATGCAATGCTGATGCAACAGTTAAATGGAACAAAATCGGAAGGATGATCACGCATTATGTACACCAAGGATATGTGGACACTTGTAGACTAATTTTTTTTTTACCTTCCTGGTGTGCGTAGTAATTACATAAAAGTAGTTAAGAATTTTATGCCCGAATCCACAAGTGAAAACGACCACAATCTCCTGCTTTCTCTTCTACTGTTCTGTTGCTTTTCGTTAGGAAGATATTCAAATTATAAATTGCGAAGTGTATGTGGATCCATTCAAAGATGTTGATGAAATGCTGAGTAAAGAACGTGCCACTTATAGCGAAGAAAAGAATAATGACGCGAATGATCAAATCTTACACCCGAAACCGGGAAATCGTCGCGAAGAAGAGGTTTTGGAGGCAGCTGAACGGGCGAAACGCCATAAGCTAAATGGTAAGATTAATTTCGATAAAATTTTCTGTCTTCGTAATAGAAATTATTATTTCATCCAATTGGTATATTTACGGCCTACATTTTCAAGCTCTAGATTAATGACAAAAATGTAAGGTAACTGACGAAAAATGTCGTACAGAAGAGTGACTTTGAGCAATCAATCATAGGGTCTTGTGGCTCTCAACGTGTAAAGTCACAACATAAACAGGTTGATTTTTCCACAAGCCTCCTAAAAAGGTAACGTAGTTCCTCAAACAACACTTCAAAGAAGAAATGAAACCAAGTTATGTGTAGATCCCAGTTACGGAAGATGATACCCTGAGCCTTAAAAAATGCTTTCAGAATGAATTTTTGTCTAAATGAATACATATATTATGTTGGTGAAAAAAACTAGTTGACGAACAACTAAACATACGGTTTGTCGCTTTCCTATATACCTGAATTGTCAGTCAAAACTCCTCCACATGAGTGATTCTGAAGCCTACACGGGAAACGACCAATTAAGTTTCATCATCTCAACTGAAAAAGTCTTTCTTCAGGAAAATAGGGAAATCTAATTGGTTACTTCAGTAGCTACTCAGGTGGCCTTGACAGTTACTCCTTTAAAAAATACTTTTCCAACAGGACGGAATCGCAATGACGTCTCCACTAAGCTCCGTCCTAGCTGATATCTTTATGTTAAAGCTATAAAATGGACCACTTAATGAAATAATCTCGGAACTTCATTTGTATAAAAGGTACATTGACGATACTTTTCTTATTTGTGACGAAACATGTTCAGTGGACGAGCTTCTAAGACGTTTCAACAAGTCACCCGTCCATCAAATTCACTATAGAAGAAAAGTTAAATTCAACGTCCCACTTTCTAGACGTAATGTTAAGGAGAAATGATGGTTCAATTCAAAGGTCAGTCTATCCCAAACCAACCTGGACTGGTCAGTTCACTAACTGTAGTAGTTGGGTACCTCTTAGTTGTAAAAGAAATCTCATTCACTTGCTGTGTTCCAAAATCTATAAAATCTGTTCAGAAGACACAGTGGATGTTGAAATTGAAACTCTTAGAACAACAATATCCGACAACTAATACCCTAAGAGATTTATTGATAAAAACCTGATGAGACGAATCACCCTTCATCCTATTACGTTTCCTAAAAAAATTCTTATCATGAATCTGGAATTCAAAGGGGACAACTACAGCTGAAGTGCATAAAAGCCGTCTATCAAAGTGTATCAATAGTGTCTTTTTATGCTACTAAACTGAGATTGATTTTCTCCAGCCGTCGTATGATTCGACAATGCGTGAAGAATAAGCTACCGTCTATGTGCACCTACAAATTCACATGCTCCTGTGAAGCTGACTATATTAGACGTCATAAGCGAACCCTCCGAAAACGCATTGCCGCACATTATTCGTTTCGGCTTACCAAAGATGAGCAAAATAACAACTTCATCCATATGTGAACACCTAGTAGAGTTAGTGTTATATCTTCCGACGCCAACTGTTATGTTTCGAACGGATATAATACGCACGCTTAACTCACAGCTAACTTCCTCCGTAAGAGCCACCGACCGACTGCAACCCGGAACGAACAGAGAAAAGACCGAAGCTGGATGGGAGAGTTTATTCCTCCGAGTATAATAATCAACCAACCCAAAAACACGCGAATGTGTGTACACAAAATATAACCTTGTCCGCAATTTGAGACATTGGCATAGTAAGAGTAAAGATTAACCACTCAGCGAATTACATGACAATGGGGGCGGAAAATAAACTACCAGTCATACCGTAAAAATGGTGTGAGAATGACACGTTAAAATGTTCAAATCAATGACAATGTTTTATGCAAACTGGGGCCTTACAACACCTCCCCTTTTTGAAAAAAAATTAGTACCTTCGCTTTTTGAGATCCAGATGGGAACGAACGAATTGAGACCGTTTCCGATCTGTTCATCTTCTGGGTTGAGACTCCTTGTCGATATTGGTTTCAGTTTTTTCCATCGTCGTTGTTAAAGTCTCCAGTCGAATATCGAGTGGTATGGTTGGTCAGAAAAAACCTTTCGTTAAATGCATTACATGAGAAAGTTGAGACTCAGCTTCTACTTCTTATTAATTTCTTCATTTTGCCTACTCTTTATTGTTCCACGTTAGTCTTTCATGGCCTGCTTAAAAAGGACTATGTTGTATTTCGTACGCCTTTTAAAGTTGTCACTAAAGTTAGTGATGTGCTTCTGGTCCAAATGATTAACACCGTTGTTGACGGACATGAACTGTTGTAGGCAACTAGCTACAGTCACCCATCAAGTACGCAGTATCCTCTTTGTTCACAGCTCTCTCAGGGAGGACAAGAAGAAATCATGTAAGACTTTATGCTCGTACGGCTAAATACAAGAACTCAGCTATACCTTATCTAACATGCATCTTATTTGAAGGAAAAATGTTGCTTCAGAACTTACTCATCAACTCTGTAACAGTAAATAAACAACTATATCTAACTACTCACAAAATTTTGTCTTCATTACTAATATTATTTACATAGTTTAATTGCTATTATGTTGTAAAAGTTAGTTTTTCGGCAATACTTAATGCTGAGTTCCAAACTGTATCAAAATTGTCTTAAATAGAGTAATTTTCCCTATTATTACTAAAAGTTAATGTTTAGTATCACTCACGATGCTCCTAACTCAGTTTAGACACAACTTTGGTGGACTAGTAGGTCAGTGTTTTAAACTTTTCTTCACTTACCGAAGTTTCTGAGGTTAGAATGTATCACTAGTCTGCACGTAATATTTGGCAGACAGCTGAAAACGCAAATCTTGACATGACTGTGAAGTTGCGTTCCCTATCTTTGTGAGGTTACATCTTCCGAATTACACCAGGAAAAGTATCTTTCATCTTCAAGGAAAATTGTGTAGTGGTTGACAATCAAAACAGAGTTCTGCAGTGGCCAAATATTTCGTCGCTTTTCTCAGATAGCCTAAGGCTTTCTACCGCAAGACATACAGGGGAGTAACAAGTTAAATAAAGTTATTGCAATTAGATCGAAACGCCATAGACAGTAAATCATAATTATATTAACGTAACGTTCAAATCCTGACCCGCCTACTTCAACCTACGCAAACGGGTAGTTTCGAAAGCTCGCATACTCACCGTTTCTAGCAGCTTAGTAAACAAACACCTGTGACTGGTTGAGTTTAGTTTATAAATCATAAAGTTGTAAGCACAGATGAATTGTAGATTGAAAGTCATTCAATCTTTGGTGCTGTATATATTTCGTCACCAGTGTTTTTTATAACATTGTAGAAAAACTTTGCATTGTTCACTGAATTTGATATATTCACATTTCATTAATTAAAGCATTCTGTACTTTCAGATATTGTCAAAGTGTACAGAACAGGTGTTGGAAAATTTATTAATGATGTAGATCAGCCTGATATGAAGGTTATAATCAAAAAACATGAGTATGCTGGTCACTCAAGTCTGAATATGAACGAGGAAGTTATGCGCAAAAAACAGAAACTTATGGTGAAATCACAGTTAACTGACTTCAGTGCATGGTAATACTAGTTTTATCAGGTTTGTAAATATTAAAATAAATTGTTCTGAAACACTGTGTAGTGTTTTCCATATTGGTTTAAATTATATATATATATATATATATATATATATATATATATATATATATATATATATATATATATATATATATATATATATATATATATACACCCATCATCTAAACTGCAGTTGGTGAGTGCGTGGGCGGGATTACGAATAGGCGTTGCCTAGTTCCACGATCCTTCGTAGTCCTTACAGACCCATTCAGTCGAACAGTACGCAAACGGCTGTTGACTGGTATCCAGTCAAGAAGCACACTTTCTGCACTGCAGCTCAATGCTATGCATGCACTAGCAAGTCCACGACAGCTAGCCACTGCGTCCGCAAATGCCTTTAAAGTGAGTCTTGAAGATTCACAACTATGGCCAGGTGAAGTCAATTTAATTACCACACTCGAGGCCTGTATACCTGTGTCAGGGACTGCATACATCCATGAATAAAGATTCTGGAATTTTGACGAGTGATGCTTTTTGTCCGATTTGGCATAGAGTTCGGACGTCGAAAGCTTCTACATGAAATCGATGATGGGGTCTTAAGACACTAGGAACGATTTTTCGGTGGCTTTGACCGTTGGTAGTGGTTTCAGAGTGAGAGGTTGAGAAAGGCATATGAGGCCTAATATTAGTATCAGAAGGCAAAGGTAAAAAAAGAGAGTTAAAGAGGACAAGGTGTCTGTTCGGGTCTTGTGTACTATTGGATGGCTGACACTTCGCCCCTAGACCCCTATCATAGAGTCACAGTATACATTATAGTGACCCACAGTAACGCTTCAGGTCCATGGCATCGTTGGAGATGTAGTAATTGAAATAACCTTAGGTAAGTCTGACTTCACAGGGATTGATCTACTCTATGATAGGCATCTGGTTGGTATTATTGTACTTCTTGGTGAAGACGCTGATGAAATGCAGTGTCTTCTGAACGCGCTGAGCATTCACACCTGTGAAATGTACGATTATGGTCCAGGACTGGTCTGCACTTACTCTCAGTGAAGTGGTTGAATGCATCGACCCCTTTACTTAATTGCTAGCCCAAACAGTCTGGTTGTTGATAAAGTGTCAGTTCGGGTTTGAAAGCCTCGATTGACATTCGCCAACTTGCGTCATCACTGGCATCGGTCGATGGGGTATCCGACAATCTATCAAGGGATGAGTATAATGTGCTTCAGTCCCTTCTGTCTTGTTATACGTCCGTGAGACTACAAGTTTTCGACCATAGGTATCTTTGTAGCATTGCTTGCGTTCGGCGGAATCATTGTGTGAGCACTGTTGAAATTGGGTGAAGGATACTAACCAAAATCGGCAAATCCGTCGATGAGATTGTGAATCTTCATTGACCGAAGTGGCTTAGATACCTACCTCGACGTATAATGCTAGTAGAAGTTGGATTAAGTTGGAAGATGGTTTATTGTAATCAGACCAAAACGTGACATTAGTCCATGAAGTTTCTGACTATTGATCTGAGTTGTTTAGGGAGGTGCAGACTTTGTCGCTGTGGTAGGTTGTAGCTCCACTTTAATCTGTTTAATTAGAATTGTTACAGTGAAATCGTATTTACTGGATGACGTTTCAGACAATTTATTGTCCATATTCATGTCACAAGACGTGGATATTGGCAACCAAACTCGAGAAGAGCTAGGCAGATTTCGAGCCCACATTACGGTGGATCGATCATATATTTATCCTTCAACAGGTCTTAAAACACAGGTGCCCGATACTTGCTATATTATTTCTTGACCTGAAAACAATATTCGACGCCGTCAAGCGAGAGATTTATTGGCGATGTTCGTCATTAATCTCCACTGTTACCTTTATTCTTTAAACTTCGTTAGGGATGCAATAATGAATGTAACCCTGCCCACCACTCACTTCTCAGAGATTGATTTACTACTCGGAAGGCACCTGTTTGACGTATAGTATGCCAATAACAAGTGTGTTAGGTGTGGACGTTGGCAAAATACAGTTTCCTGAAAACCTTGAACAGAAATCTGATTGTTTCTAATGTGTTTTTCGCACCTAACGCTTCAGGGCCTGCCTATACCACTACTTGGTTTAAGGGGGAGCATAAGATGATGGTGTGTCATCCAGTTCACTTGCGTAGAGAGTACCACCAGCTCTAAATTGCTTCTTGCTGAGGCATTCCTAATTCTGGTATAGAGATGATTTGTCATTTGCTAACGTATACCATCTTTGGCACCTGACAGATATCTGATCATTTGCGTCTTTCTTGCATCACTTGAGTCTGGTGGTGGGAAAGTGTTAAAATAGTACATGGGATTGTTGCACGATAGCCCAAGTCCCCACCTAGCTCATCGGGTGTACATTGATAGATGTTGGTTGGTTGAAGGCAATCAACTGGAAGCCCTAAACCAAGGTTTCGTGCTTGTTAGCATTCGTCAGCAAGGCGTATCTGCACCCTCTTGGGAATTGATGTTTCCTCTGGGGTTCGAACCCGTGCACGAATACAAATACTCGCTAGGTTTTCACTAATTTACGCTATTTATGGCGCTAACTAGATATTTGATTGTCTTTTCAGGGTCAAATGTACTTCATATTAGTTCACTATCTTTCTATATGGGTGTGAAACATGGTCACTGGAGGTAGAGGAGATGAGACTTCAAGCGTTCGACGACTATCACGGAACTGTTAAGTTAGTAGGGCAGAGTTTCAGGTAAAAGAGGTAAAGTTAGATGATGACACTGCACGGCTTCCTCGGGTAAGGCAGCTGAAGTAGGTTATGTACGACCAGTCATCATCTACTTCAGTGTACCATTGTAGTGAGCGCTGCTGATCAGAATGGATATAAGTAGTATATGTTGAGAAAGCGTCAGAAATCATAGGGAATCGCCAGTAATGGGTAAAGATTCTTCTCAGAGAAACGCAAGAGACAATGTGGGCGTATTAGGAGTAAATCAAGATAGAAGCAGAAGAGAAAATGAAGCACATTGTGCAGCTGACTATCTTGGCGGAGTGTACAATATTTGATGACTACCGCACAAGATGTTAGTAATAAACATTCCTTCCTTCTTCTCCTTCTTGTCGTTTCCCACACTATGTTAGCTAAAGTAAGAATAAACTGTCAAAGGCAGTTAGACTAAAATCTGGTATCAGTCGATGAAGTATCTGACTGCCGGTTTAAAAAGCGCAAGTCCAAAAAACGGCCGACACCGAGATTACTGGTGATAACGCTCAGGACCGATCGCCATGGCGCTGGTGCATCCGTTACTCATCTTTTTACTACTACTTCGTCATCTGCTTCACATGTCTGTAGTCATGGCTATCTACAGCTTTTTATTCCGATATTTATTTTTGCGTTTTTCGTCCTGCTGCGTGATATTTTGACGTGTGGAAGTGAGGTATTTGACTCGGACCGCCACGGAGAATACTCATATTACTAAGAACTGAAGACAGGAGTGACACCAATCTGTACGTACTCTGATTGTTGATGTAGGCCGCTTAGTCTACCACGTTGAGTTTCTTGAGGTGTAGAAAATGAACGGTTGAAGAATCTTGTTGATATGGTTCAAAATCAGTTACAATAGGGCAGATACATACAGTCTTGTAATTTTCGGATACTTAATGATTCACTAAATACTCCTCACATAGATTTTCCTTCGTAAATATTCATCATCGGTATCAACATAGGACCAGGAATTACTGCATAACAGCCCGTTGCCACACTTTATATCAGCATAAGATGAAGAAATAAACAAAAGTCGGTCGAAACTAGTAAGAGAGAGGAAGGAGAAAATGCCGAATTCAGCACGACGGTTAAGATGAACATAATGTGTGGATACATCTGAGCCACATCACATAGAGTTTCAAACCACTAGTTTCTGTTGTCATGTGGACCCCAACTGGCTAATCTGTATCTCCCCACATGTTTTAGTCTGGCCGATCTGAGCCTTTCCTAGCCTGAACCTAGTTCAACTAACATTGCGTGACGTGGTAGACGGTAACTAGGTATGCGTAACACGTGTCTGGGCCATCTCAGTTGATGAAGGTCCACAATCACATCAACTGGCCTTCCTTTCCTCCTTAAAACTGACATGGTGACAACACAATACACGGCCTGTTACGAAGGCAACGGTGGTCAAAAATCAGGAGCATTTTCTGTCCCCTACCCCTATTGGTCATGCTTCACAGCCACATAGTAGAACAGAGAGAACTGTAGCACAGTAACATTCGACAATCGGATATCGTAAGTTGGTGGACACTGGTCGAGGCTTTCGTATCCGTGGGGAGATTTCGTCAATCACTGACCCACCAGGGCTGATCCGACTTCCCAGGTGCGTGAAGTATTCAACCCAATCAGCTACTTTACTCCCTACTGTTAGCAGGAGCACCGCTAGACCAGTCCTAGAGCAGTAGTTAGCATATAGACGGCGAGAGGCGCATCCCAAACATTCTTTAACATTGTTTTTTACCTATCCATTTCTTTTATGCATGCTGAAATGAAATGTGAGAACGTGAACTGATGCACTTTTGCGCAAGATTCTACGTTGACCTATTTTATCAGAAGACTAGGCAGAGAGACTTTGCAATGAAAGTGAAGCAAACACAGCGCACTAATCCATAAATGAGTCGTAGGTATCGGCGTTAGGTTGAGGCAGCGCATGCATCTGTTTGACTTTTCAGTCTTGTAAGATCAATTAAACCTGGACATACTCAGTTATGCAGACAATATAAGAAACTATTCAAGATTTTCCTTGCTCATATATGTGGGAAAAGCTAACGAGAATGCATCATGTTTTGACTACAAATTTTAATAACTCGTGTTAATTTGTGTAGTTTTAGGTCAATATATTAGTCGGACAGTAAATATTATTTGCCTATTTGATTTACAAATACTGTTTGTGCTGAATAATCTGGAGCAACAGATATCTTATTGAGTAAATTTAACCGCTATTTTGTATTCACTCGAAGAAAAAAACAAAATGCAAAAATTAAAGAAGTACAACCTAAGGAAAAATAAATGCAAACAAATTTAACAAAGCTATTTAAAAGAGAAACAAAAATGTATGTTAAATATTGCCTGGAAATTGATAACTTTAAGTCTTAGGTTATCTCTGCATCCGAGAACAGATTGAGTTTGGCAGAATTGAGAATTTGTCCAATGACATTTTCAATTGTAGCCTCGATGCAGCTAAAACAGTCCAATAATAAATAACATTACAATTCAGTAGCAAGTTCGTACACATAAACTTAAAGCAACAGAACTATGAGGATAATAATTATTTAGTGTCTTTCAAGCAATGATATTTGAATTTGGATGTTTCACCACCAGGTTTGATGAGTTCACCAACATTAACTTCAATCAAAACTTTATATATTGAGTGCTGATGCCAATCACTCTAGTCATTAAATGTTCACAGGCAAGTATTAAAACAACGAATGTTAAACAATCATGATAATGTGCTAAGTCAAGTTTTAAAATACAACCCAGCTTCTCAAAACCGAAGTAAATGAGGTGGTATTATTTTTTGACGAAATGTTTACAAACAAGAAAACAATTTCACAAAACGTTTTCTTACTTTACATTATTCGGATGAATATACTGCTTAATCTCATTGATCTTATCATTAATGATAGCTGGGATCTGATTTGCATAACGAGGATCAGACAGACTCTGTTAATGAAATATTTGCAGGTTAGCTATTTAAAATCATAACTTACGCTCAGATGTATGAGCATGGAAATAAGTTTAGTTACAAGATCTAGTTTGCCTTCATTGATTGCCCTATGTGCCTGAAGGTAAGATAAAACATTTGAGGTTACTTTAGAATGGAATATAAAAACGATACAAGCTTTTACGCATTAAAAGTAACTCCCAATATCCATAGAAAAATTATCCAAATGTCATTCACATGATGAATGAGAGACATACACTCAAAAGAGATCGGGTATTAAATAGGTATCACAGTTAATACTGACCGCAAAAAATATCCATATCATAGTAATGGTGTTGGCGTCGATCATGCATTTATCACACCTTTGATGTTGACACTCTTTACAACAAACCAGTGAACTTCAAATTGATGGCACGATTTTTTACGACGTCCCCTCCAGGTTAAATGGACTACTTGGGATGATGAACTTGAGGGCAGCTAATATAAGAATTTACATTGATGGAGGTGCCTAAGAACTATTGTATACACAACCTTATCGCAGTCAGAGAAAAAAAATGTGCTTTATGCTTTATCACATAACCAGTAATTCCAGGGAAAATACTTTTTCAGTACGAGGATGCCGCAGGTATGTTTACAGAACTGTATGTTCTGCTTTATTTTCATTTTATTTTGTCAGTGATGAATTCATGCAAAAAGATGGCTGATACAAGATTGCGTGCGACTAGCTTTGGGAAAAATAAGTTCACATTTTTGTTCCGATCAAACTCTCAAGTTCAAGAATTTCCTTATGTAAATCCTTACCTTGATGAAGCGAGAAATTATACTGATAGATTCAAACGCGTGGCTCATCTGAAACACAAACAGGTCGGTCATAACACCTGACATTAAAAATAAAGCATGAGTTTAAACGAAATTCTATCATACATGCCTTCATGACAATAGTTTGCCTGCTTCAAACCTAGTTCTGAAGCTTACTATTAACTTGCTTCATGCAGAAGGGACTGTGTTGTGCCAGTTGGCTCACTGGGTTTTCTGGAGAGTATACTAAAAGTGACTTATGTATGATACTCTGTTATCACTAACTACAGAAATATCTCATAGGATTTTCGTTTTATGTCTTAGAAACCCATCAGCAGGAAACTTCGATATAGAATTTACGCTTGTTGACACTCATCTGCAGTGCATAGCCCATAATTTGTGTTCTCTTATTAATTTGAATCTAAACCAATCAGTACTGAAGTCAGAAACTCTACTATTTAGCTATTCAAGTCACAACTGATTCCGAAATACATTCATTAACTGTTGTATCACGCAGTTTCGTGATGACACTGAAAGCATAATCGATAGATTTTGGTCAGTGCTGGGATATTAGGTTCTGACACCGACATTCGATTACCATTTCACGTACACTGCAACCTGTTCGACATATACGGTTGGAGATAATAAGAAATTTCCTAACACTGTAGCCATTATCTCTGTTTATTGAAATGAATGTTTACCCCGAATTAAATTTTAAAATCTAAGTGAAACCAACACTGCAATGATTTACGTAACTTCTCAGGCATTCAAAAAATGATATATGCATATGTACTCAATCTGATGACTCCCTCTAAGTGAACTTGAAACTCATATCAACTAATTTTCAAAATCCTATTTAGTATAACTTGCGAAAACAGGTACCTGAGTGGCTTTCATTCTACAGACTATTTCTTGAGCCTCATCATCAACACGACGCCTCCAGTCAGTGATGTCAGTTAGTCCCATCATGTTATGTTCTTGTGCTACCTGCAAAGTAAAAAAATGGCAAAATAATACAATACATTGAAAATAAGAAAAAAAAGGTAAAACTAACCTGAACTCTAAATAACACCGTAACAATGAACAAAACAAACCTCATATTCGAAAAAAACGCTTCCATCCTGAAGATTAGAATAAGTTAAGGGGTATGGCTGTTGGTAAAATTCAAGGTGAGCAGTTGGACAGGCATTTTTTTCAGAATCCCACGATTCAAAGGTTTCAACGAGCATACCATTTGTTGTACCCACCACATCAGCTGTACTACTTGAGTACCCAATATCTGAATTAAAACCATTTTCAGACATAGATTCATATATTTCACCAAAGTTAGATGAGATAAATGGACCGGTTGTTGCTAACTGGAAAAAAATACCCCATTAACATTACAAAGATTGGATTGTGAGTATAAAACATATTTTTTTGAATTTTTTTCCGCTAAGATTGATGAGAAGCGACATAGAGCAAATTAGAGTTGTCGAAAAGTGTAGCCGCAAGCAGAAATTTAAGACCCGAAACAAAACAATTATATTGATGAAGAGTTATCATAAAAACACCACTGAAACTGCAACACGTGTCAGCGAGGCATACTCAACACTTTTTTATGCTGCTTGTGAAGCTGTTGCCAATCGGTATGGGTGGTCAACTTTCAACCGATGAGTCAAGGGTTTGATTCCTCTTCCACTTATCAGGGTTACGATATTTAAGCATAACAATCAACCTTCACAGAACAAGTATCACCAATAGCCTCGTGCTCGACCTGAGACACGTTGCTGAATTCCGTGCACATAATATTACTAACAACGTTTAAATAAGGGTTTTATTATTGATATTCGCTCCGAGGGACAAGCTGACATTAGTTAGATATAAGTTGTATTTGGTCACGAGTTATACGTTCATTTGGGGCCCAGTATCCGGTCAAATTTTGACCAGGATTCAAGTAAATTACTTTGCATTCTAACCAAATGATTAAAGGAACTGTATAGCTGGTACATTGTATTTTTTACTCTTCGGTGTCTACGTTAACACGTTTATTCTAAGCCTGTAATTGTAAAAGCATCTGATAATTCCATACAGTCTGTTGTGACATCCCTTGCAGCCATAAGAATTTTCACCAGAGAACGAATTCATAAAGCTACTTGCAATGTGAAAATACTTCGTTCACGTATCAAGAATATCGATATATTAACTCCACTTGTACGGAATGAGTTAAAATCGACTGTGGACAACGTTATCATATATAAAAAACCATCACCTCGAAATATCTAAAAATCGGCAAACCAGAAAAGTTGAACGATTGCTTCAACAGATTTTAAATGCCAGCACATTAAACAAAAGATGAATAATCTCGATATGAATAAAGTGGTGGTGAATCTTACTAGTCGGAATTCATCTCAGCATAAACTATCACTTCTACGTAAAGATAATTTTAACCTAAAAAAGCTCAAAGCGAAAAAAGGTTAAGACCCATGAAAGAGAAACTAAAAACTAGATTTTGGTTCTCTCTATCACCAAAACGCTATAACTCTTGCACATTTAATGGGCTACCAAAAATACACAAGGCGGATATCCCATTACGGCCAGCTGTCGATTTTACCAACTCACCGACGTACAACTTGGCAATAGATTTAGCCAAAATCTCCAGACAATATTAAAAAAATGTAAAATACGGAATAAAAAATCCCTATGAATCCAGGAATTGAATCATGGCAACCTATATTGATAAATATGAAATAATGGCAAGTTTTGATGTCTCTTCTTTATTTACTAATGTTTCTGTCAAGGATATATTAGACGTTATAAACAATATTCTAGTATCAGATACCGACCTAGACATTCATTGTCCACTAGATCCGAAAGAGATTATAAAATCTCCAGAATTATGCTTAAGATAAACAATTTTTACGTTCATAGTCGACTTATACAGATAAACAGAAGGCGTTGAGATGGTATATCTAGTATCCCCGATAATTGCCGATTGTTCATGCATTCACTAGAAAATAATGCAATGATAGGATGTTCGGCTGCTCCTAGAATATGGTTAAGTGGATGATAAGTTTGTTATTGTTAAGCGCAATAACCCGGACGAACTTTACAGACATAAAGTGTGTCAAAAAATATCATGCTCTACAAACAGACTGAATCTGATGTTCACCAATTAGCTTTTCTGGACCGGTCAAAAAACAGATACCCAAAACATTTGGATAGATATCTGGATTATTAAATTACACAAACCTTAACAATTAGATTAACAGTTGCTAAGACTCTCATTCACAGAGCTAATTTTCTGGTAACACTGGAAGAAGACAAAAACGAGTTTAAGTTAGTTAATTCAATCCATACTTATAGCCAATAACTGTCCTGGAGGATTTGGTAAGAGAATCTTGAAACATGAAGTGGAAGAAGTGGATCAACGCTGTGATGATTCCACATCGCGAAGAGACCGGGAGAAATCAGAATTCCCAACAGCCATGGCATAAAAGTTTATTTCCTTAAGATAAATAATCTGCGTTCTGCTTTGATGAAGGTCAAGCACGTATTATCGACAGAAAGCCAGCAGAATTGTGTCTAAGAAATTAAGTGCTCAGATTGTGGTGGAGCATATGTAGAGAAAACATCCAGGCAGGTGAATGTTAGGATCAAGGAACATAGACAATGTATGAAATAAATTCCGAAGACCTTAACAAACATTAAGAGATTGGAGAATAAATCAGCTACAACACTATATTCGATAGAAACAGGGCCAAAGATAGATTTCGATGGAACCAAAGTTCTACATAAAGGTTTTGTGTCATATATATATATATATATATATATATATATATATATATATATATATATATATATATATATATCCACAAGTAGTTAATTTGTAAATAACTTGTGTGGGGAGATATCCTACGGTACCAGTCGGGATCTTTCGATATTGAAGTTCTTAGCAGTTAAACTACACACCCCAACACAAAATTACAAAAATTACCTCATAAAATTGCTATCCGTTTGAAAATCATGAACCCACTAACAAAATGATAGTTATTAAAGGTGGAATATATGCCACTGTTTCATTACCAACGCTTTTAACAGAATCGCTCCTACGTTGGAATGATCGTGTCTCCAGTGCCGACAAAAATGCAAAGTGCTACGTAAAAGAAGTAAATCAGTCTGCTGAGTTGTGAACTTGGACCAACTACAGTCGTTAGAGTATGTATTACACATGCTTAATTCTTTCAGCTATATTGATACGAGCAGGACAGACTAAAAGTAACCTGATCAAGGAAATGTAAACCAAAGCAGAACGTATTTGCTGTTATGAACAGCGCAGAAGGGTCCTGTGGAACTCACAGTTTGGTTCTATCAAAGAAACCTAATCTGATCGTTGCAGAACTTGTGTGATACACCGAAAAAGTCTATAGGAGTAATACAAAACCATCTACACCTCAGCATTTTCTATATATTCAGAATATTGTATATCTCCTATCCACTTTACAACTTAGGAATTTTGACTACTATTAATACCATCATCATTCCTCTTGCTCAGTTCACCCGTGGTTGTGTAGTGTGGTAACTGAAAAACACACCAGAAAGTGTCATTTCGTACGTCGTTACCGTTACTCTAACTTTTTGCCTATAAGATGTCTGCAAATTATTTAGATGCTAATTAAATGCTAAGTCATGTATATTATTGCACACAAACGTAATTATCTTAGAAAAAATAAACTTACAGTAGATATATGTAAAAGTACTTGATCCATATGGTGTTTCAGTTCTCGATTAAGTTGATTTAAATATAGAACTAAATTGGCATAGATATGCTGAAATTGTAAGGTAATGTTATCTCGATTTTCTGCAAGCTATGAGAAACAAAAAAAGAGTTGAATAAAGATTATATATATATATATATATATATATATATATATATATATATATATATATATATATATATTTCTCACCAATACCTTTACTTCAGCAGTATCATTCAGTTGTTTTAGTGTTTTAACAGATGAATGCTTGCGCTCCAAAATCTTGTAAAATTTAATCTGTAAAAAATAAATGGAAAATTAGGAATTATATGAGCGGAAAAAATGGTGGTAGATCAAATATTTCTATTGGTAATAAACTAAGACATTTTACACAAAAAGCGTTCATTCGCCACCAAAAGATAGACAAACGAATTAATGTAGAACTTGGCAAAGAACAACATCAGTTCTAGATGCCCCATTTTATAGCAACATACAACGAAAAGGTCAGTAGGAAAAGTGGTATTAAGATGAACAAGTGTGTATAAAAAGAGACAGTTAATTAATAAATGAAGATTAGTGAAAGATAATCAAATCTTCGAAGATGAAAAAGAATATATACAGCTGTGCGATTGTCACCCGATTATCGTTTTCAGTCGTCTAGAGGACCCCAGTTCAACCTCATGGCAAACAAGTGATTGTCACAAAATTGTAAGAGATGATCACCGTTATCAGATACCACAGTTACCTCCAAGACACTTTCCCCACTGGCTCAGTTACCCTATCTCAGCCTTGAAGTCGTCCACCCCAACGACTACATTAAATGTTCCGCTGTGTAGCGAAATCGACATCTGGTAGAATTCATCTTTCGTACCATCCGAACTCCAGTTGCCAGGCCCATAGGCAGAGATGATGTGTTGGTATCAATGTGTCACGATCTTTCCCACTTCCTACAGGTCCATCCAGTGGCTCAGAGCACAGACGGATGTTGATTAGTACCCAGCAGAGAAGCGCACTCCATGCTCTACAACTTAAGGTTATACATATGCCGTCAAGTCCATGAGCACAGGCTTACGAATCTCGGAACATTCGTAGCATGAATTTCACAGATTAATCAGATTTGATAGGTGAGATCACAGGAATGATCACACTTGAGTTCTGTATACGTCTCAGAAACACAGCATGCATCCATAACTCGAGACTCCAGAGCTTCGGTAAGAGATGCCTGTTGTTCGATCTAGTAAAACGTCCGGACGTTGAAAGCTCCAATGTGATACTGACAGCGACGTTTTAAGAGATAAGGGATGGTATTTCGCGGACTTCGATTGTTAGCAAAGATCTAAGGGTGGGAGGCTGAGGATTTTGAAAGGGGCTTAGTGCTGGCAGCAGTAGGTTTGTACTGATGACGTCTTATGGAATGATGATGAAAGCTTCACTATCACACTACTTATCTCAGAGAACCAGACACCATCCAGATTTGATTGTTACCACCGGACAAGAAAAACGTATACCATCGGTATTGAAATGCACTTGGGGAGGAAGGTGTGATATTTTTAGAGCCAAGAGAAAGCACCACCAGCATAGACTTGCTAGTCCTCATAAAGAAACACCTTACTGTTTTCACATCCAATTCAGTCAGTAGTAGATCTTCACCCTGAATACCCTTCATATTTTTTAAACCGTTTGTTATTTATTTACCATATGATGATAACTGCTTTTTGTCTTGTCAATATCAAACAGACCTACCGACATGGTAGGACCGTGAGGAACAGTCTTTCCAGCCAGCGTATGTGGTTAGGTCATTGTGATAAACAAACCTGGCTACCACGCCAAGGCAGCAGCTATCACACGGATGATATACCATCACTCATTAAAGCTTCACGATCAAAACATCCGGCTCAGAGAATGCAATAACAGTAATAAAACTTTGAGATTCAAATTCTAGAGTTTGATTAATGGGGCTTACGATTTACACTGAAATGGCATGCGGACAGTAGGATGCATATCTACATTGATGTGAGGTTTCAGAGATACTACTTTGAGAACTTTAATCGTCCGTTGCATTACCAAAAAAGTCCAAGGTAATGCAGAATTAATACAAACGAGCGGTGAGTGGAGGACTGATTATAAGAAGAGACTTCATCGTTGAGCAGCAACATCAGTCGGTAGAAGGTAGTCGAGGTATTTGCATTCATGTCAAGATTTCATTTATCAAAAACCCATCAGGGCTAATGGAACTTTTCAGACAAGCAAGGAATTTAAGGCAACTAAAGTTCTTCGCTTCTGACTGCAAAACAGTGCACATCATGTTTTTTGTCTGTATTCCGTCCAGGTACGTAGTTCTGAATAAATTTTGTCATTAAAGTATGCATAGGTTGATTTATTAATGACGTTTATTAACAGATACCTTACCAAAGTTCAAATATAGTGGCATGCAGAAAATGTGTGGCACAACGCCATACGCATGTATACTATGCTTTGAGCTACACTCACTGTGAGAGCTTATGATACTACCTACTTGCCCCAGCCAAAGTGGAAGCAACTGAGCTGGTGGTTGTCAGTCTGGCAGAGTGATATTCAGTTCAAAGCTTACTGGCTTTCCACAGAAAAGAAAATACGTCAGTGTGATAGTAAGTGTAATGTACACACAGAAATAAGACTACCAGTTTGATAAGAATTTTAGATAGCATGTCATATGGATATTACCATAAAACTTACTATGTTAATGAGAAACTGCGTATGACTCTGATGGTTATTGCACTGTGAAAACATTGATTGTTCTGCGTACGATGATACTACCGGAGGACTATTATATTTAGGTTGTGAGATTAAGATATCTCCGGTCGAAATTTGTGAATTGTTCACTTGCAGATGACATTCTGTGGCACGTATACCTTCACTTAACAGAGGTCCACAAGCAGATGAAGATTCTAATGAATTATTGCATTGAAAAAGGTTTTACTTACGATCAACGTAGTCCAAACGGTTATTAGCCAAGTCGCCTACCCAGCTGCTTGGATTTTCGGTATTCGTACTAAATACAGAGGGATAAAAACTAACATTACTGCTCATCATGTTTTCCTTGAAATGATAACGTATCTCCGAAAGCGTTACAGAAGCTGAAACTGGTTGATTTGGTAAGGGGAATACATCTTCCTCTGGAACAATTCGGAGCCCATAACAGCTAGAAGATTTCATTTCTAAGTAGTCATTTGAGAGGATTAACTCTTCAATCCAAACACCATAATGACCATCTCCTGAGCAGGGATCTTGGATGAATCCAAGATACAAGCTCTGTATCGGAGTGCAAAAACTGAAGATTAAAACCAGAGATTAAACAATATTCTTACTTAACACACACTTTAGTGCCAACCGGCAATCGAAGAGGAATGCGAATTGTTGGTGGTAAGCATGCTAGGAGATTGTCTAAATGTTCTGATGCCATTGGGCCGAGAGAACTTTTAGAAATAAGATGCTGTATGTATTGGATATTTTTACGTTTTTCTTGCAGAGTATGCCGTTCTTCAGAAAGAAATGTGACACTGAACCGACGTGGCCTCCCTATAATGCGTCGAATGGTAGACCACTGAGCTCGAGTTAATCTTCGTATCTTTAAGGTGGGGAAACGTTCTTTCAGTAATAGCTGAAAGTCATTAAACCTCAAAAATATTTCCCTGTTACAAATAAAAGTTATCAGAGGCTAGACGTACCTGTCTATACTTGAGTACAACCACTCATGTCGCAACCATTCAATAAACTTAGGAGTAGTGAACATGTTGCAAAACATCTTTTGAATTTCCTTAGGATCTGGTAAATTAGTTGTATACTACTTTATAACTAACATATATTCAAAGTATGACTTGCATCTGAGCATTCATTTATAGTATCGGATCCCTGAGCATGACTATTAGCACCTTCAAAACTTTGAGTTTGCACTTCACATTTGTAAGCAGGACAGATGAAACTCGTGGAATAAATTTGGCTCGTCATCTTTCAGTACGTGAGAGAAGACTAGAAAATGAGGAGAGAGAGTGTTAGTAAATTAAATATGAAAGTAGAGAATTTACGAGGTTAAGCCAAGGTTGTAATAAAGTGCAGAAAATTATGAAAAGGATTGTTCTTTAAGATCAATGACTGTTATTCCCAACGTGAGCAAGCAATGTATTGTTGCGAAAACAGACATAAACAATATGGTACTAGTTGGTTGGTTAGAGGCAATTTGCAGTAAGTCCTGGACCTGGGTTTCATCCTTGCTGGCATTCGTCTACAAGGCGTATCTGAGCGTTATCACCAGTAATCTCGGTGTCGGCCGTTTTTTGGACTTGCGCTTTTTAAACCGGCAGTCAGATACTTCATCGACTGATACCAGATTTTAGTCTAACTGCCTTTGACAGTTTATTCTTACTTTAGCTAACATAGTGTGGGAAACGACAAGAAGGAGAAGAAGGAAGGAATGTTTATTACTAACATCTTGTGCGGTAGTCATCAAATATTGTACACTCCGCCAAGATAGTCAGCTGCACAATGTGCTTCATTTTCTCTTCTGCTTCTATCTTGATTTACTCCTAATACGCCCACATTGTCTCTTGCGTTTCTCTGAGAAGAATCTTTACCCATTACTGGCGATTCCCTATGATTTCTGACGCTTTCTCAACATATACTACTTATATCCATTCTGATCAGCAGCGCTCACTACAATGGTACACTGAAGTAGATGATGACTGGTCGTACATAACCTACTTCAGCTGCCTTACCCGAGGAAGCCGTGCAGTGTCATCATCTAACTTTACCTCTTTTACCTGAAACTCTGCCCTACTAACTTAACAGTTCCGTGATAGTCGTCGAACGCTTGAAGTCTCATCTCCTCTACCTCCAGTGACCATGTTTCACACCCATATAGAAAGATAGTGAACTAATATGAAGTACATTTGACCCTGAAAAGACAATCAAATATCTAGTTAGCGCCATAAATAGCGTAAATTAGTGAAAACCTAGCGAGTATTTGTATTCGTGCACGGGTTCGAACCCCAGAGGAAACATCAATTCCCAAGAGGGTGCAGATACGCCTTGCTGACGAATGCTAACAAGCACGAAACCTTGGTTTAGGGCTTCCAGTTGATTGCCTTCAACCAACCAACATCTATCAATGTACACCCGATGAGCTAGGTGGGGACTTGGGCTATCGTGCAACAATCCCATGTACTATTTTAACACTTTCCCACCACCAGACTCAAGTGATGCAAGAAAGACGCAAATGATCAGATATCTGTCAGGTGCCAAAGATGGTATACGTTAGCAAATGACAAATCATCTCTATACCAGAATTAGGAATGCCTCAGCAAGAAGCAATTTAGAGCTGGTGGTACTCTCTACGCAAGTGAACTGGATGACACACCATCATCTTATGCTCCCCCTTAAACCAAGTAGTGGTATAGGCAGGCCCTGAAGCGTTAGGTGCGAAAAACACATTAGAAACAATCAGATTTCTGTTCAAGGTTTTCAGGAAACTGTATTTTGCCAACGTCCACACCTAACACACTTGTTATTGGCATACTATACGTCAAACAGGTGCCTTCCGAGTAGTAAATCAATCTCTGAGAAGTGAGTGGTGGGCAGGGTTACATTCATTATTGCATCCCTAACGAAGTTTAAAGAATAAAGGTAACAGTGGAGATTAATGACGAACATCGCCAATAAATCTCTCGCTTGACGGCGTCGAATATTGTTTTCAGGTCAAGAAATAATATAGCAAGTATCGGGCACCTGTGTTTTAAGACCTGTTGAAGGATAAATATATGATCGATCCACCGTAATGTGGGCTCGAAATCTGCCTAGCTCTTCTCGAGTTTGGTTGCCAATATCCACGTCTTGTGACATGAATATGGACAATAAATTGTCTGAAACGTCATCCAGTAAATACGATTTCACTGTAACAATTCTAATTAAACAGATTAAAGTGGAGCTACAACCTACCACAGCGACAAAGTCTGCACCTCCCTAAACAACTCAGATCAATAGTCAGAAACTTCATGGACTAATGTCACGTTTTGGTCTGATTACAATAAACCATCTTCCAACTTCTACTAGCATTATACGTCGAGGTAGGTATCTAAGCCACTTCGGTCAATGAAGATTCACAATCTCATCGACGGATTTGCCGATTTTGGTTAGTATCCTTCACCCAATTTCAACAGTGCTCACACAATGATTCCGCCGAACGCAAGCAATGCTACAAAGATACCTATGGTCGAAAACTTGTAGTCTCCTCATATCTTCTTTCAGTAGTATGTCTCACAGACGTATAACAAGACAGAAGGGACTGAAGCACATTATACTCATCCCTTGATAGATTGTCGGATACCCCATCGACCGATGCCAGTGATGACGCAAGTTGGCGAATGTCAATCGAGGCTTTCAAACCCGAACTGACACTTTATCAACAACCAGACTGTTTGGGCTAGCAATTAAGTAAAGGGGTCGATGCATTCAACCACTTCACTGAGAGTAAGTGCAGACCAGTCCTGGACCATAATCGTACATTTCACAGGTGTGAATGCTCAGCGCGTTCAGAAGACACTGCATTTCATCAGCGTCTTCACCAAGAAGTACAATAATACCAACCAGATGCCTATCATAGAGTAGATCAATCCCTGTGAAGTCAGACTTACCTAAGGTTATTTCAATTACTACATCTCCAACGATGTTAAATAGGACCAGTGACAGCAGGCATCTCTAGTGGACACCACTAGTTGTCAATTCACATGACAACTCTACATAAGCCCACATACGGCTGCGTGGGTTCGACTAATGAGCTCTGATTAGCCTTATGTACTTGTCTGGTACTCCATTACAGTCACACACTGACAAAACATCACGGCCGACAGAGTCGAACGCCACCTTCAGGTCGAAAAATATGGCAAGTGTAGGTCGCAAGTCAGTGCGCCTGTGTTCCATAATCTGATGAAGGCTGAAAATCTGACTGGTGTGCCCTCGTTCAGACTGGAATCCTGCCTGGTCTTCTCTATTTTGCTGTACTCAAGCTCAGTTACGTGTCGGATAACTATGGACCCAAGGATCTGGGACACAATATTTGCCAAACTGATTCCCCTATGGTTGTCACAAGAAGACTCCTCTCCCTTTTTAAACACTGCAATGATCACTGGGACAGATCAGTCTGACGGGACTACCCCTGATTCCCATACGCTACTTAGTACCTCCGTTACTCTACTCAGTAATTCTCCACTTTCTTTCTTGAAAGATTCAGGTAGTGGAACGTCAGATCCTGCTGCTTCGCATCGTTTCAGGTTTCAAATAGCCTTCTCAACCGAGAGGAGAGTTGTGAGGTCAACACCTACGTCTCACTCACGATCCGAATGGATGCCATGGACCTGAAGCGTTACTGTGGGTCACTATAATGTATACTGTGACTCTATGATAGGGGTCTAGGGGCGAAGTGTCAGCCATCCAATAGTACACAAGACCCGAACAGACACCTTGTCCTCTTTAACTCTCTTTTTTACCTTTGCCTTCTGATACTAATATTAGGCCTCATATGCCTTTCTCAACCTCTCACTCTGAAACCACTACCAACGGTCAAAGCCACCGAAAAATCGTTCCTAGTGTCTTAAGACCCCATCATCGATTTCATGTAGAAGCTTTCGACGTCCGAACTCTATGCCAAATCGGACAAAAAGCATCACTCGTCAAAATTCCAGAATCTTTATTCATGGATGTATGCAGTCCCTGACACAGGTATACAGGCCTCGAGTGTGGTAATTAAATTGACTTTACCTGGCCATAGTTGTGAATCTTCAAGACTCACTTTAAAGGCATTTGCGGACGCAGTGGCTAGCTGTCGTGGACTTGCTAGTGCATGCATAGCATTGAGCTGCAGTGCAGAAAGTGTGCTTCTTGACTGGATACCAGTCAACAGCCGTTTGCGTACTGTTCGACTGAATGGGTCTGTAAGGACTACGAAGGATCGTGGAACTAGGCAACGCCTATTCGTAATCCCGCCCACGCACTCACCAACTGCAGTTTAGATGATGCGTAGGGTTGGATTTTATCAAAAGCTTTCAATTTTGCTACATAAAGCAGAACGTTTATATTTAGCAGGTGACTTTAACGCTGACGTAAGGAAGCTGAGGCAAGCAGAAAGACATCTGGGATGTATTTACGAAATCCTATGCAAACGAATTAACAAAGTTGATTGTCTTTAGATACAGAATCTGTTCGAAACCTAAAATGACAATTCAAGGATGCTTCGGATGCGCTTCTCACCACAAAATGCAAATCAGCTGCAGGACTGATCTCGACTGGTGCCTTGTCTAACATTCATGAGTAAAATGGTTGGGTCTATTGACCACTTCACTAACCTGCGACATTGGATCACCTGTGCTGGGTCAGTGGCCGACAAAACCTCTGCTCAGACACAAAAGATTTGCTTTTCTTTTACCAACTTGTCCTATCCAGCGCACCGGTGAACTTTCGACTCCTTCTTAGGGATTAAGTACACTGCATAGCAGCTCAATCACACTTATAAATGTGGAGGACATGAGAAGGCTTCAGGTGTTTGACTACCGTTTCCTTCGTAGTAAAGGTCGCGCCGTGGTGCACCATGTCCGTAACGTAAAAGTC
The DNA here is from genome assembly GCA_944470555.2 of Heterobilharzia americana. Taxonomy (NCBI): domain Eukaryota; kingdom Metazoa; phylum Platyhelminthes; class Trematoda; order Strigeidida; family Schistosomatidae; genus Heterobilharzia; species Heterobilharzia americana. The sequence continues at coordinate 24,759,068 of OX104128.1, forward strand.
ATGTGTAAAGCTTGGGGGAAAGGAAAGTTAGTTGATGTAGTTGGAAACCGTTATCCACTCAGGTGGCTGAGCTATGTGCTACGGGTGCAGTCAGTCACCGTCTACCTCCTCACAAAATATTCGCTGAAGTAGGCTCAGGGTGGGAAAACATTAAAGGCGGGTAGACTAAAACATGGCATGAGTCCACGAAGTATTGAATTGTTGATCTAAGCCATGTATAGAGACGTAGACTTCCTGATCAGGGTTCGTATGACAAGAGAAGCTAGGAGTTAGAGACTATGTGACATGACTAAGAATCGGTTGCAATGGCACAGATGTATCCACATTTTATCTTTATTTTAATTGTAATACTAAATTCAATGTTTTTCCGTTCTTCCGTGCTCTCGCTCCACGACTTTGTCTCACTTAAAACTGTCTTTTTCTTTCATCTTACTGTTTTCTCATTTTATGTGCTCATGAGGTGTGCCAACTTGGATCACTACGATTACTGAGAAGACTAGTAGTCAGTTGCTTTCGCTCATTGTTGTCAGAAACATATGGAGTCAGTCTTCTCGCATAAATCAGTTCGCATGAAGTTGCATAAATCCATCTGATAACCTTTAGATCTAGGTTGCCAATTTTCTTTACTGTTTCTACTAAAGAATGAATATCATGCTAGGTTTCCTTAAGATGAAGATGGGTGTCCCGTTCAGGTAAAATGCTTAGCCGTCTCAGGAACACAGCAAACATCAGTGGCTCGAGATCCCAGAGTTTTGCAATAGGTGCCTGTTGTCCGGTTTGTTTTGGGATTCGGACGCTGAAAACTCTAATGTGAAATTGAAAGTAGGGTTTTAGGAGACTAGAGATGGTACCTTGCTGGCTTTGATCGTTGGAAATGGTCGTGGAGTGAAGTTGAGGAATTTGTAAGAAATTAAATACTAGTATCCAGAAGTGGACGGAAGGTTATTTTATGTTATTGGGTTTTGTGTACGACTGGCAGCATGAAGGGGGTTAACACTTACCAATTACTCACACCATCGAAGTTGTTTCTGAAGGTTTTCTGAAAGATAAGATGTAAAACATTTGCATGGCCGCAGAGCCCATAAGACATCTGCTTCAAGCCTGTCACACAGCCTTTTTAAGATTGTTGGTTTGCGATACGGTTTTTCCAACGTTGGATAGTAAATACGCATACCACCGGCACTGGAAGACCTCAGGGCAGAAGTGTGCAACTTTTGGAGCCAACCTTTTCTAAACCCCACCCTTTCCATTGAGAAGGCACCACCAGCGCGGCACTCCTAGTCATTCAATTGAAGCACCTTACTGCTTCCACACACCCATTTAGCCAGCAGTACTACTCTGCCTTCAGGCCCAGATCACGGCGTAGTAATTTACATTACAACGGTAACTGCTTTTCATTTTATCACAATCCAACAGACCTTTCTGACATAACAGGACCACAAGGAATAAGCGATGCGACCAGTGTAGCTGGTTAGGTCGTTGTCATATGCAAGTTCAACCACCACGCTATTGGTCAGGCTAGTTACTACAGATTCATTCAAATACAATAGGAAATGGCAACTAACTGGTAATCAATGTAGAATTGGCTTTTTTCTAAAACTACACTACAGGGGGAACATTGGTGACAGCATGATTTTTATTTAAAAGGAGAATTGGTCAGTTTCTTGAAAAGGCTTATTCATTAATGTATGGTGTAAGAGATTTGTATGCTATGGTTCTTCGCTACATCGCCTAAGTAACTAATTCACAAGTTGCTAGACGGTCCTAAGCCCGGATAAACAGGGAAGGTTGGGTACAGGGCTAGCAACCCGACCCCGGAAAACCAATTCAATCGCTAAAGAAACTTCAAAGCACAAAGAAAATATAAAAAATAAGAATAAACTTATTCCTAGCTGGAATCGGTAAGACAAAATGACGCCGGAAGGTGAAAGATTTCGGGAAGCCAATTGGCCGATGTGTCTTCTCACAACGAGAACGAAAGTAAAAGTGGGGACGTGGAATGTCCAAACAACGTTTGAACCCAGCAAAGCCGCCCAGAATGCCAAAGAAATGAGAAGGTACGGCTAGAAGTGCTAGGAGTCTGCGAAAGCATCATCATAAGTATCAACATAGTACCAGGCATTACTGCGTAACGGTACGAGTTGCCACACCTCATATCAGTACATCAAATAAAAAGGCAGTGAGGTGCGAGATGAAGATAAGAGAATGCAGTCAAAAGAAATATAAAGTGCGAAAAGAGAGAAACGAAGAATGAGAAAGTGGTGAGATTCGGCATAGCGTCGTTAAGATGAGGATAATGTATGTATACATTTGCGCCATTGACATCGGTTCTGAGCTATATCACCTAGAATCTCCAACCACTGGTTCCTCTTGTCCCGCCATTTGTGAAAGCAGATAGAATGGAAGCGAACTCTCCAAACTGTCAAGTGGAGAGTCAGTAATCTACTCCGGTATTCTCACCAAGACGACAACCACGAGCACACTGAGTTTTGGAGTGGTTATCATGATGTCCCCAAGAGTATCGAAGGCTTTCATGCAGTGGGAACCAACCTCCTCCAGGATCATGGACAGCAAGATGGATTCAACTCAAAGGGAAGGAAATTCACAATCATTCAGTGCTACGCTACGCACCTAAAAATAATCCAGACCAAGAGAAGAAGGAGGAATTCTATAGACAACTCTAATCAGTACTGGACAAGACTCCACCCAAGATGGCGACATCAAAATTCTAATGGGCGACATGAATGCTAAACTGGGAACAGACATCACAGGATGAGAACCAATCACGGGTTGACAAGCACTCGGTGAAATGAACGAGAATGGAGAACCGTCTGCAGATTTCTGCGCATTTAACGATTTGGCGATTGAAGGCAGTGTGCACAAACACAAAGATATTCACAAAGCAACATGGATTTCACCAAACACCAGGACACTAAAAATCACATCGACTTCATCTCAATGTGAAGAAAGTGGAGACGCAGCCTACTGTACACAAGATCAAATCAAGAAGGGCAGCAGATGTAGGTTCAGACCACTCACTGTCTAACGCAAGGAACCTTCAAAATCAAGATGACAGCCTCCAAAGAAGTTGGTGGTGACAGATCACAGTTCAAGTTCAACACCCAGAACAGAAACTGAAGGATAAAACTACAAAGGACATCTTCACGTCAGTCATCGGGACAAAATGGGAGATATCAAGCAACATTCCTAAAGAAACCTGAGTAGAGGAACACTGGAACCTTCTGAAAGAGACATGGAAAAAAAACACCCATAGCTGTATCAGGAAGAAAGAGAGAAGACAGGGAATGGATCTCAGTGGACATATGGAAGCTGATACAGTAGGGAGAGGAAGATGGTGAAGAAGATAAACCAGTGCAAGGATTAACAACCAAAAGAGGAACTGAACGCAACCTATAAAACTACACCGGACAAAGAAGTGAAGAAGAGTGCACGCAAAGACAAAATACACTTCTATGACACACTGACAAGTGAAGCAGAATAGGCTGCAGGTAGGAGAGACCTGACAACACTACATCAAATAACTAGGTTACTATCTGGGAAGAGATCGACGCAGATGAAACCAATGAGAGATAGTGAAGGGAACTTAGTTACCAAAGAGGAGAAACAAAGGAAACAATGGGCTGACCACTTCAAAAAACTATTGAATCGACCACCACCTCCAACTCGTCCAGAAATACCGCCAGCAGTCCAGTCACAGAATTACTAGTGAACACAAGCCCTTCGACAAAATCAGAAGAGGAGTCCTGAACCCCATAAAGTCGCTGAAAGCCAGGGAAGCAGCAGGATCAGATAGAATCTCGCCAGAAGCACTGAAAACAGATGCAGATATAACAGCGGATATACTTACACCACTGTTGTAGAAGGTTCAGAAAAAAGGAAGGAAAGGTGCCTGCAGATTGGAAGAAGGGCTACCTTGTCAAACTCCCGAAGAAGGGAGACCTAAGTCTTTGCAAGAACTGGTGCCGAATCATGCTCCTGTCGACCCCAATCAAAATATTAGGCTACCTCACCCAGAAGAGATTAAAACATGCATTGGATTCAAAATTACGACCGGAATAGGCTGGCTGGATTCAGGAAGTACAAATCATGTGCGGACCAAATTGCAACGCTACGCCACGCATCATCATAGAAGAGAGCATAGAACGGCAGTCAACTCTCCACCTCAACTTCATCGATCTTGAAAAGGCCTTCGACAGCGTCGACCGAGAAGTAATTTGGCAACTGCTTCAACACTACGGAATACCACAAACCTTTATCAGCCTCATTCAACAACTTTGTGAAGACGCCACATGCCAAGTAATTCACAATGGGAAGCTCAGTGATGCCTTTGAAGTGAAGACAGGAGTAAGACAAGACTGTCTACTATCACCCATGATATTCTTGATCGTAGTGGACTGGATCATGCAATAAACAGTGAGGAACGAGAGGAGGCGGAAACGCTGGACCGTAGAAAAGAACCTAGAAGATTTGGACTTCGCCGATGACTTATGTCTAATGTCTCGTCACACAAACTCGAAGATCTACATGCAAAAACCAACAAGTTGACAGAAGAGACAGGGCAGCAAAGACGGGACTTCCTTCAGGTGGACGTAGAGAAGACAGAGGTGATGAAGATACACAACCAACAACAACAACAAGCACCAGTCACCATTAACGGAAGAAACCTAAAGGAAGTAGTCTCACCTACCTAGGCAAGGCAGCATCGTTTCAACTACAGGTAGTGCAGATGAAGATGTCAAAGCTAGGATCGGAAAGACGGCAAGACAGGCCTTCATCAACCTGAAACCAGTGTGATCTACCCCACTCAGCATAAAAAACAAGATCCGGATTTCCAACACTAATGCCAAGTCAGTGCTTCTATATGGTTCAAAAACTTGGCGCGTCACGATAAGCATTTCCAACAAACTACAAACATTCATCAACAACTGCCCCCTACGCTCACTCGGTACTGAAGATGAGATGGCCAGAAACAATCAGCAACAAGAAACTCTGGCTGGCTGGCAACGAACCAACCAACAGCCCATCGCCCAAAAAATATCCAGAACAAAATGGAGATGGATTGGGCATACACTGAGAAGACCGTTAGGAGACATTACACGCCAGGCCAGGTGCTCAAGTGGAATCCAAAGGGGAAACAACGAGTTGGGCGTCCGAGGCGAGGGTAACATGAAGGAGATCGTATGAGGAAGAAATGAAAGCTTGTGGGCAGTCGTGGAGCCAGGTTCAAAAGACTGCAGAGAACAGAGTGCAGTGGAGACGTGCTACTAAAGCCGTATGTTCCACTAGGAACCCAAGTAACAAATATTAATAATAATGGGTCTTCGTTTTCAGCAGACATGCTTTCAAGAGATGCATGAAACTAACCGCAACCTAATACTTACTAAAAGGGTTATGTGGAGGGCACAATAAGCATTCTCTGGGTTTTGTAGTTGCGTCGTACTAATGCATTTCGGCTACCAGGTACCAATTCCTACAATGGTGATAGAAAAGAGGTTATAATTCCCTAAGCACTGTCTATAACACGAGTGTACCTCCTTCGTTGATCGTCGGTAACTCCATTCTTCTTCTTTTTTCTACATTTATTTTAATCACCATATGCCATAATTAACCTTATAACCCCAGTTTCCTCAGTCTTTTTGTCCATTGCTGATAAATTGAGATCATGAAGTTCCAACCCTTGATTTCTATACTCACACTGCAAGCAGCTTTTAATGTTCGAAACCCATGTCAAATAAGATGGGAAGTAAAACCAATGAAAGCTAAAAACCTAAAAGATGAAACTGTGATATGGTTGAACGGTATAGATGCATTCACTCTTGTTCTTCCTCAGAATACATGAACATCTTGTTAATATTTATTTCCTTGCCTTTTCTGTATATCCTGCTCCTTCGTTTTATTGTCTTTTCGCTGCTGTTGGTAATAAAGCAAGTCGTGGATAGTGTCACTGATTGTCGAACTGGTCAGTATAGTCTACGATGAGGCGTACTTGGTGTCAAGGTTGTAGCATAGGATATGCTTTCATTGCTGGTCACCTTGCAGTAAAGATAAGGAAGACTTTGTCTGAACTAGAAATAGCATGTAACGGTTAAGGAGCCGAAAGCACTAACCACAGAACGTTTTGAAAATTTTCTTTATAACATACAGAACTTTCTTACTGCTTGGTTGTATTCTACAATTCTCAATCAATCAATCAATATTAACATAGAACCAGGCATTACTGCGTAACGGTACGAGTTGCCACACCTCATATCAGTACATCAAATAAAAAGGCAGTGAGGTGCGAGATGAAGATAAGAGAATGCAGTCAAAAGAAATATAAAGTGCGAAAAGAGAGAAACGAAGAATGAGAAAGTGGTGAGATTCGGCATAGCGTCGTTAAGATGAGGATAATGTATGTATACATCTGAGCCATTGACATCGGTTCTGAGCCATATCACCTAGAGTCTCCAACTACTGGTTCTTCTTGTCCTACGGATGCCAACCACCTGGTAGGCATCGCCCCACATGGCTCAAACCATCAGTCAGAGACTTCATACATTGGTGCCATGTTTCAGTCTGGCCACCTCGGGCCTTTCTACAATTCTAGCTGTTGTCAGAGAAAACTGTGTAGGTTGATTGCGTTCGCCAATAGAGAGGATGATTAGTTCAGTCATAACAATGGAAAGTAGATATGTCTGAATGCCCTGTTAGTTAAACTTGGAGACTATATACATTTACTTCATACCTTTTTTCAGTTATTGTAGCTGTTTCTTAGTTCTGTACGGAAAGCAATATTATGCTGGTCTGCTAGGCACGGTCATACATGTAAACTTCAGTCTCGTAGGCTTCGCGTACATTTCTTGATATTTTGACTAAAAAGGTTGCTTAAACAATAAAGACAGGTACTAAGATACATTTCAAGAGCTGTGAGTGAAAAAGAAACCCAAATGAGGATGACAGACAGGAATAGAGAAAAAGACACGTGCATATGAGTTTTCGATACCAATGAATGCTTAGTCAGGTATCCTTTCGTGTTTTTACATGCATGTTTACTAGTAGTTACACCGTATTCGTTGCGAATGAAGTTTTGCTTGATACAAAATTCGGTGCTTTCGCAAGAGTTTCATATCAAATCGTTGCTTAATGGAATCTGGATTTTAACTCAGTTTCGCGGATGTTATTAGGGTGGGTAAATTACTGTCAGTTCTGGAAAAAATATGGAACTGAACTCGGATGAGTAGGCCAGTTGCTTTTACGCAGAATATCCCGATAAATTGCAAATATTTTTTAAAAAGTAGCACAAGAATTCCTATCTTTAAACAAAAGGTTTTCCTCTAGCTTAAATATGTTTACAAAAACATGCTCTGTATATCTTGAGATGATTTTAACTGTGGTTACTTCACTGTCGTAAACGGTAAGTAAAGCGGCATCGAATGTGCGCAATGTAATCGATTGGTAAGCTTGTAAAAGGCCGTAGGAGACCCTGAGATATGATGCTTATGGCGACATCTCACAATCGTGCAATACACTTGAGGTCACGCACTTCTGCGACTATCATGGATTACTTCTGAGGAAAATCTTTAAAATGCCTACTCCTGAGAGCTCCATGGTACATAGAAGTTACTGGGAAAATGCTGCTTAATTCCCTTATTTCCTCAAAGATTTTTTCATATTCTACCCCCGAATTCCCTTATTTTTGCTAACACTTTTAAAACGTCGCTGGTTATGATTACTAGTATGCAACTCGTATGAGCATACTGGTCGATAGACTTCAGGTGCACATCGATGTTCTTGTGTCGACTTGCAGAAAGCTACACACTTTCCACAGTATTCAAGGACTTCCTTTGGAGTTTTTGCAGAGCTCTAAGCACACTCTTTCAATTGGTCCGCCCTAATTCTAGCCAGCTTTCCCTGTGAAGCGAAATCTGTACATCATGACTTCAACAATTGTCGGACTTCGAAAAATTTAAGTTAAAGCTTTGATAACAACCCTAACTTCAATGATATTGGTCGAAACATGTTTTATAATGTATGGTTTAATACATGAAATTCTGGTTTAGAACTTTTACTCTTTAAATACTCAAGTTATTTCGTCTGGTTTTGAAGCTATTCAAGCACTACAGACCTTACCTACTATATGTGCGTTTACATCCTTAGTTTAACTTGTCGTATTATATTCTGTGTAACCCTGTATTACATATGGCATTTGGATACTAACTGGTTTTGAGGTTTCATGATTACTACCAGAAAACCAAACTTCAAACTTCGTGTTGTAGAATTAGCGAACTGCGGTTCCTTGGGTTCTACATCTGTCTTATTGGAATACGTTCTGAGTTTGGAATGGTCACAATTATCTTCCCGGTTCTGAAAAACCTGAAAGGATAGAGATACGATTAATTAATTAATCTGGTCTCAAGTTAGTGTTACTGCATCTGATCTGGGGAAAGCTTCTCGAGGTGTGCGTCTAGCCTCCTTTCAAAGGTATCAGGGGATGGGGCTGTAACAACTGCTGAGGGAAGGGAATTCTACAGTTTACAGACTCTAACTGCAAATGAGTTAGCACGGATCTTTGTACGTGCTCTCATGCTCTATTCTTAACGGGTGACCCCTCAAGTCGCGTTTCCGACTAAAGCTTAGAAGGGATCTGTTGGGATGGAGGGGATTATGGGCGATGTGGTACATCATGATCATATCCCCTCTGATCCTCCGGTGTTGTACTGGGTCCAGCTGAAGAGCAACTAAGCGGTCTGGGTACGGTTTGTGCCGTAACCCAATCACTTTCTTTGTGGCTCTTCTCTGTACTCGTCCTAGGATGGCTATGTCCTTTTTCAAGTATGGGGGCATTACAAGCGAACTTTTTTCTAAATGAGGACGAATGTACAGAGCATACACTGTGGTGAAAAGAGAAGGAGTTAGACACCCTAAGGTTCGCGAGAGAAACCCCAAGATTCCATAAGCCCTATTGGCTGCAAGGCGACAGTGAACAGAGGCTCCTAGTGTATCATTTAGTGTAACTCCCAGATCTTGTTCCATGTTAGAGTGACAGATATTTGTTTCACCTAGAGAGTAAGAACTGGGACTGCCTTTATGTTTGTCAACTATCATAATTCGACACTTCTTCGAGTTGAGAGGAAGCAGGTTTTCTGTAGTCCAATTAAGGATTTTCGTAAGGTCCTCTTGGAAGATCGAAATATCCGCTGGTTCCTGTATTTCCCTCCAGATCTTCAGATCATCGGCATATAATAGGTCATAAACGTCATAAAGGTCATTGCTAAAAGCAAGAAACAGTAGTGGGACCAGTATGGAACCTTGAGGCACACCACTCAGCATCGCGAACCAATCAGATAGAGAGGAGCCGACTCTAACTGACTGCACCCTGGTGTACAGATAATCTCTAAGCCAGATTAATAATTTTCCGTGTACACCCATGAGCTGGAGTTTCTTCTTTCTTATCATGATTTACCCTGTCAAAGGCCTTAGAAAAGTCAAGTAAACCAATGTGTATAGGCTTTTTCTTCTCGACAGAGAGTGTCCAGCTATTCCAAGCTATCAACAAGTTGGTGTTACATGACCTTCCTGGTAGAAAGCCATGCTGACAGTCGTTTAGGATTGATTTCTGAAGTAAGTGATCACGTAGTGAGTCATTTATGACTCTCTCCATGACCTTCGCAACTGAAGAGATCAGGGAGATTGGTCTGTAGTTGGAGGCGAGTAGTTTGTTTCCACCTTTATAAATTGGGACGACAGCCACCCGTTCAGAGGGTAACCTGCCTTCCAGAAACGAGCATTTGAAGAGGTTTGCTAGTGGGGCACACAGAACTTCAGCACACTCCTTGAGTGCTCTTGGGTGAATACCATCGATTCCTGGAGACTTATTCGGGTTCAGTTTCTTTAATATTTCCATAATTACAGAGGGTTTAAACTCTATATGATTTAGTCCCTCTGTGATACGGGTGTCCGACAGAGGCGGGGTTTTGTCTCCCAAATGACAGTTGTTTTGGAACTCATGAGCTAGTAGGTTTGCAACTTCGGAGTTGGAATAGAGAATCTCCAAACTAATGGGGTCCTGTAAACTTAGTGAACTGTTACTCTTCTGTTTCATCAACGAGTACAGTATCCCATGATTCCCCTCCAGGGTTCTACAAAGTTGTGTCTGGTGGTTTATTCTGTCATTTCTGATCCTTACTGAACATTTGTTACGGATGTCTTTATAATTTAGCCAGTCAAAAGGGCTATTAGTGCACCTCCATAGATTCCAAGACGACCGTTTACGCCGTATTAGTTTGCGCGTGCTAGACTTAAGCCAGGAGTAGAACTTGTTAGTTCTTCTTGGGATCAGAGGAGTGTTGTCTTCTATCGTCTGTAGGATTATATTCTTCAACAGACCCCATCTAGCATCAAGATCCAGTAGGTCATCGCAATTTAAGCAAGCGGAACCTTCTAGATCTTGCCGAACCTTCTCGAAATCAGTCCTCTTGTAATTCCTAACTAGAGGCTGATCGGGAACGGGTGGCTTAGATACAGAAATATTGAAGGAGATAACTGCATGGTCACTTAGGCCAAGAGGGCTGAAAACATTCAAGTTGCTTACCCCAATGAACTGATTTGTGAAAATATAATCTAGTCGGGATGCCTTACCGTCAGGCCCCCAGCGAGTACACTGGGAAACATGTTCTGTCAAGGAGTTTTCCAGTAACAATTCCCGAAAGTCTTTTAGAGCAGTAGATGGACTTTCTGTGGTAAAGAGTTGAGGAAAGTTAAAATCTCCATAATGAGGACCTGTGGGAAGTTCAGTTCCAGGGCTCCTCTAATGGACTGTATTAACATTTTATTTAGCGTGGCATCAGCTGCAGGAGGGCGGTATAAAACTCCAACTAAACACGGACCTCCGCAGCACTTAATGCTACACCAGAGGACATCTTTAATGCCAATTCTATGAGATTGAATCTCATGGACTTTTAAGGAAGGGCAGGTGTAAAGAGCAACGCCACCTCCTGGACCCTCCGGTCTATCCTTTCGGATTAGGCTGAGCTGTCCTAAACGAACTTCCTCGTCTTTTATGTTTTCTGATAGCCATGTTTCACAGAAAGCCATTATGCTAGGACTTTCCTCATCCACTAATAACCTTAACTCAGGTACCTTGGAGCGTAGGCCTCGTACATTGCTGAAGGTACAGCGAATAAGAGTATGAGGGCCGGAGGTCCCAGCAACCGGTTGAGTTAAGCATGAGTTGCCAGCCTTTAAATGGCCGGCTTTGACAAGTTTTTTGATAGGCGGTGGAACCAAGGGCTACTGTATCCACTGATCTCTTTGACTGAGAACTGGTGCCGGGTTCTTCGATCTGGGACAAGGTCGATAAATACTCTTGCTCATCGTCCAGCCGTTCTACCGTTAGGTGTGCGTTGGCCAACGGTAAGCGCTTGAATCGCTCTCAGTCTGCCTTTGTTCCCTGGGTCTGCACTCGCTTATCTTTATTTCTCTAGGGAATGTATCAGATACATTATACCAGGATTCCAAGGTAGTTCTAACCATGTCCGGAGAGTCAAGGGTTACTTGGAGTAGCCTGGGAGTACGTATAGTCGAGAGGTGAGCCGGTCTTGGAAGACGATTAATTCTTTCGCCCTCACATCGATTTGGAGTTTGCTGACAATATATCTCCACTGATTTATGTCGTGGATAAGTTCGGCAGTATCGGTACCCGAACATTCGGGAATCCCGTGTATAATTACCGAGCAGCATAACTCTTGAGAGTGAATCTTCTTGCTGTTGCGAAGAAGTTCTCTCACTGACCAGGGTCTATCAGGCCTAATCCTGACGTCAGACAGTTTACGTTTCACCAACTGATGACCTTTCAGAAGGATGTGTTCGGACTGACGTGTACTATCAAGGGATACTCTTAAAGGTCTAGGAGAGCCTTTGGGGGAGAACTTACTACGCGCTAGGCGTTGAAGAGATGGACTGCAGGGAGAGGTTCCTAGGAGTTTGCAAACACTCTTCCATTGGTCAAGGTCATGTTCTTCACGATCAGTCAATAGGGAGGAGCCACTTTCCTGAACGTTGAAGAGTATGAGTGATCTAAGATTGAGGTTATGGTCTGTCTTTTGGAGCTTATTCCAACCTGTGAATACAGACTCAGATTTCTGATGAGCCTTTTGCGAGTGACTCGGAAGACCTGAGGTGCCAGCTGTGGGAGTTTCCTTGATGATTGATAGAGGCTGGTGGTGAAATGCATGCGGCTTCCGCCCTGAGTTACAGGTGGTGGGAGCAAGATCTGCTTTTTTCGGAACGTTTTTCGCCTGAGTAGGAGGGGCAATGTTCAGCTTATGGTTCGGCTTCTCATTAGGCTGAATAGTCGTTACTCTGTCAGACTTACGATCGTTACTTAATGTTCCGTTTCTAACTGAACTGACCTGCCTACATTTCTTCAGACCTTTCTTTCGGCGCTTATCAGGTGTGAGATTCCCATTCTTCACTGAGGGGATCAGTTCCAAAGGCATGCTAACGGGGAGACAGTCCGTGACAGTGATGAATTCGCTACTTCCCTTACTGCTAACTTGAGGGATCTTTTTATGGCCATAAGACTTCTTTAGATTGAGGCTGGTTTGTGTAGAGATCTCAGCCGTAAGGTGATCGGAGTTCTGTCTCACTAGCTCTAGGCCTATTTGGTACTTACTTTTGGACCTACAACATGGATAAAAATACCAATCGCCATCAAAAGGGCTATAAGCAGTGCTTCATAATAACCGATCGTATCTACAAACACGTTCGTCACTACAGTGGTTATACCAGTAATACTCCAAACTTATAAAACGACTACTTTTTAGCATTTACTAGGAACACTAATCCAAGCTTGCGCATATCCAAAAGACTACAATTTCTGTGATTACGACTAATTCTAACGGTTTCTCAGTCACACTGATGACTATTAAAACGAAGAAAATGCTGATAATAGTGGCATTTGGTTCACACAACTGGTTACATGAATTACAGTTATGCGGAAATATATAAATTTGCCAGTCCTGAACAACCACTAAACGGCCTGGAACACACCTACAAGGAAACGAGCGTTTGCTTGTAATTTTTAGTACAAAAATGAAATGAAATTACAGTGGACGTTTTTCTAATTAATGTTTAGGGACTTGGCCATGATTTATATCGCTATTTTCCCACTGAACGTGAGATTAAGTAGTATTAAGATATTCAATCATTCGGCTACATGAAAATGAAGTATGATATGGAGGCAGATGAACCTACAAATAGTCGCCTACCATCGCTTTGCAGAAGCGTTTGAGAATTGAAGCTACAGAATGTACAGAAGACGGCTTCATGACATTGGATATGAGTTCCACTTCAGAGTACAAAACTGTAAAGGTAAGTCATAAGCAGCGAACAAACAGTGAAAAGATGCCCTTTGCAACGCCAGCACTACTTCATGATTTATTGGGTACTCCAAAGAGACTTATGATTGGGTAAGGCGTAGAGAGTTGAGACAAGTTTTAGGGTGAATTATCTGATCGCAGTGTATCCTAGTTTAAAGCTCTTGTCCATAATTTCATACTAATGGGACATACAGTCTTATGGAAAAACCCTTCGGGATAGGTACACCTAAGTGGGAAATGATTTCCTCCAAACCGATCTAGATGTCTTCGCTCAGAATCTTCCCAAGCCTACTCATAACCAGCGATATCCCTGCAATAGGTCCAAACCTTCCAGAAACGAGTGCAATTACATCTAACTAGATTGGTAATTTCAGAGTTTATAGGTGGTAGCTCAGGGACATGGACATTCTGTAGTTACACCAAAGTCACGACAAAGTCATCAATCTTGAGAACTGCATAGACACATATTCTCATCATATTCTGACCAAGTTACCATTAAATTATTCACCTTGACGCCACTTACAAAACCACCTCACAAGCGGTACTCATTTTTTCATGCTTCTGTTAAACAACAACAGCCTTAACCCACATTCAGACTTCTGTCTTAGAATAAGAAAGTCGAAATAGTGTTTCATCCCTTCTTTTAACGAATTTCAACATTACTGGGCTCGGCTCAAATGAATCGAGCAACATACAACATCAATTGTGCGAGAAGAGGAAATTTGTGGTTTTTGAGCTCCCACTTCTAGGTCCTGAGGCTCGGTTCTTTTTGTTCGGTTGTACTCCTTCGATGGTCATAGAAGTCTTCGCGTTTTTCTTGCTTACAGCTTTGGAGGTAGTGATTGTCTGTTTGTAGGTATTTTATTTGTAAATTGTAGCTCGTTTTATTTTGGGGGAGGGGGAAGGGCAACGGAGCTGCTGGTAAAATTACCTTTTGTAATTCCCGTTTTTGTGAGTTTCTGCAAGTGATTGTTAAGCGTTGCTTGAAAAGTGCTAGAAGTAGGGTGAGTGGAGAATGAGAAAAGGAGGAGTAAGTATTTATGGAAAGATAAGCGCTATTGGTAATAAGGGATGCGTCTTATGGCAGATACTAGGGTTGGGAAAGCATGTCATCAGTCGCTACCGGCGAATACTCCTGTTAAGCCATTTGAGCTCATGTACTCATTCAGTAGTCGTTTGAACGAGTCATCTGCTGTAGCTGTGGCTACCTCCTTCGGCATAGGGCAGATACTCTGTGGGAGAAGTTGGATCTCACTCTCGTCTTCGCCCTACGGTGGGGTCTGCGAGTGAGGTTCCCACGGAACCGTTTTTTTCGGACCAATAACCCTGGCCTATTTTGGTGCTTCACTTGGTGAATGATCTTGTGGGCTGTTATCAGGTCACCTGGTTTCCTTTGAAAGCTTAATGGGAACAAGTTGAGTTGTCTAAGGCGTTGTGCACATGTTTTACCTCTTAATCCGATAGTCAGCCTTATCGCCTTTCTCTGTACCTTCCCAAGAGTATTTGGGTCTCTCTTTAGCAGTGGGGGTCTATCGTGTTGAACACCTCTGGGTGTGGTCTAGCATAGGCTTTAACTACCATGAGGAATAATTTTGAGGTTGATGACCAAGCAGCCCCCTTAGAAAGTGCACGATGGCGTTCGCCTCTGCTGCAATTCACCTGCAGTTTTCACCAGTATCCAGTGTGTCAGAAAAGTTTAGTCTTAGGTCCTTCTCTATGGATACCTCGGTGATCCCACACTTATAATAGTGCACCTGATTTTTATCGCCTGGTGAGCGAAGGTACATCACCTTGCATTTCCCAAGGTTAAGACTTGCAGCAGGTCTTTCTGGAGTATCCTAGGATCCTCTTCTCTACCCATTGCCCTCCATATTTTGATGTCGTCAGAAATGGGGGATGGACAAGGAGATTTAAACGGGAAAATCATTTATGTGTGATAACAATAGGAGTGGCCCAAGGACCACTTCTGGAAGGATTCCTGTTCTTTCTTTCCGTTAAGCCGATCAAATTCTGTTTACTTTAGTAAAGAAAACTCTGTCCCCTGGATATGCTGTAGCCCATGCCATGAGTGGTTCGGTGATAACAACTTCTGCAAGTTTAGGGAGCGTGATGCAGTGTGGGACGTTATAGAAAGCCTCTGCCGAGCCCAGGAAGATAACGTGAAGTGATTGCTTGTTATCGCATCTAGTGGCCCAGTCATTCCAAGTGGTCATCAGGTTTGTGGCACATGACCGCCCGATTCTCAAGCCACGTTGGATAGGACGGCCGATGTTGTTTCCGTTCAGGCAGCCCCATACAGCATCTGCAACCAGGCTTTCTAGCACCTTGGAAAGTATGGGAAGTAATGCCATTGTTCCGTAGTTGCACGGGTTCTTTCGGTCTCCTCACCTGGGCACTGATGAGGAGATGGTGCGTTTCCATCCTTTGAGGAGCTGACTTGCTTCTAAGGAGTGCGTGGACAGGTTGCCCATACGTATTCCTAGTACTTCGGCACAGTTGCGTAGGACCACCGGCCTTATGTGGTCAAAACCAAGAGATTTATCTATTCTGGGTGCCGAAAGTTTCGAAAATACTCCGTTTGACGAAATCTTTACGTTCATCAGCTTTCAGCGACAGTCCTGGAACTTCGTTACACTAATAGACGTTGATAGTGGTTGCATTACTGGGTTGAGCTGCTCATCAACTCACCCGTTCAACAGTCCTGCCATCTAGCTGTTGCTCAAAGGTTCTCCGGCCGGCCCCGTGATCAGGTTTAAACCCTTGTTCTTCGGTTGGCGTCGTGACATAAAGTGATATAGACATTTCGGGTTGTAACTTAACTGTTTGACCAAGTTACTCTGATATGCATATCGTCATTGGGAGCTCTTATATTACATAAGTCGTATCATGTCCTGCATTTAAAAAGGTCTGATTCATTGTGTGATGTTCACCAGATACCATGCCCTCTTCTTGCTCTGTATTTGCATTTGGCTTGCCCGAGTTACCCAGGACCATTTTAGAAATGGCCGTCTGGTTAATTTCGGAACACTCTTTTCTGTATCGCTTCATCGGGAGGTCATCCGCCAAAAGAAGGAACGGGAGTGGACTCAGAATCGCTCCTTGTGGTGCACCAGATGATAATGTCTTCCAGAGTGAGCCAACCTTGCTGACTTTTGTGCGGAATTCTCTGTTATCCAAGTAGTTCCACGGCCAGGAGCGCACTTGACCGTTAATGCCCAACCTTGATATTTTGCGAGTGAGAATGGTGTGCGGGGCTGTGTCAAACACCTTAGCAATGTCTAGGAAAGTCGCATGAATAGGGGATTGGAGGTCCTAGCATGCCGCCCGGTTGCCACCGGCTGCCACTGGCTGCCAAGGGATTTGAGGCACGGGATCTACACTCTCAGAGATCGTGAGCACCACTCAGTGCTGCCCCATTGTCCAAGTACTCGCTGAGACATTCGTCAACCGGGCTTCCCATTACTTTTGACATCTCTGGTAGAAGTGCTATGCGTCGGCGGTGCCCAGTCCACAAAGAAGAGAGGTGAGAGTATTGTCGAGAGGGCACAAGGAGGGGTGACATGGTTAGTGGGCAAACCAACAGGTGAAACGTATTATCAGTACCTTGGATAAACAAACCTACTCACTCTGAGCCATCGAAGGAAAAGACGCGACCTAACAACAGCTCTCACTAGGTGCATCGCCACAACGGGACAACATTATCGGTCCGAAACCAACAGTCCTGCAAGAACTCCACTTGCGTTTCCCACCACATGGCAGGAGCATGAGAGAGATCCAACCTCCTGCAAAACAGAGTATGTCCCTTGTAAAGCGTCCTGAGAAAGTTGGCCATAGCTACACCAGCAGACCGCTGCAAATGACTCCTGGATAAGTGCTTGTGCCCTACCAGGGACATTCGCCGGTAACAACTGAAGATATGATCATCCATCTCAGCATTCCCCAACCTATTCGCTCTCCTTTTCATCGAAGGCTATATCATCCTAGCATACAGCTCAAACAGTCTGCCTGTAAAATCTTCCGCAGGGGGACAGCAGAGAAGGAAAAGGAAGTCCCTGACCACAGCCCCTGGCCAAAGTGATGGTTGTCACGCGCGCTGTCTCAGTGTAGCCAAAAGAGAAGTGGCTCTTGAGTGTAACGTCTACAGCAAGTTGGTTTACTGTCAGCGTAATAAGGAGGTACTAGATGAACATTACGCCTTCACGGTGCGTGACGCGTGCACGTAGTTCTGACATGTAACTTATGCTGTATGAAATATATCATAATTATCATATCTGGTCACAATGTCGTTTAAGGCCACTGCTCTTTACAGGTTCGCTCAGGGGGGTCGTAAAGGACACTTCAGTGGTTACACAAATCCAGGCACCCGCACAAACCGCCACCACAGTGTCAGCATCGTTTCTCGAACAGTCGCGCGTATGAACAGTCCAAAAATAGCCACAGGCCGACCAGCAGTGAGATCAAACACATTAACCCGAAACTCTGAAGTCGTTCTGACAGATACTTTCTCTGTGTGTCGGGAAAAATGGGTTACAGTGGAAAAAAGGCACACTCTTCCCATGAAACCCTACCCACAGTACACGATAATGTGGATGTCAGTGACAGATCAAATTCCATTACCTTATTTAATAATAATAATAATTTATTCTTGCAAATACGAGCGCACACTAGTCTACAGGCGTGATTATATACTCAAACCAGTTTCACAATTATGGCCGGCACAGTGTCATTGCCTAGGGATAATCGGAGAGTTTATATAAATAGAATGAATGTACAGAACGGAAAAGGATGGCGCATATCCAAGGTTTCTACACATGACAGTTTTTCGTGAGGATGAATCGCTTTTGCATTTCATGCAACATAACAGTTACAGTTTGACCGCCTAGAAAGTTCGTTGTATACGCAATCACTGACAAGCATAACGTTACGGTGTTAGGAAGTAGTTAAGTGTTTTAGGATGAAACATTTTTTTATGTATCTGACCTAGTGCAAGGTGGAGATAAATATAGTTTCTTAGCAGTCGTTCAAGCAGGTAAGATATCAGTTTCCCCGTGCTTGATTCCAAAGCAAGCATCTGCAGAAGAGAAGTGAAAGGAGAAGGAGAAAGACGAGAGAACACAACAGGAGGTGGCCGAAAAAATTTGGTAAGAGTATCTAATGAAGACTGCAAAAATTGCAGCCAACGGATTATCCCACAAAAAGCAATAGTTATGATATTTTTGTAGGTCACGCCATGTTATTATTCAGATGGCAGTAATAATGTTTTGTAATAGGTTTGCACATTAGCACTCAGTCTTAGTGAGGTTTACCACATACGCGCTAGTGTAAAACGTGCGTACGGTGTGTAGAAACAACTGTTCACGGACATCTTAAAATTATAGCTCACATTGAATAAGCCTTAGATTGTATCGTAATTGGGCGTGAATGGAATAGATTTAAGAGTCGGATGAGGAAGCAGTTGGCGTTAGGATGGTAGCGTGAAAATTATTGAGGAAGTTTACGAAATGAAGTCAACTGTAAGGTGGAGGTGGGAAAGTATTCACTGGTGTTTGTAGATACAAACTCCATCAGTGATTTATGGGTAGAAAACTCAAGCGGTAGGCAGTTATGTTTAATCGGCACTTGCAACGCATGTTCACATTGTACTCACGTATGCACTTAGACGCCTGGTAAAGGTAGCAGCCTCATACCACGTACTCGGATCATGAGACAGTCAATATTACTTCGTAGATCCGGCTGTCCGAGAGCTTTTTCACTAGGAAATTTGTCTTTTTTAAGACAGGGCTTTTTTCATGTTCCATTAACATCCCCGTGTGTCACAGTAGTCTCCTCAAGGAAGGAGCACCACCTGACAAACAGCAATAGGAAACGGTATGCACCGAACCAGGACCAAGGAGCTCAGAAACAAAGCTATGAGAGCCCTACAAAGGCAAATGTTCACCTTAAGTGAAGCCTCCGCCAGTGAGAGAGACCATGAGTTCGGCTGAGGGGGCTGAAGGATTCCGGCCACTGTCACATGCACTGCCCATCAACCGGTCATCCGGCATTAGGGCCGGACCAGACCTGATACTGCAGGCAAGAAAAATATCTCAGGAAGCGCTCCACACGCTGAAACCAACAATGACGGCTGTCTACGTCATACCAAAACCAACGGCCGGCACATTAGCAGAGAAGCATGCTTATGACGCCCGACAGTGTCAGCGGTTATCGGCAGGGTTAGGATAGGTGAGATAGCAGCGGCAGCAGTCTGCGGACTTCCACTTCCCTCACATCTGACAACAATGGCATCGCCCAGGTTGATGGTTAGTAACTTCCGGCGTCAAGAACTTCCTACCTAAGCGCTGCAAACCTGGTACATAGTTGAAGATAATATCATCGGGAACGTTCACTGTTGTGATATCAGGTTCAGAACAGCGTGACAGCGGCAGACAACACCCTTGTTTGATGGTGGGGTCAGCATTGCCGTTAATAGATAAGGCGTTCAAAGTGGTCTTGACCCTCTATATATATGTTTCATACAACATGGGTTACATGAATACAGACCAGTTTACAGGTTTGGTCATTTTGGTGATGAGAAATGACCACTGTGTACAATGTCAAGCCATAAATTAGATACCGTTATTCATGGCATATAAGAGGTGTGTTGAAGCAGGCTCAGTTCAAAATTAGGAATCATCCGGTTATTGCTTGAATCTTCCAATATTCTTGAAGGTGGGGCCGCATCACAGTCATGATATTGGGGTGTGCGCGTTCGTCATAAGGTTTTGATGGCTTGGTGCACACCGACAAATGCGACTTCTAGGATTCTACTCGAATGCAGGACTGGTTAGGTAAACCCGAAAAGTGAACAACAAAAGCGAGCAGCAGGCGAGATTCGAAACTGGAGCACAAAAATGTGCAGGAGTAGATCAACCATGATACATCTGGGTGAGTTCTTTGTCCTGACTGCAAAACTTACTTGAAGAAGTGTCCAAAACTGACTGTTTAGAGATAAACTTAGGTGGAAGAAGATTAAAGTATGCATTACAGTAATGAAAATCAGTCTGAAGCCGAAGATATCACTACAAATAGAGAGATTAGGGGATCCTGGACCAGGTATTCACTTATTATAAACCTGCGTACAAACGTTTGATGAAGTCACAGTGCCCTCTTGAGTCGTGCGTTACAGCTTTTGTGCTTTCCTCGTGCTTTTGGATTTTGGCAATCTGACTACAATTTAGTCACAGTTTTCGCCTGCAAATTGAAGCCTCTAAACATATACGTTATCCGCTAACTGCTTCTGTCATTTTCTCCGCAACTATTGGTTGCGTATCTCTGGTTTTCATCAATACGTGAACTTCAGTGTCCTTCGCCATTTGACGGGAAGTTGTAGCATCTTGCCGCTTTATCTATCAGTTTACTGCAAAAGTTGAGGTTGCCAGACAACAAATAACTTTAATCTGTGTTGCAGATAAGTCTCTAATCTTGCTGTTTTATTGTCAGACAATAAGTTTTTGTTTCTTTATGTATGTGCGTTGTAGCCTTAAAATGAGTAACGTTATTGCTGCCGTAAAGAAATCAATCCATAAAGCTAAGAGATCAAAAGTTTCGAATCCGTCACTAGGGACTGAAAATGACTTTGTTATTGATGGTCCTTCCGTCGATCTGTTTGACGTCATTATTATTTTTATTATTAGTCCCTTGGGTTCCTAGTGGAACACAGGGCTTCAGTAGCACGTCTCCAGCGACCTCTGTTCTCTGAGATCTTTTGAACCTGGTTCCACGACAGCCCAGAAGCCCTCATTTCCTCCTCGCGCGACCTCCTCCATGTCACCCTCGGACACTCAACTCGTCACTTCCCATGGGGATTCCACTCGAGTACCTGGCCTGACGTGTGATGTCCCCAGTCGGCTTTCTCAGTGTATGCCCAATCCATCTCCACTTCCTTCTACATATTTGTTGAGCGATAGATTCTTGGTTGGTTCGTTCCCAGAGCTCCTTGTTGCTTATTCTTTCTGGCAATCCATCTGATCTTCAGTAGCGAGCGTAAGCAGTTATTGATGAATGTCTGTAGTTTATTGGGAATGCCTTTCGTAACGTGCCAAGTCTCTGAACTATACAGAAGCACTGACTTGACGTTGGTGTTGAAAATCCGTATCTTGTTCCGCATGCTGAGTGCAGAAGATCTCCACACTGGTTTCAGGCTAATGAACGCCTATCTTGCTTTTCCGATTCTGACTTTGACATCCTCGTCTGTGCCTGTGCCACCTGTAGTTGAAACAGTGCTTCCTAGATAGGTGAAGGAGGTTACCTCCTTTAAGTTCCACCCGTTGATGGTGACTGTAGTGTGTTGTTGTTGGTGGTGGTGGTGCGGTATCTTCATCACTTCTATCTTCTCTATATTCACCTGAAGTCCGGTCTTCGCTGCCTCTTCTGCCAACTTGTTAGTTTTCACCTGTAGGTCTTCAAGTTTGTGTAACATCAGGCACAAGCCATCGGAGAAATCCAAGTCTTCTAGGTTCTTTTCCGCAGTCCAGCGTATCCCCCTCTTCTCACAGCTCCTCACTGTTTGCTGCATGATCCGGTCCAGTCCGCTTCAATCAGGAATATCATGGGGGATAGTAGGCAACCTCGTTTCACTCCTGTCTTCACTTCAAAAGCATCACTGAGCTTCCCATTGTGAATTACTTGGCATGTGGCATCTTCATAAAGTTGTTGAATGAGGTGGATAAAGGTGTACTGTACTCCGTAGTAATGAAGCAGTTTCCAAATTACTTCTCGGTCGACTCTGTCAAAGGCCTTTTCAAGATCGATGAAGTTGAGGTGTAGGGTTGACTGCTATTATATACTCTGTTCTATGATGATGTTTAGTGTAGCGTTGCAATTTGCTTTGCACATGATTTGTACTTCCTGAAGCCTGCCTGTTCCGGTCGTAGTTTTGAATCCAGTGCATCCTTTAGCCTCTCCAGGATGATGCGGCTTAATATTTTGCTTGCACTGGGTGGACAGGAGAGTGATTCCGCGTCAGTTCCTGAAAACACTGAGGTCTATTTTCTTCGGCAGTTTGACAAGGTAACCCTTCTTCCAATCAATGGCCAGGTACCTTCTCTTCCTTCCACACCTTCTGCAATAGTGGTGTGGTATGAGCATGTCCGCTGTTGTCTCTGCGTCTGTTCTAAGTGCTTCTAGTGGGATCCCATCTGGTCCTGATGCTTTCCCGCATTTCAGTAGCTTTATGGCGTTCAGGACTTCCATTTTCGTTGGAGGATTCATGTTCACTTGTAGTTCAGCGGCTGTAGATGGTATTTCTAGACGAAGTGCAGGTGGTGGTGGTGGTGGTCGATTCAAGAGCTTCTTGAAATGGTGGGCCCATTGTTTCCTTTGTTTCTCTTCTTTCGTAATTAAATTTCCGTCATCATCTTTTATTGGCTTCGTCTGCGTTGATCTCCTCCCAGATAGCAACCTGGTTATTTGATACAATGTCGTCAGGTCTCTCTCTATCTTGCCTACCTGCAGCCTGTTCTGCTTCACTTGCCAGTGCTTCGTAGAAGTGTCTTTTGTCTTTCCGTGCACTCTTCTTCACTTCTTTGTCCAATGTTTTATACATTGTGCTCAATTCCTCTTGTCGTTGAGCATCCTTGCACTGGTTTATCTTCTGCTTCACCATCCTCCTCTCCTCTATAAGCTTCCAGGTATCCGTCGAGATCCATTCCTTGTCTTCTTCCTTCCTAATACGGTTGTGCAGGTTTCTTTCCACATAGCTTTCAAGGACTTCCAGTGTTCTTCCACACAGGTTTCTTCAAGGATGTTGCTCGATGTCTCCCGTTTTGTCCTGATGGCGGCCATGAAGATTTCTTTTGTAGTTTCATCCTTCAGTTTCCGAGTGTTGTACTTGAACTGTGGTCTATCACCAGCTTCCTTGAAGGCTTTCAACTTGATTTGGAAGGTGGGTTCCTTGCACTAGATAGTGTGTAGTCTGAACCTACATCTGTTCTTCTTCTTGCCCTTGTGTCAAGTAGACTGCGTCTCCCCTTCTTGAGATTGAGATAAAGTTGATTTGATTTTTAGTATGTCCATCTGGTGAAATCAACATCGCTTTGTGGATATCTTTGTGCTTGAACACACTGCCTCCAATCACCAAATCGTTGAATGCACAGAATTCTGCAAACAATTCTCCATTCTCGTTCATTTCACCTAGCGCCTTTCGACCCATGGTTAGTTCTCTTCCTGTGTTGTCCCCTCCCAGTTTGGCATTCATGTCACCCATTAGAATTTTGATATCGCCAACTGGCATCTTGTCCAGTGTTGATTGCAGTTGTCTGTAGAATTCCACCTTTTTCTCTTCATCTGCATTATTTGTAGGTGCATGGCATTGTATGATTGTGACCTTCCTTCCTTTTGAGTTGAATCTTGCTGTCATGATCCTGGAGGAGATCGGTCCCCACTGCATGAGAGCCTTCAATGCTGTTGGGGACATCATGATAGCCACTCCCTCAGTGTGCTCGTGGTTGTCGTCTGGGTGACAATATCGGAGTAGATCATTGATTCTCCAGTTGATAGTTTGGAGAGTCCACTCCCATTCCATCTGCTTTTGCAAATTCCAAGCACTTCGATGTGATACCTTCTCATCTCTTTTGCAATCTGGGTTGCCTTGCTGGGTTCAAATATGGTGCGGACATTCCATGTCCCCACGTTTACTTTCGCTTTCATCGAGAGAAGACACATCGGCCAATTGGCTTCCCGAAGGCTTTCACCAACTGGCGTCATTTCGCCCCTCCGATTCCAGCGAGGAATAATTTTGTTTTTATTTTTTATGTATCGTTTGTGCTTTGAAGTTTGTTTAGCGGTTAGATTTGTTTTACGGGGTAGGGTTGCTAGCCCTATGCCCAACCTTCCCTGTTTACCCGGGCTTAGGACCGGCTGTCAACTAGTGAACTAGTTAACCAGGCGAGGTTCATATACTGGTGTTATTGCGAACAAGCGTAATACTGTTGGCAAAAGTAAAGCGGTTGCTGATCTTCAGCGTAAACTAGACTGTCTCACGCCTCTGATTCTTCCACTCAACCCTACAACGGACTAATAAGTGAATAACCCCATCAAGTGTGAAACATCGGTGAACCTTGTAGCCACTGAAACCATCAAACGATTGACTTCGTCGCACAACTCCATCGTCCTCAATGTCCCTGATAGTTTTCCATTAAAAAACGCGCTGAAAGTGATCTCCCCCAAGCTTGTGGTTTGCATGAATCTGTTCGCCCAGTCCGGCGCCTTACGCAGACGACTGGTAAATACCCCTGTCCAATATTACTCCACTTCAGCTCACTCCTTGATGCGAGACACTTTTGTGGTCCACAGAAATCTGTAAGATTCTTAAGAAGCTGTGAGAGTGTTAGAGTACTTTCAGATTCTGCCCCCTGTAAACGACGGAAACGTGGTTCGAAACCTTGTGAGGTCCCCCTGGAAGCTTCATCAGAACCAATGGCTACCCGAAGCATACTGGCGCATGGAAGTCAGCTCCTCACACCAGGCGGCATTGTAAGTGTAGATGGGAAAAGGCCGACCGAACATATTGCTGCAGGTACACCAGTTGCTACTGTTTCACCATCCAACATGGTGGTAAACACCGAAACTGAGGGTCAAATCTCCGCCAGTTATGCAGATTTATTCTCAGATGATATTGATATGGATGGCAACGGTAATGGTACATCTGATATGCACCTGATTCCCTTGAGTTTACCGACGAAACCTGCATCCCCCAGGTGCAGTTACGCAGGTAAGCCTTTACCGCTCTCAAATACCATGTTGACCTCTGGGTGTATTGACAATGCACGGTCACAAAGTGCCATGTTTCGAAAATCTAAACCCAAAAGTCCTAGTTCGAGTGTACAGCCAAAGCCAATGGCACAGAAACGTTTTGGCCAGCCCTTAAGTAATTATATTCAGACTGTTAAACCTAATGGTTATAACGTCATTCAGAGAGTGACACCGTTTCCTTACGCAGACACATTCATGACGTCCCCCGATACGATACCAAGTACTATGGCACCCTCACCAACCAACAGAAGGGTAGGATTCACACACCAAGGTGGTAAAAAGAAGGGGGACATGCGTCAGAATGTTCGGAACCCAAATGCCTCCCATAGTCATGGAGAAAAGGGCTACAGGAGAAACCACAGGTTTGTATCTTCACACCCATCTACGCAATGTTCAAGTTCAATTTATGCTCGCCCCAGTACAACGACATCACCTCCCAATTGGAGGCTTGCTGTTAAGATGCGGCCTGTGATAATGGCTCCCCAACATAACGCACCCTACCCCTTCCCATGCGGAAGTGAAACCACAGATTTAGTCGGTTCATTTCCGCAGACACCCATACCCAGGGCTCATTCTGAAAACCCAAATTTTCGCGGACTTCAAAGACTATTAGCACCTTGTGCTGTTCAGATGATGACGCTGTCGAATCACCTACTCTCCATCCTAACTCATAACCACTATAGTGACAGGGAAGATGTTACGCCAACTTGCCATCCTCCCGGCTCATATACGGTGGGTCGACACCTAACACAATGAAGGATACTGGTAGTAACCTAATAGTATCTCATTCCCCTATTGTGTCCCCGAAATTAAATTCTACCCCATGTTTCTCACCACTACAGTTTTAACTAACCTGCGAGAAAATACTTTCCGAAAACAGGTTTAAGTACTACTGCCTATCCAATTCCTTAACCTTCTGTCTGATTAACGCCCGTTTCACATGCAATAAAATAAGTGATATCACCATGTTGTAGACCATGTCTAACCCCTGCCTAATGTTTATCATTGAAGCTTGGTGCACTCCAGACACTCCTGATAGTGATGTCTCTGTCGACAATTATACTCTGTTTGGGGGAGATAGATATAATGGTGGAGGTGGTGGTTGCATCATCTATATCCGGTCCGACATTGCTGCGACAAATTGTCTTAATTCAGAACTCAATTCGCTCAGTTACTCAGTGTGGGTTGCGGCGAAGTTTCCAAATGCTATAACTATCCTCTTAGGGTGTATCCGCCGTCCCCCTCGCTCAACTGTAGATTATGATGACAGGCTTGCAGAAGTGTTCACCCATGTAACAACACTACTCCACTCCATGAAATTTATATGCGGTGACCTTAATATGCCTGACATCAAGTGGCAGATATTTACCTCTCCTAGGCGGTTTGGTAATTTTATTGATCAGCTGTATTCTGGAGGGTGGCACCAACATGTAATGCAACCAACTAGACATAATAGCATACTTGACCTAGTTTCCACGAGTGGATTATTGCCTTTCACTCTTCAGATTGGTCCAGAATTCCGGGCAGTGATCACAGAGTAGTGTTTGGTGACTTCCGACTATTCCCCAGAAATGCGTTAGCTCCCAGGTCAAAAACAACCACAGTTAGACGATATAAAAATACCATCTGGGAAGAGATACAATACATGTTGCGATGCTTAGACTGGGATTCTTGTTTCACCAGTAGCTCAACCCATGCACTGAGTGACATCTTCTACACCTCCATGAGTGCAATTCACGATCATATTGCTCCGGAGGTATCAGTATTAATTAGAAAGCCGAAAGTGAATTTCATCCCTGAAAATGCACGTACCAGCATGCGCAGACATACCGGAAATTTCCATCGATCTAATGACTTTTCATCCCTTGTCTCATTCAAAATTGCTCATGAGAACTTCAAATCAAATAGGTTACTGAGACCAACCAAGCAAGAAACCAGCTGCAACGCACAAACTGGCAATGCTCAATCATTAGTGAGAATTCTACAATCCCGTGCAAACTTACCTAGAGTTATTCCCAGTAGTCTGATCATTGGCGGGGACATTCTTTATGATGGTCCAGGTAAGATCTGTGAGCTGTTTAGTGAACATTATGCAAGCTGCTTCACGCACGAAGATAGTGTACTAAACATACAATTGCCCATTCCACCACACCACTCGTTAAGTAATGCTTCCTTTACACAGAGAAAGATAGATGGTGCAGTTGCTTCACTAAATGACTCGTATGCTGCCGGACCCGATGGGGCCCCGTCTGTTCTCCTTAAGAGGGGTGGTGAAGACATACCACTGATCCTCACGAGGCTATTCTCAGTATCCCTTACTGGGGCATGCTACCCCGACCTCTGGAAGCTGTCATACATATCTCCCAAGCATAAATCTGGGCCGACGTCAGATATTCAAAATTGTCGTCTCATAAATATTGCATCTGCAGTCTCCCATATCATGAAGAAGGTGGTTGTGCAAGAAATCACTGATCATGCGGCTGTGCATCAGCTAATTCCCCTTGTGCAGCATGGTTTCTTAAAATGTCGTTCATGTAGTACTCGCGCACTGGATTATCTTAGGGAGGTCACCTGCAGACGAGATGAAGTTCTTTCCGTGACTGCTCTATTTTTTGACTTCAAAAAGGCATTTGATAGAGTGTCTCATAATCGGTTAGTTCTGAAGTTTCAATCATTTGGAATTAGTGACCCTTTATTATCGTGGATAAGCTCACTCCCTAGACGGAGTACTCAAACAGTAAAGTTCAGTCACACCTATTCCTCCCCACAGCGTATTTCCAGTGGCGTCACTCAGGGTAGTGCGTTGGGGCCCTTAATCTGCCTCTTTTACATAAATGATATTTCCAACGTGATAAAATATGGTAGAGCCTACCCGTTTGCTGACGACTTCAAAATTGTGTATAGCTTTCCCCACTCGCCACTATGTGAGGGTTTTAATAGAATCCAGGAAGACCTGACGTATCTGTTCCCTTGGAGTGAAACATGGCAACTTCCACCTAACTCTAGTAAACGCGGAATTCTCCGTTTCAGTATCAGTTTCCTCTTGGCTATTCTGTGCTGCAATCTTATAACTCAGTATGTGATTTGAGTATTAGGTATTCTCAAACTTAACGTCTACGGAATATGCCCAGTCACTTGCCCCCAAGTGTCGGCGCTCAGTTGGCCTCTTGCTTAAACACGTTAATGCCACTGAGGCCAGACTGCTTTCATTCAAGGTAATGATCCACCCAGTACTTGAATATGGCACAATCATCTTCAGCAATATTTTGTTTCGGATAGGATACACATTGGGAATATTCCAAGAAAGTTTTCCCATTATGAACTGGGCCGTCACGAATAGCTTGATTATGAGGGAAGGTGTAAGAAACTGAAAATTGACCCGCTTGGCTAAGACGCCTTAAGCTTAACCTTAACCTATTTTTCCGCCTTTTGCATAGCATCACTCATGCCTGTTGTGCTCCTACTTTTAAGCCTATGTCCTCATACAGTCTGCTCAGTTGTGAGTGTGCTGTTCCTGTCGGAAAGCACCGCCTTAAACTTAGGTCGCGATCCTTTATGTTGTAGCACAGCAAGTTATGGAATAAGCTTTCACATTTTATTCGCTTTTGGACGTCCCTGTTTCAGTTTCAACGTCTACTCAACGAATTCCTTCTTTCCACGGAAATCTGTAAGTTTCTTGACATTCATGTTATATCCACAAATACGAAGCATGATGGAGCAATCGGCACATAACAATGGTCAAGCCATCGCTTCCACTGTGAACGTACTCAGACCTCTAGATGCAAGAATCCGTTTTATTACGGCCCTTCAGTTCCTTTAATGCAGGTGGCTCTACGATTACATACAAGGGTGTGAATGCTGGCTCCTCTCCGTATAATGAACTTAAAGAATGCTGTTTGCCTCTCAAAGCCACCACGGTACACCCCCCCCCGAATAAAAGACTCAAGAACCTTATAATGGAAGGACCGTGTAGTTGACTTCACATATATACATGAAAATGTACATAAAGCCCGAACATTTAAAAAAAGGATAGGGACTTCTCTCTTCTCCAAATTTCACAGCGTAGTAATCTGTATTTCCATATCTGCTCGTGTCTCTTCTTTCTTTCCCTATTTGCAGAAACTGCTGCAAGTCGACATCTGGTGTTCAAATTCAGTCTGAACGTGATTACTTTATGGGAATAACACCTGCTCATTGACGCCAATAATTACTGGACTGCTCCCACTCTTTCGCAAATTCTGGACCATCTTCAAGATTAACTCACCTGCTAGTCATGATTTTTCTTGCAACCAACCGTCTGATCATTCCCAACAGTATTAGTAGCAGAGACACTGAACAGGTGATTAAACCAGAGACTAATTAACATATTGGCTCAGAACGTCATTTACCTGCAACGGCTCCACACTATATATTTTCTAGTACCCTGTACCAAGAGACATTTTCATACGGAACTCACTACGCATCAAATACACTTCTCGAATGATGCCGCCTGTAGCGGCCAGAACCCAATAATCTTGGCCCGAATGCGGGAAATAAATAGGCGGTGCCAACTGACGTGAATCTGACTAGTTCCTGCGTTCTACTGTATAGCTTCCTAACTTCCGCGAGTGACGCACAGTCAAAGGTTGGATCAAAATATCAAAACACGGTTTGTAGTAATTTAATGGTAGATTCGTAACAAAAATCTGTAGTACTATCAAAGCAATAATAAGTTATATCTAAATTACAAAATACCTCAACAGTGCCGGTGGGTAA
Source organism: Heterobilharzia americana (assembly GCA_944470555.2). Classification (NCBI taxonomy): domain Eukaryota; kingdom Metazoa; phylum Platyhelminthes; class Trematoda; order Strigeidida; family Schistosomatidae; genus Heterobilharzia; species Heterobilharzia americana. The sequence goes on from OX104128.1 coordinate 24,788,992, forward strand.
CCATGCAGTCCAAAACGTTCTCGGGTACAAATACGTACTGCACGGTAAAAACTGGTTAAACAAATACAACCGTTAAGTGCCTGCCGGTCAATAGGAATATTCCCGACAAAAGGGATCAAAACTCTGCCTACAGGAATCAGATCAACAAACAAACGCTCCCAGGAGACAGTCAAAAGGCAAACAGTCAAATCACTGCACAACCGTAAGTTGAACCAAAACAAAATGTCGTGCGCAGTAAAACAACATCACCTTATCAACAGTCCAGCACCACATAATAAGAAAGTGAAACATTCATAGTAAGCCTCAGACATACAAAGGCAAATACCGAGTGTAAAGTCAAATAAGACAGTTAAACAAGCAAATAACATTACACCGGCTAGAGTCAAAGATACACCATCTATAACGAGGGAAAAATGTCAAAATGAATGTCAATACAATCAAATAAGGGTGATCGGGAGGGATTTTCAGATCAATTTTCCGTTATACCGCCTATGCTAATACAAAAGATACCTGAAGTCTATGTATAAATACTGCCACCTGGACCATTGACTGTTTCAACATCTACTTTCATCCGATACAACAAGTGTTCCCGGCAGAATTAATCTGTATTACCTTTAAACGTAACATGGCTACCTGGATCTGCACTGATATAGCCACACACGTTGGTTATATAGCTGTGGATACTTCATTGATACTCCAGATTGTATAAATGGGTCCTTCATGTTTAGCAAACTAAAAACTGAAGACCATTCTAAGTAATAAACTGTTGTATTACTAATCAGCAAACTATGCGAATGGACTAACAACGTCAGTTGGTTATAACGCAGACTTTGGGCACTGAGCGCTTCTGATATTGATAGTGGAACCTATCTGTGTGATAGATGGGAATCCATATCCGTCTCTTGAATTTCAGTAAACTCTAATAAGGTTATGCGCAATAATGACTTGATATGTAAATTATTTAATACTAGATGCTTTCAAAAATTATGAATTTGACGGTGCTTGTAAACTGGTATCCCTCACGTTACACCTGTTAAATGAAGACAATATTTATTACTATCTAAACTTTAACACTCTGTGTACGCTGTGAAGTAATATTTCCTTGTTCATTTCGTAACTAGCAGGACCTTCGACAGTTGTTAATTGAGTTTAATGACTCTCAGCCAGTACCACTCAGGGCTCAAGTCTTGCAGATATTTTGAGATGTATCAACGTGATGAAGCCTGTAAGCTGGCTTCTCTCATGTTAAAATTTTTTCTAACGCGAGAATAAGACATTTACTTAAACATTTAGGCGAACTTCATGGTTTTTTCTTAGGTGGTAACTACCCGTCATTTGGTCGTGGGGGAGGGATGATCATGTTGTTGCCTGTTGAGTATTGCCATATTGGAGCTACCGAAACGATATGTTGGTGCAGAGTACTTCCATGTAAGCACTAATAAGGAAGGGCAAATGATAAAAAATGTTGCATGCTATGAAAATGCACCGATAGACAGTTCATTTATCACTCAGGAGTAAAAAGATTATTTTAAGGGAGGAACTTTATGAAGCAGATGTTAAATCGTGAGATCAGTTAGGTTATGAAGAAATGTAGATTGCATCAGAGTAGCTACTGAGTTCACTGTTGCAAATCGTATGACACTGCACTTCCTGTTCACTCTCGTTCAGTCTTCTTTTTTAGATATTACATTTGAACTTAACTAAAGCGTTTAGTTTCCTGAATTATATACTTTTGTCATCGGTGTTAGTCTCCTTTGAGTCTAGGTACCGGTAGCACCATTGTACACGGTATTGCCGTTTGTTGTTTGGCCGTCAACAAATCGATGGGAATCGTTAAATAGAAGGAATTCACTACGTAATTGCTGAAACTGGCCGAGAGATTGACATGCTGGTGTGGGAGCTGGAAGTTTGTTCCACAGCGTACCGTACACAGGAAGAGAAATAATCATGGGTCGAGAAGCACTCGGTGAAATGATGAATGAGAATGGAGACCTGTTTTCAGACTTCTGCACATTAATGATTTGGTGATTGGAGGAAGTGTGTTCAAACACAAGAATATTCACAAAGCGATATGGATTTCGCAAATACCAGGACACACTGAAATCAGATCGACCTCATCTCAATCTCGGAAAGGTGGAGACGCAGCCTACTGGACACAAGATCAATAACAGAAGAAGATGTAGGTTCACACCACTCACTATCTAGTGCAAGGAACCTTCAAAGTCAAGTTGAAAGCCTTCAAAGAATTATTTTCCATGTTTAAGGATGAAAAGGCGTTAAGTTCAGAGAACGGTTAGGTCACGAAGAACTGAAGGTCACATCAGAGCAGCTACAGAGTTCACTGTTGCAAATCGTATCACACACCACTTTCTGTCTACACCAGGTCAGTTGTTCTACTAGATTTTATCTCAACATATGCGCTTAGTTTTCGGCACCGTATACTTTTTTCATTGCTGTGAGCCCCTTTTGAGTCTAGGTACCAGTAGCACCACTGTACATGGTATTACTTTGGTAATAATAGTCATCTCTCATTACCAAAGTGATCAAACCTGTAAACTGGTTTGTATTCATGTAACCTTTGTTGCATGAAATATATTATTATTATTATTACCGTTTGTGATTTGGCCTTCAATAAATTGGTGGGAATCGTTGGGTAGGAAGAACTCGCTAACTAATAGTTGAAACTGGCCGAGAGATTGACATGCTCGTATGGGAGCGGGAAGTTTGTTCCACAGCGTACCGTATTGCGTTGTGAAAAACCTATATCGAAGTTTTGGGCGACAGTTATTTATTAAAATGGTGCGTTTGCTGTTAGGCATGCTATATGGCGGCGTTGAGTTAAAAGTAACGGCACAGTTCATTCCACATTTTCCAAATAAAAGACGAAAAGGAAAGTTAGGCTGAGCCTCAGGCGTCACAGCCGAAGTGATTCGCAGAAAGTCCTTCGTTGTGTATCAGTAGGCGCCGAGTAAAGTTCCGTTAGATGTCCTCTACCCGAATTCTATCAGATACTTTCATGTTGCCATGGATAACTGTGCAATACTCTAATATTGGACGAACCATAACTTTGTATAGCATGAGTTTTGCCTCATGTGCGAGTACGTTTCTGTGAAGAAGACCTATGAGTCTTCTGCCTTTGTAAATTATTGAATCTGCATACTCCGTAAGAGTCAAACTCCTGGAATAGGTGATGCCGAGGTCTTTCACAGTGTTGTATATCTGCGGAGCAGTGTCACCCAAGTGTAGTGTTACTCCTGGGTGGGATTTATTGAATAGAGGATGCCACTTTTATTTGGGTTTAGAGGGAGCTGCTAGGTCACACTCCATGTGAATATTCTCTTTGGATCTTCTTGTATCTGAGAGAAACTTTGTACTATTGCTGCGCGAGAAAAGCCGTAGAGTATCTTCAAGTCGTCCGCGAAAAGGTGAGGTATACCATTTTGGATAACACTGAAGGTATCGTTCACACAGATTACGAAAAGTATCGGTCCCAGCACACTACCCTGGACGACACCACTTTGTGCATGTCCAGGAGAGGAGTAGCAATTACCGGATTTTAGTAGTTGGAAGCAACACTCCAACGATGTTCTAAGCCAGGGCAGCAACGGGTCTTGAAAACCATATGATTGCGACTTAGTGACCAGGCGTTTGTGAGCATCTTATCGAATGCCTGCCTGAAGTCTAAGAAAAGAGTATTTACAAAAAGGCCTTGCTCACGCTTACCTGCAACGTCGTCTGCATAGTCAAGATAGCTGGCGGGAAAATGACTGGGTCGGTTTTATTGAAACATGTCGTCCTATAACACCCTTCACCACCGCACGTGACCCTTTACGGTCGGCCACCTTCGAGAAATCCCGTGATATTGGAAGCACCTGCGAGTGTCTTTACACCATTGTGGGAGAACTTGAAGGGGAGACGGGAAAACTGTCACATCTCTGCAACCACCTTGCTCCGAAGACCACAATACTGGTAGAACCTTGGTTATCGCTGGATATTGGAGACGCGGAAGTTAGTATAGACGGGGAACAGGGAAGGGAGCGGAGTGGTAGCGTTTGTGTGTGGCTATCTCCAAAGTGAACAAGTCACCGAAACCCTATTGTCAGGCCTCCCAAACTCCACATGATACCACTTTAGGGCTCAACGCCTCAAGTACTTGATGGGGGGATCCATGACCCCCTACCGGGGACTTGAAACGGAACTGATAACTTCTAAAAGGTATCCTTGCTGATGTCTATGGGATATGGCCGGGCTGTCATAGGGGGGAATTTTAATGCTCCGGCTCTCAATCTTTAGTGAAACAGAGCACCGTCGAGCCGTAGGTCAACAAAAACCTACTCGCCGCAGTCAAAAAGGCTGGACCGCACCAGACAATTGATAATGACGCTTGTCGGCTTCCGGCGGAAGACCGTCCAAATTGGGCTATCCTCCTACAGGAGACTATCTGCTATCAGAAGACATCCAGGTTCAAACCTGACTTGGCAGATGAAGTCATCGCGTGTTAGCATGTGATCTCGTACTCACTGAAAGATCATCATGGGAGTGGCCTTGCTACGGCAAGGAGAACTAAGTGGCAATGAACCAATGTCTGTTGACAACACAATAGCCCAGGAGTGGATCACCTTGTAGATTGATCAACAGTGGAAACCAGTAAGGGATTTCATCGGGGGAGCCGTCTCTGAGACCATCCCAGTGGTCACAGCAATACTGGGGGCCATCCTTGTGGCTGAAACGGGGTAAAGCACTCCTCTCGATGGCAAAATGGAAGGTATGGCATAGCTAGCGGGTCTCCAGAAAAATCGGGTCACAGCAGGTATGTGGCTCTAATCGATCAATACAACATCAGAGGCAGGGGTAGAGGGAATCGGTCCGCGCAAAACCCCGTCCAGAAGTTTGAGGTGAGCTCCAGAAACCCATATAGGTTCATGACAGAGGGAATATCCACCAGTCAGGGAGCACACGTTATGAAAGACCGGAATGGAGAGCACCTAGTTGGACTGGAGATAACCGAAACCATCATTGCTGCCCTCAACACACAACTGAACACGCCATCATCCAACTGCTTTAGTAACTTTCAGCTCCACATAGTGTAGAAGAGTTGCATGAGATAAAGGTGACCCCCGCTAAGGACCTTGAGAAGCTGCGAAAGTTTTGTGCAGGAAAATCACCGAGATGCAGTGACACTCTGTCGTTTATGCTGGAACAATGTATGGATGTCTTTTGTAGCCCGCTTCTCAATCCGTCTCAGCATTCCTCACACAAACACGTGCTTCAATGAGAGTGGAAGCGTGCTAATGTGTCCCACCATTTTCGGAGGGGGAGACGAGCAGAACCCGAAACGCTGCCAACCCATAGCACTTCTACCAGAGATGTCAAAAGTAATGGGAAGCCCGGTTGACGAATGTCTCAGCGAGTACTTGGACAATGGGGCAGCACTGAGTGGTGCTCACGATCTCTGAGAGTGTAGATCCCGTGCCTCAAATCCCTTGGCAGCCAGTGGCAGCCAGTGGCAGCCGGTGGCAACCGGGCGGCATGCTAGGACCTCCAATCCCCTATTCATGCGACTTTCCTAGACATTGCTAAGGTGTTTGACACAGCCCCGCACACCATTCTCACTCGCAAAATATCAAGGTTGGGCATTAACGGTCAAGTGCGCTCCTGGCCGTGGAACTACTTGGACAACAGAGAATTCCGCACAAAAGTCAGCAAGGTTGGCTCACTCTGGAAGACATTATCATCTGGTGCACCACAAGGAGCGATTCTGAGTCCACTTCCGCTCATTCTTTTTGTGAATGATTCCTCTCCGATTTCTGGCTCCCCAGTCTTATTTTATGCCGACAGTGCTAAATCGTAGAGAGCTGTGACATCCAAATGGAATCAGGTACACTACAAAGTGATTTCAGACTGTTTATAGAGTGGGTGGACAGCGACGGACTAACATTTGATCTAGATGCATGCCGTGCGCTGTCGCTTTGCGCCCTCCGACTATCAAAAAGTATCCTACTTCCTAGGTAGAGCGCAAGTTTCCCACACCGCAAGGGGACAACTACTGAACTACAAGCCAGACGCCTGCTCAAACTCCCCAGTAGATGCCTCCAGGGCCCACACAGTGCCGTACTGCATGCGCAGACAGCTAAATGCCTTCAGTCTGGAGCTCCTCCTGAAGCTATACAAGACTTACATATGACTTCACCTGGAGGTCTACAACGTCACTGAGCCACCATATCTGAGGTGAGACGTGAGCTCACTGGGGAAAGTCCAGAGGCGAGCAGCATAGGGCGCTGTGGAAATGCTGCCGAACCCCCATGAATATAGGATAGAAGACCTCGGGCTTTACTCTTTTGGCTACAGTAGGTCGCGTGGTGACTGGATAGCGGCTTACAAGGTACTAGGTAATCCGAGCCATCCAATTGGTGCAATCCTGCTAAAACGGGCACTGTGTCAGCCCTAGTGGTAACTCAAGGAGAATCCTCCACCAAGGGGTAAAAACCTATGTGCGCTCACAATTTTTCTCTCTGTAAGTTTGCGGCCGCTGGACTACACTACTTTCCGAGACTGTCACTGCTCCGTCTGTTGACAGCTTCAAGAAGGGGTTGGACGGCCACACGGTGAGGCACGGTTGGCACCCACCCAGCGGTTGGTGCAACCTACTAATTGCGCATGAGCCGGCACACCCAACCACATACTGAATCTTTTGTATCGCCAGTATCATCACCATCCTGACTGAACCTCTTACTTCCCCACTGACATCTCCAGTTGCCATCCCATGCTAATGGCATTTCTATCTCTGTTCCGACAACATATCGTATAATCTTACTTGTTCTTTCTCTTTCCTCCGACTCTGTGATCTCACGCCATTTATTAAAATTCTTTTCACCACTTATTACCCATGAAGCTATCTGTTTCTCCTCCCCTTCCGTTCAGAATTCTTTCACCTTGTTTTTTCCCTTATCTAATTCCCACTTCCTCTCCCGCGACTACTCAACACGTCTTTTCTATCTTCTTCTCACAACCAGTCCAACAAACTGTCTCATGGCATGACACTTGAGAGACCTATGTGCACCAAGGTCCCTGGAAAATCCACACAATCCATAAAAATTTCCTCAACGCTCAACAGGCGCTCCACATTTACGAGTATCCGCCAGGGGCCCTCGACTCCTCATTCAACGTTTTTGCAACTGTTTTGCAGCAGAACATAACACTGCTTACTTCGTCACCACTATCACTCTCCAAACTGACAGCTGTCTGGTAGGTCTACTTGTCTCGACCGACTGTTGTAACCCAGGTTACCGCATCTACAGCAAAACGTATCCCACTGACCTCTACGTCCGGGACTTGCTACTTTTTGGAACTCGACAGAGTCACAGTGACAGACAATCAAATGTAAGATTGAAAGTTTTCTATCTACTTGCCTCGCATTTTATTGCTCTATTCCTTTTATTGAGACTGTTACTATCTTCATTTGTTTATTAGTACACGTGGTAAAAGTGTGATACACCCGAAAAATCAAGTCTTCGAAGCACTTTGAGTATAGCCTCACCACAGTCACTGACCACCTCATTCCCGGTAGTTACTGTGGCTGGAACTGTGCGACCTCAAAATGCGACGGCAAAAGCTGCAAAGGTTACACACCACCTAGGCCCAGCTCACCTGGATGGTCATGGCTTGCAACAATGGAAGTTGGCCGGACCGCCAATCCCCCTAGCGCCGAAAACATCACTTTCCCCAATCAAGTAAACGTAGACCCCCGTGCTAAGCCTGGCACCTACCCCAACCCCCTAGTGAGAACCACTGGGCGGGATTGTCAGAGTGGAGCGGGAGCCTTTGGATAAATCTCACGGACGTACGACAATCGCACATGTGCCCTAACTGTGTTGTGGTGTGATGAAGCGTTTGAGTGCATCAGTTGCAGCAGGTAGGCGTGCTGTCGGTGTGACAAAGAAGTGCCACTTCAGCACTATGCCTTAATGACGCGACACCCATGCGCGCGAATCTGGAACACTCGCCCATAGTGTCGTATGAGACCGCGCCCAGCTTCAGGCTTAATCGGAGCAAGTGATAGATTTCCAGTAATCGCCAATGGAGCAGAAATCCGCCCAAACAACTATCACAGAGCAGATTCACTCTCCACGGGGCTTCAGTAAGGTCTGCCGAAAATCAGATACCTGAGTGGTCCTATGGCAAACAAAAAACCACCCACACCGAGAGCCACCACATCCACTTCAAGCCCTGGGGCCAGATCGGCGACAACAACCATGACGAATGGGTTAGGGTAGAGAAGAAGGCTCGAAGTACCCCTGAAAACGCACCCATAGGATCGGATAATGTTGAGATTGCTGACCGATCAAGCTCTGCCATTCCACCTAACGTTCTTGGGTGAAATTATAGCCTAATGGAGAATAAGAACAAATTTAACGGACAGCAATGGAACTCCCCTTGTGTCCTGCTACGTCAGGCAGCTCTCGACTGCACAGAGGCACCCGTTCACTCCCAGGGAAGCCCCCGCTAATTAGAGTGACTCTAGGCTCAACCAGAGACACTGAAACGTTCTTCTGCCTGCCACACGCCCTGGTCATCAACAGATAGTTCAACATGTCGCGAAATACATTTCGAGAAGCAGGCGATACACTGAAACCCACAACCGTGGTCATACACGGAATGCCTGACATGGTGACCGGTGCTTCGGGTGATAAGTACGCCCCTGACGTCCAACAGTGGGAGTGGTTATCAGCCCGGATGGAGCTGAGTGGGGTTGCTGCAGTGGCAATCGGAAGACCGCCTCGCCACTCGCATCTGACAACCATGACCCCACCTAAACTACTGGCAGTCAGCTTCGGATCCTCAGAAGTTCTTACCAGTGTGCTAGGGACGTAGTATCAAGTCAAGAGCACCATAAGCGGGAATGTTCGCTGCCGTGAAAGCAGACCGAGGACACTGCGGCCACAACGTACGTAAGTCACTCCCGGTGCTCAGGCCACCATCACCCCAGACCGATACGTCGGGAGTCAGACCGGCAACCTCCACATAACGAAGACTGCATCGACTGACCCTTAAAAAACCTTAACTGCGTCGATTGCATTGGAGCTGGCCTGTCAGTAAAAACCCTCCCATACAAGCCAGTGCTACCAGTTAAACCAGAGACGTCTCACATAACGAGGAACACTTTCAGGTGTCTTTGCAGTTATGTGAGGGGACTCCGAAGTAAAATGTCGGGGTTTCGATTCCTCTGTTCCCACCTCCTCTCGAAAATCATAGTCCTGATGGAAACATGGTTGTCACCCGACACTAGTGATGCAAAGTTAACATAGATGACGTGCTTCTGTTTACGAGAGACAGAGACACATGGACGGAGGGGGATTGCAATATGCGTGAACGGTTGGTTTAAAAGTGAACGAGCCGCTGACCCCTTACTGACGGAGCTCCCAGACTCTATCTGGTGCCACTTCACTGTCGGACACACTAAGAGCCTAGTTGGAGGAATCTATAGGTCCCCCAATAGCAACTTGGAACACAACCAAAAATCACTCTAAGTAATATCCAGTGTCAACTATGGGGTATGACCATATCCCAATAGCTGGGGATCTCAACGCCCCAACTCTCAGCCTAGAGCAAGGTGGCACAACTCCGTGTCAAAGTTCGATTGTAACCTGCTAAATGCCATCCGAATGGCTTGACTGCACCAGAAAATTAACGACAACACCCCCTGGGGGTCAGATGGTAAACCATCTAAACTGGGTTACCTACTGACTAGTGACCACTTTCTGGTTGAAAACACCCGGTTCCAAACTCCTCTTGGAAGCGGCAATCATGCTATGGTAGCGTTTGAACTGTTAATCAGTGAACAATTATCGTAGGAGGGACCTCGCTTTTACTCCTGTTACAACAGGGAAATCTATGATGGAATAAACCGATGTCAATCGGGAGCCCCATGGACAGTGCATTGGTGCTCCTCATCAGTTGACCAACACTGAGGGCCGGTAAGAGACATCATTAAGACGACGATCTCGCAAAACGTCTCTTTTGCGGTAACAAAACCCAGAAGGCGGATCTCCTGGCCAACACGAGGCACTGAGTGCCCCCCCCAGAGCCAAGAGAGAGGCATGGCGCAAATGAAAACCCTCCAGAGGAGAGGATGATGCATATATAACTCTGCGAAGTCGAAGCAGCATCAGGGGGCGGGGACACAAGAGGTCGTTCCAGTTCAACCTCGCCAAGAAGCTTGAGGTAAACCTCTTAACCCATACCGATTCACTACAAAGAGAAAATCGACAAGCCAAGGAGCATGGGTCATAGAAAGTTCGAACGGAGAAAACCCCTCTGGAGAGGAAATCGCCGAAATGTTAAGCACCGCATTTGATACACAGCTCAACGTTCCACCGGGAAAGTATGCAAACGTACTGCCCAAACAGCCTCCAACGTTATCCGAAGCTGCAGAGCTACACGAAGTACAGATAAATCGTGCTGCTGATCTCGACAAACTTTCGAATCTAAGTGCGTGGAAATCCCCAGGGTGCGGTGACATTCGCCTATCTGCGTTGAGAGAATGTGCGAGTACCCCAAGTGGCCCACCATGCAGTCTCTTCCAATACTCTCTGGACGAACAAAAACTCCCATGAGAGTGGAAATGGCTCATCCTCTCCCTTATCTTCAAAGGAGGATGCAGGCAGAATCCAAACTGTCATAGAACTATATCACCTCTACCAGTAATATCGAAAGATATGGAAAGTGTGGTAGACGACGGCATCATGGAATATCTAGACACGGGGCAAGGACTCGGTGACGCTCAACATGGCTTCCAAAGTGGGCAGGTCCTGTGCCCCCAACCTCCTGGCGACCCGTGATCACTGGACAGCATACTTGGATCTCAAGGTCCCAGTCCACGCGGCTTTACTGAATCTGGCAAATCCTTCGACACCATATCACATACCACCTAATACACAAAAAAGCTGGGTTAAGCATCTGCGGCCGGGTGCTACCGTGGCAGCAGAACTACTTAGAAAGTAGGGAGTTCTGCAGGAAAGTCAACAGTGTCTACTCAACTTGGAGAAGATCGTCGTCCGGTATCTCACAGCGGGCAATCCTGGGTCCGTTGTTGTTCTTACTGTTTGTGAATGACTTTCGGCTGCGTATCAGCTCTCCGATTCTCCTCTACGCTGACGACGTCAAGTTATGGAGGGTAGCAACTTGCGAAGCGGAATCGAGTGTATTACAAAACGACTTCAGAGCACTCGAAGAATCGGCAACAAATAACACACTAACATTTAAGTAGGACAAGTGCCGGTCCATGTGTTTCCGCATTCCTAACCCCCAGAAAGTATCCTACTCGCAGCCGTTCATATCTATTCCATCCTGCAGCAGACGAAGGCTTGGGTTTAAAGGTGACAGAGAAACTGGACAACAGTGCCAATTTCCCAGGTGACGTATCAAAGGTATACGATGTAGTACATCTTGTGAACAGGCAACTAGGTGCCCTCGCGCCAGATCTCTTTCTGAAACTCTACAAGAATAACCTACCAACCCACTTGGAGGTCAATAATATCTTCGCCCTACCATATCTTAAAAGAGGTACCAACCTACTAGAGAAGGTTCAGAGGCGAGCAACGAAAACCACACGAAGATAGACTGAAAGGCGTTGGCCTACGCTCTCTTAGCTACCAGAGGTTACAAGGTGCCTTGATTATAGCTTACAGAATACCGAACAACCCAAGTTACCCGGAACAGTGGAATACTACGCGGTGGCCACTATGGTGACCCTCGTGGAAACCCCAAGAGAATTGTCCACCAAAGGTCAAAACTCATGTGGATTCACACTTCTCCCTTGGAGTCTGTGGGCACTGGAATTTATTACCGGCAGGGATAACCTCCTGCCCATCTATTGAAAGCTTCATGAAAAGGCTAGACAGTGGCACAGAGAGCCACGATCTACCCACATGTAGCTGGAACACGAACTAAACAGAAGAAATCAACTGATGTCACGACATTCCAACTATGTTGCCTCTACACCAGTTTTCTACCGCAACCATTTGAGCACCTTTCACCCCTTCCACTTTCCATGAGTTAGCCTCACCTACCTAAGTTCTTCACATCTTTGTACCCCCTTTCGTCTTGCTCAGGAGTAGGTAGATTCTTCCATTGGTTCACCTTTCCTTTCCCTTTGCTCACACTAATTTTCCTTTCTATGTTTTCTCTTCATCATCCCTAAATCCCTCTAACGACCAGCTCGAACACGTTTTTGGCAACTCAATATCTGAAGAAACCAACTGTACTACAGCCCGAGGAGAACTAATCAACACTTGACCTCCTGTTCTGTATACCAGAGCTGTAGCAGACGAGTGACTGGATCTACTGCACCGGATTCCACTAAAGACCTGGAACCGTTCAGCAAGACAGAGAAGCGGCAAGAAGAAATCAACTAGTTTACGCAAGCTCGTTAAACAGATATTACACATTGGATATTGGAACCGCCCGTTGGGCTATGCAGTGTTTTAGCCGGCGACGTATTGCATCAGAATACCCCACAGACTAGGGACAGTTCCGCAAGACCCAGAAGCGGTTTTTATTAGCTCATGAGAAATGTTGCATATTTTATTTTTCTTATCAGCCTCTCCCTTGCTGCCATAAAGAAGCCTAATTACAATTTGTAATAAACCTCAAGTAGCCAATCATTACATCCGAAGCTATAAGCAGGTAAACTGTGAAGACTTCTTAAATTACCGAAGGGTATGAAAGAACAAAAGGAACACGGCCTCAAGATACAGAAGTGAGAGCTTAAAAACTACAAGTTTCCTTTACTTGTACTATTGAGGATTGGTGTTGGATTTGAACTGAAGGTCACTCCGGCAAGTGTATTTTGAGTTTGATTGAGTGAAACTAGTGGGACCCAAGCAGCGGTTGGCGCAGCTAAAAATTTGTTTTTTAAAACAAAATTGGTGCTCCATTAATCGTCGTTTTGGTGACGTTCAATTCGAATAGAAAAAACATCATATATGATGTCAGTATACTGCATACTGACGATAATACATTCACCATCTAATTTTAATCTGAGTAGAGAAACCCTTTATGTTTATTAAATTCTCTCACTCAAAGAAAGCATTATGTATTCCATCTGGAGTTTCGACACATATAGTGAGACAGGAGTTTGGATATAATGCTTGTAAATGCAGTGTTTACGAATGCGAAAATAATCCTTAATTGCTATGCCGAGAGGTCTCTTGGTTATGATAATCCTACCATGGAACTCCACGCCCAACTCCTTGACCCTGGTGCTTAGTCTTAGTTACTTATCCTCAATTCATAATCGAAGACAATAATTTGTAGCGGTAGTTCTCGAACTATGGTTATAGTTAAGGAACATCTTAACAGCCAAATAATTGTCGCAAGGAGTTAAAACGCTAGTGCCGGATCCGGAGTTTACGGAAGCAATTTTTAAAGTGGTAAAAATGATAAAAGTACTGTAGTACTTACTATAGTTGAATACATTTGGCCTTCTACACGAAGTCAAACATGTTGATATCTTCAGTGTTATTTTCAAAACCTGTCTTCCAGAAAGTTGTAGCTCAGTTGGATGGATAGTTATGTAAACATTGGTTTAATGAATTTCAAACGGAGGATGCCGATACACCCCAGTCGCATCGAGCGTATGGCTGTGTATTATTTGCGAATGGGTAGATTCCCAGTCGTTTGTTATTCTTGTATCTTGAATTATTGATGAAGGGTTGTATGCACATTCTGTAGTCAGGGTTCTTGCCGTATAATTAGGCTTTTCGTCATCATTGAGCAGAGGCTCATTTATTATTCCAAGTTGTTTTGCCTGCTCCTTCATCACACCAGTGTCGCTCTTACGTTACAACATTTTAAATATTTTCCATACTCACATTATTCGCAATCTATCCGGACTGCCACCTTGTTCCTTTGTTACTTCTTTCCCTTTGCAAAACATCATACAACAGATAATGTAGATATTTTTGCGTCATGTAGTAATTCAACGCGCTGATTACCAGTGTTAATGTTAGTCAGTTTCCCCTCAAATTTTCAGGTCTTACTCCCCAATAAAATTTCATCCTACTCAGACAATTCTTTTAAGTAGTTGATGTTTCAAATAAGCCACATGAACTTATAAGTGGATGGTATTGCTTCTTATTCTGCTTATTTCATATCCAGTGACAACACTGAAATGCTTGTTCAAACAAAAGACGGCAATGTGAGGACATAATAACGCTACCTTAGTCAAAAAACAGTAAGTCACACTGGAGAGGTGTGGCTACAGCTACTGACGAGCATAATTTGTGGTGGGAATATTAAAGTAGTGAGTTACAGATATCATATAGTTTGTACACCTGTTTGTTTTAAGGTGGCTTACAAGTTCTGAGAAGGAATCTAAGAAGCCAAATAAGTACTCTGTTACTTCCAGTATGACTGAAAAGCGCCTTCATGTTCGGTAACCTTTGCGCACTTAAATAAAGGATGTTTAGTTTTGAAAAATGTGCAGTCGACAAGTGTAAACCTATCAAAGTAACTTACCAGTGACTGAAAATCATTTTTCTTGTTTGCGTGACATGTCTCGTTTGTAACCTTAATTTACCTTTTGAAAAATAGTTGGAGATGACATCTAAATCAGTAAGATCTCAGACGTAATTTTAATTTGGAAAAAATTTCTTTGGTTAGTGCACAAAACTTGAATGGGAAATATTTATATGGACTAAATAACCTTTGAGAGCCAGAAGATAAACATTAAAGTCTTCGTTCAGTGAGTTTCCGCAAAGGAAGAGGGGAAAACAAAGATGTTGGGCTCGTAGTTAATAGGGTTTTTGTGATTAGTTGATAAACAAGTGCTGTATTCCTTTGATATAAAATGCCTGAAGCAGTCGCCCTATTTGATGTATTAGGACCTGACTTGGTAAAGATCACGAAAATATGTTTTAATGTGTATATGTGGCTTCAATTTATTTTCTGTAAACCTATGTTGCAACTACCTGCCACGACATGGGGTGTAAACCGAAGTAGGATTCAGATTTAAGTAGCCTCAGGATAATCGGAGCGAAGCGTGATACCAGTTGAGGAAGTCTCTGGTTTTGATCTGAGGTAGGTACGTTGTAGACTGATTTGAATCAAGATAATAGGAGTCAGTGGTTGGAGATTGTTAGCGACATTCCTGTATATCAGTCACGGTGCTGCTGATGTATTCACCTTTTGAAAATTTTCACTAACCCATATTATTCTGATTCCTGCTACATTTCGTCTAGTTTAATAACTCTTTTTCCCTCCACCTGTTTTTTGTTTGTTGCTATGAATTGTGACAACTTGGACCAGTGTTTTTCTATGCGAGGTTCAACATTGGTTTTGTTTCTCTGTTAGGACTGGTTGATTCTTGACTTGTAAGCGTGACTACGTTGTTTACTAACTTTGATAACACTTTCACTCATTCGATCAAATGTTGGCTTATTAACATAACATAGCTATATCATAATAAGAACACAAACATGGTACAGCAAGGGCACCAGGCACAAAATGGTATAACAACAGTGTCAAGACACAAACGATGGGAAGTGGATAGGAAAGAAAAACAATAAGAATAACATGATTAGAAGGGCAGTCCAGGATACATTCAAAACAAAACATTATTTTTCAGTGGCAGAAGATCGGAGAAATCTACAGAATGGCCGCCACTGGTTTTGATTCTGAGCCATATCTGATAATGTCTCAAGCCACTGAGTTGTATCATCTCTTGGTCTCATCCTACGGTGTCACGTCGTACACTGACCACCCTTCCGCTTCTTCCACCTAGTCCCAGTGCTAGGAAACAATGAACGGTTTGAAAGCCGATGGGATGACATGCGTAACACATATCCAGGCCACTGAAGCCGGTGTTTCCAGATGACTTCACTTGTTGAATGACGGTCTCCATCATGCCCAAACACAAGCTTTCGTGCCTTAAAATTGCTTACATGGAGTTGCAACCGGATACGAGCAATCCTACGGAGACAGCGGTAGTCGGATACTGAGTCGTTGCACGTCCTCAGCAGGAAGGTCAGGTTTCACAGACGTGGAGCAGGGCTTCTTGCACCTGTGTTGTAAACCCGACCTTTTACGGTCAGACTAATGTTGCCACGATTCCAAAGGTGTCTCGGATTGGCGTATGCCCCTCTGGCTTTTGATATGCGGTTGGAAATTTTATCATACTTCTATCAGCACTCACACTACCCAGACACACGAACGTTTTGACTACTTCCAACGGCTCACTACCAAGAGTGATCGCTGACACAGGCTTCTGCCAATCTTGCAAAAGTACTTTGCACTTTGATGGTGCAAAGCACATACCAAACTTACGAACACTAATCGCTAACTGGTTAAGAGCGATTTGAGCAGCCTTTGCATTATCTCACAGTAAGACTATATCGTCCGCATATTCGAGGTCTAGTAGTAGTTCTCTGGGTAGCAGATCTTCACCACCAGCACGCACGTCCTTCAGAGCTGTCTCAAGAATGTCATCGATAGCAAATTTAAAGAGGAGTTGAGAAATTGGACAACCCTGCATAACCCCACTGCTGGTTTGGAACAATAGAGAGAGGTGGTTGTATGCCCTCACTCTACCTGAGATGTTATGATATAGGGCTTTCGAGATGTTAATAAATGTCTCAGGCATGCTCCTCTCTGAAAGACAATTTCAGAGTATATCTCCATCCAACGAATGGAAAGCAGCCCTAATATAAAAAACACAACGATTATTGGTTTGGAATACGTTTGGCGATTTTAAGTCATCTGGCAGAGGGTAAACACATGATCAATGGATCCACAACCTCAACGAAACCTGGCCTGCTCCTCGCGACTCATTTCCTCATGTGTTTCTCAAAGTCTGCGAAGTATGATAGCAGCCAATATTTTCGATGTGGCTGGTAACAGGTTAACACCCTAATGATTATCACATGCATTACGTAGACCATTTTTAAAGATGGGGACAATGATGGCTTCATTCCACAGTGATGGGACACTCTCAGTCTGCCATACCTTCTCAAACAATCTAGTCACTTCCGTGACTAGGGTCATTCCTCTATCCTTAAAAATAGCTGGTGGTAAACTGTCTGGGTTGGGTGCCTTGGTGTTCTTTATGGACCTCAGCTTCGTTAGCTGGGTCATTGTTAAGGGACCATGGAGCCACGATATACTAAAGCTGACAGTGCTGGAGCTGTGAACCAGCTAAACTGCTTTTCGAAGTGCTCCACCTATCTGTCTGTGAAGGTTGTTTAAAAGCTGACCACTTGCCCCATAGACTGTCTCACTGACACCGAACTTCTTGCTACCAGTGGCTCAGATGAGCTGGAACAGCTTTTAACCATTGCCAGATATAGCTGCTGCTTCCATCTCACTCGTACGTTCTGATCACCAAGCCTCACGGTTCTTGGGTGAGCGTTGTATAAATTTTCACTAATCACTGTACCCCTATCCTCTGGGATGGTCTGACAGGCGTCAGTAAGTTGCATGTAGCTCGCGTAGACCTAGCATTTATTAGCGGGATGTTCTCCCAAGCCGCAAGCGACATCACTCGCCATTTTCATTTTCGTCTACACTTTGTGGAGGGTCGGTAGTTAGCCATAAATCTAGCTCGAACTGGTATTTAGCTGCAATGTTTGGTTCAGATAATTTGCTTGCACCGACCTGTTTTGGACGACAATTTTGATGACCACCAAAAAGCAAGAGAAGCCTAGTACACACTAAAGCATGATCTGAGTCCAGACAAGTACTCCATACGGAGCGGCAGTCCTGTATTCACCCACCCAATCGGTAGCTGATTGCAATATGATCTATTTGAGTCTAGGTTTGCGTGACAGGGAGGATACTAAGTAGCACAACGGCGATGGCTATGCAGGAAATTGGTGCTGGCTAGAAACAGGTTGTGATATGCTCAAAGCTGCAGAAGAAGATTTCCGTTATCCGACCTATGGTCGCCAGTGATTACCTAAATGTTTCTTCTCTGAGCCTAGATGCCCGACCCGTGCGTTTAAGTTCCTAGCTAGCGCTACAGTATCTATCGAGCCCACTTAGTCGAAAAGATCACTCGTGACATAACTCATCCGGGCTGCAATCCGTCGGAGCGTAGGCAGAGATGACAAAAAAAATCGTTTTTCTTCCCGGTTACTTCTTAATCTAGTTTAACCTCCTAGCTTAACAGCACATACAACTGTTGATGGGGATCCAGTCGAGTAGTTTAGCTTCAGCTCGAGCGCCTAGTATAACACCTGCACCAGCAACACCGGTTGCGAATGCTGCAGGGCCCCCGGATAATCGCACATGAAACACTTTTCGAGCTGACAGATGGGGAACTTATTCGAAGCGCTTTGCTGGAATCTTGTATGCGGGTATCTGAGATGCAGCACACATCAATAGTGAGGTTTTTTAGAGTCTTAGCCAAATCTCCCTGTTGTCCGATCTCCACCAATATACGAACGCTGAAGGAGCCAAGCTTAAACGGTATACATTCTTTCAGTATAACTGTGTGAGGTGTTACACTAGAGGACATCTTTGCACAGCAACTGTTTAGCGATTCGAAACTGTACAGACAGACCAGAAGTTTAAGCGGTGGAGAGCAGCTGAGTGAAGACAAAGACAAAAACGGAAATGGTAACGGTAGAAACATACAGTTCATATGTTAAAACAACAAAAGCAATATAATAGCAACAAATTAAGTAACCGGTTAGCACGTTTGTGGTGCTGAGAGCTTGAGTATTCTCAGAAAAGTTGGTTAATTCCATCGAGATCTTCATCTTATATTGTTAATTCATACTTTGTGTAAGGGCTGTTTGGGCGCTTTAGGGGACCACTCTTCGAGCGTTTAACTCAAAGTCTAATTCACAGGACAATGGAGCAACATCAGGAGCTGCATTCCCATGGTCGCCGGCGACCAAAATAAGTTCATGTGCCATTTGTTTGATCTGAAACCTGTAGTCCATGAGCACCATTGGTTTGGAATTAGGGTTTTACAACTCCCCTCGGTGAACCCTCAGTATCCACCAATCTGGTGATAAGCGCCAGACATTTGCTTGCGCCCTTTCAAATCTGTGGGAACACCCCGCCATGTGAAGGAAGTGAATAGGACTTCTCTGGCAGAAGCTTTCAACGCACACCAAGGCATTTGAGGGCTCATAGCGTAGTAACAAGATGTGTTTTCAGAAAGCCAAACTATGACTGATCCCCAGGTTTTAGCTATGTACTCACTGTAACGATGAGGGAAACGGTCACCAAAAGCTTTTCTACAGTGTATATTGTCTCGTTACAATGGAAAAAGAGCAACTAAATGTTGAATTTAGTTGGTTCTGTACTGGTAGCAAATAACTACACAGAAAGTTCCGTGGCGCATTTCAGGTGCTCATGTTTTGCCAAGTTTGTTTTTCACACAAATAACTGAATTCTAAAGAAACTGAAAAGACGTTCTTCAAAACCACAAAAAATTGCATGGCACGTCCTCATAAATGCAGTTAGTGCTCATTTTTACTTCCTGCAAACTAGACAGCTGCTGGACACTAACTGGAGGTGATTTTTAACTACGATAAATTTACTGACTTTGACCTACTTAAGATAGCAACTACGGTGACTACTAAAATAACATTAACTAAATGCTTACGAGTCACAATGTAAACACTCATGCCTAAATCTGTGGTAATTCTACGTGTACCAATGGTATTGATGACCGATAGCACTAGTCCATTTAAGTTTAGATTTGAGAGTCAGTAGAAAAACTAGTTCATACACTCACTGTGGTTAAACTGGAATTCGGTGCTAATGAAAATAGGTTGTGATCACAAAATAAAAGACAAAGATCTCCATTATCTGGCTTGTGATCGAATAAACTTCATTAGAAACCTGGACGACTCAGGTCCCCAACCAGCACACTTGATTGAAAAGAACACTCAGATGGTAGTAGGACATATCCTCAGGTACATCCTAGTCGCAGTCTGTTGGTGCATAGACTGAGATGGTGAAGAAACGTCCCATTCATTGTTACTTCGTAGTAAAACCAAAACTAAAATTATACGATAGTTTTAAAGTGGAAAATTCGTATTCAGCTAGTGCCCCATCCGTTACCCGACCGATAGCTGCTACATTGATGTGATGGCCTGGCTTGCATATCACAATGACCCAACGAGCTATGCTGGTGGAACACTTGTTCCCTCGAGGTCTTACCATACCAGAAAAGTCTGTTGGATAGTGGTTAGACGAAAAGCAGTTAACGTTGTGGTGTAAATTACTACACTATGATGGGGGTCTGAGGGCGAAGTCGTACTGCTGTTGGCTGGATGGGTGTGACAGTAGTAAGGTGTTTCCCTTGGGTGACCAGCAGTGCCATGCTGATGCCGCCTTCTCAGTGGAAAGGGGTATGGGTTAGGAGAGGTCGGCCCAAAAAAGAACACACTTCACCATACCCCACGGACTGCCGCACCGGCGTTATTTGTTCATTTGTCGTTTCTTTTCGACCATCCGGTCCCAAAAATATAAAAGTTCAAAACAACCGCACACAAAAATCTTCGTGTGACAGGCCTTAAGCATATGTCCGATAGGCTCTGCGGTCACACCAATATCTTTCAGGTACTTCAAGAAGAAATAGCCTTCCACGATGTGGGCAGCCGGTAAGTATCAATCGCCCTCACAACTCTGTCAGCACTCAAGTTTCCTCAGACTGCTCCACCTCCCCCCTCATTATCTCCTAATCTTCTTTCATGTCTCCCAATTAACAATACTACATCATCAATTTCTCCTAGTTCTGCAGCCTTTGAAAACGATTTGAGTTCACAGAACAGCATCCTTGGTCTCCTTAAACCATGCCACAAATTACATATTGGAGCCTTCAATGTCCGCACCCTCCGTCAAATCGGTCAACAGGCTTCGTTGGCAAAGACTCTAGCAACTCAGGGCATGAATGTGTGCTGTGTTTGTGAGACACGCATACAGGATCCAAGTGTGGATATTCACCTGACCAATCTGGTGAGTCCGCAAAATTCACCCTTCGAGTTTCTGGAGATTCGATAGCTAGCTCTCGCGGTCTTGCAGGTGTAGGCATAGCACTAAGCACTAGGGCAAAAAACACTACTAGACTGGATCCCAGTTGACAGTCGCCTCTGAGCTCTGAGGCTGAACGGCACAGTGAAAGCTAAAAGGAATAATGAGACTCGCCGTTGTCTCTTTGTAATCTCTGCTTACGCAACCACTCACAGACTGTAGTTCGGATGAAGTGAAGGACGAGTTCTACCGTGAACTGCCTAGCCTCCTCTCGAAAGCCAGAAATTGCGACGTGGTGGTTGTTGTAGGTGACTTCAATGCACAGGTGGGTGGGCTGAATGAGGCAGAAAGGCACTTAGGTGGCACTTTCGGAGTCCCGGCTGAACGAACCAGATAACAGTGATCACCTACTACAACTGTGCTCAGATAATCGCCTATATTTACCCAGCACAAATTCCAGACATAAGAAAAGACAATGTTTGACTTGGCGTCCGCCGAGCTCAACTCAGCCATGGACACAGATAGACCACGTTGCTATTAGTCATCGCTGAAGAGGATCGGTGGAAGACTGCTGTTCCTTCTCGAGTACATGCTTGGATAGCGATCACGTGTTGGTCCGAGCGTGTATATGCCTACGTCTCAATGGACGTAAGAAAAATTGGGCAACAAAACCACTACGAGTGCTGCTGGTAAACGGAAACACCAAAGCCGTGTTCAGTGAGAAGTTGGCTACGCAATTATCGGAGCAGAAGACTATCAGTCATCCAGAAGAAGCTTGGTGCCATCTCCAGTCTGCCGTAAAGGCAGCACTGAAGACCATAGCCGACTCCGAAGTGGTGGCTAAAAAGAGCCAGTAGATATGAGCAGCTTCTTCCGAACTAATGGATGCACGTGAACGCATCCCTGCAGGCTTTGAGTACAATGAAGCGCGAGCGCAAATAAAAAGTTGATTGAGAAGAAGTCCACGCAATGACCGCGAACAGTGGTGGGCAGTGAAGGATAAAGAGATGGAAAAGGCGGCGACGATTGGTAACAGTAGATAGTTATTCAGACTTATTAAGGAAACTGAGAGAAAATGGTCAACTGCGGCTAGTGAGACCATAGCGGAGAAGGACGGATCTGCGATTCACTCGCAAGGAAGACGACTGGAACGATGGGTAGAACTCTTCGAGCAGCAGTTTAACTGGCCTTCAGTCACCATTAAGTTTGTTGCTATCCAGTCGGATCCTGAATGGGACATAGAGATAGGTCCCCCAACATTAGAAGAAGTTGAGAAAGCAGGTAACCTGAAACGAGGAAGGACGCCAGGACCAGACGGACTAACTTCAGAGGTATGTAAGTATGGTGGTAAGGTGCTCTTAGGTTAACGGAAGTGTTATCCAGTATATGGAAATCAAATACGATCCCCTTGGACTGGTCTAAATCACTGATTATTCCAGTCTTCAAGAAAGGTGAGAAGTCCTCTTGTGATAACCACAGAGGAATCAGCCTGACGAACATAGTGTCTAAGATTCTAGGTTCTATAATTCTTCAACGCCTGAGTGGAGCTCGGGAACAACAAACCCGAGAAAACCAGACAGACTTTAGACCTGGCCGCGGATGTATCGACCAAGTATTCACACTGCGCCAGGTTTTGGAATACAGACACGCTTACTGGCGCCCGACACTGTCTGTATTTCTCGACCTGAAGGCGGTATTCGACTCCATTGATCGAGAAGTCTTATGGCAATATCTCTCACTGAAAGGTGTGCCGAGTAAGTACATCACCTTATTGAAGGCTCTCTACTCGCACACTTGCAGGTGTGTTAGAGCCTATGGAGAGATGTCAGGTGAGCTGTACTCATTGAGTGGTGTCCATCAAGGGTGCCCACTCTCTCCATTCTTATTCAATTTTATCATAAATATTCTTATGTAGGTCTCCCTCTCGTTGCCTGATTACACAGAGGTTGACCTAATCTGTGGAGAATTTTCATTAGATCTAGGAAATGCAGATGACATGGTCCTGTTAGGTAAAGATGCTGATGAGATGCAGAGTCTTCTGAACACTTTGAGTGGGAATTTGAGAATGTTTGGGATGCGATTTTCACCACCCAAATGCAAATTTTGGCTCCAGGACTGGTCTTCAGCGGTGCCACGGCTAACAATAGAGAGTGAAGTGGTTGAGTGTGTTGACCACTTCACTTACCTGGGAAGTAGGATCAACCCTGGTGGGTTAGTTGCCGATGAGATTTCTGCACGGATACAAAAGGCTCGATTGGCTTTTGCCAATTTGCGCCACCTATGACGCCGCCATGGTATCTGATTGTCTACTAAGGGTCGCATGTACTGCACAGCAGTCCGGTCTGTTCTACTGTATGGCTGTGAAACATGGCCATTAAAGGTGAGAGACGTGAGAAGGCTGGCTTCAGGTGTTTGACCACCGTTGCCTTCGTAGTATAGGCCGTATTCCGAGGTGTCATCACGTGAGTAACGCAGAAGTCAGGTGTAGAGTTTTAGGTAGAAGAGATAAGTTGGTTGATGAGGTTGTGAACCTTCATCGACTGAGATGGTTGGGACACGTACTGCGTATGCCTAGTCACCGATCGCCTCGTCACACAATGTTGGCTGAAGTAGGTCCAGGCTGGAAGAAGGCTCGAGGTGGCCAGACTGAAACATGGCACCAATGTATGAAGTCTCTGACTGATGGTTTGAGCCATGTGGGGCGATGCCTACCAGGTGGTTGGCATCCGTAGGACAAGAAGAACCAGTAGTTGGAGACTCTAGGTGATATGGCTCAGAACCGATGTCAATGGCTCAGATGTATACATACATTATCCTCATCTTAACGACGCTATGCCGAATCTCACCACTTTCTCATTCTTCGTTTCTCTCTTTTCGCACTTTATATTTCTTTTGGCTGCATTCTCTTATCTTCATCTCGCACCTCACTGCCTTTTTATTTGATGTACTGATATGAGGTGTGGCAACTCGTACCGTTACGCAGTAATGCCTGGTTCTATGTTAATATTGATTGATTGATTGAGAATTGTAGAATACAACCAAGCAGTAAGAAAGTTCTGTATGTTATAAAGAAAATTTTCAAAACGTTCTGTGGTTAGTGCTTTCGGCTCCTTAACCGTTACATGCTATTTCTAGTTCAGACAAAGTCTTCCTTATCTTTACTGCAAGGTGACCAGCAATGAAAGCATATCCTATGCTACAACCTTGACACCAAGTACGCCTCATCGTAGACTATACTGACCAGTTCGACAATCAGTGACACTATCCACGACTTGCTTTATTACCAACAGCAGCGAAAAGACAATAAAACGAAGGAGCAGGATATACAGAAAAGGCAAGGAAATAAATATTAACAAGATGTTCATGTATTCTGAGGAAGAACAAGAGTGAATGCATCTATACCGTTCAACCATATCACAGTTTCATCTTTTAGGTTTTTAGCTTTCATTGGTTTTACTTCCCATCTTATTTGACATGGGTTTCGAACATTAAAAGCTGCTTGCAGTGTGAGTATAGAAATCAAGGGTTGGAACTTCATGATCTCAATTTATCAGCAATGGACAAAAAGACTGAGGAAACTGGGGTTATAAGGTTAATTATGGCATATGGTGATTAAAATAAATGTAGAAAAAAGAAGAAGAATGGAGTTACCGACGATCAACGAAGGAGGTACACTCGTGTTATAGACAGTGCTTAGGGAATTATAACCTCTTTTCTATCACCATTGTAGGAATTGGTACCTGGTAGCCGAAATGCATTAGTACGACGCAACTACAAAACCCAGAGAATGCTTATTGTGCCCTCCACATAACCCTTTTAGTAAGTATTAGGTTGCGGTTAGTTTCATGCATCTCTTGAAAGCATGTCTGCTGAAAACGAAGACCCATTATTATTAATATTTGTTACTTGGGTTCCTAGTGGAACATACGGCTTTAGTAGCACGTCTCCACTGCACTCTGTTCTCTGCAGTCTTTTGAACCTGGCTCCACGACTGCCCACAAGCTTTCATTTCTTCCTCATACGATCTCCTTCATGTTACCCTCGCCTCGGACGCCCAACTCGTTGTTTCCCCTTTGGATTCCACTTGAGCACCTGGCCTGGCGTGTAATGTCTCCTAACGGTCTTCTCAGTGTATGCCCAATCCATCTCCATTTTGTTCTGGATATTTTTTGGGCGATGGGCTGTTGGTTGGTTCGTTGCCAGCCAGCCAGAGTTTCTTGTTGCTGATTGTTTCTGGCCATCTCATCTTCAGTACCGAGTGAGCGTAGGGGGCAGTTGTTGATGAATGTTTGTAGTTTGTTGGAAATGCTTATCGTGACGCGCCAAGTTTTTGAACCATATAGAAGCACTGACTTGGCATTAGTGTTGGAAATCCGGATCTTGTTTTTTATGCTGAGTGGGGTAGATCACACTGGTTTCAGGTTGATGAAGGCCTGTCTTGCCGTCTTTCCGATCCTAGCTTTGACATCTTCATCTGCACTACCTGTAGTTGAAACGATGCTGCCTTGCCTAGGTAGGTGAGACTACTTCCTTTAGGTTTCTTCCGTTAATGGTGACTGGTGCTTGTTGTTGTTGTTGGTTGTGTATCTTCATCACCTCTGTCTTCTCTACGTCCACCTGAAGGAAGTCCCGTCTTTGCTGCCCTGTCTCTTCTGTCAACTTGTTGGTTTTTGCATGTAGATCTTCGAGTTTGTGTGACGAGACATTAGACATAAGTCATCGGCGAAGTCCAAATCTTCTAGGTTCTTTTCTACGGTCCAGCGTTTCCGCCTCCTCTCGTTCCTCACTGTTTATTGCATGATCCAGTCCACTACGATCAAGAATATCATGGGTGATAGTAGACAGTCTTGTCTTACTCCTGTCTTCACTTCAAAGGCATCACTGAGCTTCCCATTGTGAATTACTTGGCATGTGGCGTCTTCACAAAGTTGTTGAATGAGGCTGATAAAGGTTTGTGGTATTCCGTAGTGTTGAAGCAGTTGCCAAATTACTTCTCGGTCGACGCTGTCGAAGGCCTTTTCAAGATCGATGAAGTTGAGGTGGAGAGTTGACTGCCGTTCTATGCTCTCTTCTATGATGATGCGTGGCGTAGCGTTGCAATTTGGTCCGCACATGATTTGTACTTCCTGAATCCAGCCAGCCTATTCCGGTCGTAATTTTGAATCCAATGCATGTTTTAATCTCTTCTGGGTGAGGTAGCCTAATATTTTGATTGGGGTCGACAGGAGCATGATTCGGCACCAGTTCTTGCAAAGACTTAGGTCTCCCTTCTTCGGGAGTTTGACAAGGTAGCCCTTCTTCTAATCTGCAGGCACCTTTCCTTCCTTTTTTCTGAACCTTCTACAACAGTGGTGTAAGTATATCCGCTGTTATATCTGCATCTGTTTTCAGTGCTTCTGGCGAGATTCTATCTGATCCTGCTGCTTCCCTGGCTTTCAGCGACTTTATGGGGTTCAGGACTCCTCTTCTGATTTTGTCGAAGGGCTTGTGTTCACTAGTAATTCTGTGACTGGACTGCTGGCGGTATTTCTGGACGAGTTGGAGGTGGTGGTCGATTCAATAGTTTTTTGAAGTGGTCAGCCCATTGTTTCCTTTGTTTCTCCTCTTTGGTAACTAAGTTCCCTTCACTATCTCTCATTGGTTTCATCTGCGTCGATCTCTTCCCAGATAGTAACCTAGTTATTTGATGTAGTGTTGTCAGGTCTCTCCTACCTGCAGCCTATTCTGCTTCACTTGTCAGTGTGTCATAGAAGTGTATTTTGTCTTTGCGTGCACTCTTCTTCACTTCTTTGTCCGGTGTAGTTTTATAGGTTGCGTTCAGTTCCTCTTTTGGTTGTTAATCCTTGCACTGGTTTATCTTCTTCACCATCTTCCTCTCCCTACTGTATCAGCTTCCATATGTCCACTGAGATCCATTCCTTATCTTCTTTTTTCTTCCTTCCTAATACAACTGTGGCGGTTTATTTCCGCATAGCTTTCAAAGAATTCCGGTGTTCATCCATACAGGTTTCTTCAGGAATGTCCCTCGATATCTTCTATTTTGTCTTGATGGCTGATGTTAAGATCGAATCGTTCAACCTCTACTACCCGTTGTACAAGAAGTGGCTATCGTTCCTCCGTAGCATAATGGATAATGCGTTGGCGTTTGGAGCAATGAGCACTGGTTTCCAGTTTCAGTAGGAACAACATCCCTGAGGTGCATTATGTCTAGCTGACTAGTCCCAAGTAGGAGGAAACTCGCGTCCTGGATTCGTCTGCTGCCCACAACCAACCAAGTTATCAAAACTAATGTAGAACTGGTCTTTTAATTATAGTTAGCTTTTTAAGTGGAAACCACAGTTTGATACCCGCGGGTTTCATAGTCTTGAGTTCTTATGGTAGGGGACCTATTCAAGGTTGGTTTCTACCTAGTAATAGTGTTATTCATATACTCACAAGCTGATAGTAACGTTATTGAGTTTGTGGTCATCTGAAGGATACATTATGTGTATTACACAATGGCTGCGTAGTAACAAATGGAAAATTGTATTCACACCTCAAAAAGAAGAATATATTCTTGAATTCAGCTGACAATGATTATGGCTAGTTAGATCTGAACTCAGTGAAATCATTCTACAGACAGCTACAGTGTTAGGGGTGTGTACAGAGCTTTTTCCCGTCGTGATGTATCTGGATCTGAGTAGTAATTTATTTCATGCTAGGTATCTCACGTTTTCTTTAGTGAACTAAATCTACACCCTTAGCCTGTTAGTTTTAATTAACTAGTTATTTCTAATGTTGTGTGAACATAGATATGAGCTGCATTTACTGTTAGTCGGTAATTCACCAGGATGTGAAAATAAGAATGAGCTGATTTTACAAGACACCATGAAATTAACTAGCCCTTTTGAGTTGCCAAGGCACAGTCATAAATTAAAACTTTAATATGAAAGATTTTTAAGGGCAATCGATTGATACGTTTTTTCTCTTTTGTTTTAGATCATTATTTGAAGGAACCAGTGGCAAACTGTTGAGAGAGAAGGTTTAGTTGGAATTTTCTCACACTTACGTAAAGCAACGATTAAATTTGAAATTTCGCGCTATAGGTAGAAAAAAAGACAATGCCGACAATTGATAAGGCCCTAGCTGTGTTGAGAAAGTATCCCCGAGTTTGTCATAAGAATATTACAGACCTACCGGGCAGTAGGCAGCCGGTAATAAATGTTGTATACTTCTTTTAATGACTAACAGAAATATCATGGTTTGCAAAGGAAAAAGATGGGTTTAGGACATCGTGGTATGTCTCAACACCAGACATACCCACCGTTGGGGGTATTAGGTGAAAAAACACCATTTTATCTCTCGGTTCCAAAAGAACCGTATAATAAAAGCAGCATGTAAGTAAAGCTTCAATGTTTCTCATTAATTTAGATCTGCAACTAATCTTCTCCGAATATCTCTTCTGGAGCTTCAGCGATTGATAGATCTTAATCGAATTGACCCATCAGAGCCTATAGATATTTCAACATTGTGTAATACTAACCTTTATCAACTAAATGTGGATCATGATCGCCATTATGGTTTTCATCTTACTGAAGAAGTAAGCAGCGCATTTCTTTGAGAGTAAATTTTAGGGAATTGACAATTTCATATCTCCTGTTAATATTGAAGTACAGTATGCCAGTGAAGAGGTGATTGCAGCAGTGGAACGAGTGGGAGGAATTATATGCAATCGCTTTTACGACCTCTATTCCGTTTGGGTAAAATCCGATCCTCAAGGATTCTTCACAAAAGGTATCCCAATTCCAAAGGCCAAAATGCCTCCTAACGTAAGAAAAAAAGTACTTTATTTATGTAGTTACCATATATTTTATGCCTTGATACTTTCTTCTGAATGTACCTTATTTGAAGTAAACCAGTCCTTTTCATGATATTTGCTAAGTGCCATTGGTCCAAAGCGCGTTAATCTCCTTCCGTCCATGTTTCAATCATTCTTAACTTGTGTGCATAAGTCTAGGTAAACACTTAATGCTACTCAGGTTTACTGTCGTTACTATCTTCTCTTCCCATTCATTCTGAATTATTGATACCGGAAACACGGTTTTACTGAACATCTATAAGTTCACAAACCAGTTTGATGTTGCGGAGCTTTCTTGATATGAAACCTATTCAGATAAACCGACTATTAGGATTTTGAGTAACTCATTTGGTATCTAGGCCAGTACATTTCCTACTAGAGTTGCCAACACATTCATAATGTGCGCATATGTTAACCAAGTTGGCTTCCTATTTCTGCCTGCAATAATCGATAAGATGATCACTTCCCATTTCACCCGGTAACATTCTCATGAATTTCACTAGAGTAAGCACTTTCCAGTTGTTTTTCTTTGATGATGGATGGTATACGTGATTTATGACTAAAGTAACTTAAAAACACTGACGAGGTGCATCGTTTTCTTAAAATATGCCGGGCAGAATTATGTGGTTTCTTATCATACGTTTCACGGCAACCGAAATCGATTCGTCCCAGTAACCAGTTTAACTAGCCTAAGATATCCTCACTTAAAAAACTGTCAGCAATTTCATACCGAACAACCCCTAGGAAAGGACTTATCCCAGGTATTATGATATCAAAGAAAACTGGAATCGACCGTTGAAGACATTGCACAGTGATCGTAATCAGTGTTCAGTAGTGAGACTAAATATGATGGGAGAATGTTTAAATCCAAGTAAGAGACATTTAGGAAAGATAATATGTCGCATGAATTAAAATGATGAATGAATGTTTTGGAAAACATTTTCAGCAGTCCATCATCGAGTCATAGGCTTTGTTTTCTTTAATATTCTTCGTGCATTTCGTGAAGTATTCACCATCTTAAACCGCTTTACATTTTTGTTATTCACTGAGTTACCTGCAGCAAACTACTTGGTTATCTGAATATGAAAGTGTAAAGTTGCGACCTATAAATTAAACTTGAGGACTATTCTAATCGCTCACGCTGTTTCAAGATGACACCAATGAATGTGTGGTTACTTCCATTAAGCTCAAATAAGTTTGGTTGGACTTCAGAATGAATTAACTTGTTTCCGTCAGATACTAGCATCATCATCATTATCAACATAGGACCAGGCATTTCTGCGTAACGGTCCGATTTGCCACACCTCATATCAGCACATCAAGTAAAAAGGTAGTGAGGTGAAGGATGAAGATAAGTGAATGCAGTCAAAAGAAATATAAAGTACGAGAAGAAAGGAAAGAGGAGTGACAAAATAGTGAGATTCGGTATAGCGTTGTTAAGATGAGGATAATGTGTGTATACATCTGCGCCACTGACTTCGGTTCTGAGCCATATCACCTAGGGTCTCCAACCACTGGTTCCTCTTGTCCCGTGGACCCCAACCACCTAGTCTGCATCGTCCTACATGGCTTAAGCCAACAGTCAGAGACTTCATACATTGGTGCCATGTTTTAGTCAGATACTAGCAGTCTTACGAAGACAGCAGTAGTCAAACATACAGTTGTTGGATTTTCTTAGATCTCACATGTAAGACGGGACTATCTACTCTAAACCTCTGTACACCTGACTTTTCACGGTCGGACTGAAATCTCGTAGGTACCAAAAATTATTCATATTGGATTATTTCGGGCTTTCCAAATGTGATTAAGAAGTTCATCCACCACACTTCCACTAGCACTCATACAGCCTAGATGCACGCATATTTCAACTACTTCCAACGGCTCACCACAGACGGTAAGTGGGCGTAAAGACTCTTTAATCTTGCTAAGGTGAATGTACTGTATGGGTGCAAAGCACATAAAATAGTCACTTTATTGCAACTTGAGTAACATGTATATTGTTGCACAAGGATTTTATTGTCTGCGTAGTAGCTTTTCTACCAGTAGGTCTACACTACTATGCAATTCCTTCACACCTGTCTCATAGGTGACAGAATTGAAGAGGAATGGGGAAATCAGGGACCCATTCATCTCACACATTATAAACACAAAGTTCCACCCTTCTTGCAAACGTTTTGTTCGGTCATTCACTTGATAAACTTAGGTAAATTATTGCACTCGCTGTCCACTTAGACAGACAAATAGGTGTCAAAAAGTCTTAAAGAATTGATAGAAACTGTTTCAGGTTGTGAGCAGCCTTACTCCACATTTTCATGGCGTCTCATCAACGCTCATCTGTACACGTGGCAGTTTCGGAAGCTTGAATTGGTATTTATTCGCAGTAGGTGCACGCAATTTACATACGGCTATGTTTTCAAGCTGACGATTTCGACGACCACCGAAGTAAGATGATCTCAAAACCAGTCCAAATGGATAGCATATAATTATCACCAGACTTGCATCTATTAATTCCAGTTCGCTCTAATTGATTACCGACTTCACTGTCAGTAAAAAGCCTTCACATAGCAACGATGATGGCTGCCCTGTAAATTGATACTAGCCAGAATTACGTTATGGTCTGTCCTATGACCTGAACAACCACTTGATTTAATTCGGTCATAATCCTAACTTCACATGCGATTCCAATTCCTCGTAGTCACAATTCACCCAGCAACGGTTACATGGTCTCTCCTAATCGCCCTCCAATTGTAAGGGTGATGCACACTGTTTTTTTTCCAATTATTATTGTAATCACTATTAATCTAATCCTTGTACACTGCTGACTAGAAGCATGCAATAACTTACAAAAATTGAAAGAGAAAAAATGGTATTCAGAAAACAGAATGTTGTACATAAATTAACTATCATTATTAAACGGTAAATAGTACTGTACTAAGTAGAAGATAATAAACTAAGTTATACGATAGTGCTAATAAAGTTTAGGTAAGATGTTTTTAAAAAGCGATAAAATACCCTATTCATTTTATCTCAGTTTAGTTAGACGTTAAAATAATCTATGCAAAGTCGCAAAAGACGACCCCCCATAATACGTGTGACTTGATAGTCATTGACCACCTGGTGGATTGTTCCCTGATTTTAGATCCCCAGATTGTGTATTAAAGTCCCCAGCTGGTACTGGGATATCTTTCGAGAATTACTCAACTAAAAGTATCACTTACATCTTCTCTGCCCTGTTTCGACGTGTGCATTGATGACGAAAATATAATATTCTTATTAGTCACTTCTTTTTAAAACTGGAACTTATAGTTTAACAGTAAACAGATGACTATTAAAAAAGCTGTAGCCAACTTATGCAACTTAAACACTAGCGCTTAGTGCAGCACGTACATCAACAAGGCCAGATACTGTTGCACTAGGGTCGGCGAATAGGTGTACGCGAAATGAACTATTCATAGTGACAGATGAAGAAGCCATTTAGAGCACTTCCGTGGAATTGTATTTTGGTCTCTGAGACATCATACATTGAGATTTTGTATTGGCCGCGCTTAGTTTGTCAGCAACTAAGTCCAAATGTCAAAGGTGTTAAGCTGAAACGATATGCATGGTTTCAGTCCATCTGCATTAAGTATCGAATCAGAGGGCAGCTTTATATAGTCAGCTGTTTGGCAACCTAAAATGGTGCAGACAAAAACAAATTTTAGACAGTGATGTTTGTCCAAGTTATTTTCTCGTGTTTATCTCCAGAAGATATTTTTTATTTCTTGAGAGACCATGTCTGACTGGCACGACGTAACTAATGCCTCAACCAGTCTAGTCAATAATCATAGGCTAAGTTGTCAATTATTTGTGGTGCTAAGTCACCACGACCCTCCGCCTCCCGGGGTTGCTTACGGCATGATTTTTAGAGTTGAAAAGCTCCTTGTCTGTCCTCAGATACACAAGGCATGAATTTCATAGATTCATCATATTCGTCAGGTGAGGTCAAGTGAATAACCGCCCTTTAAGCTTGGATCTGTGTTCCACAAACTCGTCATACACTCATAACCTGAGGTGCCTGAGTTTTGGTTTGTATGATTTGACAGTGTTAGGATGTTGAATGCTATTTCGTGAACTCAAATTGTTATCGTGGACTACAAAGTTGAAAGACAAATCATCGTGAAATAGAGACCATTCATTTGAGCTACAAATATTCTCCACTATTTCAAGACTTGAATACTGCTGGAGGATTGATATATCTTGGTTAGCCATACTGTAGAAGGTTACTTCATATCCACATACATAAAAAAAGTGAAATAGTAACGGTGTTACCTACTTCAGCGTGTGATTGGAAACGTCAAGTAACATCTGCTTAAGGCATTTTCTAACGACCTCACTGAACTTTCTTGATTTGCCTCATTTTGCTCCTTACTTTATAAGAACCTTACTTTTAACACTGGACTTCTGTGAGATAAGTTTGCCGTTCCATTTCTTATTTTCAACTTTTCCAAACTCCTTCAAATGTTGTTTGTACTTAACATGCACCTGTTATCCCTGGCCCCAATATCAGCATTCAGTACTCGATAGCTGTTTTTTTAAAATTCAATACATTGTTTTTTATTTTACAGACGTTGGTTCCATTTTACGCAAATGCTGAATCTCGAGGTTACTTAGCAGATCCTGACGCCGTAGCTAAGGCTCGAATTTGGTTGGCCCAAAAATACGGATATCGTCCTTTTGATTTAAATTCATTATCAGAATCCACTCGAAAGCTAATGTCTATGCGAAAGGATCCAAGACAAATATTTTACGGATTGGAACCTGGGTGGCTAGTTAGCATTCCTGACAAAGTTGTTCTGAAGCCTAAGTCTGATCTGTTGAAAAGTTATTATCGATCTTAATTTGTTTTTTAAAATAACTTTTTTTGTACAAAAATTACGGAAAACGATGTATACGCTGTCAGTGTATATTTATTGATACTTGGTAAATATAATCAAGTTAGCGACTTTATGCATAATTGTATATTACAAACTAACGAAAAGTCAGTTAGTGAAAGGTGAAAATGAGAAGAGAAGTTTCTGATGATAGGCTCCAGGTACTTGCACCTACTCATTGAAGAAGCAAATCTTCATCATCCATGATTTTTTGGCGAATAGTATTTCCTTTTTTGTAGAGATAATCTTTTGATTTTTAATAAGTGTTATATGCAGATTTCTACTCAGAAGTGCAGTTGGATTCTATTATTTATGTTGCAACGACAAAGTGGACATAAAGGAAGACTTTCAGAACACTTCTTACAACAACAAACATGGCCACACGGGAGGAATATGGTTGTGCACTAAATGGGTTATGTAAAAATCTGTGTTAGATATGTTAAAAAATGCAGTTCAAATGTACAGAGGTTAAAAACTAATATGAACAATGCTTTCTACATACATGGCTTAAAAGTAGAACAATGCAAGCTGGAATGAAGTATGCCGAATTATGTTTACTTAACGGAGATATTTGCAGATACTAAGACACTTGTCGAAAATTAGGTTGTTAATGCATTTTCGCCTCTTATATGCTACTGATAGAACATACGTGATTCATGGAACAAATGTTTTCCGTAATGTTTATACTTACGAACTACTGCAACTTAGTGATGATGTCTTTTCGTCTGTTGAAGTGATGCATGCATTCATACAATAGTAACGTGAAGTCTAAATATTAAATAATTTGGGTCAGTTGTTATCTGGAAATACAGAATCAGAAGGAATATAGATTGTTGCTCGAAATTATTTATGGCAGCTCCTCAACTGAAGCAACTGATTTACTCGGAATTCTTAGTGAAAATTTAAATCCTTTGAATTATTAATATGTAGTAGCACTTCTTTCAGTAACATTTCAATTTACACACACTTATTTTTGTTCCTTCACGTTAGTTCAATACGGAGAATAATACTAGACAAAATATTTTACACATCAAGTTCCGGTTCATGATTTTTAAACTTTAGTCTATCCACTATTTTCCAATTTCATATCCATCTTACACATTTAGTTATTAGCATTCAGATGTTACAGCCTAGCATCTCAGTATTAATTTAATTAAAATTTTAACAGGTTAACAGGAACATAATTACTGAGGCGCATAAAATCAAAATGTGCTAGTTACATCCGAAAAGCTTTATGACAGAAAACCTTGATCGATACCGTCGATGCAGTGGACTTTGCTCTATTTTATCATACAAAGAAGACTAACATTCTTGTTACATTCTATGCTAGTGCATATAAAAATAAAAGGAGACGTCAATTGCCATATGAGTAGTGTTTAGAATTAAAAAAGTTTCGTATAGTAGAGATAGGAAAAAATATTGCGAGGGTGACAAATGTCAATCAATAAAACTCAAGGTCCTAGGACCTATCAGTTACAGCTTCATTAGATTTAGCTATGGAAAAGTAATCTTAGTACGAGTATCACTATTCAAGTGGTATAAAAAACAAACAAGATGCATACTAGTTTTAACAATTAGTAAGTTGGAGTGGTGGTGACATCATTAAAGGCGATGATCAGTTTCCTAAATCACAAACAGGATTTTGGGAAGACAACTTTTAGTATCCGCTGATCTATTATAGGTAGGAATTTAATGTGTGAAATGAGTCACGTAAGCGGTTGCAGAATTATTATCATAGCTGCTGGTTGAGCGGCGAATATAGGGAGAGATGTAGTGTTTTACTATTCCAGTGGCGAATAATAATTCCGATTATTTAGTCTCGAAATGCACTTTAAGCTTAGTGCTGTTTCATGAGCATCATTAGAATGGTCTTTTTCCCCTGTTGAGATTAAAAAGTACCCAGATATAACATGGTAGTAAAACAGCCCACTCACTATTGCATCCTGGCATATACAACATTCATTTTCCACTCGAGCAACTTCGTTAGACACAGACATGTTCATTATAGGAACTTCCGGTGCCGAAGGTGTTATTCGCGATGTACTCAAACATTCCACTGCATCAGAAGTCTAGACAGGAAAGTTGAAGACAACCAGATAAATAAACAGCATAGATACAAATTTGTAGCGCCATAAGATGAGTTATATGCAACAACAATGGGTACAACTACTTATCTATCTAATTTTTACACAAGATAATGTCGACTTCAAATACCGAATATCCTGATTCTGGCTTCAAACAATTTAATCAATAGGCAGACTAGCATAAAACCTCACATAACAGCTTGTTACTACATTTCATCATAGCAAAAGAAGGAAAGATGAACAGAAGTAGGACGACATTAAAATACAAAATATATGAGATTAGCGACAGTATTGAAACCGTATAGGTTGAGCAGGATATTGATCATGACGAGGGGAGATATCTGAACCACTGCGATCTATTTTCAACTGCATCCTATGTAATCACTAATAACTGATACCTAACATCTGAATTGTCCAGATAAGACATCCCACCTTGCTGTAATAGTTCCTATCTACAACTAGTAACTTCCTGGATTGGTGTCATTTCTTAGTCCGGTTAACCGTAGTTTCTTCCAACTTAATTCTACTCATAAACTAACAAAGTGAGTTGCAGAGGATGCTAAATACATGTAGCGCATATCTCAGTGGAAAATAACAACCCAAACGACGGAATTGCCTTACAACTGGGTTGATAGGTAAAAAGAAAATTAACGATTAATACTTTACTCATGATAGATTAATGTACTTTATCTTCAGACGTTTGATAATCTTGATTCTTCAAATTAACTGACCAGTAAAATACTACCTGTGCTCAAGTTGATTCATACTAGTTCCCGGTCTTCCAAAATTCATATGTTGTTTAGAATATTTCCAATGGTTTTTACATAAACTGTTATGAATAGTAAGCAATCCGACCATTGTTGCGTAGAAGCCAATCACCTTGAGCTAGTTCGACCTTTTTTTATTTATTCCGTTTATTACATACCTAAAGACAACCCAAATAGACATTTTGTGCCCTCACACTAGTACTGTCCGTTATTTCTTCTATCTTTCTATTGAGGTTGTACTGAATTGTTATTTTCTATTATTCCAGAAAAAGATGAGGCTTTTGGTCTTCTGTGTTTTAACGGTAGCTAAACTCAGATTATGTCGTCAGTATTAACCGTGAGCGTTCACTGTTTATCTAAAAATTCTTCGACTTGTCACCTTAACGATCAACAAAATACCAAATATTAGTAATACATTTCTTAATGATTAGCAGTAGAACCTAAGATATCTATTTCATCCTATTTGGAACTTATCTGGATGAACATGCAATGCAGCAGTTTTAAACTTTCTCACCAAGGCTAGAACCCATCACTTTCGCACTCAAGACAGCCACACCTTGTTCGATAAGTACCAATAGGTTATTTCCTACAATTTTGTTTTACAGGACTCACCTTATTGTGACTCGTTAGCCTAATAAGTTCCAGTCTTCATCAGAGCGTCGGTATCCATTGCGATACAGGCACATTCAACTAATGAGTCCCATCCTTTATTCCCCCCTCCCCCAGCTACTATCAAAACACGACCTGAGCAGAAGTATTATCTAAGCATCTATGCGAGGAGTTCATATCCCAAACAAAGACCAACCAGTTCACTTCTACACATCAACAACGTGAAACATTAAAACTCACTAATACACCAAACATTAATGAAATACGACTTTTGTTGTGCACATGTCGTAGGATGCGTCATACAAAGAATCGTTTTTATTCGAAGTTTGGTAGCTATTTAAAGCAACAGTTAAAGTGCCTTCATAAAGTGATTTTAAGTTGTTATTTGGTTATCAAGCAGAAAGAAGTTCGGCAGTGATACGTTTCAAAAGAAGCTTTTTTAGAAATTGGAAGTTTTGTTACACTATACGGACCAGTTTGGAATTCATACGGATTTCAGTATGAAGCAGCCGGATGATACATAAAACTTTCTTTTCTAAATACACTGAAGTTACGTTAAGAAATTCTTATAACGATCATACTAACTAGTAAGAGGCTCACTCACCGACAACTTCAAGGTTAAAATAGGCAAACTTGAGCGTGAGTAGAAATCAAAGGTCACATGATTATTCCCGATAATAACCTATTTTCCACACAACTTTGTCCCATTTTATCTCAGGGGTTGGTAGATTTCTTAGCATACTGAATTCTTTGTCACATTCACCGATGAGATCGATGCAAACTACCACTTTCTGAGACGTAATACGGTTAATTTTTAACAGAAGCATAGCACATGTCGTCTGCGTTTCAACACTCATAGTTAACTATAAGCTTGTATACTGCTTCTGATTTCTAGCACGATAACTAAAGGTTTTCAAACCGGAAAACCACTACATTTAAACTGTCGTTAACAGCATCAAGAAGATTAAACTGACCAGTGTTAAAAAATGCCATGACAAAGAACAGAAATTGTGGATTTTTTAAACAATGATCACTGCAAAAATAGGAAGGAGATATCGTTTTTATGATGGGAAGTACTGAATAACTCGAAGACCATATACAAAGTTGATGCGTTGCGTAATTGGTAACACACTATGCTAAGGTTTAACTTTAGATATTAAATCACTACCGAAACCTGCTACCTTGACATAGTGGTTGGGCTTGCAAATCACAATGACTCAAGGGCTATGCTAATGTAACACTTGCTACCTCGGAGTCCTACCATACCAGAAACGTTTGTTGGGTAGTGGTTAGACAAAAAGCCGTTACAGTTATCGTGTAAATTAATACACTATGGTGGGGGTCTGAGGAGGGAGGTCGTACTGCTGCTAGCCGGGTGGGGTGCGACAGCAGTAAGGTATTTCCCTTGGATGACCAGCGATGTCACGCTTACGCTGCCTTCTCAATGAAAAAGGGTGGGTTAGAAAAGGTCGGCCTCAAAAATACACTCCACCAAGCTCCACGGTATCCCAGTGCCAGTGGTATACGTTTCTTGTCTATCCGGCATTATAACAATCAAGTCTCAAGACAACAACCCAAAAAAGACTGCATGTGACAGGCCTCAAGAAGATATCCCTTGTCTCTGCAGTCATTCAAATCTTCTACTCTTCCAGTTACCTCAAGAAGACATAACCTTCCACCAAGTGTACGGCTGCGAAATGTCAACTACCCTCACAATTCTGTCAGCGCTCAAGTTCCCTCAGACCGCTATCTATCTCCTCTCATCCTTACTTTCTAATATTCCTTCACGTCTCTCAGTTAACAATCCTACATCACCTTCAATTTATTTTAGCTCTGCAGCTTTCGACA
This sequence comes from Heterobilharzia americana, assembly GCA_944470555.2. Lineage (NCBI taxonomy): Eukaryota > Metazoa > Platyhelminthes > Trematoda > Strigeidida > Schistosomatidae > Heterobilharzia > Heterobilharzia americana. The sequence goes on from OX104128.1 coordinate 24,828,032, forward strand.
ACGATCTAAGTCCACAGAACACTATCCTTGGTCTCCCGAAGGTGCGCTACAAATTACACACTGGTGCCTTCAGCACTATGATCTACCTGTGTCCATTGTTAGCTTGATATCATCGGACGCCATGTGGGACAGTGTTTCTCCTAATGCTTGAAGTTAGTGCTGGCCAGAGATGAGGGATTGATAGGGCAAGTTGTGAGAGATGATTATTGTTGTCGGTTCGTTGGCATGGGATTCTCTAGATACGCCCAAGATCCCTTTCCGATTACCTCATCTTCTTTACTTGAGAGTGAAAGTTACCATCAGAACTTCAGTCAGTGTGTAGACGGAGATTATGAATAGGTAACGGCTAGTCTCAATCCTTCCTAGTTCTTACAGACCCATTCGGTCGAAAAGAGCACAGATACCTATTGACTGGAACTGCGCTACATCGTGATGTAGTATATGACACTATGACGGTAACTGCTTTTCATCTGACCACTATCTAACAGACACTTCTTACATAGTAAGACCTCGAGAGGTCAAGTGTTCCAGCCAGTGTAGCTCGTTGGGTCATTGTGATATGCATACTCGATCACTTATTTACGATAGCAGCTATCAGTCCGGAATTCTTCTCGAGAAATAACTGTCCAAAACTGTTTCTGTTGAAACAAAATTTCCATTCAGTTCGGAAAGTCACTTGTCTCCTTCCTTTATATTAAAAAAATTGTAAATAAATTCAACGTTAAACAATATGTTTCAAACTATAGGATTACCTTATTTCCATTCTCTTTTGTTGTTATTCCGTACATGTCAATTTGCTTAAGAATCTCTCGGCGTGTACCAAGGGCATGAATCCCAATCTGTTTTTTTCAAAATAAACAATATATTATGGATCAAATGCCATATTTCTTATAGAAAAGGTTATTTTGAGTAAGTATTCAATTTAAATTTACATCTTTTATGAATAGGTTTATTTCACAATGCGAAGACTCTTTATCGAAGTGATAAAAACAGTTGTGGTAGTGGAATTTTTAGGTATTCATATTGCAGAATAATGCTATCTAAATAACTTACCAACAATACCAGCACATTCAGATAGCACTTATGCAAGGTTGAAAGTGGGTTTTATGATGAGTATTTCATCCTATCTGTGGGTGGTTACCTAGATCAATCCTCAACTCAGTGAACGTAAATACTACCATCTAGCCTCAAATCTAGAACCAATGAATTAAAATAATAACATTGTTCACCGAACTACTAGATCACCATAACTGCTTTTTGTGCAGCACGTATTATTTATCAGTAGAGTTTATTATTTTCTCGATATTGGTTTTATTCAACCTAGCTGTTTGTGTTGATTTACGAGTTGTTTATTCAATAATCTTGACATCATGGTGGGTTAATTTCCGGTGTTATTTGTATGGGGAAAAAGTTTGCAGTTCGTCCCCTAGTACACAGCGTAAATATCATATAATAGACTAACCTGAGGAAAGTACATAGTCATATTTGACCAAGGTATTGGCTCTATTAAATTAAACGATATCATTTGATTCCCAGTTATAAGAATGTAGTGTTTGAAAACCTTAAAACCAGAAGGTAATGGGGACTTTGTTAAGAAGACGAATCTCAATAGTTTCGTCAGTGAGATATTAGCGGAATGAATAGTAATGGTCAGAAAGATGTAATGTCTTAAATAACTTACACTGGGTTTTCAATATTTGCAGCAACAGAAAATCGCAATTAAAGCAGTAAATTAAACATCGAAGAAGTAAAACACTATAATCAGTCCCTGGAAAAACATCAAAAAGGTGACTGATGGTCAAATATAATTAATGTACATGACGAAAAAAGTTCGTGTGAAGATCTCCTAAATATTAACAAAAGTTTCAGAAACATACCATAAAATCGCCTAACTTTGTGCATATGATTTTTTATTCCAATAAAACTTCCGGTAGGTCGTTTCAATATATGAGATACTTCTTAACTAATGGAAAATGTTCAGAAGATTTCCGCTTTTCATTCGGAACTAGTTTTATTTGGATTAAGCATTAGGCTAAGCAATAATTTTCTACATTATCACAATTTGTTTTAATAGCAAAGTACACCACTTAGTATTATGGAAGCGATTGCCTGCTGGCGCGAGTTATCGATAAATGTAAAACTGAGTTTCGCAGAATTCATTGAATGAAAGTAGGTTATACGTTTAAATACTGAAAAGAGACTTTTGATTCCACAGGAAATAAAGCTGCAACTTGAATTCCCATTGCATTCGATACGATGTCGAAGTTTTTCCTAGTGAATGTAATGGGAAATGTGAAACACGTTTGGTGCATCGCAAGTGAAACATTACCAACTTGAATTTGAAATAGCACATTGATCACTTCCGATAACAAAGATCAACACTTTCGTTTGATTTAATTCACTTCCAGAGTTTATGACATACATGTTTCACAGACAAGCTATGAAGAATAAGATGTTCTGTAGCAAATTAAGTTACATCATTATACGGAAGTTGAAACCAATGTCACTTGACTGAATAGCACTGCACAGACTATTGATATAGCTATTTACCAATAAAATAAATGAATAGTGATTCTTTGCTACCCTTGAACAGCATGAGTAGCTAGAAAATATTTATGCACATTTCGTTGACCTGATATAACTGATCTAGATGATCAAAGTTGAAGTGAGAATTTGGACCGCTGCAGGATCCCAACCGGCTACCACCGGGTTTCCGACCCGATGCTCTACCAGCTGAGCTACGAGGCCCGACTACTTGGAAACCAGTGTGCGTACTACCAAGCGGTAATAACGCGTTAAGAATTCATATGGTAGTCGGGCAAAATCTTTGGTGATTGAAGTAAAAGAAAAACCTGGTCAGTAGTCGGGCCTTGTAGCTCAGTTAGTAGAGCACTCGGTCGGAAAACCGGTGGTTGTTGATTCGAGTCCCACTGCGGTCCGAATTTTCACTCTCCCTTCAATCATCATGCAGTATAAATAGTCTGCCAAACCACGGCTATCCGAGATAGTCAAAATGATAATTGATCTGAGCAGTTTATCTCTTCTGTGGACGGAATTTTTTCTGGAACACTACCGCTAAACACCGACTCGAACGAGTAAGAAGACCACTTAGTGTATAAACCACTTTGAGCTAATCAACAAAACATACAGATAATATAAAGGGTTTCCAACTACTTAATTTACTCAGTAGCATTATAAACCATTAAACTCCATTAAACTTGTGGGTCAGACGTCCTAACCTGCGATCCGAGTTGAGTGATTTCTAACAGAAACCCTGTTGATACAGATTGACAAATGAACATAATTGACTGTGGGTTAGGGAATGTGAATGTAAACTGAGCAATTTACAAATTTACAATCAATTTCAAGCTTGAAAGTGCGAGCTACAAGATTAGAATGCTTACGTTTTAGTGAATTATTTTTTATATTTGGAAGAATTTTTATCAAAAATTATTCTTGAAGTTTATTTTGCGACCGTATTTACAAGCTTATTTTTTATTCATTAAATATTGTAGTGTGTTATTTTGCACACATGTGACAACCGTTGAGTTAGCCGTTTTCTTGACACGTTGAGCATTTGTCTTCATCCTGAATTGCGATCATGTAATTCATATTTATAAACAATTTGGCAACCTCAACTTGAACAATTGAATACTATCATCATACGTCCACATATATCAGGTGTAGTATATATCTTGGTAAATAAATTTGTAGGTCACTCAGTAGCCTAACACGAATTAGTGATACTATCATATAAAATCTTACTACCGCTAATCTCGGATTTAGCTTAGTGTGGAGCTTTTTGAGCAAGTTATTATCTGATGTGGACAGTTTAAAGATCATTTAAAAAATGATAAGTGATGCATATGTTAATCAGATGTAAACGGAATTATAGCAACTGAAAACCGGACTATATACCATCACAACAGCTATGACCTAAGTGATATCAGACATGTAAACTATCTTAAAGTTTGTATAAGGTAATAAAAAGACCGAGGGTATCTGAGGAATGTGATGTATTCGCGCAATATATTCTGAACAATCTGACCATATATTTACTTGTCAGAGCATTTTACATGAAAGATGAAAACAGGGAAAGGTAAATAAATTAAAATTATACAAGGTTTGGAAAAAAAGAGATAATAAGGAGGAATAACACATTTTCATACACCCCCCTTGGCATTAAAATGAGATAAAGATTACCAAGGTAGGTAAGAAAAATTGTCTTTGAATATACAAGGGAGGTTTCAACTTTCGTAAAGCTAAGGTTTCAATAAATTAAAGTAAATGGTCCTGACAACCTTTATACACTGAAACTGGGTGACAATTGGAGATGAAAAGAAAATTTGGATCGCAACCACCGGGTTTCCGACCCGATGTTCTACTAACTGAGTTAATGGTCTAAACACTATTTTGCGGTCAGTTCTGTGACCTGTTTTTATGTCTACCTACAGAGGATGACGTCTGTCTCCCCCCTGTATTTATCAAATTATTTGGATGTAATTGTCTTTCTAGCCACTTGAGGATTTGCTCCACCACTCTCGACTTCATAGTTCCATTCCTCCTTGTAGTGTATGTGTCACTCCACACACATGTAAATTGGTATACACAGTGGGATGTGACGCAGTCATCTATGTAATGACGTTTATTTTTTGAAGCGTAAGTTTCGGTTTCTCTATAATATTGACCTTGACTGCATAGTATATCCTTTTAATAACTGAAATAAGTCTTCGTCTTAAAATCGTGTTTATTATTACATCATGCAAATTCATCTTAAAGTTGTCTACAGATAGGAAATTTCAATTGCATTTCATGCTACTACAGTTGTTACAATAAAAGCTGTTTCTATAATTTGGTAGTCATAAACAGTTCCCTGTTATTGGTAAAATTCCAATCTAAGAATTTGATTTTCGTTTGTCTTCTCGACTGAGTCGTTTTCAACGGAAACCCTTCTTGATACCATAGTTGAGTGTTAGGATACCACATATTTGTGAGAAATATTAACATAAGGCGTATAATCTGTGCAAAATTTGAAAATAATATCATTTTGTCAAAGTAGTCTAACTATATCTACATGATATGAACAATGAAGATAAGCTGACTTTTTAGATCACATTAACGATGAGCTGAATTTAGAACGGGTGAAACAGTTGTCAGAGTGTTAGATCAACTTAGAAGACATAGTGAACAGTGTACTCAAACACTAAAGCAGAAGGATATTTTATCATGGCAATTTGTACATTAGGGATAAAATAATGTAACCTTCCATTGAGATTTCAATGTGCACAATATATTAAGGTTAATCTTCTTCCAGCTCATCTTCCCATTGGTACGGCTACGTCATCTTTTGTGTCTCTCTGGGTAGAATATTTACCCGTCGCTCGTAATTGCTTATGACTTCTTCCGACCTCTCAACATACACTACTTATATTCATTCTTATCAGTTGCATCCACTGTAATACTACACATCGTACAAAAAGGCACGAAATTATTCACAGGTCACATCATCAACATATATCTGAACGATGACAGATTCAAGTTCATCTAAAAGTTGATTTACTACATTTAGAAAAGTAACTAGAGGTTCACTTTAAATGTGTTACCAATATTGGCGAAGTTCTACATCATCCACTGATAAAATACAACATTCAAGGGAAAACTGAATTGTTGAATGAACACAGATATTAACTTGGCGTCAGTAATTAATGCGGAAGTTTAACCATGAGCAAGATTCGTACTCTTTTATTCAGTTCACAGTAAGTAAATAAAATAAATGATAACCCTACCTCTTTAAGGTCATTATCCGTCATATTTTTCATTACTGGATATGTAATAGCATGACGTTGAAAAGTAGGCAAAAATTCTAAACACTTTGCATTATTGAGGATGACCTCAACATCAGGATCAAGCTAAATTAACGAAAGTAAAACATGTTCAAAAAAGATGTTATCTATCATACGAAATACTGAACAAAATTATAGAAAAATTGATACACATAATGTACATCAGGCCATATTACAGTTAAATCAACACCCAAAGGACTAAACTTTAGTAAAAATCAAGAAGTTATTGTGTTGAATACAGATGAATGAGGTATCAGTGTGCGGGTCTTTAATCTTTCAATCACAGAAAGGTTTAGAAAGCATGCTAATAAATGCGTACATTTCTATCCAATATTTAGAGGTGCCATTCAACATGCGACTTAAAATTTTGATTTCATTTAGGTTTGAGAGAAGGATAAGTTTTGTTATAGGACATTCAGACAATAAGACAAACAGCTGATCACTGAATGCTTTAATCTGACTGGTAACCAAGTAACTAGCAAGAACAGTGGGAAATTAAAATATGAAATACTGTAATTTCGCTCTTCGTTTGTGGGAAAAAATGACTGAGTTTTCAAAGAAATATTATCCATCAAAGTTATTTTTGAAAAATGCAAACATCTCATGCATGTAACAGAGAAAAAATTGCAACTGACGAAGAATCATTCATCGTGACTAAGTAAAAGCGGAACAAGGATCATAAACAGTTCCGTATTCAGGCACTTAACTGATACCAGACCTCTACAGTGATTACTCACTGATACAAGCAACAATTCAATTTACTCTATGGTCTGCATCCTCGATTAATGCATATAACGGAAGCCACTGCAGTATATTTTTGTGCGACTGGTTTCATTACTTGTTCTATAAAAACAATCTAAGTTTACTTTTACCCAGAAAGCTTCAACTACTTACGGACAACCCTATTCTCGTTCAAACTAGGTTATTTGCTTTTCTTACTCTTGTTTGTTGTTAATTCTTCGCTTATTTTTGGCATATTGTACAGTTTGTCGCAAGGTAATACCATTAATTGGCTGATTGATTATTCAGACGTTACTTTTTAATAACACCTCCGGAAGAATTGTATGGTCTACAGATTTTAGGTTACAGTGGTGCAGCGAGTGAAATGTTTTATCTAACCTCTCAAAAAGTGGCATGAAAACAGATATTAACATCTATGTGGGTTTTACCATTGCACATGTTTTTAGCGCTAAAATAAATCATAGTTTCAAGCAGAGGTTTCAAAGATATGGTTCTTGACGAAAATAACAACAAATTGCAACTGGACTTCATTCCGCTGCCACTTTCACATATGATGCAGAATTTTACCACTGTCATTAAATAATGAGATAAAAAGGAAGCCTTCGAGAAAGTATTCAGGACTGACAAATACCACGTGCTCCAGTAAGTCTGGTGGTCCTCTCTCTGTTCAAATCAAGTAATGAAACTGGATGTACAGAAAAAAAAACAGTTGAACATCATGATTACACAGGTGTCGACTTATGAAAGTCACTTGTTTCAGGGTAACCAGACATTTCAAACTCACCTTATTAAACAACTCAACAGGTTTAGTATCCAGTATACGTTGGTATAGCACTAACCAAAAGTCTAATTGATCATCTTTCTTTTGTTGTTCCATTTCCTCCTTTTGAAATAGATTGAAAAGAGATGTTAGACGCAAAAACAAAGGCCATTCAGTTAAGAAAACTGGTTACATTAAGCCGGAAATCCTAGAACAATAGTGGTTTTTTACCAAACACTTAGTTTTCAAATCTTCAAAATAGCAGTTACCTTGACAGGGAAATGAATGACTTCTCATTTTTATTCTGCTGTTTAAAGACGAGTTGCATTCAAATCGTTAGACTGTTAACAAATTGCTTATGCAGTACTTAGTTGACGTGAGAAATATACATGTTGCATTTACATAAATTTTTTCTCTGTGTTTAACATTAGGTTGGCGAAAGCATCAAAAAAGTTGAGTCGAGTATCCGTGTATGACAATTTTACTGTATTCCATCCCAATTCGATGACAAACATTGTGGGATTGTTTTTAGTTTAGTGAACAACAACATCTCATCATAGAGGGACTCATTTAGTTTGTCAAACGGATCTACGAAGCTTAGCCAGAAATATGAAAGTCCTCAAGATATGGTTGCCTGATGATCTTAAAAAAAGCTGCGTTCATTTTTTTCTATACAATGGTGTTCATAACTGACGCAGTCTCCTGTGGTAGTGCTTGAAACCAACTATAATAAGTCCTAATATTGTCAGTATTTATAAACAAACCATCATCATCACCTATCATGAATTGATGTTGAAGATGATAAGTAAGATACCCCTTAAGGTATATTCAAAATAATCCCAAAGTAGAGAACATTTCCATCCTAATCTCACCGGCTTAAATCAAAGATAATTTCCATCATTTTAGTTTGTGTATAGTTTGAACATTACTTATGATTTAGTAATGAAGGAAGTTCAGTTTAGCAATATATCAGTCTCGTGCAGTCAAACAACTATATACATTACGGTTCTTGATAATTAACCTATCAATATGCTAAATAAGCAGTATATACCATGTATCATGGGGCGGATCGTAACTACAGCCATTGAGTACTCTTTGTATACATGGATAAACAATAGCATATATTTAATTGGTACATCGAAAGGCTGAGAACAAACAAAAATTTGTTCATGTTGGTACATCTTTTGATAAGTAATGTTAAGTATTATGTAGGAAGATAAATGAAGAAAGATGTAAGATGAAGGAAGAATACCAGCCACAACAAACTTTCAGGAACATATGTAAAATAATGATACAAAGGTGTTGCTATGATCACGTCTCCACATATCACTTGAGACCTCTGATGGAAACTCCATTTTATTGTTTTGAGAAATCACCACCACATTACAAACACTGTATGGAAGGTTTTCCTTCTTCTTCTCTGAAGGAGAGATTTTCACGAATTTGCGAAACGTCAGAAATTTATTGTTTTTGCTTCATTGGGATTTTACAAATATATTTCATTGATAATCTATCCACTCAATGCTCAACTTATTTAACTTTATCACGTCAAATTTTGATCCTGGAGCTTATAAAATGGCTGGTATGGTACTAATTCTCTTTTTCTTGTGACATAGGTAGTAGAACTTTTCTTATGTATGGAACAGGTGCTGAAGTCATTCCTTTTGCATATGTTTGGTCTTGATTAGATAAACAAATATTCGGATAGCAAGTTAAGCAGCAAAACTCAGTTAAATCAAGGTTGGTAGACCCTAATACGGTAAAGAACCTCGCCTGGTTAACCAGTTAATAGCCTGTCCTAAGCCCGAATAAAGAGGAAAGGCTGGGAAAACGGCTAGCAACCCGACCCCGGAAAACCAATACAATCACTAAAAAACCTCAAAGCACAAAGAAAATATTAAAAAAATTAACTTCTTCCCCGCTGGAATCAGGGAGACAAAATGACGCCGGTTGGTGAAAGCCTTAAAAAAGCCAATTGGCCGATGCGTCCTCTCTCTTGATTAAGGCAAAAATAAGCATAGGGATATGGAATGTCCGAACAAGGCTACCCGGATTGCCAAAGAGATGAGAAGGTATGGCATAGAAGTGCTTGGAATCCGCGAAAGCAGATGGAATGGAAGTGGACTCTCCAAACTCTTAACTGGAGAATCAATAATCTACTCCGATATTCTCACCAAGACGACAACCACAAGCACACTGAGTTTTGGAGTAGCAGTCATGATGCGCCCTCCTCTCAAGAGCAATAAAGGTTGTCTCTCATGCAGTGGCAACCAATCTCCTCCTGCAGGATCAGGATCATGACAGCAAGGTTTAACTCAAAAGGAAGGAAAGCCACAATCATACAGTGCTACGCTACGCACCTACAAATAATCCAGATCAAGAGAAGAAGGAGGAATTCTACAGACAACTGCAATCAGTACTGAACAAGAACCCAACCCAAGTGGCGACATCAAACTTCTAATGGGTTGGATGACATGAATGCCAAAACGGGAGCGGACAACACAGGAAGCGGAAGAGAACTCATCATGTGTCGAGAAGCACTTGGTGAAATGAACGAGAATGGAGAACCATTTGCAGATACCTGCGCGTTCAACGATCTGGTGATTGGAGGCAGTGTGTACAAACACAAGGATATTCACGAAGCAACATGGATTTCACCAGACACCAGGACACACTAAAAACCAGATCGACCTCATCTCAATGTGAAGAAAGTGGAGACGCGACCTACTGGACACAAGATCAAGAAGGGGAGCAGATTTAGGTTCACACCACTCACTATGCAGTGAAAGAAACCTTCAAAATCAAGATGAAAGCCTCCAAAGAAGTTGGTGATGATAAACCACAGTTCAAGTTGAACACGTGGAACAGAAACTGAAGGATGAAACTTCAAAAGACATCTTCGCATCAGTCATCAGGATTAAATGGGAGATATCAAGCAGCATCTGTGAAGTAACCTGCGTAGAAGAACACTGGAACACAGTGAAAGCGACGCGGAAGGAAACCTGCATAAACGTGTTAGGAAGGAAGAAGAAAGAAGATAAGGAATGGATCTCGATGGACACATGGAAGCTGATAGAGGAGAGAGAGGAAGATGGTGAAGAAGAAGATGAACCAGTGCAAGGATGCACAACGAAAAGACGAACTGAGTACAACGTATAAAACACTGGACAAAGAAGTGAAGAAGAGTGCATGCAAAGATAAAAGATACTTCTACGACACAATGGCAAATGAAGCAGAACAGGCTGCAGGTAAGAGAGGCCTTACAACATTATATCAAATAACCAGGTTTCTATATGGGAAGAAATCAACACATGAAACCAATAAAAGATGATGACGGAAATTTAATCACCAAAGAGGAGAAACAAAGGGAACGATGGGCCGACCACTTCAAAAATCTTTTGAATCGACCACCAACACCAGCATCAACTCGTCCAGAAACACCACCAAAGGCCTAGCCACAGAATTACCAGTGAACAGAAAGTTGACGCGTCACGAAATGCATTTTCAACAAACTACACACATTCATCAACAGTTGCCGCCTACGCTCACTCGATACTGAAGATCAGATGGCCAGAAAGAATAAACAACAAGGAACTCTGACCTGGCAACGAACCAACCCAGAACCCATCGCCCAACAAATATTCACAAGAAAGTGGAGATGGATCGGGCATACACTGAGAAGACCATTCGGGGACATCACGCGCCAAGCCCTCGAGTGGAACCTAAGGGGGAAACGATGAGTTAGGCGTCCGAGGGTGACATGCAGGAGATCGTATGAGGAAGAAATGAAAGCTTGTGGGCAGTCGTGGAGCCAGGTTCAAAAGACTGCAGAGAACGGAGTTCAATGGAAATGTGCTACTGAGGCCCTATGTTCCACTGGGAACCCAAGGGACAAATAATAGTATTAATAATAAATATATACACGTTAATATAGACGTAAAACTTGGGCATTGTGGTAGAATTTAATTCCATATTAGATTTGTTTATTTGATTTATAACACACAGTGATCTAGTATTATTTACTTGATGACGTTTCGAGCATAAACCATTGCTCATAATCATATATATATATATATATATATATATATATATATATATATATATATATATTCTAAAATGATTGACTGCCAAAAGTCAACTTGCTATTCTTTTGTAGCAGATCGTTCACCTCAAGGACGGTACTATTTGAGGATCCTATCAGATAAGTTTCAGAGATAAATATTTATCGAAGGTGAAACTACGTTCACAGAAACACTAAGGTGGAATGCGAATTGTAGTACCTGTATCCTTTGAAATGGGTAAAACACCGCCGATAGGAAGCAAGAACATGAGAAAATTTCACAAATCTAAAAATATATTGATCTGATCTTGCCTATGCATTTCACTGTTGGTGTGACCACCAGATCGATGTGAACGTTCAAAATTGATGGTAGAAGACAAAATTTTATATTTAAAACAGGAATGAAAATCTCTCACTAATACCATTTGGAATCTATAAAACGAACGAGTCTTACAAAAGGGACATATATGTATGGAAATAACAGGCCTCTTTTATTTACCTGTTATATACAAAAAGCTAGTTATAGGAAGTTATAAACAGTGCGGATCATACTCGATTTAGAATAGGATCAGTGCACTGACACGTTACTGTGGTTTTTTGATTCAGTCTGTCACTGAGTGAAATGGATAACTATTTTATTCCATTTATTCGAAATAGAAGAGAATAAGGGAAAAACATTTTAACAAACATCCACTCATATATTCAAACACAATATTTTAGTCTTCTACATAAATCTCACTTTATATAAGAGTAACAGTGTGGGAGAGCATACTTGCACATTAGGTCGTTTATTTGATATAGTGGTATTAATGTATCACTGCGTTCCATACCAAACAAACAATCCAATAAGAAATTTAATAGTTTAACCTATCCCTATAATTTAGAGTAACATTCTCGTCAAAGAAAATCGACCTCAAATGAACAAAATTGGGACTATTTTGTGTAATGGCTAGCTAACAAGTATAACAGTTTCTTGTCCGTAGTACTGAGCACTGTTGTTAGTGAGATCTCATACAATTCAGAGCTTAGGGTGAAGATATATTATCAGTCCTTTTCTGAAGATGACAACAGTTTGGTGTTGTGTAAGCTTCGGTATCTGGTGGGGAAGTTGGTGCTGATGATGTTATCAAGCCTAGCGATGAAGCGAAAGATCAAATACCAAAGTTTAGAGAACACCAAATTATTGTCTACGTTCAGGTATCTAAGATAAATAACATATAGACAAAACATGATTTGGTATGTGTATATCAGTCAAAATGCAACTCTTCATATTAATACGCACGAGCGAAATTATACAATAGGAACAACAGTTAAACCAAAATTGAATACCTTAGACTACCTATATTCCATACAGTAATAATATTCGGCAAAGTAACTGCTTCACAGAGCTAGTCACATCGAAATTCTCCACGTTTTACTTGAACTGACTTATTTCAAAGAATTAAATTGTTCAAATAATCTTAGTACTGAAAAGCCACTTGAATGAAGTGGTCCTACCACAAATCTTAGAAAAGTAGTTAAAGATTTCCCGTCTGCGGGCAATAAAGCCTAGTGGGATCCAACTACGATTTTAAAAGTAATCACTGTAGTCTTCCTGTGTGGTTCCCGACTATTCAAACCAGCAAATAACATGAATAGTAAAGTTTTCTGCTGGGATTTTTCGTGCCGGAAATGTTGCCAAGTAGACTATAATTTGAAGTCTGAACATTTTGATTTGTGGAGAAGATTATGGTAAAAGACAGCGAGTAGGGTTAGGGATTCATTTTTGTATACGACTGTGAATTTTCTAGAACCTTACTGTGCTTTCTGGAGGTGCATCATTTACCGACAAGAATTCTTTCGTGAAAAGCAAATGATTTTTTTCTCTAAATCTGTGACAGAAACCATAAATTTGGTCAAGAGTAATAGTAAGTAAGTCACTAACCTGATAACAATCTATTAAACCTCCTTCAATGAGTTGGTCGTCTAAGAGTATTCTGAAACCAAATGCTTCATTGCTGAAAATTGTGTTAACTCTACAAATCTTCCCAGAACTTACCAGCAATTATTAGCATAAACTCCGGGGTATGTAAATGGTTATACTTAAAATAAGGTTTCAAATTTTGTAGACCATCCTCTGGCATAGTCAGCCGTCTAAGTATTCAAGAGTAATGCGATTCACACAAACCCACTATATTACTTGACGCTCGGTTACCTGACTACATACATCGGTATATCCAATTACTTTGGAACAAAGAAAGTTGGTAAATTGATACAAGTACAATAAGACTTACTAAACGTTTACGTAGTTCTTTTTGTCGGTGCTGTTGTTCATCTATCAACTGAGTTAACAATTGAAGTAATTCTGATCTACAGTCATCAAGAACACGTTGATTTACTTCCATACGTTGGTTAGCACGTGACCGTTCAGCCAACGTAAGTTGACAGAGTTCTTGTTCTATAAGACATATCTCCTTTCGTAACCTTAAAGCCTGACTATCTTTTTGACTTTGTAACTGAGCAAAAGCTTCTTTTTGAGCACTTTCCTACAAAATTTTGTTCACCAAAGCAAACAGAATAAACGAAATTAACAAGTATATAAATCATTCACAAACCTTATTTTGTGCAGAAAAGTAGTACACGAAATAAGTTGGTAAAAAAGTAAGGTATATTGAGGAAACCAAATAGACTTTCTCACTGAATACAATCATACAAGTAAAAACGTTATGAATAATAGAAGGATACTGAACAGTCAGGATTAATCTTTCTTATAAAATAGTTATGCATCCACTAGCAAAGTTAATTGAGTTTATAAAAAGATACTGTAATTAATTTTCTCAATAATTATGTAATGAGAATTTATACTGACTTTTTAGTTAATGGTTACTTTAATAAGGCTTTAAAGCCGAGTTGCAACTTCGCCTTTTATCCAAACCAATTGACATATTCATTCTTCATCTAGATGCAAAATATATTACGGTGGTCTCAGCATTTATTCACAAACATAAAGTAGGTTGTATCATAATTATCCCCACATACAAGAAAATCTTCAGCATTTTTTCGCAACTGTGTTTCATTTTCCAAAACACTTAGAAGCCTCTGACCTGGAAGACAACATCCTCCTAAAGGATTCGGACTAACAGTCAGAGACTTCATTGGCTTTCAGAACAGGATGTTTTTCATATCGGTGTGCAACGGAATGCCTCATAAGACAACGCGTTAACATTTCTGCAACATTCGTAGCGAGTAAAACAGAGTGGTATCTCAGTTTAAAGGTCTGAATGAGCTTCGCACCGAAAAGCTTTCAAAGAAATATTTGAAAGACTTTATTTAGCACAGAGAATCTACATAAACAATCAAATCCCAAACTAAACTTTCAAGTAAACACTTTTACAGATTACCTAGATGGTAGGCTTTCATACCTACCGTCCATCCATATATTCCAACTGTGGTCTAAGTAAACCACAAGTACCTGTACTATAGGAAACACATGTTTTGTGAAGTATTATAATTCTAAGTTATCTATACGAACCTGTAGAACATTGAATGATAATGGAGTGAATCCATTAGTAAAAGGATGAATAAGTAAGCATACCTAGAATCAACAATTGTATGATATAGCAGGTAGAGAGACTCCAATCACCTTGTAATGAGAACATTATTACTTTTAACTGTGTACTGCTCTCGATAATCATTCGTGCAGTAATCTGATACTATTAACATCGAAATTACTGGCAGCTTGCATAGCTCATAGACTTGCAAAATGTATAAAACCGGTTCATGAGCAACAGATCAAGATCTTATGAAACAGTGGACACCTTGATTGTATGTTTACCCTCATTTAGATAATGGAACAGACATAAATATTGAGTATCAACAATAACTGTAGTTGTATAAGTAAGTTTTAAACTAATCCCAGTTTGCTTAAAAAATCAAAACAAGATTATGAACATTTCGCTATGAATCCTATAGCTTTTTGAGCAGAATATTCGAGTTTTATTATAAATCAAAATATGTACGGTTAAGCAGCTAATTTGTTGTTCAGACTGATTATTTCTGATCAGTCGTCTTAAATTCATATGGTCATTATTACCAAAAAAAATTCAATATTCAAAGTATCTGTAGGTGTGTATATGCTATTTAAAATGCAGGTACGTAGGTTATGGTATGTAAATATGAGAAAGCTTGTTTCGTCATGAACAAAAATTGATCGACGTTACTTTCTTCTAATATCAATTTGAAATGATGATCTTTCCGAATTGGAGGCTGTCAGATAGGTGTTAGGTCTCTTCCTTACTTTCTGTTTTAAAATTTTGTTGACATCAAATAATCCAGGCTTTAAGAGATCAACCTCTCTTTGTGTCAATGAAAACCCTTTCTTAATATGTCAACGTCATCGAAGCTAATCATATTTTCCCTTTCAGTCGCATAAATCGCTATTACTGATCACTTTTCTAAAGTTCCCGATTCCAATTCATTCATCGGAGGACGTTCGCCGTATAGTTTGTGTTCATTCATTTTAATTTTTAGCTGTGTAAAAATTTCACCAATATAATTGGCTTCACATTCCGTACATTTTATCTTATACACACAGTTGTTCTGTGTTATCTTTGGAATTACATCTTTCAATGAAACTAAAGCTTTTTCCAAAAAAATTCAAGGTTCCAAATCAACTCTACTACTGTTTATGACAAAAACTCTTTGCATGTGTTCTGATGTATTTTTTTCATCTAGAATTACGGTTGTTGATAACTATGACTTTTCTTAGTTTAACTTGTTTTTTACGTTTGTCTCTTTTTATTCTTATTGAAAATATTGTTCAGAAAAGGATTGGAATAGTTATTTTCTATTAAAACTTGCCTTACTTTCGGATTTCCCGTCTCTATATCCTCCGGATCCGTGACAATGTTTTTAGCCCTACTAAATAGGTTCAGTTCTACAGTATTTTTTATGTGTATTGGATGATGAGACTAAAATTTTATATATTTATTAGAATGAATAAGCTTTCTGTAAATTTTAAATTTCCCTTCGGATAATCTTTGCATAAGGCAGTCTAAGCAATTCCGATTCTTAATTCGATTTGGTTTCATTCGTAAATTCTATACAAATTGGCATCAAGTTTAATTGTTGCGAAAAAATTCATGTCCTGTTTTAGCAATGAAAACAAAGGTATTGTTTACATATCTATACCATAGTTTATTTTGATAGAGAAAGCTATTTAATGTTTTTTCTTCGAGTGGCTTTATATGTAAACTAGTCACATTCGGAGACGTTAATGAGTCCCTCGTAATGTCATTTGTTCCATGGTGTAACTTACCTCTAGATGTAAAATAATTGATTCTGGAAATAACCTCAAATAGATTCATAATATCCTCTGTTGACGGTGAACATTCATATAATAATACTTGATCGTTATCAAGTAAGTGTTTTACAACATTAAGTGCGTCCATATATAGGAATTCTGGTAAGGAAAAATTATGTCGAAATTAATTTGTCATGATTTCATTTCTTCCTATAGTGTTAACCACTAATTTATGAATTCTTTATCATTTCTAATGTTTAATGGAAAATCCTATTGAAATGGTTCTAATAATTTTCAAAGACGATATATTACTGAATTAGTGAAGTCTGCAACTGATCTGAGCGGAAAGTCCACTTTATATATCCTTGGTCTACCGTAAAATCTTGCGGCTAAATCGGTTTCTCGTGCTAACGAAAACTGCGTTACATTTCCCAGTTTCGGTTTTAATTACCTAAGTAAACTGCATGTTTCGTTTTCCAATTTATTTAGTGTACTGGAGATCTTATTTGTAGGTATTAGTTCATATAGATCTGAACTAATATTTTCCAATGCCTTTTTATCATAACCTTGTTTATTTTTAGAATAACTGCGGCATTAACTTTGCTAGCTCTAGTTATCATACTTGATCTATCTGATTTTAAAGCTTTCAAAGTACAGCGTTCTTTTTTTGTGAAATTTGACATACCAGGTGTCTGATTTTATATGATACTTTCGAATTTTTTTGTCGTACTATATCTACTTCTTCTATCAGTATCAGAGATATAGCTGGCTCCATAAAGGGGGTTACTCTATCGCTTTCAAATGCTTTCTTCGTTAGGTCAAAATTAAATTCCTCCTTTAACAATGTCATTTTCTTGTGTAACTCACAAATTACATGCCACTTTTGAACTTATTAATTTCCACTCTTTATCTGAATTGCATTTCTTGACGAAATGGCTGCTTTCAATACATTGGGCAGGGTTGGATTCTCGAATCATCTGTTGAAGAGAGGTTTTACTAACGAGTTTGTTAACATCTTGAAGGTCTTATATCAAAACATACGTTTTACAGTCAATAACAAAATAGCACTCTAGCGGTGGGGGATTAACAAATGAAAAATAATTACAAACATAAAATTACTTATGCTACTACTAACGATTAGAGAAGTGAAGCTAGAAATCGATTATTACGGTGATTATACAGGATTGAAAAAGATGTAAAATGAAGTGAAGCATGTTGTTATTTCACTGACTGCTCAATAATTGATACGAAAAACAAAGGATTTGGACAACTGGTCGCGTAATAGCAATAATTACTTAGGAACAAGGCGACGAATAATATCAGATGAACATGAAAAAGTGCTCTCTGTAAACAACTTAATTCATTGAGTTGGAAAAATTGAAATCAGTGGTTAATTCCTTCTGAGGGTTAACGGGATGATAGATTGCACAAATTGCCTCTGAATACAAAGATTTGGTTAGTAAAAATTTACAGCAATGTCTTTTACGGTATGTAGTGGACAAATATATAAGCCATACAGGAGATTAAATGGTATACGGTAGATAGTTGTAAAAGTCTAGTTTGTAATCACTTGATAATTAGTATCTTACTAAATGTTCAGATACTGAGTATTTTATCCTTATCTCCTTTTTGCTCAGCCATGATGGATGACTTTCAGATATACACAATGTAACAAACGCCACATGAGGAGTTAGACTGATAAATGCATATACAATGGGCAGAATTAAAAACCCTATCTCAATATCCTGTACGTAGGATGGTCCGAATGTAGAAAATGGAACAGCCTGCAAGCGTCGCATTACGATCTCACTGATGACATCACCTCTGAATTCAAGTACAAACAAAATAGGTTTCCAGGAT
Source organism: Heterobilharzia americana (assembly GCA_944470555.2). Lineage (NCBI taxonomy): Eukaryota > Metazoa > Platyhelminthes > Trematoda > Strigeidida > Schistosomatidae > Heterobilharzia > Heterobilharzia americana. Next base: position 24,846,577 of record OX104128.1, read on the forward strand.
ACTGTGAAAACCCTTGGTTTAGCTTTCATCTCTTTTATTCACTTCGTCATGAATTCGCCTAGATGTTCGTTCCTACTAAGCAGACTATGGATTATGTGAAGCTCCTCTTCTATGGTTTCATTAGAACAAATGGCTTCTATACAATGAGCCAACTTTTCAACCATGACGATTTCAGACATAAGGAAGCGAATATATTGTTCAGTTAGTGTCAGCTTTCTGCATACATCCCATGTTGTTCTGTCTAACCTAATGAATAACAGGAGATCGAGAAAAAAAATAACATTAAGTTCTTCTTCCATTGTGAAAACGATCGTCAGGTATAGTATTCTTATCAGTCTCATCTTAGAGAACTATAAACATATCATGCATGTTGAGGTCGCAGAGTTCCAAGTGACTGATTGCCTCCTCAAAGGAAGCGTTTTCAGTTCCACCAGGAAGAAATTCGCCACTACTAAACTCAGTGATCACCGTTCAGCTACATCGGCAAAACAGCTGTAGAACTCGTTACTGAATAGACGTTTTGTGTTCTACGTACATCTCAGAAGAAGCTGTTTCAGAATGGAGACAGAGACTTCAGCCTTTGTGTTACTTTCGTACATCTCATCAAATATCTACTGTTTCTAGTAGAGGAACATTACTGAAAAGAAACTGAACATCATATGATATCATTACATTTCTATTCACTCTCAGAACTTCAAACCTTCATAGAAAAATTCAAGGAGGCAACAGTTGAACAGTCAGTGAAATAAAATATTCCACTTCTAAGTAGTTTATACGGACTATGATGAAGATTTGACTTAAATGAATTTGGCATAATATGAAGCCCGTAAACGAGCTTCGCAGCTGGATTTCGATCACTGCATTCTACATGTTTTGCTCAAAGTGTATGATAAATTACATAAGAAGGTATTTAGATACCTTTCCAAGAAAGTCAAGTACACGTGCCATTTACAATATACTACGGTTGAGAAGCATGTTTGAGGAAACAGACTGGGATAGATTTATTGATGGAGTTTTAGACAACGTTTTTACTAATATCATGAGTTATCTCAAATTCTGTATCAAAATATGCTGCCCTGTTGAAAAATTTTTCAAGAAATTTGACGGAATTTTGTCTTCTCAATACTCCGGAAACAAAACGAAAGAAAACTACCTAGTTGTCTGAGATGCGTCTAAAAACGAAATACATGCAGACGTTTCTAGTGTAAGAACTCTTTCAATATGTGGAAAATGTTCACAAAGCTTACCGGTGGAAAACAGATAACAAAAGAATCCTGTTCTGATGTCTGGGGTTTGAATTAGTCATACATACGTCGACAAAATGAGTTCATTCTTTCTAGTGTTTGCGGTCAAAAAGATAGTTGTTTTCCTTGTTTTAATAAACATGATAATTTTAAATGTATCAAATCCTTGAATACATCCAAAAGCCTAGGTACTGATAATGTTTCAGGTGTCATTTTTGAAAAAAGGAAGATATTTTAGGTCATTACGTCATGTTTCCAGTCTAGATAAAGGTGCTAAGTATAATCGCTGTACCTCCTTAGATTAAACATCAACCTTTGATTCGGTTCCTAGACAACTCTTGTTAAATAAGCTTGCTACTGCGCATACTGAGCCGTCGGTTACAAACTGGCTGCATTCTAATTCCTCTGAAAGGAAACAGTATACTGTTTGCAAACTGAAGAGCTCCACTTTACTGAATCCGGCATACCACCGAGTGCAGCACTTCCTCTTTTTCTGTCTTTTTCCCTAATGCATGACCTACCTTATTCTGTTAGAACTAATGTTATTCAGCATACTCATGAATAAGTGGTCCCTGTGACTGCTTTCAACTCAATGATTTTCAATCTGAAACTGGTCAGTAGTATTTTTCAAATGGTTTCAAGCTAAGTACTAATGAATGTCAGACTGTTAACTTTAAGCCTTAAGCCTAAAGAAGATTTGTGTGAGCTGCTTCAGTTTCATGACTCCTGTAGTATTGATGGCATTGCTCTAGAAAGTAAAACGGCTGTTACCTATCTTGAATTAAGTTTTACTTCTGACTTTTGTTGGTTATCTTACAACTTGTTGACTTCAAAAAAACTAATTCGTTTAATATACTACATAAAGTAGCTGAAACTCTCTGTCATAAAGTCAGCTTTTACTCCTACGATTTGTTAATGCCTGTATTTTACCTATTCTTCATAATTGTTCCTGATCTAATAAAAAGGTACCGTTACATTGTATAGGGGTTTGAAAGCTGGCAGCAGAGAAATTACCGGTTTCGGGTCCAAGTGATTAACACTGCAGTTGATAGACACATTCATGCAGGCAACAATCATTTATCTGACACTGAGCATCCATTTTATTCACAGCTTTCTCCTTAAGTTGTTGTGAAAGAGCTTATATTTTTGTTGAAATATTACTTGTCGAGAATTCCACATTGTATCAAGATTTGTTTGGAATGAAGTGGCTATTATTATAATCAATAAAATAGTATCAAAAATATTGGGCAACGATTGAATAGTTGACATTAAGTATAGGTCATATTTGTATAGAGAGGTGTTAAAAAAATTGGCAATTGAATTACACTGCATAGAAATGGGTGGCAAAATGAACTGTTACGAAGCCAAGGTTCTACAAAAAAAATTTGGATCATAGCAAACGAAGAGTAATGGCTGATGTCCCATGTATATTGGGAAAAAAATCGAAACATTTTGAAGAGATAGGAAATCACTAATTAGCAAATAGCAAGTGCGACTCCTGAATCTACTTTCCTCACCACTTTCATCTTCACTGTCTTTGCATCAACATTAACCAATAATCTGGACTGATTTAATGCATTATTGTGATCATCACTATAGTTACAAACACCCATTTCCACTATATTCTGATACTTCAATGAAAAGTTTGCTAATACTAAATCATCAATTTGACTATCTGAGATAGCCGTGGTCTGGCAGACTTGTATAGATAATGGGTGATGATTGAAGGATCGAAAACCCCGTAGTCGCTGCTTTATATCCTGCCAAGGTCCAAATTTCCAAGTATCACCTAGTATCAATACTAAAGCAGCCTTAAATACCAACGAAAATGACACAACCACCTCATATGCACTTACACAAAAATTACTCAGTGACTTCAGTATCATCTGTGACCTTTTTGTTTCGTTCTTGCAATGAAGGTGAATATAAACAAGAATACATTAATACAATGCATAACAAGATATATTTACTCCAGAATAAGTAATTCCAAGGGTTGACATGATTACAGGCAATAGTTTTGCTCGCAATGTACTAAAATCAAATAATTTACCGCTGTGTGTAAATATTGATTACAAATATACTTATAATAAAGAAACATAATTCCACAGTGAATGATCAGCAATCATATTTTAGTAAGCAATGGTCATACAAACAGGATTGAACAAAAAGACTAAGTACGCGTTTTTGAATTCAGGTATGTATCTTTCGTGAATGACTACGAAGGCCATTCAAATAACTGAATTAAGCAATTAGATTGCTGTATTTTATGAAAATCTGTCTTCTCAGCCGAAATAAAGAAACTTAATTGGATATTTCAGTTGTTAATAGGATAGCCTTTGGAGTCAGTCATCTTTGATGTTTTAACCTTGATTATTTCTCTGAAGAAGCTCTAACCAGACTTCCGGGGGAAACGTAAGAATTACTGTATTTCAAATATGCTGAGACTTATACAGACAAAACGTATATCTAATGTGAACCTTTTACTCGGAGTTCAATATTTGCGATACTATCTGGTCAAATCTTGATCATAGTTCATGTAAAGGGTAGTTAACAGCCACTTAGGGTGACTTCATAAGAAAACCAGGTGTGTATTGAAATTATGAATAACGATAAAAATGGTAATTGGAATGAAGTTGATTAAACGAAAAACCAGAAGTATAACATAGGGGCAATAAGTGAAAGCAAAGAGCAAGTAGAGAAGAGAAAATAAAATGAGGCGACACTGCAATTACTATCACGGTGGAATCAAGCTACCATTTCCTTCTGAAAGAAGAGGTTTGATTTGACAAAAATCGCACAAGCCTCCCCACTGGTAAGCAATTTAATATTCTGCTGTCTACTGGTAATCTTAAAGGACTCTGGGGTACTAATATCATGTTTATAGTTCATCAAGTGTTTCGTTATGGAACTTCTCAGGGTTTTGTTTCCTGCACACTTCAACTATTTAGGTAGTTGCTCAACCATTGTAGTAGACAGACACCCCTCCGTATAACCTCTGTATTTGCTTCAGCAGACATTCAATGGGGTGCAGGCGCATCCGGCTGACGAGTCCCAAATGGGACGAAATGCGCTAACCACAACCAAGTAAAACTACCATGCTTAACAATCAGGCAATATCAATGCATCCGCATAGGAGCCCATTGGCCCATAGAGGTCGAACAATTCGATCCAGTAAAATAACGGAGAATTACAAACATATCCATATGTAGTCATCATGTTGTCTAAAGCCTCCAACCGTCGATTTTATTCGTGTGCTCAGTTTCATAGTTATTATTGAAAAGTCCTAGTCGTCTTGATGATGTGAACTTAAAGTGTTTCGTATGAAAAACGCATATTCCTATGACTACGTCCACTTCTTATTTTTGTAATTCATACTTTTAACACTCGATACTTTTCATCTGTTTTTAGTCGATGTGATTATGCTGCAGTTAACGGGAAGATCACGTATTTATTTCATGCAACCATTTAAATAAAACCAGGGTTCAATTGAGAAAATATTTCTTTTCACGTACGTCTTCCTCATTGACTCTACACTAATACATGCGTTTTGCAATCAGTAACAATGCCAGAAGAGTCTGTCGGACAGTGTTAACACTAAAAGTAGTTACCATAATAGTGTAGGTTGCAACGTTATGATGGGGTCCCAAGGACGAAGTGGTCCTAAGTTGGCGATTCTGGAACCCCAGGAGAAAGAACAGATAACCGCGATCTCCTGCTTTAACTGTGCTCAGAAAGCCATTTATTTCAGACCAGGACGAACTTCAGACATACAGAGAGACATTGTCTGATATCCACTGACCTCACCTCAGCGGTGGACATGGATAGACCATGCTGCTTTGCTCTCATTCATCGCTAGAAAAGTGTATGTGGAAGACTTCTGCTCTTTTTGGAGCGCGTGTTTGGATAGCAACCATGCGTTGGACCGAGTGCCTATATATCTGCGTCTCAATGGACGTAGGAAAACTTTAGTAACAAGACCATCGCGAGTGCACCTCAACAATGACAGGACTAAGAACACTTTCAGTGAGAAAATATTTTGACAGTTATTCGAATGGAATAATATCGAAAAGAAACTGCCGTAAAAACAGTGAAGAAGATTGTATCCGACTCTCAACCACTCTTTCCATTTTGATTCAATCTTATCATAGATGTTCCTACGAAGGTCTATCCACCTCCCATATGACTTCATAGGGATTGTTCTTATCACAATAGAATCCTTGGTAAATCTAGGGTAAGTAGATGACGTGGTCTTGTTACATGAAGACGCTAACAGGATGCAGCTTCTTCTGGACACATTGACTGGCAGTTTGAGAATATCTGGGATGCATTTCTCACCACCCAAATGCAAGTTGTTGCTCCAATATTGGTCTTCACCGGTGCCTTTTCTAACAATAGGTGATATGACTGAACGTGTTGACCACTTCACTTATCTGAGTAGTCGAATCAGCCCTAGTGGGTTAGTGGTAAACAAAATCTCTGTACGGATACAAAAGGCTTGCTAGGCCTTTGCTAAATTACGCCATCCATGGCATTGGCGAAATTTCCGATTGCCTCTTAGGGATCAAGTGCAAGTGGAAGTTCGCTCTGTTGTAACCCATGGCTGCGAAATATGGCCGCTAAAAACTGAGGTTACGAGATTTCAGATGTTCGACTGCCGTACTACAAGCCGTGCATTAGCAACGTGGAACTCACCGTCTACCCCGACGCGAAATGTTAGCCAATGTAGTTTAAAGCTGGATAAAGGCTAAAAACCACCAGACTAAAATATAGCATCAGTCAATGAAGTATTTCTTTGTTGGTATGAGCTGTGTAAAAAAATGTAACATTCACTTTTGGAGTCCGTGCAACAAGCGAAATCAGCAGCTTGGAACTGTAAGAGATATGGTTCAGAATCGATGGCAGTGGCGCAGACGCATCCACACATTATTTCATCCGGATATTTGTATCACAGTTCATTATTTGCATCACACCTCTCTTCCTCTTTTCTACTAGCTCAGTGACTTTATATGACTCTTGGTTACATTTTCCTTCCCTATTTTTTATCCTTATGCTTTCTACCTCCATGCGCTGAGGCCCGACGTAACAATTTGAACTGTTAATCAGTAATACTAGATTTTATCTTGATGCTGACTGACTGGTAGTCCTGTTCCACCACATCTTTATCATTTTTATCTTTTCTTCTTGGACTAATGACTTCATTGTCTTTGCTCTTTGTGACTTTCATCCTAATGTGATAATACAAGATGTGCAACTTGGACAGCTGCGTAGTTTCTCTGTCCCACACAAATGATTTCAGGTCCTTTTCGTATCTAAACTGTTCTCCATATGATTTGCTATTATTATTTGATAATAACTATAATTCATCTTTCTTCTTCTAAACAAAATATTACCGCCCCTTTTTAGAGCTCTACTGTGCGAAGACTTTTTTATGCCATCTACTCTATTCGCGTTGGTCAGGTTGTATTGTTCATAGTGACGCTAAATAAATTAAAAAGCAAACCAGTACACTAACTTCTTGGCATTTGGATGTTTGTATATTTATTAACGACTTTTCCCACAGACATGGTAGAAAAAATCAATAGTTTCATTAAAAAAGAAGGATAAAGAGACGTTTAGTTTCACTGTCACTTACTTCTAGTATAAGACTGGAGGTTAATTTTGTACGATCATCACGTTTATTGGCTAAAACTTGTTCAACATATTCAGTATTTGAATTTTCAGTAGAAAGACTATTAAGTTTTGTTGAATTCAAATTCGCTGTATGATTTGAAAAAGCATTGTCTGTAACTGACAGCATTTCTTGCATTGATGCTGAAAGTTAACCAAAAAAAGTAGATTCTTGTTTCAAAAGATCCTCATCTTTACAAGTGAGTATGAAAGAAAATTCTGTGATAATTATAAAACAGAGATATAACAGGATACTAGCAAGCATTATGACGTACAGTCTTGGCGGTTCACACATAAAATATCAGCTTACAGAGGTGTCAATAAAGAGATGACTGACTATTGTTGCTGAAGCATGATTTCAGGTAACGTCACCTATCACAAGCATGTGTTTCATTTCACGACTGAATTTGCCATCATGTTTGAAATGGCACATATGAAAATCTCCGCCCAATTGTAGATGCATGTCAGGAAAGTGAAAAAATTACCAGACTAAAGGTAAACTGTACGTTGAAAAGATTTAACTAGCATCCCATTTACCTACTTTAAAACAGACAAGGAACTCATCTCTCCACGTAAACGGTCGCCAATCAATACAATTCTGGGACTAATGTGAATGATAGGTTTTTAATGTGTGACTAGGATCATGGATCGTTAGGGTCACGATTCCCTAAGTTTCATTACTTAGGGAACCATCATTTAGTCAATCGATATTTCATTTGCTTCGACTCTCTGAAGTGCAATGCTCTCGTTAATATGTACTGTTTTGAATTCATTATTTTAGATGTTACTTAAAGATTGAATTTATTTACTTACCTTTTTTTGTAGTCTAGTGACTAGTGATGTGGTTGACTAGAAAAGCTATTAGGCAACCCGAGGGCTGGTATTGTAATCACAATCCAATAACTTTAGTTGCATATAGGTAGCGGAAAACATTCATTTACTGTCTTACCTTCCCTTCCTCTAATTTTATTTCCCTTGTTCGTTTTTATTCTTAATCCCATTTCCAGATGCAGCAATGTAAAATATTTCATTGTGAAACCAGGCTGCACCTTATTTCAATGTCAGTCAGTTATTTGATGGTCAGAAAAGAAGCATGATCCAAGCCCATTTCGTTTTGAACAACCACGTCAGATAACAGTCTTTGATTTCATTCCATTTCTTTATCATTAGGGATATTGTTTTCACATACTTTTCTCCCTTTTAGTTTTCACTAACTAGGTTAACGGCAATCCAGAAATTTGATCCCATAAAGATTAATGCTATATCCTAAAGTGTTTTTAACTGTCTATGTCTGTAGCTATATCTACTTTCAACACTAACTTGCATGGAACAAACAAGGTACATTATTATGCAATCAAATACTATTGATTTCAGGGTGATATTTATCACGGAATAATATCAGCTGGAGAAGTATTGAAAACCTACTATTTCGTTCTAGTATGGGACTCACCAGTGGTGGGCACTAAGACTGCAGCGGTGGTCGAGCTCAGGACCTTCAGATATCGCAGGGAGTACGTCATCATCGAGTCACTAGGTCGAAATTCAGTCTTCCACAGTTTCCTACAAAGTTCATCATGATAAAGTTTGTAGGAAATACTGTTCACTATGGTGTAAGGCTGTATGACATATTTGTAACTAAATAATAATTCGAAAGGTAACTGATTGAATTTATGAGAAAGCTTACTAAGAGCCATTCAAATAATAATCGATATACGTAGGATTTGGTATTACTGTGTAACGAACCAACTGGCTGCGTATCAACACCACAAAGCGTTCGCATGATAAAGAAGTCTTACAACTATGCTTATTTCAAAACATACCTGTCTGTTTACTACTCTAAGAGACAAAAGATAAAGGCGGATTGATGACCTACCAGAAGAACGTTGTCACCCAGATATATAAACGATGGTGTAAATCAACAATCTCGTAAAGGTTCCTGTAGCACTTCATGATTCACAACTACCCACAAACCTTGGTAGGTAGTCCAAGGGTGCGTGGAGTTGTGGCTCAGTGGTTTAGGGAGATGACTATCAACCACTTAGTAACAGGTTCGAGGCCCGCTCTATGTAACGAGGTTTGGGCATCCAGATAGTATCACTAGCCCTCACATAACAGGTGTGATTGATTGCTTACTGCACGAACATGCACAAGGTAGCCGAGTGCGTTTCTTTCGTTCGTAAGGGTTCGAACCTGCGACACACTGATTTATGGCAGTGTCTAAACCAGTGAGCCATAGTTTCACCTGAACAGAAGTGTATCATCCACTAAAATACATGTTTAAATCTGCTTATGAAGTACACGAAAATAATACATTCGCTAAAAATCATGATTATCTTATGTTCCGACAACCAGAATTTCCGTACACAAACAAAAAAATATGTACACTTGATAATTAGTTGACAATCAATAAGAAAATGCTTATTTATTTGAAAAGATAACAAAAACAAACCTAGCACTTCACTCCGTCTTAAATTCAATGAAGATGAATCAGCAAAAATACTTATATCTAACTGGTTTGAATTTATCATGTCTTCCATCCTTTCTCTGAATCTGGCAGATTTATTAATAGTTATTATTTCTTTGATCAGTTCAGTGGCATTCATTTCAGCAACTACTACATTGGACAGCAAATTTGAACGTTCTTCTTCTCGTCTACTTTGCATAGCAGATAGTTCATTATAAGACCGTAATTCTTCCTATGAGAATTAAAAGATAGGAAACGAAGGCAAACATGTAAAAGTATTACTATGCTAAGGTAAGAGTATAGTCTCAGACTTTTAGATACCCAAACCAGATTCAGAACTGCTGAAATGAATAAAATGAAACGCAACACAAATAAACTATCTCAAGAACAAAACCCGAAAATTCATGGCTCTACTTGGTTCAAACAAAGACTTCAGTGTCTTACGTAACTTGCAGATTCTGCAGTCTCGCTAAGATCAACAAGCCTTCTGTTCTAATGTTTAATCAGAGAATTAAGGACACTTAACCTAATTCGAGCTTGCTATCACGCGAATACTGATTCTACCGTTTGTGGGGAACAAGTTACACAGAATGCACAATTAAGCACGTTCATTTCATGATACGAGAAAATTTATCAACTTGGGTAGCAAAGGGTGACGTTAAATCGGTTGGAAAGTGTATACTAGTACATTTGCTTGATACAGAACACTACATAAGTGCTACCGCAGCTTTTACTGTGATACACCTTGTTGCAAAGACTTCACCATGTGTCACTCGTTTAAGCACTCTTTATATGGATAAAACTGGGGCTTCAAAATCAACTAGATTCAAGCTTTGTATTCAAAAAGAATACAACCAAGCTTTACTTTTTACGTGGCCTTCCAGTGACAATACTATTACTTCGTTCTCATACTTCTTTGCTTTTCATCTCCCGTTTTAAAACAATTATAGCCATATTGCCCTCTATTTTTACCTCTTATTCTAATAAACTTTTGGAATTCTGTTGAATTATCACTCCAATTACTATTGCTATCATATTATCCTGACCATTTCATATACTGATCACATCGTGATGGAATGTTCATTACATTTCAACATTTTTGGCCAATTCGCCTCATTTTCTGTACTAATCACTCAATAGACGAGTTAATACCTTGAACTTTATTACTAATTTCCCTTCTCTATATTGCACACATTCACAATGATTAATCATCAATAATTTGACAACTAAAATTTACATTCAACTAATCACTGCAGTTGGCATGTATATATATGCCATGTAATCATCATCATCAACATCTAATTACAATTTCGCATCCATTTTAAAATGTAAATTTGGCTGTTACTAAGTTAATTAAATTTGTTCCTTTGATATAGTACACATCACTATAGCATTATCAATTGAATATTAACAGCACAATTTTATTGCCCGTAGAAATACACTTGAATTTTATTATAGCTCTTCCGATTTCCAGTCTTTTGCTTCAGTGACAGGCGGGTTCGCTATTTCTATGGAATATACTTAGAATGATGGTTATTGTACTAACTGAGAAATGCTTCGACGAACAACGAATAGATGACTAGCTACTCCCTTCATCTAGATATATTAGCTTTTGTCCTAAAGTATTGTATGATTTTATATCGGTGTATACAGTGGGATAGCAGATTTTTTCCCTACATTATTGGATAATTAGTTAAATGATATCAATTAAGGTAAGTGAAATGAATGTGAATAAATATAGGAAAGAGAAAAGAACGCTTGGTAAAAACACATAAACTCTAAAGTGGTTATCGCAGAATAGCAGAAAACACTCTTTGATGTTCAATTTATAAACAGCTTACACGCACTGTAAATCAAGTCACTGAAAGGTGCACTGCGTATTCAGAAGAAGTTTGTCCCAATATATTATAATGACAATAGTAATCACTTTATTCCGAAAGATATTTCGACAATACTATGCAGAATTGCCAACATGTCATATAGCAATCAACAAGACAAGAATATAATGAATGCAGCTCAGTAACCACATTCGCATTCATTTTATACATATATAGTAACAGATTTCAGTGAAAATAGTATGTACGATTCATTTTTAAAAGCAGTAAAAGAGTGTATAAATATTGGATTTTCCTTATAGAATCATCATGTTTATATAAGAGTGACAGAGAAACATAACGTTGCTACAATGAACTGTAGACATGAAATTGAAGAACTGAGAATTCTACGAGAATACTACTGGCAATATATTATGGAAAATTGCTTAGAGAGACCAATTCGAAAGAAATTTCATGAAGCTGAATAACATATTAATGTCCATTTAACATACGTGTGAAAAATACGTTGCTAAGATTGACCTACCCAAAGTCCACTTACTAATTTACCTGTAACTATGAGATAAGGTCTGTACGTGGGATATCAAAATCAATCCCTTGACAGACCTAGAAATATCTCGTAATATGACCTGATCAAAGGCAGAGTAAATCAATTACATCATCTATTTTATGGCATGTGATGGATTCTGGCCATTCAATCTAGGATTTTAAATTCGGTATTATTTGAAAGATCCAAGCAAACATATCTAAATATTTGCGTATAAACTTTATATATGTTGCACAAACCTTTGGAGTAAGTTTAAAGGCCACCTTCGGAACTGCTGAGATACCCAATCATTTCTCTTTATTTTAAACATAACTACCTTTCCACCTTAAATGCCAAAAGTTGATTGATTATTTTAGCAGTTGGTAGCGTGGCCTTTAAAGTCGCTCAGCCTTAGCAATTCAAAGTTTGAAGTAAGAGCTGTGCATACAAAAATAATTTGTGAAGTCCTTTTCTTTACCGTGGTCATGACATGGTTAACGATGTACCGGTTAATTCACATTAGCTGATTGGTTCATACGTATTAGGTTTACAATGTGTTTGATAAGCTAAGTAACGCGACTTGTAATTTCCTGTTACTTTAGATCGAATTGACCGACCTCTGCTACTATGTAGGCTTTTGTACAGATGCCCCAATGTCGCATGAAGATTTACCATCCATTTTAATGTAATTTCTTGGTGGCGGCTAGCAGTGGAACCCAGAGCGGACATCTCGCCCTATTTAGGACTCGTCAGATAGATATTCAAGTATCTCAGTGAGTGATGTTTCCACTAAGACTCAAACTCACCATCCATCACTTCAAACAACAGAGTATGACACACCAAGCTATTAAATTACGACATTCATCTCTTGAGCAATAGGTATCCTTTTTTATTTACTGAAAATTTTAATTCTACATTGATTATATTGGATCCAATTGTTTTAATTTTTTTCAGGAGTCAGTCAGTAAGAAGTCCTCATTGGCTTAGGTTTTAGGATTGCAAGTACTTATCAGTAAGGTGCGTTTGTGGCAGAGTAAACTATTTTATTTACCGAACGGTTCAAAACTGCAGAATTTAGTTCTGAAGTGCTTCAGTGTCAAGTTATTTAAACTATGAGTGATCTCTTATAGGACTGGAATATTCAGAGACTTACGTCACAGATGCCAATCAAAACCCATCAACCATGTGCGAAATGAGATCACTAAGCAATCACACAGTAGTGAGTTAACGAAGTCTCTGAGGATGTTATTCGGTCAAATACCTGGGGAAAAGAAAGTATGTGACTGGTCTCAATGTTCAAACTCCAAGGTAAATAAGACTTACGAAATTAGTCCAGTTTTTCAGGTACCTCAAAAAGAAGTACCTTTCCACTGTAAGTGCAGTTAGGAGGCATCAGTAACTTTCACAACTCTAGTAACCCTGAAGTCTACTCTAATAATCACCAGTACCTTTTCTCTAACTTTTAGACTTCATCTCTTGATACTGATGAGTTTACACGATGCTCAGAGTCTTTTCGCTTTATAGTTCACATTAACGGTTCTACTTTACGAATCAGCAACACCTATCTACTGAGGCACTGCTCCAGATTACATGTTAGGACATTCATCTTCAACACTGTATCTATATTGGACAAAAGCTCTCATAAACCGAAATTCCAACATATGAAACCACATCAGAACAGTATGTAAGTAAATTGTTAATGGAAAATTTACACACAATGGTAATTTTTTCATTTCGGTAAACTTTCGAGTAAAATTACTGCCTGTGATCACAACAACAGTTATTCCTTTTTAGTCATTACAAATTGTGACTGATGTTGCGATCATAGGCAGTATTTTTGCTCGAAATATTACCGAAATATAAAAAAATTATCTTTAAGGTAGTATTCATTATGAAAGAATACCGGTTGGAGTACCACTGTAAGCCTGGGAGTAGTGAACAGCTGTTTTGTCCAAGTATGGGACCCCTCGGCAGTAGGCACTCACAACCCCACCAGGGATGGAACTTCGAACCTTAAGGTTTCTGAGTGAACGCGCTAACCATTCAACCACCAGGTCAGAGTTTAGTGGACCACGTTTCTTACTTCCGTCAATTCGCGATGCAGCGCAACTATATATATATATATATATATATATATATATATATATATATATATATATATATATATATAAAAGCTTTTTCCAGTTACTATCATCATGGGAAATTATTATTATAATTGGTACTTACTTCTGCTAACTGTGCAAGTATTTGTTTGTTTTGCTTAGCTTTAGCAGCTAATTCTTGTTGAGCCCAAAGACTTTCAAATGACTGACGTTCTAATTCTAAAGTTAACAACTCTTCTTTTCTCTTTCGATCACATTCTGAGTATGATGGAAGCTAACAAAAATGAGATAGATTAAATATTGACTAAATGGAAGCATAATATGCAATATAAATACTTGTCAAAGGATATGAAATAATAAAAGGCTATACATATAAGATGAAAACTGATTGAAACTGTGACCCTAAATACACAACTGTCATATGCTACTATTTCAGGCGTAAAACAGTCAAGAAAACAACGGCGGGCTGCCTGAACCTTGGGATACCAAAATTTTCCATCGAACATACATATCAATTTTTTCCGTTGAATTTGTTTTAATTATTTTAATCACGTCATCTGAACATATAATCTACTCTTGCACATTTCTAAAGTGTCTTCAACTCGCTGTTTCTCGAGTTAATAACGAAACACAGGGAAAATGTCACGTTATGTGAAAGTAGACTTTTCAGTACGCAAAAGTACATCATATTTCTATCCCTCGATACTTAGCTTGAGTTGTAGTTTCTTGTACTGGCTGAATAAACCGTTACTACCAAACTTACGCTCGCTTTTCTGTTGATTCTTTATTCTAGACCGGATGCTAATCCAAAACTAGCTGGCTGTTTCACATTATTGCCTTGAATATTGTTATTATCAACATCATTCAGATGCAATAACCATATAGTCTGTTCTTTGTTGAAAAATTACATGGGGAAAATTTTATTCTGCATCATACATAGTGTCCTGAATAAAAAAATTATTATTACTTAAGTTTTAAGATGAACGATAGTTTGAATTCAAAAGACCGTACAAAGAAAACAAACTAGACATATCTGACAATTTATTAGGAAGTAGTTCATTGTGAACTTCGATCTGAAGGAAACTTCGCAGTTTAACTGATGAAGCAGCTGTTCGTTTCTGTGACGTCGAGTTGCGCAGACGCACAGACAAATCAACGCAGAACCTGACACGGAAGTGCATTAACTGAACTTTATGTTTATGTGCTGTAGAAACTACTTTTAAGAATTTAACGTGTAATTCCCAAAAAAAAACAAAAAAGGTCAATCGTCAATACACCTATGATTTAGTGTATTCCTCAAAACTCGGCATCCGTATTGAAATATTCCCTCAAAAAAATTTGCACCTCAATTCTTCGTTTGATAAGTAACTAGAGTAAACAGTACAACTTGGTGAAAGTATAATTAAATAGGCTGTTTTTTAAATACATTTTTTGCAAATTTTCTAAACACGATCAAGTTGATTAGAACAACATGAGAAGTTGAGCAACGCATTCAATTCATTCATAATAGATAGTGGACAGACAATGCTTCACTATATGTTCTCATCTGAATAACCTTGTTATCATACTTTTTCTTAACGGTACGTCTGTAACAAAAAATATTGAACAGAAAATACCATAGTAACAATATTGAGAGTTAGAGCAGAAAATGAGAGGTAAAGAGAAGAGGTCTCACAAGATGTATTTGAAGAAGCGTTTATTAAAAGTCTGTTACAAACGGGAATTGTAGCGTGATCATCCTTGCTTTTGATACTAGACTGCAACTGATAGATTATCGGACTACTGAGTCACGGGACCCGTGGAACCCTGAGCAGAAAGTGGTCATACACCCACAGACAATAATCCAACAAACATCAACCAAAAGACTTCACGTAATGACCTTTCCTCCATTTAATCTGACCAGTTTCACAACTTGGAAACAATGAGTAGTATGGAAATCAATGGGACGATACGCCTTACAAATATACACGCTAACAAAGAAGTTGATGTCGCAATATCACCTCCAAAATGCTCTAGGTGCATACTGAGTACGCTCGTTTGAGATCATTAGATTGGTAGTACAGCTTATCTTTCCTGGCATCCGGACCGCAATTCGTAGAAGCACACACACAGAAAATGAAAAGAAATCGTATCCTTTACCAGACGCTTCTTGCTTTAACTGAACTTTCTAAACTGACAGCACACAGATAACCATTAATAAGGGGTTAAATCAATCAGTGGAGCTGTGACTTTAGCATTTATTGAAGAACAGACATCAGCCAGATCGGATGCCAATGTGTAAAGGTATCCAAAATAAACTCAAATAATTTTGTATTATTAGGTTTTCCGAAACACTTTACTGTGAACTTGTATCAAGGCCTATGAGATAGGGTATACTCACACACATTGATAGCAACGCTTTTTGGTGCCTAAGTCAACCTGCCTACTCTGTGGTTTGCATTAACATCCAAAAGTTGAAGGTAACAAACCTAAATATTATGCATATTCTCTGAACACTTGAGTCATATCGTACTGAGGACAGATATAAGATATCAGATGTTTGGTAACTGAAAACGATATTGGTCAACCTGAATATCAAAAATAGATGAACTAAAGAGAATTGAACGTAGAAATAATAGCTGAAACACAGTTCACATATAAATATGAAAATAATGGAATAAATGGCTGTGTAAAAGGCAATAACTAGCAGTGGAATTTAGAATGCACTTTTCGTTCTGTTAGGAAATCTTCAGCTGGACGTACCTGAATCCAAGTAGGTGCTAGTGGTCTAACTACAACTTAAGATATTGTAAGTAGGCTTAGCCACGAGAGAGTTGATAATACGCTTTGAAGTCTTCCTTATATTGTACTAAATTGGATTTAAGGAAAGATAGGATGTAAGTGCTTTTACAAAACCTATGATGGATTTCAAGTCATATAGTCCCTATCTCCAGCTACTAGCCTAGACTTTCAGACGTACTCTAATCTGAATGCTTCGAGTTTCTGTGATGACCTGTCACTTTCCAGACAGACATATGATGCATATATGAATGTGTATGAATGAAATGTGTGTGAATAAATATCTAGTCAAGTCGTGCAAAGTATTTGCACGTGTAACTATACTCCCACTGTTCATTCCTCTTTTGTACCATTATGACTAATAATATAATCCTATTGGTTACTCTTAAGATAATATTGAGTCTACACTATTGTGACCATGTTAATGTAAACAAAGGTATCTAATGTCATACGACCAAGCTTGATTTAACTGCTTGGTAGAACTACATTTATTGTACTGTTCGGAATATGAGTATTACAATTACAATCTTTCTTATTCCTCGGCCATTCTGATTTACTAATTCCAGTCAGTACTAAATGTGGATATTTAATTCATAATGCAATTTTTTTAGCACAACTTCGCATATAGTTGTCGTAAAAATTCAAACTTTATGGGTAAGTGCACTTGCTTTAATCTTACTTGGCTTCTTGCATCTCACTCTTACATAACATAGTCTCGATGTATACTACTGAACATCATGAGGAGTTAGAAACTCCTTACGCTGAACTGTGGATTTCACTACCCGGATTAAAATAACCTAAAAACCATATAGACATTTCGCTCGTCTAGCGCTGAACTCATAAGCCTCATACCCAGACGAATTCCGCTTAGACACATAGACCAAATTAGTACTGAATTTCTAGTTATGTAAACGATAATTTGAATGCAAAAGAATAAATTATAAGGCTAAGGGTATAGTGCTTCTCATTTTGTGTACTCACTTCATCAATACTATCTTTGTTATCCATAGGAAAGTTATGAACGTCCATACTGTCATGATTCTTAGCAATAAAGTTATATTCAACTCCTTCTTCTGAACAAAAATCAAAAGTAAAAGCCTGAAATTAAGTGAAGAAAAAACTCGAACTGACCCATGAAATTCAGTCCATTTTGAAAAAAAGGTGTATATGCTAAACAAGAGAAGAAAGTGAATCAAATATAGCTTTTTAATTCATTTAAGTACTTAGAGACTATTAGAAACAATCAACAGTGTTCCATATTTAAACCGAAATCATCTACGCATTCTCTTAGTTTACGACAGGTAATATTACATAATATTGGTCGGCTATAAATCGGTATTTAAACAGCTTGGCTCCATAAAAAGTATTATCTCAATTATATAGCCGATAAGATAAGCTTCAAGCGAAAAACGTGGCCAATACGTTTTCGGACCAACTTGATGAAAATTTGAGGAAGGCTTAAAGTGAATTTCAGTTATTCATATTGATCACCGGTAAATAATTCGCAGCTTGATACTGTCACTTGTATTAAACAAGAACTGCCTTTTGATTCTCACACGTTTACTAACGAAAGAAAATACGCTAGGATTTCCTTACTGAGTTTCACGTAAAAGTAGAAAACCATACTTTCAATGAAGTTAGTCCATTTAGCAAAGTTGTTCATGTCTTATTGACATACATAAATGAAGAGCTGTTTCGATCCCTAGACCAATAATATTACCTCAAATGTGTACTTTCATGCAAATCACACAGAATTATATATATATATATATATATATATATATATATATATATATATATATATATATATATATATAAAATTTTAAGGACCCCTACATTGGTTGTATTCCATACTGATTATTAGTACTTTCGAAATGCATTTATTCGCGCTTTTTTTCATGTGGATCACATTTTGTATAATCCGCTATTATTCTGATTGACTCCTGTGTCTGTTAATATATTACTCCGTCTCCTAGGGTCGCTTTGATTTTCATACATGGCGTCAGCTTTTCTTAGTACAAACCTACAGTTTGAGATGTTATACACTCAAATGAATATCAGTCTATTGATTTCTCTCTGTGGATGACTTACGTTGAATCGTCTTAACCCTCCGGCTCTCAGTCGTTAACTATTCGCGTTTCTTTCTCGTAACTTAGCTTCGCAACGCATATCTTCTCCCTTTATTTTATATCATCATCTGTGAAGAATAACATTTGCAATCCACTAGGCATAAACATCAAGTGGCTTGTTGATTGAAGTATATAAAGAGTTGATGAAACATGAAAATTCACTTTCAGGACATGAAAATACTTCGAACTTTATTACAAACGGTGTTACCATTTTGTGAAGAGTGATTAACAATCCATTTAAAATTAGGAAGTTCAGTTTGAAACGCTTTGCTTTTCATGAATCAAATAGTAACACTTTGTAGTAGCAAGCGGTGAGTTCACAAAACACGCATTCACTCTCTCACATGAGTCCATCTGCACTTCAGTGAATGTTCGGAATGCAATAGTATCAGTTTATATTTGTTCAACCGATGCAGTGTCATCCAAAATAAAGAATAAGAAAAATATACAATCCGAGGATATCTGTAACCTAAAATGATTGCTCTCACAATGACAAACTTATCTATATTCTGAATATATTTCGCAATAAAAAACAGTAAGAAATAAGTTATTGAGAGTTTTTGTGGCTATTGGTGAATTCCTAGATATATATATGGCCACTGGAGAAAAAGGTTATACAAATACATACTTATACATACCTATAGATAAATATCGCATAATTTCTGTCAGACCCAGCGCGCATACACCTTGAAAATATTTAAAAAAGAAAATGGATAATTAAATATGTGTAAACGTCTGCTTTTATATTACACTAGCGAGATGAAAATGTGCACAGAAGCTAGTAGCGATAATTTACAATAATTAGTAGTCGGGAAGTCTCGGTTCGAAGTTTAGGAGGTTAGATAATATCACCAACTCAAACAATAAGTACAACTTACTGTTTAACAAATCAACTTGTACACCACTCATCAGCTACAATAATTACTCTAAGCCAGGTTCAGATACTAGTCAGCGGTTTAATATAGGTTTGTAAGCTAGATTCAAGATACTACTAGTTCTTCACGTTCCAGGTGATGGAAAGTGTTTATATGCACAACAAAGTGTGATTGGTAGTTTCATAGTTACATATATGCGTGACAATTCTTTTTTAATTTGAGTAAATAAATACAACTGAGGGTAAAAGCAACCGGATAAACTTAGGTATATGCTATTTAAATCTCACCGCGTATGAAACAAAACAATTCCAGTCCTTTTTCTGAAAGCCAACTCCAAATTTCCTGATGAAACCAATTTAAAATAAGATAAATAAATCATGTCAAAAATCCATTCATAACCTCCTTGTGTAATTTTATTTGTTTAATAATTGAGATTGGCCCGGTTTTGAAAAGCCTTCAGAATGAAGCCGTGTATTGAGTGAGTTAGAAATTACCAGCCACATTAGTAGGTCTAAACATTAACAATTCAAATATATATATATATATATATATATATATATATATATATATATATATATATATAATCTATGCTGTAAACTGGTTACGTTAAGACATGACAGTTATCGTTCACATAACAGAAAAGGTAAATACCACTATGGTAAGGAAACTAATGAAGAAAATAAAAGGGAATTGGTCTTGATGAGAGGATAAGTGTTGCAAGAACACATGCCACACTGAAAAACTGAAGGTTGAAATTAACTAGATGCTACAATCTATGAGAGAGAAACTATGGTAATTACTACAATTACCAGTAAAAGCGAAAAGCTGGTATCCATGTAGATTATACCGGTTTGGGTGGTTTGGACATGTCTTACGAATGTCATCCCATAGGCTCCCACACCTGGAAATATTCGCCTGGAGTGAGACTGGTTGGTTCAAGCGAAGAGGTGGCTAGTATCTGATGTGGTTGCATGGGGTGAACAATATTTGCGTTAGGTTAGCATCTGTAGGTGCCTCATGGCTCTCTGGTCGGGATCCGAGAGATCATATTACTGTGGCTTGAGGCAATAGTGGACATGAGTAAGAGACAAAACCAGTAGCGACCATGGTGCAGCTTTCTTTTTTCTTCCATTACTTAAAAGTAAAATAAGAGTAATGAATGCTTCTTTGAACATACCATTAAGACTGTTTTTTTAATAACCCAGCTCTATTATTGCTGTACTTTTTTTCTTTTCTTCCTCATCATAATACTTTTATGTCCTCTTAATGTATGGTGCATCTTTTCATGCCAATGTTGTACAACGCTGGCGTTCTAAATTAAAAAAATCCCTTGGTCTGTTACAACTCTGCAAGTCAAACATCCCAGAAGGATGTATATGCTATGCTGTTAAAGACATATGATACAAGCATCAGTCGCATCAATCTACGAAATTTTATAAAATTAAGAGTAATAGGTCTTTCCCTCCTAAAATCTTGAATGTGACTATAAATAAAGGAGTTTTACCGTACATTAGAATAGCTTATCAACTACTAAACTCCAGAGACTACTTCGTAACAAGGTCAGTTATCGATAGTCCTGCTTGCTAACCAACTATACATGGAGTGGCATACGTCACTACCGAATGTGTTAGGAACTCTTTCATTTGTATTACCTGTGAGATAAATAAAATAAATTACCTGAAGGTGGGTAACAAACTTCACTATGTGAAAGAGTTAGTTCTTCCAAATTTTCTAAATAGCATAACTGTTTAGGTAGAGATAATAAAGGATTGTTTTTCAAATACAGTTTAGTCATTTTCTTTAACTTTCCAAAGTCAGATGGTAATCCATTAAGCCGATTATCTGTGTAGAAAAGAAATGAATAACAAATGAAGACGAAAAATGCATACACAGTATACTTACAAATTTTTTATCAAGTACTTTGTCATAAACACTCATATTGTAGCCTACTGGATAAAACAGACGACTTTCAGCAAATGGAGCCACAGTTGCGAAACCCGCTCAGTTTGTTGTTTCCCAGTCAAGAGGCATAAAAGCTCTTATACAATATCAATGACTTGTTTCCTAATATAAAAACATGCAGATGTTTATCGCCATGCACAGAAGTTATCACAGCAGAAGAGATGTTCCAGAAAATTAATAAAATAGTTTACAGGGAAAGCAGGAGATGATAGGTTGATGAAAATTCAAGTTACATTTAAATTACTTATATTTTGAAATATGTGCTAAAAACGTGGAGGGTTGAACAGACGAAAAGCAAAACTATGGATTTTACTTGACTATTACTCTCAAATTTCTGGAATCATTTCTTACGAAAATTAACTTGAGATGTTGTCTTACTTAATAAGGATATCACAACCAGGAGACTGATAGAACATCCAAGACCATGTATTTTTCTAGAAAAGTTCACAAATAACTTACCCTCAACATTCAGAAATATGAGATGAGAAAGAAACACTATTGTAGGGGGCAAATTTGATAGCAGATTTTTTGAAACATTTAGAACCTAAAGTGGGAAATAAATCATGATGTGACTAACTGAAAACTAATCTTACCTGTAAGCACTTTAGTTCATGAATATCACTAGGCAGTTGTCTAAATTCGTTAGAACTTATATCGAGGATGACAATATTTTGAAGAGATGATAGTTTACCGCCAGAATCAAGTTTTTGGATCGAATTATGTTGAAGGTATAATTTTGTCTTAAGCAAAACTTTGATAAGAGAGAATGTCCCATCCGGCACCTAAATATCAACCATAACATTTCAAGAAAAACAATCGTACCGTTGTCAATCCACATGATGACAAGTCATATATATCATCCGGGCGCTCTCGAGCCTAAATTATGGAACAAAACAATATAACACGAACTTTCTATATCTGTAACGTAAATTAATTCTACTATATATATATATATATATATATATATATATATATATATATATATATATATATGTATATATATGTATATATATATATATATATATATATATATATATATATGGTTCGACAGATATCGGAACGGAACAATATCACTCATTCAGAAGAAATCTGGTGTCATCTCCAGTCTACATAAAAACAGCGCTGAACATCGTAGCTGAATCTCAAAGAGCGATTAAAAACTTTCAGTGGACATCAGCTGCTTCTGAATTAATAGATCCACGCGAATGCATCCCTGAAGGCTCGAAGCACAATGAGGAAAGAATGCAACTCAAATATAGGATTATAAAATGTCTACGCAATGACCACTAACAGTGGTGAGCAGTGAAGGCTACAGAGATGGAAAAGGCAGTGGCGATAGGTGACCGTGGACAGTTACTCAGATTTATTGGGGAAACTGGGGTAAAAGGGTCGGTGGTTAGTGAAACTGCAGAGAAGAAACAGGGGTCTGTGATTTACTCGTAAGAGGAACGACTTGAATGATGGGGGGAAAACTTCGAGGAACGGTTCAACCGGTCTACAGGTTCCATTTAGTTGCCCGCTAAGCAGTTGGGTCCTAAGTGGAACGTCGAGATAGGACCTCCAACACTTATCGAAGTCGTAAAAGCTGTAGGCAATCTGAAACGAGGAAGAGTGGTAGTGTCAGGCGGACTAGTATTAGATGAGTCTAAGGACGGGGGTGGAGGATTGTTGTTCAAACTAACTGAAGTGCTAACTGCGGCATAGGAGTTAGATATGATCCCCTCTGACCGGTCTCAATCACTGACTGTCTAAGCCTTTACCAAAGGTGAGAAGTCCTCTTGTGACAACCACAGAGGACTCAGCCTGATGAATACTGTCTGATATTGTGAGTTCTATAGTCATTTGACGTGATTAGGGTTCAAGAACAACGAACACGAGAAAACCAGACAGGCCTCAGAACTAGTCGTGGGTCTATCGACAACATTCATACTGCACCAGGTTCTGATACACAGGCTTACCTAAAGATCCCCAACACTGGCCGTATTTCTTGACCAGGTAACATTCGACTCCATCGCTCACAAAGTCGTATGGCAGTGTCTCACTGAAAGGAGTGCTCAGTAAGTACATCGCACTGTTGAAGTCTCTGTACTTGAATGCGCGTGAACATTACACCCCATGCTGAATTGTGTACGTCCATTAGTGTCTGTCAAGTATGTCCACTCTCGCCATTCCTACCCAACTTTATCATAGACGTTCCTATGGAGGTCTATCCACCTCCCATATGACTTCATAGGGATAGTTCTTATCACAACAAAATCCTTGGTAAATCTAAAGTAAGTAGATGACGTGGTCCTGTCACGTGAAGACTAATAGGATGCGGCTTCTTCTGGACACACTGACTGGCAATTTGAGAATCTCTGGAATGCATTTCTCACCACCCAAATGCAAGTTATTGCTCCAGTACTTGTCTTCATCGGTGCCTTTTCTAACAATAGAAAGTGACATGATTGAGCATGTTGACCACTTCACTTACCTGAGAAGGCAAACTACCTCTAGCGGGTCAGCGACCGACAAAATCTCTTTACAGATACGAAAGGCTCGGTTAGGTTTCACCAAATCTCTCCACTTAGTGCACGGGCAAAATTTCCGACTGCCTCTTAAGGATCATGTGCATTAAGCTGAAGTCTGTTCTGTCTTACTACATGACCTTGAAACATGGCTATTTAAGGTAGAAGACATGTGAAGGCTTTAGGGATTCAACCACCAACACCGTAGCATAGGCCATTTTGTGTTGTAACCACGTCAGTGGTGTAAGAGTCAGGTATAAAGTATAGTGCAATAAATTCCGTCAATGACATTGTGAACCTTCATCGACTCAGATGGCTGGGGCATGCGTTACACACGTTTAGTCACCATCTGCCTCGTCACACAATGTTAGCTGAAGTGGGTTTAGGCTGAAAAATGGTTACGGGCAGCTAGACTAAAAAACGACACTAGTTACAGAAGTCTCCAACCATTCGTTTGATCCTTGTAGGGGGGAGAATAAACTTACTGGTTGTGGTCTGAGTGACATGAGAAACCTGTGGTTTGAGACTGTTGGGGACATGGCTTAAAATCTAACTCAATAGTGAGGATATATCTATACATTATTCTCATCTTATCTCACGCTGAATTCGGCAGTTTGTGATTTATTCCTGGTATTTTATCAATTTTTTATCACTTTGACTGCTTTCTTCTTTATTCCTCTGACTTTCATCCTAGTGTTTTCTCGCTTAATGTGCAGATGAGGTGTAACAACCTGGGTCCCTGCGCAGTAGTGCCTGGTCCTATGTTGATGTTGACTGATTAAGTTTAAAACAGATTTATCGGTTCATCGCGGCTATGTATTCGTAGGTCAGTATGATTAAAGAATGCAGGTTATGAAGGGGGGACTAAGCAAACACAACTATTGTGATAATTACTGAAACATAAGCTATGTCACAAGCTCCTCATAACCACTGGTGTACTACATTTTCATGATGTACACCGATAAATAATAAAGCCAATCAGTCAGCACCGTAATGGGGACTGCAGTTACTGAGTAATGGACGGAATAGCCCCACTTCATATGGTTACATCTAGATAACATACATATGCGAAAAATTGCGAAACAAGGAAAATAGTAAACAAAAGTAGCAAAAAGTCGTAAAGACAGAAGAAAAGTTTGAAGAGCTGATAATTCCGCAAGAAGACTATCACAACGACAACGTGTCAATTCATTTAAACCTCAAACATCGATTCTTTCCACATTTCCGACAGTCAAATCGCTCGTTTCGGATGTGACATGGACCACAACAGGAACGTCTACATTCAGATCCATGGCACGAACGAGAAGTCAGGTTGTCCATGGAATACTGCCACCGTTCAGTCTAGCGACTCTTAACATTTTATCAGAATAAACATACCACGTACAACATCATTCTTGACAGGAACAATAATTCTGAAAGCCGTAAAACGTAAAGTATAAACGCCGTACTCCGGCAAGGTGGTAAAGTCGTGTCTCACCAATGTAAACGACAAATTCAGCCCGTATTGATGACAACTAATGAACGAAATGAAGTGGGTAAAGAAGTAGATGAAACTTGGAAGCTTTGACTTTTCATCAAGGTAAACCAACTCCTGCCACTCACTTTTATGACACAGAAATTTAACTGGCAGTCATTTAGTTGGGTTCGGATTCAAAATCCACTGAGTTAAGCTCGAAAAGTCATCCGTAGTCGACCAGTCTAAACTCTAAATGAACACTGCCACGGATGCTGTGTAAGATGTAGATTTCTGACAACAACCAGGCCTGCGACAACAGATCTTAAATATATTCCATGATCTCACAGTCAACACTAGGCATTCTAACCTTTAATAATTTGAATCATTTCAACAAAAGAATATCAGCACACTAGTTTATTATCCTTATCCTAGATAGTTTTCTCCCCAAAAGTACACAAGAGCACAAAACGTAGTTTTTTATCTGCATTGCGTTGACATACCAAGTAAATTTTCTTCTCAAGCAATCGCTGAGACACGTTAAAGGATTTCTTCGACAACATAAAAACGACCTAGAAAGGAGCGCACGCATTTAAAACCCGCACGTAACCTTGATCGTACAAAATTAACAGAAAATTACAAAATACAAAGCTTTAGATTCCTTCTGATATGGTAATGATTGTTCTTCCAGTCGAATTCAATCATTTGAATGGGTCTTGTTTAGCCCTCACTATACTAAGCTACAGCCGGTGTCATACACCATTTGCGGATTCTGCATGTTTATTGATATTACCGAACAAGACTATGATAAGACTTCACCGGTTGCCCCATAAGCTACGTTACTGAAGGACTCACCTACAAAACATTTTTATTCCGGATTATTCAACACCACCTCAATGAGAAGAGATAATTCAGCGAAGAAAATTTTCTTTTTCAGTGATATCATTTTCTAAAGCTGTACAATCGTATTTGTATGTATCATAAATATGTAACAGTCTATTGTACAACAATAGGGTATAATTATATCATTAATTTAGTGCTGAAAAAACCGAAATCAAGAATGCAAAATGGTTGCGTAGTAAACCAAGACAGTAGAAATATCGAGGAAGGCAAGGACTTTGAAAGGTAAAAATTGTTAGTAGAGAAGAAATGCAAATATTGAGTGTCCACATGATAGATAAGTGTAAAAAATAGCCAGGAAAATCTTATTTTCTCTTCAGGAATTATCCTGGTGAGAACCTGACAGGCAGTTTGGTTTTCGGAAAACCGCGTGAGTCACTGCGATGGGCTGGCACGCATTTCTGTGATGTGCCACGTAACATAGGGCCTCGGGTTCGTGGCAGCTGTTCAACCGAGTTGCACAGCTTGGTTGCTTCTGAATCCTGGTTCTCGGTTTTATCGCAGACAGAATATACGCTTGAGACGGGTCTGCTACAGATATCCAGTATTTTATCTGCTGAGACTGCCGGGTCACCGAGTTGAACTGGCCGAGGTGTCACTAATACAGTTCTCACAGGCTATTGAAGTTTCGAGAAGAACAGTTCTCGAAAAGTGTCATTGTCGAATGTCCGTGTGCCCATAACTTCTAGCGTGTGCATGAGGACATCAGCGGCTGAGTTGCTGCCTAGATCGATGTCGCGAATTAATTCTTTTAGGCACTGGCTACCTGTAGGATGACTTTTCCTCAACAGTGCAGCTTTCGGAATCGCACGGAGATCACTTACTTCGGGACTAAACATATGGGCTGTAACATGCCTTTTTAACTTTCCTCGCAGTGAACGTATGACAGGAAGAAATATGGAGCGGGGATCTGCGAAAATCTGCCTCGGAATACGGAAACCGTGTTTTAGCATTACCTGGTCAGTATGACGAGAGGCGGAAAGTGTTCGTAATTGGCCCAGTATGGATAAGCCTAGGAGTGTGGTTGGACATAGAAAGAGGTCGCACATGGATACGTGAGTGTCATCAAAATGAAAACAACACACACAAAAAATATGGAACCGGCTCACCAATTTGAGATTTGTTCTAAGTTGGGATTTGTTATCACGTCGGGCTCACCAGTTTAGGAATTGTTCTGGTACAAACCCGACAGACACAGAGGCCAATCACCAATTATTCGAACTCGTTATATACCCACGAATTCGAGACCAAGAAAGAACATAATAGCGTAGTCGGATGGAATAGTATATTTGCGAGGTTGGACCAAGATACCAATGCGTTCCAACTAACTGGCTATAAGGTCTATTATGAACAGTGCAACGTGACACGACAGCGTGCCAAATGGTGAGGATGCTTGGTCGATTGCCTTCAGCTCAACGAGTCCAGTCAAACTGTGAAGGTCAGCATCAATGTTGAATCTCGTCGGGCCCTAGGCTATAGATTCTGAAGAAGTGCGTAACGCTTAAATTCTAAAGATCTGAAAATACTCCAACACACTGGTTCGCAAGACTTCCTTAGGACATTTTGGGGGTTGAATATCAATTTTCTGCTAGTCTGATAGTCGTTCACAGCCAGACGCCAGCAGATACTTTTCGGATCCTGGTACTAAATTTGTAGCATGCTGGACTTGAGGAGATTGCTTTACTATGCGATACGACTGCTCTGCCAGGATGTATCGAAAGGTTTGCATCTTGGAATACTTTTGTCTGTCATTTTTAGAAATATCTGAGCAGCCCGCCCGAACGCTTAGCCTCTTTAATGTGCATTTTAAATCATATTTGGGTAGAAATTCATTGGTCAGATCATGCGTTTGTCTTTCAGGTAAAGTTAGTTGGCAATGAAATACGTCTGGGCATCTGCCTCAACCTTACTTACTCAGGCGAGGGTAGGTTATGTTGAACTGGCAGGGTTCCGATTCTGGTAGATCACTGGGTGTATGATCGTGGAACATCGCACAGCTCACTGCCTGTTCTGCTTAAATACACCACTCCTGGGCCCATGAAGGAAGAGTTAGCTTACAGACAAGAAAGGATGCGAAAGCAAGGAGGAAAACCAGCTCGCAACTGATAGATTGTGAAGTGTACTTCTCTGTTAGATTTCCATGGCAATACTACTTGACTTTAACAAAGGAAATTGGATGTCAACCCAGGGTTCTGCAGTAGAGAGGGGCTGTGATCCTGATATCCCTGATCTTCTTGTAGCCAGGTTGTAGCTTTAGCCTTGAAAGGAAATTTCGATCAACAACCGAAGGACGGTAGATTTTAGCGAGAGGTTTAAATTCGTGATATTTTTGAATTACGACCATTACTCACTAATTTACCCGAGTGAAAAGGTGGACTTTGTGAGCAGTTGACTAATATATCGTAGCTTGTTAACCGGTATACTGTTTTGAAATGCCTCTCATCCGTACAGTGAGTGCGCACCTACCCCATCAGAAGTTCTCTAAACAATCCGACCTATGGACAAGAGAATGCTACTGAGGCAGTTTAAGCAGATGTTTGCCATGGGAATCCGGTGAATTATCCTTTGTTATATTTATTGTGACATTTGGGACTCCGTAACTGTTTTATGGATTTCGCATCGTTTAATTTGCGTGATGGGTTGGTAATATCACAGTTTAGGTTCATATAACAATTGTCATCATCACTGAGGAAGCAAGTAACTTTAACATCGAACTCCCAACCATTTCAGTGACGCTGAAACATGCAGTACAACTAGAAAGAACGTTTGCTGAAAACCAATATTAGTTAACCCCCATGTACATTCTATGCTTGAAGTTCTCCTGGAAGACATGCCAAACTGTTTGAAATTTCCAGTCAGCCGAACTACAGCTGTCTGTCTAGGTGATGCCGTCAAAGATGAGCTCAGTACTGCTAGTAGTCTACCTTGCAGAAACGGACGTTCAGTCTAGTTCTCATCTGGGTTTGTGACGTTAAGTAATGCGAAAGCAAGAGTGCTGACGGCTTCTAATAAGTCACCTTTATTACAACCATGGTTTATGGATGACATCATTTATGGAAACGTGAACCGGTGACTTAGAATCACCCTGCAAAGAATAACAGTTGCAACAAAGTTATGCTTCCCCTTCACCACTTGATTGGCACTGAGTTCACCCAGTAGGGACAGATTACTTAAGACACCTCTTCTGTGTCCATTCAGCAGTCCAAATGATCCTGCGAAGTTCGCAGCCTCATGTGTTCGCTAACGTGGCTCGTTAGGAACTGATACATATTTACGCGGTTTCTTTCATTTGCTCTGAATCGGTTTATGTGTGTACTGGGATATCCATTACTATTCGAAAAGTAGTAATGCACACGTATGTCGAATTTGGTCAGCGAATTTGTCTAGATTCCTGATTTAAATCACCTCTCGTTGACGAAACGGGGAATAAACCAAATCCATACTTTAGTTATAGGAAGAAAGAAGGCTAAACGATCGAGAATATGCAGTCTTAGTGGAAATTTGTCATCGACTGCTTCAAGATCCGTTACTAAATGCAATGGAGTAAGTGCCTCAACCAGTAGTTTAGATGCGGGAGAGATTATTTTCCGCCTACCAGTCACCAGAGCCTCAGAAATAGTCCCCGGAACGGATGCAAGACTCGAAGAAAACCAAAATAGCTTTGCCACTATTGGGGTAACCTTAGATGGTACCCAAAGGACGCCTGGGAAATTATCCTCATTAGAGTGTTTGTTCGGCCAAACTAATACCCTATCCAGTGACCACTTGCAGAAGTCCAGCAGCCTAGTAGATCTCACCGCTACTGAGGAAATAAAGCGACTAGCACAAACCCAGCAAGCCATGATGTGTAATGTACCCGAAAAACATGCATCTAGAAGCCGCTACACGTAAGCTCCTAAAGGCTTGAGGTATGGCGAGTGTACCTAGCGATTATTAACTTTTAAACAAAAATGTTTTCACAAGACAGTTTCCCCATCGTCTACAAGTTTCTAACGTCATTTGACACCAAAACCTTTGGTAAACTGCAGAATAGCATTACAGCTAACTGTAATTTCAAAGAACTTGCTGTTGTGCTAGGTGGAACACCGTGTCGGCAGGAATCCACCCTGAGAATGGTTCATTCTCTCCTTCCAAATTTTAGAGGCACCTGAAGGCATGGAACGAGCGCTTGACGGCAAAAAAGTATGTCGTCATCCGCCAGCATCACCTGAGAAACAGGCGCTTGTGTACCTCGATGTGACTCCTACATTAAACTTGGTAGAGACCGAGAATTCCACTCCGAAGACTGGCCATCCTGGACAAAGTACAGAGAGTAACCCATCAAAGGATAAGCTTGAGGTCAGAAGACCCTCAGGTGAAAGTCAGGAGGTTAAATTTAATACGAACATCAGGTAGAGCAACTTTAAGCTCGTTTTGTCTAACAGAGGTGAAGAATATTTCGTTGTCGAATGGGTTGCAACACAAATGCGCACCATCAAGTAACATCAACCATTGCCCTAAAGCAAAAAGCTCTTAACTCACATGCCTGGTCACAACTCAGATTTTGATGGGGGCATTATAATAATAATAATATTTATCCCTGAATATACAGGCACACACCATTTTTACAGGTATGAATAGGTTTGTATACAAATCGCGTTCATCTTCATGCAAGGTAATCTGAATTCCCACCCGTTTTCACTATAAGATAAAAGTGCTGCATGTTCATATAATGGAACATCCCAACAACAAGTAGGCAGAAAATTTATAAGTTGGACAAGTGGAAGCATTGTCTCCGCATGAACAAAAAAAACCAGGTTTGTATCTAGACACTATAGGTATTACCTGGAGAAAAATAAAGCTTGAAGTTAATACTTCCATTTTAACAGTTAGTACTTCTTGCCTGAGATAATGATGAAAAGTTCATGAAGGAATGTATGCATGAACTGCTTACATATCGTACTTCATTGATGATTCCAGGACTGTATAGATTCATGCATGCCACCACTTATTGCCTAGGCGAACTCATGAACCACAACATGCCGTCGTGCAGCATTAGAACAAATCCTTGAATGTCTAATCATCCCCACCAGAACATGGGACCAGAGTACAGCTCCAATGATTATGACCCTGGGACAAGGTGTTCCATCCTACCTGCCAAGCAAGTTAACAAGCTTGCGCCTCATGATTTATTGGTTCACCGAACATTACGTAGGATCCTTAGTATCCACGACCGGCTCACAATTCACCGACACAAAGTTGGAATCGTACAAACTGGTACCCACCGACAGCGAACTCCAACCTGCGACATCAGCAGGGAGCAAAGACTCGTTGATAAGTGAGCTGTCCCACCGAATAGGCTCAGATGTAGCAAATTCACCCACTGTCCTATCACCACGAACCAGTGGGGAGTCTCAGTCTGCTTCTAACGCAAACTACACACCACCCAAAAGCGGACTCCATGGAAATGAACGTAGCGAGATAGGCTTAATTGACTTGGTGGTTAAGTTCATCAGTGACAGAGATCCATTTACATTGTTGCTCATCAAAACACGTTCGCTACCCGTGGAAATATCTGCCCTCAGAAAAACTACCCCAATCACCAAACCAACGATACTACCTGTGACTGAATCGTGGTGACCATCTAGCATCCTGGACGCAGATTTATCCATAGACGGCAACACTCTCTGTCGCACTGATCGAGATCATAAGCGTGGTGGTGGTTGCCGCGTTTATGTGTGCAGCCAAGTTGCGGTAAATAAGGCTGAAGATAACGCACTAAATGCAGTGCCTGACTCACTGTGGGTCGCCTTACACGGTGACAAATATGAAGTGGTTATAAGTTGAGTACACCGAGAAACAGAGGGAACGGGCACACTTCTAGACAAATAATATGTTGTGTGGGTTTCAAACTGGTTGCTGATGACTTCAAGCTTCCCGAAACCAACTAGATAGATGGCTGTGGCTCACAGCGCTTCGATGAGATACTTGCTGTGATAGATTTCTGTGGTTGGAAGCAATATGTCTACTAGCCCACTCGTGGAGGCAAAATGCTAGACTTGGTATTTTGCCATGACATCACCCCACTAACTACTTGTGTTAGCGGCGAACTTTTCAATGGCGACCATAGAATGGTATTCTGTTGTCTGTGTATGTAACACTAAATGCTCGTACTAGGCAAGCCTTACGGATTATTGACTGCTGCAGTTGTAAAGGTGCTGACCGGAAACTGCTCACAGAGCTCCTAGGGTTCTCCTTCTGGGACGACTAATTTACCACTGGCCTACTAACAACCCCGGTATCCCCTTTTTACGCTAATATGGCGTCGTATCTGGATACTTCTACTCCTGTGAAAACAGTGAAACTACATCGCCACTCGGAATGCATTCCACCCATATGCCGCAGAAAGCTCAGGGGACAATCGAATCTGAGCCACTCCACCAAGGATTTCTTTTCGCCGCATGCGATCCATCATACCATGGGATCAGTCAAAAGCTTGAGTGTACAAAAGGCCCGAGATGGGCAGTAAGAAGCCTTTAGAACTGGCCTCAAGATATGCGTTCTAACATTGCCTCTAAAAGGGCGTCTTCAAACAACAAGAGATGTGCAGTACTTGCTTCATAACTTGGCGGCCTACGGCGACATAGTCACGACTTGTGAACTATTTAGTGATTGGTTTGGGAATTTTGGTTGCGAAACGCGTACTCCCATCAGTGACGAGCCACTCTTCAGTAACCATTCTGTGACTGTAGAATTTAGTTGCTAAAATATACCTGAAGACATCAAAGGCTTAAGACCTACAAAAGGAATGGGATTAGAAGGCCTGTATTCAATAGCCCTAAGGAACGGCGGACAGGACCGTCCCTTGATTCTGCTTAAGTTTTTCACTTTTTCGATGGAAAGTGGAATGTATCGAACTGAATAAAAAACTGGCTTTGTAGTTCCACACTACAAATCTGGCGATAAGGCTAGTGTTAGCAACTGCGAACTCATCAACATAACCGCGGCTCCATCGGGGAAGGTTGTGAAGGACAGTCTGTCTGAATAAACTAGCGGAAGATTTCGTAACAAAGTCTCAGCATGCGTTTATGAAAAATAACTAATGCATTAAGCGTCATCTCAACTTCCACAACCTCATTACCAGTGGTTGTGAGGCACGCAAAATAGTCCCTGTTCTACACTTCGATTTATCGAAGGCACTTGACACGGTTTCGTATAGTATACTATTCGAAAAGTCAAACGCAATTGGTATTGGCAACCCTATGCCAAGCCGGCTGAAATCATTTCCAAGGGATTTTGCCCAAATAACAAAAATCAATTCAGTTCTGTCCACTCCAAGATACGTCACTAGTGGAGTTGTGCAAGGCAGTGTTCCTGGGCCTCTTCTGTTTATTATCTGCCCTAACAGTGCTTGCAACTGCTTTACCATAGATGATGCTTTTCCATATGCCAACGACCTAAAAGTTGTTTACTGTCGTGATTGCCGTGAACCAGGTGACACTATTACTGCTAATCGACATGAGCTAGAAAAGGTTTCTTATTGTTGTGCTGACACCCTTCTACAGTTCAACATTGACGAATGGGGATGGGTCTGCGTTGGTAACAGCAACCCTGACTTGATATTTGAAGTATCTGGAAAGCTGTTACCAAAACTTAGTTCTGTCTCAGACCTAGAGCTCAGATACTCCAGTGACCTGAAGTTTCCCGAACAGGCAGCGTATAGCAAAACCAAGTCACGCAGACTCCCAGGATGCATCATTCATAACTTTTATAGTACGGAATCAAGGGTTCTACTCCACGAAGTATGCATCCATCCCATCCTTGAATACTGCTCATTTGTCATAAGTAGCTTTGGAATAGACGACAAACTAAAAATCGAAGGGGTACAACGCCACTTTACATTGAGAACATTAGGAGCTGACTGCAGCCTTGACTACATCGTTAGATGCAACATATTAGGACTAGAACCTCTCTGGGGAGGCGACTTAGAATGAGTCTTATATTTTACTGTAAATTACTTCGTAGGCAAATGCACTCATATTGTAATATCCACTCACTGTTTACGCAATCACAGTCTGTTAGCTGAAAGTGATTGACGTAAGACCAACGTGAGAGTTGGTTTCTTCCTCATTAAGTCCCCTCACATCCGGAATGTACTTCCAGGGGAAATACAAGCCTCAAGCTCACCATCCGTCATTTGCTCCTCACTTAGTAAGCTTCTCACAGATGATGAGTATATCACCCACCTAGGCACTATCTATAGGTTCTAGGCCAATGAAGACGTGCTAGGACCTCTTAAGGTGTAAAGTAAGGCCATCACGAAGCTCGAATACTGCTGTCCTTAATGAACTCAAACATTTTTGTACAGAGCGTTTTATTACTACTCCACTAGCTCGAGTTGTGTAGTCAACAAAGTACACGTTAGAAGGGTACACATCGTCCTGAAATATGGTCAGCTTTCTTCGTCCATCTACGAACGAACACGGTTAGTCTGAAAACTTGTACGAACTTTACGTAGGAAGCTCACAAGAGTTACTTATGCATGCATAAATCAAAGTGTGCATATATCTGGAGTGACTCTAAGAAGATGGGAACTTCCCTATTCCTAATTTTGCCTTGTGTGGTTTATCACTCTCCGGTTAATGCTCATACTTTCCTTTTGTCTTCTCTTTTCAGCTTGAGTTTGAAGAGATAATCTTGAGCACACTTCTGACCGAAAATGTCAGCCTACTGGACATACTACTCCGGAAGCGATACCGGAAATTATAAATCTAAGAAATAAACTCACCTAGCGACTAAAAGTGAAACATATTCGCAAACGGACCGACGCAAAAAATTTCTCCAGTACTTTATCTCGCCTGACTCCATCTGATGGAAGACAATTAACAGTCAACAAACCTCCTTGATAATGCTATATGCTTCAATGTGAATCCTATGTGCAAAACTCCATCAGCATTGGATAATAGGCCTTCGAATGTTTATTTCTTTTTACCGCAACAACTGATTCCGATGACCATCTGTATTGCTGTGTAAGGTCACACTACGAGTGGGAAATGTGTGGACTTACATATTCACTGGGATTATATGGTTAGGCTAACACTTAATGTTGCCTGAAATCAATGAAGCTAGCTTCTGTTGGCCGATGATGCTAGAAACACGTCTAAATAAACTTTTATCTGGCGAAACATGGAACTGTACAGCCAGGTTAAGTATCTTGGTCAAACGTAACGCAAACGTTGTATATTGTACGATTTTGGTGCCACTTTTATATGAAAAAGAATGGTGGGTAGAAACGACCGAAACTCATAAAAAGTGTGTATGTACTGTGAAGTGGTATATCCTTCTATTCTTTTCATAGTCTGCATTCACTTTTGATGTCATGATAAACTTTAATGTTCTTGCTTCTGTATCAGTCGGGGCAGCTCAGTTAATGGAGATATCGACATCATTATCAATTTAATGATACCTGTAAACTGGCTTCCATCATGTCAAATTCTTAAATCAAGAGTAGAATACTTATTTATTCACTTATTTATATGATCTCCAAGCAAGTTATTTAAGGATTCTCTAAGTCAGGGGAAAGTACACGGCTCCTGAAACTTGGGGGATACAACACCAGTCTTCAAGAGGGATCAACGAAGCAATCCGAAAAAGTGCAGACCGGTGACATTTTTATCTTTAACCTCCAAAGTAATGGAATCACCTATCTAGGATGGACTGAGCTATCACCTTACGACGACCAACTTCTTTGCGCCTCGACAATGGATTTCAGAAGGGGTACTTCCGCACCACTGATCTGTTAACTATAGTAGGTAGGTGAACTAGCATTGTTGACCGTCGAGGACGAATTGATCCTATCCACCTAGACTTGCAAGGGCATTTAATAGCCTCAATCACAGCAGCCGCAGTGATGAATTAAAAGTAGTCGGGATTAGATCACCGCTCATGACTAGTTGTCCTCATAACTACGAAGCCGTTCATTGAGTTAGAGTGGGTTTCTCTGTGTTCGAAGAAACAGAATGACCTAGTTGTGTTACCCGTGGTTCAGTACTAGAGCTCTTTTTTTTTAGCGTACATAGACGACTCACCTCAACAGGCCTCTTCCAGAATCCTTCTTTTTGCCGACGACGTATAAATATGGAGAGAAATCAAGTGAGGAAGACAGTGTCTATTTACAGAAAGATCTAACTCGACTTCAAAACTGCAGTCAATAACGGGCTCCCACTTAACCATTTGATTCAGGTGCCACATGTAAAACGTGATGCCTGCCATGTACACGGCACCAACGGCATAGAACTTGAAGCTTCGCTGACAGAGAAGGATTTAAGCAATATGACCCCACAAGACCTAAAATCCTATACCAACTGTAAAAGAAATGCATTTCGCAGAAACTCAGCATTGGTGACTCCTAAACGAGTTTTCAGACGATTAGACCAGACATGTTTTCACCAAATTTTCAACGGCGTCGAACGGCCTCACCTGGAGTTTGGCACCATCGCCCTCTCCATTCTCCGTGGAGGTATAGATAAAGCTTGGAACGCTTATGGAGTCATTTGACCAAATCTGTTTGAGGACTTGGGTCTGAAATGTTTGAGGACCATCAATTGCGCTGGATCTGTCTCCCCTGGAATACAGAAGGCCAAGAGAAAGTCTGATAATGACAACATTCTAAGCAGCTCTGGACACTGACAACGTCGCTTGTTGAATTTTGGTTGTAGCACTAGTCTTAGAATTTGCATATAGAAGCCAAGCCTAGTACATAGCAGGTTAGATACCAGACACGACGTCTGCTGTCTAAAAGTTGCTAAACCCTGGAATGCTGTTCCTGAAGATGTGACTCAAGCTATGTTGTCGTAATCCTTGAAAACAAGTCGGATATTAATTTGTGATGTGGCTGAGATCTGCCTAGGACGACTAGCCAGTTTTGGCAGGTTATTTGCCTGTGCACAAGCTAGCAGCTACAATAAGTAACGATCCAGGGATTCTAGACGCGGAAGTAAGTTGAGTCAGTAACATTTGGAACCATAGGTTTGAAGTTCAGGTGGTTGCTTCGACTTCCGACCTTGTTAGAAGACGAGCTTGTATGGATTTTTAGGAAACGATAGTTCACCATATTATTGTGCTCATGGATTACCTTTGAAGTTTTATATGTTGCATTTCTCATGTTTAAGCTATAGCTGCATTATACCCAATCTAACGAAAAATGGGGAAATAAAGTAAATGAATAGGGCAGTCCACCCCAGCCAGCATTTACTTTGGGCGCACTTAGCAACTTTTGGGTATTCCCCCTAAATTTCGCAAATATTTCACTTGGCCGCTAACATTTTATTGACTTCTATAACATAAACACATATAGCACATAAACGTCAAATATTCAGATCAAAATATTACGGATTAGGCCTTCTCATCACTTGGGATATGGGTTATTACAAATCTTCGGGAGCACTACAGACATTTGGGCGCATTGCAGAGACTTAGGGCACACTTCATGACTTGACACTTTTGGGGAAAAGGTTTGGAACATTCGGGGGATATCGTGCGTCGCCCGAAGTAAAATTTTTTCTTTAGCCCGAAACTCACAATGTGCACCCGAAGCTGATGCTGGCTGGGACTGTAATGAATTGTCCCATTCACCCACTTTACTTCCCCATTTTTTGTTACTTTTAGCTTCCAATCAAACAGAATTGTGGATACCCAAAGATTGCTCCTTCGTTTTGCATTGGGTGACCGATATAGGCTTGAGTATCCATATTTAGATTCGCGAAAAAGGAGGAGGGAGGACAGTTAGTGTGATCTCATCAAATCCTTCCTTCTCTTGCGAGGGCAGGAAAAATATAGGGTGTCTAGTAAAGATTTACATAGCTTATTTTGTGGTGGGCAGTTTGTCTCTATTTTTATTCCTCATCTGTACCACTTCCTTTTTCCACTTCCTTTTTCTCTTGCTCTGCATTATTTGTAGGTGCATAGCGTAGCATTGTATGATTGTGACCTTCCTTTTGAGTTGAATCTTGCTGTCATGATCCTGGGGGAGATTGGTTCCCACTGCATGAGAACCTTGGATGCTGTTGGGGACATCATGATAGCCACTCCACAACTTGGTGTGCTCGTGGTTGTCGTCTGGGTGACGGTATCAGAGTAGATTATTGATTCCCTAGTTGACAGTTTGGAGAGTCCACTCCCATTCCATCTACTTTCGTAAATTCCAAGCACCTCAGTGTGATACCTCATCTCGTTTGCAATCTGGGCTGCCTTGCTGGGTTCAAACATCGTGCGGACATTCCATGTTTACTTTCGCTTTTATGGAGGGAGAGAAGACACATCGGCCAATTGGCTTCCCGAAGGCTTTCACCAGGTGGCGTCATTTCGCCTCTTCGATTCCAGCGAGGAATAATTTTGTTTTTATTTTTTATATTTCGTTTGTGCTTTGAAGTTTCTTTAGCGGTTAGATTTGTTTTACGGGGTAGGGTTGCTAGCCCTATGCCCAACCTTCCCTCTTTATGGGGGCTTAGGACCGGCTAGTAACTAGTGAACTAGTTAACCAGGCGAGGTTGTGTTTTCTCGAAGACTTGTTTGTTATTAAAGGTAGGTATAAGGACCTCCTATAAAGATGGTTTTTATAAGTTCCTCACCATCAGATGTACCGTCTCCTCATGTTGCTTAGCTGTTTTGCATAGTCTTCCAGTTTGTTGGCAATCCTTTTTCCCATATACTATGACAAACTTTCTTTTGGAGAAAATTCTCCCTAACCGTAGTGCTACTTGCAGAAAGCCTCTGTTGAAACAAGATCGGTGGCCCAAACGTGTTATAAATCTCATCCCAGTAGATCACGCTCAACGTTCGTTTCCCTTGGAACTGATTGGAGACAATAGACGGTTGGTCAGTGTATTACGCAACTCTGTGGGATGGGTTATCTTTGTAAGATCAGCGCCTGTAAGTGCACGATAAATTTCTATAGGGGTGCCGAGAGACCATGCACTTAAGACCATAGCACACAATTCAGAATTGAAGCCAGTGACTATCGTACTGCATGTTTCTCCTATCACTCCAGAGCAAAACGAAAGTAGAGTGCTTCCCCGGACCTACGTTTCAGACTGTTTCTATAGTAACCGGTTCTTGGCGTTGTTCCCGCTTTCTTTCTTTCCTAGATTCTTCTTTGCGTCTCTTCAATGTTGCTAAATTACCTCGTATGATGGATCTCCTGTTGGACCAAGTATGTGTTCTCAATAATGAAAACAGTCTGCTTTTATGGTAGTTCTTTGAATGTATGAAACTGGCCGTTTGAGCAAAGCAATTCAGTGTGCACAAGTTGTAGTAATAAGTTTTCCTACGTACTTTTGGCTTCCAGTGTTGTGATTGTACATATACATGATGTAATTACCTAATGAAACTTCATTTTATCTGTTGTTATCGACATGTATTTTGATTTTAAAGTGGATTGGTTTCTTTTTAGCGGTATCCAGGATTAAAACACTATTGTCTTTTCTGAAAGCAGTTTTAAGGTCCAGCGTAAGCATCATTTGATAAAGTTTATATAACTGCCTTCATTTTTGGCAGTATGTTTAGGTAGACTTTCTAGAAGTTACAGTACAGTTGAAGGCACACTTTGATACCTGGGAGTTGTAGGCGAAACGTCTGTGCACACTTCAGCAAGAAATTCGGACCCATTTTAGAGCATATTGCGGTAAGAGCGTGTGCGAACTAGATTCCCCTCTAAAACTGGTCAGATGGTTGTAGAAATAATTTAAAACTGCAAGCTCCGCCCAGTTAACGTCCTCCGCACTTAGATCACCGTTTGTCCTGTAGATTCAACGTGGGAATTTTTGTTATCTCGTATGTTTTGACAGAGGTATCGTATGACCTCTCAACTAAAGAGGAAACGACTGTGATACTTGTTTTTAGTGGTGAGGTGTTTAAGACTACCTAGAGCTTTTAAATTACCTGATGAGTATGTTAGCGACCCGTCTGCTTCAAAACCACTGATACGTCGCAGTATACTCGAAGTGTGTGGTCGGTCTCCAACCTATCTTATGAGCAACGTTCAGATTGCGTGTATGTTCATTATATTATCATATGAAAAGAGGTAGCTCACTAGTAGCATTCTGCATCCTTTAGGACAACTTGAATTGACATGTCTTATCTTCCCTCCCTTAGGACAGATTGTCTCTGAGGTCACCAATAGAAAGTTCAAAAACCGCAATCGAATTAGCCGTTTAAATCTGTGATTTTTCGATAGAATGGAGCTTTTGCAAGTATGTAGTATCTGCTGCTCCGGGTGAACGCATTCAGGTAGAAACTACACAGTGACGACTAACTTAGGCCGCTGTAGTCTACTGTACCTAAAATAGTATATTCAATTTGCAAATGATTTACGAACTGCATGGTTCACGTTGACATTTCTCAGTAATAGTATGCTATAATTAGTACTAAGACCATACAGTGCTGAGAAACGTGTAGTGATGTTTTAACACCACTACCTATAACCAGGATGTATGAGGAGGACTTAGCGATTTCATGGAATTAACCTGCTGGAATCCAGTATCGGTAGCCAGCTTGTTATAGTAGACCTGAGCAACCGATTTTATGACATCTTCACTATCTCGTCTATACCTGTGCAGAACTAAGCTTTTTCCCTGCAGCCCTAATCAACAAACCACAGCACAACGCTGGAATCAAAGAAATTGCAGCTTGTATCTTCTTTGTGTCCGAAGTTTTGGGGCTCACTTTAAACATGGATCAACATGAACTGCAAATAGATGTCGATGACAGCCAGTCAGAAATAAATTGAAACTATCTATTAGGAGAGTCGCCCTTCTACTACCTACTGACTTCCCTTATTGGATTCCATTTACAAATGCATTCTAATTGACTACAAACAACCGATATTCCCATCTATTCGGTTATGCAAACAATATCTCACTTCTAGTGCAGTTTACCGACTGCCTAAATTACTCTAGGACGGGACATCAAGTGAAAGGAAAATCGCAGCGTTATATATGAAGACAAAATGAGTTAGTGTTAATATCAACCATCTTTAACAAATTCTCATCTAATCTGATGTCGCACCCCAGCCTGCTAAACATTCATCTATGTCCAAACGAGTTTACCACCCTACTTACTGGATTGTTGGGTTTCTAGAAACATCACCCACTGAAACACCATTTTTAGCATAAATGAAAAATTTGTTTATTCGTTTACATAACTGAGGCATAATTACAGCTGATTTTTGCAGCCAGCTAGTATCGGTTGTTTAACCACTGCTCTCTTTTCCATGTATCTAGTGAGCTGCCGTGTGTCATTTTGGTATCTTGCCATCAAGCTACTCAAACATCCTGTTTTCTACTGTACATGTGAAGAATACAACTGAATTTGACGAAACGAGAGAAAAAACGTCAGGCACTTCTTTTCTGCGATTTGTTCGTTTCTACTTTCAGTGACACTGTTATCCATCCAGATCAACCTAGGATCGGGAATTACTGCGTAACGGGCCGAGTTGCCACTGTTATAGGTGAGGACGATATAGTGCACACTGGTGGCAGTTAGAAAGTCTTGGGACCAAAGTGGTCCAACGGTTTACTGTTGTTGCATTCAGGTGACTGGCGTATTACCTACAAAATCCCAACCCCAAGCATCAGCTAGAACAGTTCAGATTTGAAATGAAACTGTATGACATCTAAATCGGAAAAACAGCAAGATTTAATTTCACTCATCCAATTATACTTAAAGAGTATGCAAATACTTCTTGCTTTTCACCAATGGTGATTTTTGGTTTCCCCTTCTCTGAGGGGAACTTCTTGCCTGACTGTAGTCATGTCACTGCACTAGGGTGGTAGTAAGCAGGCAACTTTCAGCAACAAAGTGATATCCTTGGTTTCTGCGTTTACAAAGTCAAAGAAGAGAGGGTGAATGGACCACTCCATCAGCGTTTACTGATGACCTCAATTTTGTCGAATTGATGGGACAGAGTCCTGTCTAGTATGTTTTAAACCAGTGGTTCATTAATTGCCTGAAATAACTCAGTCCATTTCGTGGGACAGGGTGGTGACATACTGCACATAAAACTTCCTTATGAAGGGCCGAATTGAGGAATTAGAATCTGTCTATCTTAAAAGACAATTTGAATGAAAGCTACTTAGTAGTCTTACTTCAGTCATTTTATAGACTTCCTTTTTACCCGCTAATTATTGTTCGTTCGTAAGTACCAGTTATCTGTAAAATCTCTTACTCTACAACTTGTAGTGTATTCAAATAGGATCTTTTTTCCCCGGTATTTTAGCAGTCTGGCTCACCGATGTAAGCACTTAATCCTCAACTAGTGAGTCTCGAGTTCAAAACCTCCTTTATCTACTTCGGCCTGGGAAACCATGCTGTATCATAAGCCTCACAATTGTGGTTTATAATTGAGTGCCAGGTTGCGCTACACTACTTGTTTATTCCAAGTCAAATATGTGCCCTCCTGTTAGTAAACCGGTCCCTGTGAAATCGCAGGTACCTAGGGGTTACAGAACGTCTATAACAAAGTCAAGCAAGAACGGTGATGACGACAGTCCCGACTGACACTACCAGATGTTGACAACTCCTTATAAGCCCTCACTCGACTGCGTTAGTTAGAGTAAAGAGCTTTGATAAGTATTGCACACTTGCCCGGTACTACCTAGACACTGCCACAAAACATTTCGGTTGATAGGGTAGAACGCTGCCTCGAGGTCAAGAAATGTGGCAAGTATTAGCCACAAGTAAGTATAGCTGTATTTGGAAACCCGTTAAAGATCTGGAAAATTCACATTTTTCCTCATATCAGATCTGCCTTGTTTTCTCGAGCACTAGAACAAGGCAATATCTTTATTCATTCAAAGCAAGGATATCAGTGTAATTTGGTAAGACATTTTCGTCACTGGGAAGAGATAGATAGACAGAGACTACTTCCCACTACCAGCTCGGTTCTGGAGCCTCAGGATTTCATTTACTACTGCAATGTTAAATAACACAGGGAGATCTTTCCAGTATCCAGTGCAGTCTAATTATTAGCTACTAGTAACCTCAAATGCGACTGAGGTTATTTTGCAGACAACACATTCCTGAATCTTCGTCACCAGGATCCAGGTAACTGTTATGTGAACACTACATGCATAAACCAATCCCAATCTTGTACTCCAGTGCACTACCACGCCATAAGAAACGAATCTGTTATTGAGGACATTTGCTCTTCGTAATTAAGCTTATCTGTCACAATTCATCCTGGCCTACATTCTAAACCTCTGCTACAGAATGATTGCGTGAAGGGGACGCGCATCATGCATCAACTTCTGAAGTCGAGAAACAACAGTACAAACAGGGCAGGACAAGACATAAACTGACAATTGCTTCCCATCTTGAGTTCGTTGAATGATGCCAGCTCTATCGCCATCCTTAGGGCGCTGAGATACTCATCTGCTGCCGCTCCAACTAAAGATTATACTTGTAGTCTTATCACAGTTGTTCAATTGATAAGGTTGTGCAGCCCAAAACTCGCAAGCGGAAAACTATATTTCGTATATATTAGAAACAAAACAATCAGCACCCTACCGTATTGTATGAGAAACGTTTCTGTCTACAAACGCGACAGATATAAAATACCCACACTCAACAGGTGAAGACAATGATTCCAGCAGGAGGATGAAGTCTTCATAATAAGTGAAGGGATGAAACTAACGATATGTAGTCTTTGAACTGTTAGACCGTGTATCCACACCGACACTGGCAACATAGGATCTGGTGTGGACCACAAGGAACGGAAACGACTTTCATAAGCATTGAGATATATTGCCGGTTGGTACAACGCAGACTTCTAGAATAATTTCACAGTAGATCCGTTTACTTGGTATGGCATACAGGGGAACAGACTTATTTCACTGGATGACCCGAGCACGAATTGTACCATAATCATATTAGATGTGTCACACAGCTCCCGATATTTTGTTTCTATAGTTGTCACCTCGTAGTAATTATCGATATCAACATAGAACAAAGTATAACTGCATAACGGTTCACAACTATAAAGTAAGTATTGCGTCACTCCCATCATACGTACTGAGTGTTGATTCGATGAACAATGTTTCGAAAGTCAACTTCTCAACCCAACTATATTGGAGTGAATTACGTCTGCTTAACCTCACTATACTGTTCGGTTGTGTCAGCGAACCCGTCACGACAACTGAGAGTATTCCTAAATTACTGGTCTCAGTGAGAATTTCTATCATTCTAAATTTGCCAATTTCCTGTGCTCTGATAATTTGACTAACCCCGATCACTACTTGGCATTTGGTTAGTCAAATTATTTTGCTGATTCGGTTAATGAGATCTTAAAACCGGGTAATCTTTTCAGTGACTGTGTG
Organism: Heterobilharzia americana; assembly: GCA_944470555.2. Classification (NCBI taxonomy): domain Eukaryota; kingdom Metazoa; phylum Platyhelminthes; class Trematoda; order Strigeidida; family Schistosomatidae; genus Heterobilharzia; species Heterobilharzia americana. The sequence continues at coordinate 24,891,366 of OX104128.1, forward strand.
GGTTGGACTGTCACCCTAATTCCAGCCTTTTTGAGTCCTGTTTAAAGTTTCTGTCCCTTTCTTATATGATGATACAATTGAAACCCTGAACTCCTTTCCATTTCTCTTTTAGTTACTATTCATATTACTACTACCATTACACATGAGAATACAAGCAGTAAAAGTAATAGTAACGACGGCAAGACCAATAAAAACCGGGTCAAAGATCATAGTATGTTATTGCACAACGGAATATCAAAAACTTCAAGTGAAATTCTTAAGAAGATTCGAATCAGGATAGCATTCAAACCTAGATCTACTTAGAGATACTGTGTCTGTTTACGGATCTTAGTGCCCGATAGCAAATAATTTAGTTTACCAAATACTATGGAAGCATCGAGACAAAGTTTAAGATGCATCAATGCCAGAGTTGTGCAGTAATTTTGACCGTCGCTGCCCAATGGCTCGTTTCTGAACTTGATGTCGCGATTCATCTACACACATGCAGATGTTAAGATCAAAATGTTTCTAGATATGCTCCCCACACTGTAAAAGATGAACACGGAATTTGTGAAGAAGGCAGCTTCAAAGTTAGTCTCGGAGTGCACCTGTCGTTGGTGCGACCTACCGCAAAACAACTGGCAAAACTGATGACTTGGCGCCGATAACCGGGGCTGATACCATCACCTTATCTTAGGGAACTCTAACGCACCTTATGAAATACGGGTTGATATGAAGTCCCCGGTTTCCTCAACGTTTTCAACACTAGGTCGCTCTTTAGCGTTATAGAAAACGTCTTAGTACAGTTCGTTTTCATGAGACATGCAGTTTTAGTCTAGTCGAGATTCATCGTTATTGGACTTCATACGAAGACATTAATAAGACGGTGTTTGACTTTGACATTTTCTCCTTTCAACCTGTCCTGTCTTCTAGATTCACGGAGTGACATCAATAAAAAGAATATACAACGCCGTCTGAATGCTTGATGAGCACACATCTTGGAGAATGCACTGCATCTGTAGAGTGCTGGGATTCCTGGCTCTTCTATTGGTGAGGAGCCTATTTTATTCAGAAAAAACGCTTACTTTTACCACAGTTGGTTTTATTCACTGATTAGGAGTCGTGGCTATCAACTTGTGGGTCACGAGTCGGAACCCCGCCTCACCTGCAGAGGTTTGGACAGCTATGTAGTATAACTAGCTCTCACACAATAGGTGTATCTCAATGCCCGCTACACCTGATAGATCAGGTAGCTGAGTATCTTCCGTTTCGTCATTCCTTGTCAACTGTCAATTTGTCTTTACGAAGAAATAAGCAAGCTTTGATGCTCGGGTATGAAAAAATTATGGAATGTTATCATCTACTAGTTTAGAATCGGATATTGTAAATCAGGGAATTTCTGTAGGGCCTTGGTTACAAAACACAGGGAACCATGCAGAAAGGTTGTTGACGATTTCTTCACCGCAAGAGACTTTTCTTACATTCAGAAAGACCTCAGAAATGATTTCACACCAACACTACATACCTATCCATGGTTCAATAAAACCAGTAAGTGATTTGTCCCAAACTGAAACAGTTTCATACTGCATTATCTAAGTATCCTCTGAAGACTAGTATATACTCGACTACTTTCCGTACGTGTAACTCGGAGACGGGACCAGTGCCCCCGAGAAAGGTGTTACAACTACTGCAGGACCTCAAGATATGTAAAACCAGTGATGCGCATACTATGAGTACAGACGGATATCGCAATAGAAAACTTGTCAGTGTTGTCTAGTATTATATCACCAAGGGACGGAAAAGACGCTATCGTCAGTTTAACTTACAAAACTTGGCATTAAGCATTGCGTAACAGACTATCATGTAGTTGGTTCATTCATGATAGTCGTCAAACGACTACGAAGAATCACCAGGAGATTGAGTCTGAGCTAACAGGGTACTATCGTTTTTGACACCAGTGAACGGTAGTACATCACAAGGAAAAATCATGAACCCTGTGCTATTCCCACTCCGATGAAGGTTGTTGTTTGCTGAATATATCAAACTTCGGACTGTGACGACGACAGGGTGCCTTTACAAGAAGACCTGAAAGCAAAAATCCAATGGTGCAGTAGATTGTCGATGGAGGTATGCATACCGCCCGTTACAATTCACATAAATACACGAATAGCACGGTACTTCACAAGGTTCCTGAACAGAACTCAAAACTCACCATCAGCCAAGACCTTAAGACTGCACAAACTGCAGAGCACCAGCTTTCCAATTCTCAAGGTATCTTCGTGTGGCTTCTAGTGCTTTGACGGCGTTTCGAGTATTGTATTCAAAATATACAAACCCTCACTACCATTGGGACGCAAGCGTGTTTTTAATTTGAGGTTATGTAATGAAGGGTTCGAAGGGTAGGGACCAAAATAGCCTTCTAACCCCTCACGAACAGCGAACACACAGTTTCCCACCATACTACCGTGGTTTCGGCGAAGATACACTAGCTTACAGTATCTTAAGCAGTAAGTTAGGCGCGAATGTATATTCTCCCTCTTCAACTGGCTGCGTGAGAAAACGTCGCCAGAAGCCACGTTCGGGTCATCTGCATCTGGATATTCGTTCCTGACAATGGATTGTGAACCAATGAAACTCCTCACCGAAGTATGGTTTTTCTGCACATCCCATTGATGCCTTCATAGAATGACTGAACCTCTACGACACTGAAAGTAGCAAGAAATAGTTACTCAACCTGCTATTCTTATTTTTCACCATTAAGAGGACTCGGACGTCTTTCGCTAAATGAAGTAACGACAAATTGTTGGGACACCTCAGATAATGGTCGTACTGCAAAGCAGTACAATCTTCAGCGCGTTAAGTGATCTCTGAAACGTCGTGGGTAATCGGTTTTGTCTTCCCGCTGTAACCAGTGAATTCAGGTACCGAGTACTAGTGAGACAAATTAGTTCGGGCAATGAACGTCGGCCAACCCGCATGATAGCCCATTGCCATGCTTCATGCACGACATGAACTGAGACAGTAGGAAATAAGCTAAAAACAGCAAGACTGATAACTGGTACTCAATTGTGTAGTACCTATGTTGTTTTAAGTTACGAACTTCCCCGTCACCGTTCACGACACTAGGCGAGCCTAGTAACATAGCATTAGTTGATCAACCTAAAGCAATGCTGGCCTACATGCCATACGGATGCGTTAGTGAACTGTAATATACTACACTTCTAAAATCCGTTTGTACAGCATACAATATGGTCTTTGTAAGAAAATACCAAATCAGTCCGATTATCTAACTCTTATCTTACTCGTTACCACGCATAAAACCTCATAAATGTCACTCTCTTAAATATTATTGTCCCACTACCCAACTTTATAGCGGCAGGTTACACATCACTAGTAGATACAAGTATGAAGAACTTTAAAGTTTGTTTAACACATTGTGTGAGTGCATTTGCTGATCTCTGTATTACCAGTATGCAAGGTGTATGGGAACGACTCCAGTAGCAAAGTGAGACCTGATACTATTGAGAAACGGTTCGAATGATCTCACTTTATATCAGTCCACCAAATAAGGTACATGGATGATATTTAGGAAAACGAAGCCGTAGTATATGGGATAAAACTGAATTTTGGCATGACGATTAAGACGAGGATGTCTTTTCGAAACCGTCGCAACTTGTGTATAAAAACATCGACTTCGTTTGTTAAGCACACACAGAAGCAGGTCCACACAGACAGGTCTAATAGTCAGCGACTTCACGCAGTGATGTGATTATCACTATCAGAATCGACAAGGGACTAGATATTCTCCTGCGTAACGGCCCAAGTCGCCACATCTCGCATCAGTGCAAGTAACAAGACAGTAAAGTAGAGATGAAGGGAAGAAAAAACGAAAAGGAATGAAGTAGTAGAAGAGAGGAATTGGATGATGTGAATAAGTGCAACAGCCGAGATGAGGATAAAGTTCGTATACATCTGGGCCACTGGTTTCTATCGCCCCGCAGACCACAACTGGCTACTCTACATGGTTCAACCAACAGTCAATAACTTCATGTATCGATGACATATTCTAGTCTGGAGCTTTTTTAGCCCAATCCTACTTCGGCCAACATTATGCGACGACGTAGGCAGTGGTTAGGCATACGGAGACTAATAATGTTATATTCTAGTCTGGTCACCTAACCTATCACCAGTCTAGGCCCACTTCATCTAACACTACGCGATGACTAACTACATAAAGCCCTTCAAGGTTTTGCTAATTGCCTACATGTTAGTGCGCAATGCTAGGCTCAAAAGCGAAACGACGGATACAAAGGAAACAAGAGAATTCGACACAAATGCACCAATCCGTTTCCAATTCATAGTAACATGTGACGCAGCCGGCAGGTGGGACAAAAGAGTACATGAAAGTTAATAAAGATGGGTATAAACATTTGTTCAACTATGGCTTTGTCATACCATCCATTCTGCAACCGTTTGGTCCCATAAACAAAGAGCGAGTATCGACAAAATCCAGCAGTGCATACATTGTTTGCCACTTTATCCGTAAAAATCATGCTGTTTTACTGTATGTTTTCCCCATCCTCTAAGTAATAGGTGTCATTTTTAACACTAATGAACTGACCTCCCCTTAAGTAACAAACATGTTTAAATGCTAACCTAGCTTTCAGTACATCAGATCACATACTGGCAGCTCCATGCAACGTGGTAGGTAAATTTATGTGTACACAGTTAGAAAGGGTCCAAGGTCTCTTATGCATGTTTTCATATCTCGTATGACAGGATTAAATCACGAGAAATGCAACCACTCGGTACAAATATTGAAGAACTACTCGGAAGTCGAAAGCATCCTAGCAGTTTACATGACGTCACCCGGGCACAACACATTGCTACAGGAATTGATCGCATAGGATGCTTTAGTTCAGCGACAGCGCTCAAGCATTATCAACTTTAAAGAACTTAGCCCCAAGCCAATGCAGCATGAAGCAGATACAGTTCAACCCCTTTTAGAGCAGCGAGCGGTTTTCACACTCGAATGCTTGAGTCGTAACATTCGTATAAGCATACACCGAGTACCCCAAAAGATCAACAAACTATGCAGTACAATTGAGAAATGCAACAAAAAGTCCAAATAGATTCACGTCAAAGTGAAAAAAGACCTGGTCCACGTTCAAGCATATATTACATGAAATCATAAAACCCAGTCTGGAAACTCTATCTGGACATCCTTGCCTGTCAGCTTCTTGTATAATCCTGTAATTGTTTTCAACTAAACAAATATCTAGAACCACATTCAGACGTACCTTGTGCTCAATGTAGTTCCTTTGTGCGACGTCTAAGTGACATTTGATCAGTGTGCTACCATCACATCGAACTTGTATGCGCTTCCCAACTATTTCTGCTGGATATACAAGGTCCTTCAGAATGGCTTCATGAACAGCCGTCAACGTTCTACTCCTTGGACGCTTTTGCTTGGGGTTGAATTTACAGTTCCTTTTCGGCTTAGCGATAATTCTTCGGAAAGCCAAAAGTACAACATGAGGACCTCGGAGTTTTTTCTCGAGCTCTCCAACCAAGCGATTGTGTATGACCTGATACGTCCTTAGTTGGGGCACAGGTACGTAAATTACAACAGCTTTCTCTTTTCCGATGGTCATTTCCTGGGAAAAATAAGCAGTGACGTTCGAAAACTAACCTTAGCCTCACAAAAGTACAACAACTTCATAGTATCGGACCAGTCATCGTGTATCTGCAGATCTATGATGGCCTTTAGGGATTGTTTACATTGCAATAATATCCTACCTGTGCAATTTCCTCCTCTAACGGAGTCACCGGTTTCTTATCCGGCTTGATAATTTTGGACAAGGCAAGAGAATGAACCTAAAAACTAAGCAAATGACACCTAGGACCTACATTAGCAGCCTGAAGCATGTCTCATCCACAGAGAGCGGGTTACAAGTGGGGACAGTTTAAAACAACCTCGATGAAGACGGCAAGTAGTTGTAGCTTAAACACCAAAAGTTTCGTGTATGCACATTTCACCTCAAAATATTAACCCGAAATTTTGTGTTATTCGAAGTATCTTTATTCTATCTTTGACGTTACTGGCAAAGGTAACACGCCAACGCTTACTGCGATAGATTAGGTCAGTTTCTTAGTTTGAGAACCGTTGGACAAGTTTGTCTATTTAAGTCCCCTTCCAGCAGGGCTCTATGTTTACTCAATGTTCTGTGGAGGATAGTTTCATCAGTACTGACAGCAATACTTCTAAGAACCTGGTCCAATAATTATTCACAGGATTAGAACAAGAGTAGCTCATTGTTGGTTTTATACTTTGAACCTTCGTGATATGATGGAATGGAAAATAGACCGATAACTAAGCTTTTCCTTAGGGCCTTAGTCGAGTTACCCTTTACTAGCTTAAGCTGTGGTATTCGAATCCTACTTCAAAGAGCAGTAGTTTAAGGGTTATTACTTACTGCTGTCCTCTGACTTTCCAGCAAATTTGACCCATTTTTCAGCCTATAGGGCACCGTACATACATTGCTCCTCCTCAAAAACCCTTAGTATTGGCCGTGTCACGTCATAAGAACCCAGGTTTTACGGAGTGGGGCAAATGTTCGAAATCACTAAGATTACCAAGGTCTGAACAGCTAAGTCGCAAAACAAAAGACTTGTTTCACTTCCTGGCTCATAAATGTATGCACTGTTGTTAAGTATACCCTGCTATAACTTATATGCCAGTAATATCACTACTGTACAAAGATATACGGGTTGTGCAAATCGCACTCCACCTGTTGGCGAACAATGTCTGCAGGTGTGGTATATGCTTCAAATCGTCAGAAAGCAGCGCAGTTCTACAAAGTTGACGGGAGTTTGTACCTACACCCTACCCCACCGTGCTGAACTGTTTAGTGTCAAGAAACTTGCGTATCAGGCTAGTTGTGTGAGTGGTGGTGGGGGTGTGACTGATAAAATTCCTAATGACATGCTGAAGGCCAGATCAGCATACTCAAATCTTGGCCGTTTTCAGAGCTATCATAATGTTAATCTTGCTGAGGAGTGTTAATTGAAAAGGTATGGGCATGAACGGTTACGCAGCACACCAACAAACCTTGGATTTCCCGAGCCGAGGATGTCCAAGGGTTCTGAGTTTGATGATCGCCGTCATCACAGGATATGTAGAATCCGGTCCGGACTTCGAGCACACAGCTCTCAAGTGTAACAACACGTTTAAAGGTGATATAGGTAGTCGTTTGATGATTGGGGTCAACTGGTGCACTTCGAATGCTGAATTATACACACACGTGCCACTTTCACGATCAATATCTACATGCGATTTGCTTACAATGATAATAATATATGTACATTTCATGCAATATAGGTTACGTGAATACAAACCAGTTTACAGGTTTGATCATTTTGGTAATGAGAAATGACTATTATGTACAATGTTAAGCTATACATTAGGTACCGTTATTCATGGCATATAAGAGGCGTGTTGAAGCAGGCTCAATTCGAAATCAGAAATTATTCGGTTATTGCTTGAATCTTCCAATATTCTTGAAGGTGGGGCCGCATCACAGTCATGACATTGAGGTGTGCGCGTTCGTCATAAGGTTTTGATGGCAAGGTGCACACTGACAAATGCGATTTCTAGGATTCCATTTGAATGCAGGACTGGTTAGGTAAACCTGAATAGTGAACAACAAAAGCGAGCAGCAGGCGAAATTCGAAACAGGATCACAAAAATGTGCAGGAGTAGATCAACCATGATACATCTGGGTGAGTTCTTTGTACTGACTACAGAACTTACTTGAAGAAGTATCCAAAACTGATTGCTTAGAGGTAATCTTAGGTGGAAGAAGATGAAGGTGCACATGACGGTAATGAAAATTGGTCTGAAGCCGAAGATATCACTACGAAATAGAGGGATTAGAGGACTTGGGACCAGGTATTCACTTGTTATAAACCTGTGTACAAAAGTTTGATGGAGTTATAAACACTTAAATAAAATTCATGGTTTTTTCTAAGATGGTAACCACGCCTTATCTAGTCACGGGGAGGGATGATCATGGTGTTGCCTGTTGAGTATTACCATATCGGGGCTACCGAAAAAATACGTTGGTGCAGAGTGCTTACATGTAAGTACTAATAACGAAGGGAAAATGATAAAACATGTTACATGCTATGAAAATGCACTGATAGACAGGTCATTTATCATTCAGGAGTAAACATTATTTTAAGGGAAGAACTTTATGAAACACATAATAAATCGTGAGATCAGTTGGGTTATGAAGAAGTGTAGATTGCATTAGAGTAGCTACTGAGTTCACTGTTGCAAATCGAATCACACACTGCACTTCCTGTAGCGGCCAGAATCCAATAATCTTGGCCTGAACGCGGGAAATAGCTAGTCGGTGCCAACTGACGTGAATCTGACTAGTTCCTGCGTTCTACTGTATAGCTTCCTAACTTCCGCGAGTGACGCGCAGTCAAAGGTTGGATCGAAATATCAAAACACGGTTTGTAGTAATTCAATAGTAGATTCGTAACAAAATCTGTGGTACTATCAAAGCAACAATAAGTTATGTCAAATTACAAAAATACCTCAACAGTGCCGTTGGGTAACTATACAGTCCAAAACGTTCTCGGGTACAAATACGTACTACACGGTAAAAACTGGTTAAAAAATACAACTGTTAAATACCTGTCGGTCAATGAGAATATTCCCGGCAAAAGGGATCAAAACTCTGCCTACAGGAATCAAATCAACAAACAAACGTTCCCAGTAGACAGTCAAAAGGCAAACAGTCAAATCACTGCACAACCGTAAGTTGAACCAAAACAAAATGTCGTGCGCAGTAAAACAACATCACCTTATCAACAGTCCAGCGTCACATGATAGGAAAGTGAAACACTCATAATAAGTCTCAAACATACAAAGGCAAATACCGAGTGTAAAGTCAAATAAGACAGTTAAACAAGCAAATAACATTACACCGGCGAGGGTCAAAGGTACACCATCCATAACGAGGGTAAAAATGTTAAAATAAATGTCAATACAATCAAGTAAGGGTGATCGGGAGGGATTTTCAGATCATTTTTCCGTTACACTTCCTGTTCACTCTCGTTCGGTCTTCCTTTTTAGATATTACATTTGAACTTAACTAATGCGTTTAGTTTTCGGAATTATATACTTTTGTCATTGGTGTTAGTCTCCTTCGAGTCTGCGTACCAGTAGCACCATTTTACATGCTATTACCGTTTGTGGTTTGCCGTCAACGAACTGATGAGAATCGTTAGATAGGAGGAATTCACTAAGTAATCGCTGAAACTGGCCGAGAGATTGACATGCTCGTATAGGAAAGGGAAATTTGTTCCACAGCATACTGTATTGCGTTATGAATTGAAGCTATAAATGCGCCGAACAGTCTTCTATGGCAAACGACTGTTAAGATATTGCCGGTCACAAATATTGGATGAGAGCGACACCGTTAAACGGCAGTGGTGCGAATTAATGAGGGTGTAATCTCTCAGTGTGGGGAGTATCCTGCCAATGGTGAGTCATGTAATCTATAAAAGTATATTGCTTATCGAATGTCGGGAACAAATGAATCCAGAGATATGTCTGTATCCAATAAGTTTGTACTATCTACAGACGGCAAGCAAAACTGGGATGGACGGTGGACTCAAATTTGGGCCTGGTATTGTGTGGTACCATGCAGAGTGTAGCAATTGTTTAGGTCTGTAATGTCGTAAACAGAGTCATTTGAATAAATACAGCCGGGGATGCATTTCTATCCGGCTGCTGCTGTCATATTACGGTGGAGAATATAAGGGGTTTCACCACCGAACCGTTCAGTATGTCTTCAAGGTCGGCGCGTCATATGAGGTCACTTTCGATTGGCCCTATTTTCAGGTGAGTGGCTGTCAGAAGTGAAAGATCTTGTATGTGCGGATGCGAATGGCATTTAATACGCGACATTTCTAGTTGCTCTCCCAGTTGGAGCTACGTATTTTGTTAATGTGGAGACGATACTTCCACTTGTTCAACTTGTTTATTTTTCGCATACTTATTCTACTGGAATGTTTCATTATATGAATATGAAGCACCTATATCTTCTGGTGACAATAGGTGAGGATTGAGACTACCTTCCGCGAAGACAAATGTAATTTATATGGAAACTTACTCACACCAGTAAAAATGGTGTGTGCCTGTATATTCAGGAATAAACATTATTATCACTTAGTGGAGGTTGTAGTGTGGGATGAATTGTCTGGCTGATAGTGATTTTGCATCTCCAGGCGGCAAAAGATGACAGCTGTCACGTGCTGAACAGAGATTCGAAGTGTATCTCGATGCCCAGTATGTTGGTATGCTCCGCCGTCGTAATCTGCATATCGGGTGAAAAAGGTAAACTAAAAGGCTTGAGAAGTGAAGTTAATTGTCTTAAAATTTGGGGGAGCAACGTTGAAGCTCAGGGTATCTTGGAGCCGTGACAGGTGGTCAAACATGTGTTACGTCCCAGTGGGTCCCACTCCACTGACTGTTGGTTTTCCTTGGAAGTGACTGGAGAATACAAGAAGGTCGATCTTCATGAAGGCTTTGCTTGCGTTTTCTTCGATTTTCGTCATGCCCTTCAGATGATTTCAGGTCCACCTCCGTTTCACAGGTGTGAGGTTTTCAGCTGCTCGAAATTAGTTTCAATAGCTATATCTGCCTTCGTCCAAAAATTGTCGCCAGTCAGCCAGCTAATACACAAGGTAGGGACAGCTAGGGACATTTTTTCTTCACATTATGAAAACGCGGGTCATCCGTAATGGATCCGATGAGGAAGTTAAGTTCAAAATTGTCGTAATTATTTATCATCATTCGTCCTTTGGGTTCTTAGAGGAACATAGGGCTCCAGTAGCACATCTCTCTTCTCCCCGGTCTTTTCGACCTGGCTCCACAACTGCCTAAAGGTTTCCATTTCTTCCTCACACAATTTCCTCCATGTCACCCCCGGCGCTCAGCTCGTCGGTTCCCCTCCATATTCCACTCGAGGACCTGGTCTGGCACGTGGTGTCCCCAATCGATCTCTTCGGCGTATGTCCAATCCAATTCATTTCCACTTTCTTCTGCATATTTGTTCTGTTGGGTTCTTGGTTGGTACGTTGTCAACCAGGGTTCCTTGTCACTTATTCCTTTTGGCCGTCCCATCTGCAGCACCGAGCATCGGCAGCTGTTGATGTATGCCTGCAGTTTTTTGAAAACGCCTTCCGTAACGTGCCAAGTTCCTGAACAATATGGAAGCAATGGCTCGACGTTGTTGTTGGAAATCTGGATCCCCTTATTTGTGCCGAGTGCAGTAGATTTCCACACCAACTTCAGCGCAATGAAGGCCTGTCTTACTGCCTTTCCGACCCTGGGTTTGACATCGTCACCCGAGCTCTCGCCGACGCCTGCAGTTGAAACGATGCAGCCCGCCGAGGTAGGTGAAAGAGACAACTTCCTTTAGGTCTCTCCCGTCGATGGCGATTGGTGCCTGCTGTTCTTTTTGTTGTTGGTTGGGTATCTTCGCCACTACTGTATTCTTCACGTTCACCTGAAGTCCCGTCTTCCTTCGTTGCATCGCCTCTTCTGCCAACCTGCTAGTTTTTGCCCGTAGATCTTCGAGTTTGTGCCACATAATATGTTGGACATAAATCATCATTGCAGAAGTTCAAACCTGTTCATCGGTTCATTCAGCGTATGCCTCTATTCTCGCTCCCCATAGTTTTTTGCATGATCCAGTCCAGTTCAGTCGACCATAATCAGAAAGATGATCGGTGGTAGTAGGCGACCTTATCTTACTCTTGCCTTCACTTCAAAGGCGTCACTGAGCTTTCCACTGTGAACCACCCGGCATTCAGCACCATTTAGCATATAGTTGCTGCTGAATGAGGTTGATAAAGGTTTGTGGCCCCAAAACTGCGGTGTTGGAGCAGCTGCCGAATTACTTCTCGGTCAACGCTATTGAAGGGCTTTTGAAAGTAGATGAAGTCGAGGTTCTCTTGAGTTGAGTATCATTCTATGCTCTATTCTAGAGTGATGTATAGCACGACAACCTGAACCGCACATGAACTGTCTTCCCTGTCACCAAGCAGCCTGTTTCTGTCGTAACCTTGAATCCAGAGCATTTTTCCATCTCCGCAGGATGATGTTGCTTAATGCTTTTCTTAGGGTGGGCAGGAGTTTGATTCCACACCAGTTCTTGCAAGGATTTAGGTCACTTAGGTCTCCTTTCATTGAGAGTTTGGCAAGATAGCCCTTCTTCCAACCAACCGGCAGGTGCCTCCCCTTCCTTCCTCCCCTCCGAATCACTCATGCCTCCGAGTCTGTTTTCGGTGCTTCTGGAGGAGTTCCATTCGGTCCTGCTGATTTCAGGGCTGCACTTTTGCCTTTATTGGAGGGCTTGTGTTCACTGGTAATTCTGTGGCAGCTGGTTGTATTTCTAGATGAGTTGTAGATGGCGATCAATTCAAGAGTTCTTTGAAGTTATCAACGCATCGTTTCCCTCGTTTCTCCTCCTTGCAACTAAGTTTCCATCACTGTCTTTCGTTGGTTTCATCCGTGTCAATCTCTTCCCAGATAGTAACCTGGTTATTTGAAATATTGTTGTCTGGTCTCTCCTACCGGCAGTCTGTTCTGCAAGCGTGTGGCAGAAGTGTCTTATGTCTTTCCGCGCAATAATCTTCAACTCTGTTTCCGCTGTAGTGTTTTAAAGGTTGTGTTCAGTTCCCCTTTTCGTTGTTCATCCCTCCCTGCACTGCACTGGTTCATCCTTTGCTCCACTATCTTTCTCCCTCATCTTTATCAGCTTCCATGTGCCCGCCGAAATTCATTCATTGTATTGATCAATTCTTCCTTCCTAACGGGGTTATTCTTGACGTCTCCCGTCCATTCCTGGTGGCTGATGTGAAGATGTTCTTTGAAGTTTCGTACTTCAGTTTCTGTTCTAGGTGTTCAACTTGAACCGTGGTCTATCATCACCAACCTCCTTGAAGGCCTTCATCTTGATTTTGAAGGGTTCTTGCCGTACATAGTGAGTGGTGTGAACCTACATCTGCTCCCCTTCCTGATCTGATCTCGTGTCCAGTAGGCTGGCTGCGTCTTCATTATCTTCAGATTAGGATGAAGTCGATCTGATTTTTAGTGTCCTGGTGTCCTATGAAATCCATGTCGTTGTCTGCATATCTTTGTGCTTGCACGCAGTGCCTCCAATCATCAAATCATGGAATGCGCAGAGGTCTGCAAACAGTTCGCCACTCACATTTATCATTTCACCGAGCGCTTGTCGATCCATGATTGGTTCTCTCTATGTGTCTTCCGCTCCCAGTTTGGCATTTATGTCACCCAACCCATTGGAAGTTTGATGTCACCAGCTGGGGTGGAGTCCTGTCCAGTACTGGTTGCGGTTGTCCGTAGAATTTCTCCTTCCCTTGGTCTGGATTATTTGTAAGTGCGTAGCGTAGCATTGTGTGGTTATGACCTCCCTTCTTTTTGAGATGAATCTTGATGTCATGATCCCGATCGCGGAGGAGATTGGTGCCCACCTCATGAGAGCCTATGATGCTCTCGGCGAAATCATAATAGCCACTCCTCTCTCAGCGTGCTCATGGTTGTCGTCTAGGTGACAATATCGGAGTAGATTATCGACTCTGCAGTTGACAGACTTTAGAGTCCACCTCCATTCTGTCTGCTTTCGCAGATTCCCAGCCTTGCACTTCTATGCCATACCTCCTCGTCTCTTTTGAAATCTAGGCAGCCTCGACAGGCTCATACATGGTGCGGAAATTCAATGTCCCCATGTTTACTTTCGCTTTCATCGACAGAAGATACGTTGGCGAACTGGCTTCCCGAAGGCCGGCTTGTAACTAGTGAAATTGTGAACTAGGCGAGGTTAAAGTCGTTATGGTGATAAATTTTTATTTTTTGAGACTCAGTTACCTGCCTTCTCACAGGTAGCCAAACATACCTACACCATCTTATTTGTAGGGTTAGTTTGACGCCGCCGAAACCAGGTAGTTATCTCAGCCTCTGAGTACAAAGAAACAGTGTGGTGTGCAGACACTACCAGATCGCAACGACACGGAGGTTATATGCAGCATAAAGTTCAACAATGAAGTATTTCACCCTAATTTCTGGAATGAAGTAGGTATGGGGATTGCGCATAGACCAACCCAAAGCCACTACTGCGAGAATTGGGGTTGAAAAGATGACCTGTTCCCTCCAGAATTCATGCAGACTCACGAAACGGGAATCACAGTGACGCAGGCTTACGGACGACCATCGGAGGCTGTTGTAAGCTGAAAAATTTTCCAATTCAGAAGCTATCACCATAAAACAAAGTGTCCATGGTTGTCGTTCCAAATAAAGGCGTGATTTTTATCCACTTACTTTAGCGATGACCCCGACGCTTACTTGAACAGCCAAATCAGTTTCCGCGCCTCCCGAAATAATCGCTCTTTAGCCCTAATGAAACTACCCATTTGGTTATTTTATTCACTGTTGGCATGGTAACGGGCTATCTGTTTTCATCACATGGGATCAATGCAACACAGGTGGGTAAATAAGCAAACCCGTCAGACAGGCTTTCTTCGGTTGTGTGAGTAGGGTGGAGCAAAGCTGGGGTGAAGAAATTTGGTTCGATGATGAAAAGTGCAATTGGGTTGTGAGTCATCAGGAGTGAGAAGGAATAGATTAATGGTTTGAAACGATAGATAGCTGAACATCAGACAGTATGTAATAAACAAATATTGATGATGAGAACGATAAAGGTAATTTTGATAACAGTTGAAGTATGAGTGATAAAAAATCGGCTATGTAATATATAGAATTGTTCATGGAATGTTTGTAACTCAGGAGCACTAGAGTGATGAAAATAGGTCATCATTAAAGGCCCGGCTCCACCTGTCTCGACAAAATCCACATTTACAAATGTCCACTAGAAGCTTTCAACTCCCTATTCGACGTTTTTGCAACGATTTTGCTGCTTACGTCACCACCAGTATTACCCCCCAGGCGGATAACTGTCTGGTAGGTCTAGCCGTCTCGACCAACTGTTACAGCTGAGGCTGCCGCATCCACGGCAAAACATATCTCACCGACCTCTACGTCCAAAACTTGGTAGTTTTTGGAATTCGACAGTGGCAGTTACAGACAATCAAAGGTAAGGTCGAAATTTCCCGTCTACTTGCCTTACCTTTTATTGCTCTAGTCTTTTTATTGAAACCGTTATTGTCTTCATGCATTCCTTAATATGCGTGGTAAAAGTGTGATACCCGCAAAAAAGGCAAGTCTTCAAAGTACTTCGGGTATAGCCTCACCGAAGTCACTGACCACCTCATTCCCAGTAGTTACTGGGGTTGGAACTTTGAAGCGTCAAAACGTGACTAAGAGAGCTACAAGGACGCACCACCTCGGTCCAGCTCTGCCGAGCGGTCACGGCCCGTAACACTAGAAGTTAGCCGGGCCGCCATTCCTCCCAGCACTGTAAACGCCACTGTCCCTAGTCAGGTAAACGCGGGCCCCCATGCTACTCCTGGCACCTATTCCTACCCACCGGTGGGAAACACTGGGCGGAAACGTCAGAGTGTGCGACAAGAACGTTTAGACAAACCTTATGAACATGCCACACACGTGCTGTCACTGCAACCAAAAGTGATGCAGCGTTTGGGTGCAACAGCTGCAACGGTTGGGTGCGTTGCCGGTGTGGTAAAGAAGTAACACGTCAGTACTATTCATTTGGGACACGCCGCCCATGCACGTGGCTCTAGTTCATTTGCCCACAGCGCCGTCCGAGACTACACCTAATCTCAGGCTTACAGCAGAGTAACTGATAAATTTACGGTTACGGTGTCTGCCCAAATAACTATCATGGAGGAAGTTCGTTCTCCAAAAAATGTCTGTACTGGTCCACCGAAGGTCGAAAGCCTGAGCGGTTCTAAGCCGAACAAAACACCACCCACAATAGCCAGAACCTCCAAGTATACGCACTCGTGGAACTATTTAAGAGGCGGTCAAAACTGCAAAGTATAGTATTCCGTTCCTCACTGATGACAGTAAGGTCTACAATAAGCGCGAAGAAATAGGCGAATTATTCAATAATGCGTTCGCTGCCAGCTAGCGACCTCCTGGAATCTCCAGCAATAGTATGAGTTCCGTTAAAACTAGCGACCAATCCTTCCCTTCTACACTAAGACCTACTGGCACCACCGGGTTCATATGCACTAAATTTAACCGAGCCATCAAACACTTGAGTTCTCCAGGAGCACAGGTATTGACGGACTAGCCCCACGCTTCTTTAAAAACGGGGGTCCTGGCATTTCGTTATTATTACCCAAACTATACTTCGTTTTCACAGAGACTTCCTCATACTACAACATGCAGAAGACGTCCTTCATAAGACCTAGACACAAATCTGGTTTCAAAACTCTAGTTAATAACTACGGACTATAAATATCACGCCAGTTGCGTCTAGAACTATAGTGAAAGTAGTTAGATTAAGATAGTCTTCAACGTATGTTCAACGATAATGCCATTACACCTAGTCAACACAGATTCTTGAGGTCACGGTCACGCATGACCTATCGCTCAGGTTACCTTAGCTTCTTAACCTCTGGCCACGATCAGCCTGAGCTGATCGTTGCCCTTTATTTTGATGTATCAAGAGCATTCGCATGCGTGAGTCACTCACAGTTGATCCAAAAGCTACAAGCCCTCAAGCTTGTCAACCCCTTATCAGGCTGAGATAAATCCTTTATTGAAGCCGCTCACAAGTTGTTAAAATCGGATCTCAGCCTCCTAAGCCCGGGCCCGTTACTCCCGGAGTAGTTCGGAGTAGCTCGTTCAGTCCTCTTCTTTTACCCTATATGTTAGTGACCTTTGCAAACGTTTTTCAGTTGGTAAACCGTTTTTCTTTGCCAATGACCGAGGGGTTGAATACACGTTCTCCTGTGACGACCTGCCCCAAATCCAAAGGGTAGTACAGAGTGAGCGTGACTTGGTAACCATCTGGTCAGTCACAGCGAACCTTCAATTCAACTTAAGTAAACGTTGTGTGCAGCTGACCCTGGAAACTGCGATGGTACATAGTCTCCGTAGCGTCCCGGACTTCGTTCTCAGTTACTCTGACGATCTCACATTCTCTACACCTGTCGCGATACAAACTTGTAAGTCCAGAATACCACTAGTTGTTTAACTCGTAACTCACACAACCAAGAAGCCAAATTATTGCCATACAAACACGCGTTCGGCCCCCGTTAGAACATTGTTCGTTTATTTCAGGGAGCATTCGTACGAAAGATAAACTTAGAATTTAAAAGTATCCAGAGGCACCTTACATCTGGGCGTCCTGGTTACAAATATGGTAAGGATTATTCGTCCAGATGTACGTCCCTCAATCTAAGGCCACTTTGTATGAGACGTCTTAAGACTAACCTTATATTTTTCTTCAATATTTTACATAAAATATCCCTTACAGATGGTGAGGAAGTCCTTTACACGCCAGAAGGTTGTCGCAGTCTACGCAATCAAACCTACAGCGTTGAAATAAAAGCTTTAAGAACGCCCCGTTGCCAACTTTTTCCCTGTTAAGTACTCAGAAATATAAAGCCATCTTCCTGTTGACATCAGAGATCCCGGTTCAAATATCCAGTTCGGTCGTATGCTGGGAGGATTCTTATCCTCCTGCAAACTCTCCAACGACCATATCTCACAATGATCAGTAAAACGGGCTCCCTAAATGTATGAGACGTCATACCCTGCTCGGTAAATCATCACACTCTTCTCATTACATCTCACGGATAAATTTATAACAAATAGCACTCTTTCGTTGATTAGGTTGTCCAACTATACCTCCCACTTATTTCCACCACTAACAGAGACGTCTTCAGATCCAGTCCCTCAAATAAAAGCACTTCCAAAACTCAGTGAATAGAATATTTTTAATGGGAATATACGAATAAAACCTAGGACTATACATCCAAATTGAATAGTATGCAAGATACCATGTACATAAGTCAAAGTTAACAAATAACTAACTACCTTGTGCCTTGGTGTCCCTCTCTCTGTTCTCTCAATTCTTATAGTAAACAGAGTTTTGGAAACCTGGAATTGGATTGGAAGTGCGATATTTCATCAGTAGTATTCCTAAATATCACTGGATCCGTCTTCAAGCAACTACTCTGCAATCTTGTGACCTGTGATGGACATCCTTATGGCATCATACGTTTATCCTCCTTTAAAGTCTACTGATATCTGCTCACCCAGCGTTTCACTGGCTAGCGCCTTTTTGCCTACCTCAGCTGTAAACAGTGTACAAAAATCCGGGAGAATACTTGCAACTTTATCTACAGAAGCGAATTCTTTGACTCGACAACCAAATTCAAAGTAATTCGGTTAATATTCACCGAGTAATGAAGCGTGATGCTCAGCGTCATGGTGGCTACGGTGCACATACGTCCAATTTAGCATGCATAAACAAAGATAGATTGTTTCATCAGGGAGGTAACATGTTGAAATCAGCATCATTTATCATTGTCTATACAGTATATCTTGACGTTTCAATGGACCTGGAGGTGCATGTCCTTTTAAAAACACATTGAATCCTCCATGGTACTCCCCTCAATATACACAATCCTTTAGATTCAACAACTTGGGTAATTTAGCCAGCATTACTCTTAAATAAATAAATAAATAAATGTTTTATTCTCGTGTTAAAAAAAAGGATTTTAACACGAGAGAAGCCAGTTTACAGGCTTCATTACGTTGGTACATCTCAAAACGTCTGCAAGATTTGAGCCCTGAGTGGTACTGATGGAATGTCATTAAACTCAATTAAAAAAAATTTTTAAATGAAAACAGCCGAAGGTCCTGCTAGTTATGAAATGAACGAGGAAATATTACTTTACTGCTTGCATAGGGTATTAAAGTTTAGATAATAGTAAATGTCGCCTTCATTTAACAGGCTTAACATGAGGGATACCAGTTTACAAGCACCGTCAAATTCATAACCTTTGAAAGTATCTAGTATTAAATAATTTACATATCAAGTCATTATTGTGCATAATCTTATTGAAAGTTGCTGAAATTCATGAGACGGATATGGATTGCCATCTCCCATCACATAGATAGGTTCCATTATCAATATCAAAAGCGCGCACTGTTCAAAGTTTGCGTTATAACCAACCGACGTTGTTAGTCCATTCGCATAGTTTGCTGATTAGTAATATAATAGTTTATTACTTAGAATGATCTTCAGTTTTTAGTTTGCTAACCACAAAGGACCCATTTATACAATCTGGAGTAACAATAAAGTATCCACAGTTATATAACCAACGTGTATGGCTATATCAATGCATATCCAGGTCATCATGTTACTTTTAAAGGTGATATAGATTAATTCTGCTGGGAATACTTGTTGTATTGGATGAAAATAGGTGTTGAAACAGTCAATAGTCCATAGATTTCGGGCATCTTTTGTATTAGCATAGGCCGCATCATTCGAGAAGTGTATTTGATGCGTAGTAAGTTCCATATGAAAAGGTCTCTTGGTACAGAGTACTAGAAAATGTCTAGTGTGAAGCCATTGCAGGTAAGTGACCTCCTGAGCCAATATTTTAATTGGTCTCTGGTTTAATCATCTGTTCAGAATGCCTTTGCTACTAATACTGTTGGGAATGGTCAGACGGTTGGTCGCAAGAAAAATCATGACGAGTAGGCGAGTTAATCTTGAAGATGGTCCAGAATTTGCGAAAGAGTGGGAGCAGTCCAATAATTATTGGCGTCAATGAGCAGGTGTTATTCCCATAAAGTAATCACGTTCAGACTGAATTTGAACATCAAATGTCGACTTGCAGCTGTTTCTGCAAATGGGGAAAGAAAGGAGAGGCACGAGCAGATATGGAAATACAGATTACTACGCTATCAAATTTGGAGAAGAGGAAGGTCCCTATCCTTTTTTTTTTTATTCGGACTTGATGTACATTTTCATGTATATATGTTAACTACATAGTCCTTCCATTATAGGGTTATTAAGTCGTTTTTTGGGAGAGGGGTGTACCGTAGTGGCTTTCAGAGAAACAGTATTCTTTAAGTTCATTATACGGAGAGGAGCCGGTATTCATACCCGTGTATGCAATCGTGAGGCCATCTGCATTAAACGAACTTCAGGGCTTTAATAAAACCGATTCTTACATTTAGAGATCTGAGTACGTTCATGGTGGACACAATGGCTTGACCATTGTTATGTGCCGATTGCTCCATTATGCTTCGTATTTGTGGATATAATATGAATGTCAAGAAATTTATGGATATCCGTGAAAAGGAAGAATTCGTTGAGTAGACGTCGAAACTGAAATGCAGACATGCAAGGGCGAATAAAATGTGGAAGCTTATTCCATAACTTGCTGTACTGTAACATAAAGGATCGTGACCTAAGTTTAAGGCGGTGCTTTTCTACAGGTACAGTACATTCACGATTGCGTAGACTATATGAAGATAAAGGCTTAAAAGTAGGAGCACAACAGGCGTGAGTAATGCCATGCAAAAGGCGGAAAAATAGGCTAAGGTTAAGCTTAAGGCGTCTTAGCCAAAGTGGGTCAATTTTTAATTTCTTACACCTTCCCTCATAATCAAGCTTTCGTGACGGCCCTGTTCATATGGGTAAACTTTCTTAGAATATTCCCAATGTGTATCCTATCCGAAGCAAAATATTGCTGAAGATGATTGTGCCATATTCAAGTACTGGGTGGATCATTACTTTGAATGAAAGCAGTCTGGCCTCAGTGGCATTAACGTGTTTAAGCAAAAGGCCAACTGAGCGCCGACACTTGGAGGCAAGTGACTGGGCATATTCCGTAAACGTTAAGTTCTGAGAATACCTAGTACCTAAATCACATACTGAGTTATAAGATTGCGGCACAGAATTGCCAAGGAGTAAACTGACGTTTGGATAAAAGTTATTGAAACAGAGAATTCCGCATTTACTAGAGTTAAGTAGAAGTTGCCATGTTTCACTCCAAGCGAACAAATTCGTCAGGTCTTCCTGGATTCTATTAAAACCCTCACATAGTGGCGAGTGGGGAAAGCTATACACGATTTTTAAGTCGTCAGCAAACAGGTAGGGTTTACCATATTTTATCATGTCAGAAATATCATTTATGTAAAGGAGGAAGAGTAAGGGCCCCAACACACTACCTTGAATGACACCACTCGAAATAGGCTGTGGGGAGGAATAGGTGTGACTGAACTTTACTATTTGAGTACGCTGCCTAAGGAATGAGCTTATCCACGATAATAAAGGGTCACTAATTCCAAATGATTGAAACTTCAGAACTAACCGATTATGAGACACTCTATCAAATGCCTTTTTGAAGTCAAAAAATAGAGCAGTCACGGAAAGAACTTCATCTCGTCTGCAGGTGACCTCCCTAAGATAATCCAGTGCGCGAGTACTACATGAACGACATTTTAAGAAACCATGCTGCATAAGGGGAATTAGCTGATGCACAGCCGCATGATCAGTGATTTCTTGCACAACCACCTTCTTCATGATATGGGAGACTGCAGATGCAATATTTATGAGACGACAATCTTGAATATCTGACGTCGGCCCAGATTTATGCTTGGGAGATATGTATGACAGCTTCCAGAGGTCGGGGTAGCATGCCCCAGTAAGGGATACTGAGAATAGCCTCGCGAGGATCAATGGTGTGTCTTCACCACCCCTCTTAAGGAGAACAGACGGGGCCCCACCGGGTCCGGCAGTATACAAGTCATTTAGTGAAGCAACATTGCACCATCTATCTTTCTCCGTGTAAAGGAAGCATTACTTAACGAGTGATGTGATGGAGTGGGCATTTGCATGTTTAGTACACTATCTTCGTGCGTGAAGCAGCTTGCATAATGTTTACTAAACAGCTCACAGATCTTACTTGGATCAGAATCAAGAATGTCCCCACCAATGATCAGACTACTGGGAATAACTCTAGATAAGTTTGCACGGGATTGTAGAATTCTCACTAATGATTGAGCATTGCCAGTTTGTGCGTTGCAGCTGGTTTCTTGCTTGGTTGGTTTCAGTAACCTATTTGATTTGAAGTTCTCATGAGCAATTGTTAATGAGACAAGGGATGAAAAATCATTAGATCGATAGAAATTTCTGGCATGTCTGCGCATGCTGAAATGTACTTTTTCAGGGATGAAATTCACTTTCGGCTTTCTAATTAGTACTGATACCTCCGGAGCAATGTGATTGTGAATTGCATTCATGGAACTGTAGAAGATGTCACTTAGTTCATGTGTTGAGCTACTGGTGAAATAAGAACCCCAGTCCAAGCATCGCAACATGTATTGTATCTCTTCCCAGATGGTATTTTATATCGTCTAACTGTGGTTGTTTTGACCTGGGAGCCAACGTATTTCTGGAAGATAGTCGGAAGTCACCAAACACTACTCTGTGGTCGCTGCCCGGGAATTCTGGACCAACTTGAAGAGTGAAAGGCAATAATCCATTCGTGAAAACTAGGTCAAGTATGCTATTATGTCTAGTTGGTTGTGCTACATGTTGGCTCCATCCTCCAGAATCCAACACATTAATAAAATTATCAAACCGCCTAGGAGAGGTAAGTGTCTGCCACTTGATGTCAGGCATATTAAAGTCACCGCATATAAGTTTCATGGAGTAGGGCAGTGTTGTTACGTGGGTGAACACTTCTGCAAGCCTGTCATCATAATCTACGGTAGAACAAGGGGGACGGTAGATACACCCCAAGAGGATAGTTATATCATTAGTAAACTTCACCACAACCCACACTGAGTCACTGAGCGAATTGAGTTCTGAATTAAGACAATTTGTCGCAGCAATGTCGGACCGGATATAGATGATGCAACCACCACCTCTACCATTATATCTATCTCCCCTAAACAGAGTATAATTGTCGACAGAGACATCACTATCAGGAGTGTCTGGAGTGCACCAAGCTTCAGTGATAAATATTAGGCAGGGGTTAGACGTAGTCGACAACATAGCGATCTCACCTATTTTTATTGCATGTGAAACGGGCGTTAATCAGACAGAAGGTTAAGGAATTGGATAGGCAGTAGTACTTAAACCTGTTTTCGGAAAGTATTTTCTCGCAGGTTAGTTAAAACTGTAGTGGTGAGAAACATGGGGTAGAATTTAATTTCGGGGACACAATAGGGGAATGAGATACTATTAGGTTACTACCAGTATCCTTCATTGTGTTAGGTGTCGACCCACCGTATATGAGCCGGGAGGATGGCAAGTTGGCGTAACATCTTCCCTGTCACTATAGTGGTTGTGAGTTAGGATGGAGAGTAGGTGATTCGACAGCGTCATCATCTGAACAGCACAAGGTGCTAATAGTCTTTGAAGTCCGCGAAAATTTGGGTTTTCAGAATGAGCCCTGGGTATGGGTGTCTGCGGAAATGAACCGACTAAATCTGTGGTTTCACTTCCGCATGGGAAGGGGTAGGGTGCGTTATGTTGGGGAGCCATTATCACAGGCCGCATCTTAACAGCAAGCCTCCAATTGGGAGGTGATGTCGTTGTACTGGGGCGAGCATACACTGGATATGAATGTTGTGTAGATGGGTGTGAGGAGAAAAATCCATCGTTTTTCCTATAGCCCTTGTCTTCATGACTGTGGGAAGCATTTGTGTTCTGAACATCCTTGCGCATGTTCCCCTTCTTTTTACCACCTTGATGTATGAAACCTACCTTTCTGTTGGTTAGTGAGGGTGCCATAGTACTCGGTGTCATTTCGGCGGACGACGTGAATGTGTCTAGGTAAGGAAATGGGGTCACTCTTCGAATGACGTTATAACCATTAGGCTTAACAGTCTGAATATAGTTATTTCGGGGCTGGCTAAAACGTTTCTGTCCCACTGGCTTTGTCGGTATATTCGAACTAGGACTTTTAGGCCTGGATTTTCGAAACATGGCACTATGTGACCATGCACTGTCAATACACCCAGAGGTCAACATGGTATTTGAGGGCGGTAAAGGCTTAACAGTGTAACTGCACATGGGTGATGCAGGCTTCATCGATAAACTCAGAGGAATAAGGTGCATATCGGACGCATCATTACCGCTGCCATCCATATCAACATCATCTGAGAATAAATCTGCATAACTGGCGGAGATTTGACCTTCAGTTTCGGCGTTTACTACCATGTTGGGTGGTGAAACAGAAGCAACTGATGTACTTACAACAATATGCTCGGTCAGCCTTTTTTGATCTACACTTACGGTGTCATCCGGTGTTAGGAGCTGACTCCCAGGCGCCAGTATGTTTCCTCTTCTTTCCGGGTGATGATTTTACGCGTTCACTAGACATGACTTTTATTTCTGCCAGACAACCCAAATGCGAAACTAAAATTCTAAATTTAACTGAGGGTGCACCATTTGTATGTGGTGTAAGATTTTCTTCCTTTCAGGGTAGGGATTTCCACTACGTGGGATGAAAAGATGGCGAAATATTAAAAGATATTCCAGAAGATTTTCCACCACCAGTTGCTATAACCCTGTCTACGAAATTGATATGTACCTGCAAATTCAGGAATAAATTATTATTATTATTGCGTAGTGGAACACCCTCAGCAGACTATTATCATTATTATTTGTCCCTTGGGTTCCTGACAGAACATAAGGCTTCAGTAACGCGTCTGCTGTGCTCTCTGTTCTCTAAAATCTTTTGAACCTAGTTCCATGGCAGCCCACAAGCTCTCATTCCTTCCTCGCACGATCTCCTCCATGTCACTCTTAGACGCCCAACTCGTCGCTTCTTATCTGAGTTCCGCTAGAGTGCCTGGCTTGACGCCTAATGTCCCCAGTCGGCCTTCTCAGTGTATGCCCAATCCAATCCATTTCCACTTCCTTCTGCATGCTTGCTGACCGATAGGTTCTTGGTTGGTTCGTCACCAGCCAGAGTCAGTTCCTCGTTGCTTATTCTAACTATTCCGGCCATCTGATCTTCAGTAATGAGCCAGCATGGGTAGTTGTTGATGAATGTCTGTAGTTCGTTGAAAATGCCTTTCGCAGAGCCCCAAGTCTCTGAGCCATACAGGAGCACTGACTTGACGTTGGTGTTGAAAATCTGGATATTGTTCCACGTGGTGAGTGTAGCAGGTCTCCACACTGGTTTCAGGCTAATGAACGCCTGTCTTGCTTCTCCAACCCCGGCTGCTTTGATGTCCTCGTCTGTGCTGCCTGTGGTTGAAACAGTGCTGCCTAGATAGATGAAGGAAGCCACTTTCATTTAGACTTTTCCCGTTGATGTTGACTGGAGCTTGTTGTTGTTGGCGTTGTCGGTGTTGGTTGGGTATCATCATTACCTCTGTCTTCTCTATATCCACTTCAAGTCCCGCCTTCGCTGCCCTGCCTCTTCTGTCAACTTGTTAGTTTCCGCCTGTAGATCTTCAAGTTTGTGTGACATCAGACACAAGTCATCGGAGAAATTCAAGTCTTCTAGGCGCTTTTCCGTGGTCCAGCGAATGCCCCTCTTTTCGCTCCTCGCTGTTTGTTGCATGATCCAGTCCACTACAATTAGGAATATCATGAGTGATAGCGGACAGTTTTGTCTTACTCCTGTCTTCACTTCAAAGGCATCACTGAGCTTCCCATTGTGAATTACTTGGCATGTGGCGTCTTCACAAAGTTGTTGAATGAGGCTGATAAAGGTTTGTGGTATTCCGTAGTGTTGAAGCAGTTGCCAAATTACTTCTCGGTCGACGCTGTCGAAGGCCTTTTCAAGATCGATGAAGTTGAGGTGGAGAGTTGACTGCTGTTCTATGCTCTCTTCTATGATGATGCGTGGCGTAGCGTTGCAATTTGGTCCGCACATGATTTGTACTTCCTGAATCCAGCCAGCCTATTCCGGTCGTAATTTTGAATCCGGCGCATCCTTCAGTCTTCCAGGATGATGCGGCCTAATATTTTGCTTGGGGTGGACAGGAGCATGATTCGGCACAAGTTCTTGTAGAGACTTAGGTCTTACTTCTTTGGGAGCTTGACAAGGTAACCCTTCTTCCAGTCATTTGGCAGGTACCTATCCTTCCTTCCAGATCTTTTGCGATAGTGGTGTTAGCATGTCCGCTGTCGTTCCTGCATCCGTTCTCACTGCTTCTGGCGAGATTCCATCTGGTCCCGCTGCTCTCCCGCATTTCAGTAGCTTTACGGCGCTCAGGGCTTTAACTTTTGTCGGAGGATTTATGTTCAGTTGTAGATCTGTGGCCGCAGGTGGTGGTCGATTCAAGAGATCTTTGAAGTGGTCGGCCCATTGTTTACTTTGTTTCTATTCTTTGGTGATTAGACTTCCTTCATCAGCTTTTATTGGTTTCATGTGTGTTGATCTCTTCCCAGATAGTAGGCCGGTAATTTGATACAATGTTGTGAGGTCTCCCCTGCCAGCAGTCTGTTCTGCTTCGCTTGCTAGTGTGTCATAGAAGTGTCTTTTGTCTTTCCGTGCACTCTTCTTCACTTCTTTGTCCAGTGTTTTATACATTGTGCTCAATTCCTCTTGTCGTTGAGCATCCTTGCACTGGTTTATCTTCTGCTTCACCATCCTCCTCTCCTCTATCAGCCTCCATGTGTCCGTCAAGATCCATTCCTTAACTTCTTTCTTCTTCCTTCCTAGTACAATTGTGACGGTTTCTTTTCATATGGCTTTCAGAGTTTCAGTGATCATCTACAAGGGTTTCTTCAGGGGTGTTCCTCGAAATCTCCCATTTTGTTTTGATGGCGGCCATGAAGATCTCCTCTGTAATTTCGTCCTCCAGTTTCTGTCCTGGGTGTTGAACTTGAACTGTGGTCCATCATCACCAACTTCCTTGAAGGCTTTCAGCTTGATTTGGAAGGTGGGTTCCTTGCGCCAGATGGTAAGTGGTCTGAGCCCACATCTGCTCCTCTTCTTGACCTTAGTCAATTAGGCTGCGTCTCCACTTTCTTGAGATTGAGGTAAAGTCTATCTGATTTTTGGTGTGTTCTGGGGTCTGGTGAAATCAACGTCGCTTTGTGGATATCCTTGCGCTTGAACACACTGCTTCCAATCACCAAGTATTTGAGAGCATAGAATTCCGCAAACAATTCTCCATTCTCGTTTATTTCATCCAGTGCTTTTCGACCCACGGTTAGTTCTCTTCCTGTGTTGTCCCCTCCCAGTTTGGCATTCACGTCACCCATTAGAATTTTGATATCGCCAACTTCAGTGGTGTCTTGTCCAGTGTTGATTGCAGTTGTCTGTAGAATTCCTGTTTCTTCTCTTGCTCCGCATTATTTGTAGGTGCAAAGCGTAGCACTGTATGATTGTGACCTTCCTTCCTTCCTTTTGAGTTGAATCTTGCTGTCATGATGCAGATCGTGGAGGAGATAGGTTCCCACTGCATGAGAGCCTTGGATGCTGTTGGGGACATCATGATAGCCACTCCACAACTTGGTGTGCTCGTGGTTGTCGTCTGGGTGACGGTATCAGAGTAGATTATTGATTCCCTAGTTGACAGTTTGGAGAGTCCACTCCCATTCCATCTGCTTTCGTAAATTCCAAGCACCTCAGTGTGATACCTCATCTCGTTTGCAATCTGGGCTGCCTTGCTGGGTTCAAACATCGTGCGGACATTCCATGTTCCCACGTTTACTTTCGCTTTCGTCGAGAGAGAAGACATATCGGCCAACTGGCTTCCCGAAGGCTTTCACCATGTGGCATCATTTCCCCCCTCTGATTCCAGCGAGGAATAGTTTTGTTTTTATTTTTTATATTTCGTTCGTGCATTGAGGTTCCTTCAGCGGCTAGATTTGTTTTACGTGCAGGGTTGGTAGCCCTTTATCCAACCTTTCCTGTTTGCCCGGGCTTAGGACCGGCTAGTAACTAGTGAACTAGTTAACCTGGCGGGATTTCCAGCAGAATAAGCATACAAAAATTTACAAGTCGGACAACTGGATGTATTTTCTTTGCATTAACAAAATCCGGGGTTCCTGTCTCGACACTACATGTATTATCTGAAGAAAAATAAGGCCTGGAGCTAGTACTTCCATTGTAACAGTTTGTGCATTCTGCCATTAAACTTTATTGAAAACATCAGAAGATCCTGCTAGTTATGAAAAGAACACGAAAATTTCCCTTTTCAGCATATACACAGTGTTGAAGTTCAGATAATACGTGCCTACTGTGTAGTCTAAATAATATTACCGGCGGAAGACGTCACTCGAAATCTAGGCCGCGGCAAAAGACGGATTGAGTTATTTCGCGGCCCGACCTGGTACTTGAAGTGGAGTTACGCAAACACTGCAGCATAATTTGTGACGAACCAACAGTGCTGACTTCGATAGATGATAAGTTTTGTGACTAACTTCATGTAACCTGGAAAACCTTATTTGCTTATAACTGATGCATTTTCATACTCGTCACATAAATACGAAAGCATACAAACAGCGCATTAACTCAGAATTGTTTCACTTTTAACTCAGCAACATCCACGCCATCTGCTCTCACCACCTTGTCCCACCGAAAAACAACGATACTTTTATCGAATAAAAGTCTATGTGCCTCACGTCAAAACAGGGGAGACACTAGATCCTCATCTAAAATGACTTGTTCATTTACTGACTGTGAACTAAGGGTCTCCATTATACTTTTGGTGTTTCACAGTACCTCGTATCAAAATGAAGACTAGCCGATGCCCTTCCAGAAGTCCCTGAAAGATGCTATACCCAAGACAGACATCTTATCTCTGACACGTCTTCACCGACACACTGCTCAAGTCCTGTTGGAACCTGAGTTTTCGTTGCATTTGACGCCCACCGAGGTCGATTTTCTATCACATTACGTTCCGTTGAGCAACATAGGACCGGCTGATGGGCTTACTGTCGGTCAAGAAGCTCGGCGCTACGGGGTTGGCGGCTTTCGACCTCATAAAATCCAAGTGTGTCGGTAGTCCAAAAGCCCTCGGCCTACTTTCTTGCAACACATTGTTGCACTATATGAGATCCTTCAGTACGGCTAGCTCCTCCCTTAGTCCCCATTCGGCAGACTCCAGATTTTCATATTCATGAAGGTGGTACTGATGTCAAAAATAGTGACTTAAGCTTTTGGTTACTCTTGCATAAAATGTGGCCCATTAATCACATGTTATACCTGTTACAACACTTGATGCCGAACCTCATTCAGATGCTTAACCTGCAGAAATATTTTCACCAGACGTGGCTTTAATTGTGCAGCTGTTTGCCCACAAGGTCACTCCCTTTGCGGCTAGACGGGAAATTAATTGGTTCTTCAGTGGCGTCCTAGGATATGCTACCGTTTGGTGCCAATAATATTTTGGTATCATTGTTAGAGTGCGACACAGATGAATTTGTCCGTGCTTCTGCATGTTGATTACACATATCTATTACGAGAGGCAAAGAATAAAAAGTTGTTTGAAACGTTAGTTAGTTCAATCATAAAGTTTATAACGAAGTCATTCTACAGCAGTGGTATCAAGTTAAAATGTAACACGATTTTCAGCGTGCTGTAACTTGATTCACTGGGGCAAAAACTTTAAGGGGGTAGCTTCATAGGCCACTATGAGCCGCCCCCGGGATTGCAGGGTGAGAAAGAATATTCATCAGAACCATCCGAAGCCAGTGAGTGACCACGGCGAATTCACTTTCCGATTAAATTGTTTTTATCTGATTAACCCATGTGTGACATATTAAGATATCGACCAATTATAGTTGATGGCTTGTAATTAAAAATTATTGTTACTTTCATTGGTTCCTCTGGGCCTCGGATTAACCATCACCTCATCTGAGTAAAAGAAGTTTTATGCTGTACTTCCCGATGGGCCAAAAAGTTACGCTGTGGTCATCACACTCAGACTTGCACTTGCCACGATTTATCGATCTGCTGCCCTTCGCTCACTCAGGTGCAGACTAACACAGCAGTTATCTGCCCGGCAAATCACTCAAGAGACCAATCCCTCAATCTAGAAGTCATGGTCAAACATGAAAGTGTTTCTGCAAACGCCTTTATGCCTGGCGACCTAGAAATTTATCCCATAAACTTCCCTACCATGATGGATCTTGTGATTAGTGTTACCAAGTGAATTTAAAGTGATTTGGAACCACACACAGCCGATGCTTCCAGTGGACATAACACATTGGAGATGAAAATGGATGAACAACTGAATGATTCCATAATATTCAAACCTTGCCATCAGTTACTTTGTAGGCGGCGTCAAAGGACAGATAGCAGTGACCATCCAGCTTGCAAACCACATGAAGGGAAAACCGAAAGATACATCTTCCTGGCGGGGTCAACGGATTCCTATGCGTCCTGCTCTCCTGTGAATAAATGGACTAGGTAGACGTTTTGGAGTCTTAACCTTTAGAGAGTGATTTCAGAGAAGGCTATAGAGGCCGCTTCTGACAACTTATTGCATACAAATCGAAGAGTGAGGCTTGAGCCTAAGTACGGTGAAAGGCGCTTCATAAGGCAGGTGCTAACATATGCTTGAAACTCTAGGTTGCATCTCAGAATACCGTGCGAGGGATGAATGGAAAGCCGTTGTTACTGAAATGCTGCTTGCGAAGAATAGCAATATTTGATTTTAGGAACCAGTCACTTTACTTTACACCAGCTTTAATATAACCATGGCTCGCAAGTTGGTCAGCGCTGAAAATATAAGCGACTTATGACCACCCGAGACTACCTACACAAATTGCGGGGTCCAATATGCAGACAGAACGGGGGAGGAAATCCACCATAAACAATTTGACCGCCCCATTTATCAAGAGGAAATATTCTTCGCACATAGTGGATTTCATCACGAGAGCCAAGTATCGCGATTATTACCGTCTATACACTTATTAGTATCGGCATCGTCATTAGTGCCAACCTTGCAGATCGTCTACTGAGTCCTTTTCGCCCTCAGAATTCTTGATCCCCTGAGGTAAGTAAATTGATTATCATGTCACTCCATCACTTTTCCCGAGTTCGACGTTTCGTCAAAGCGGGTACCTCAGTCTGTTTCCCTTTACTTCTAGCTTAGGATGTAATATTTGTATGTGGTCTTTCGAGTACTAAGTCATAATTCAGTGCAGTTCAAGACGCAAACATGGGTATACGGAGCCTGGAAATAATGCAAAAATACACCAGTAAAATTCAGCTAGCGTTTCATTATATTTTGTGTACGAAACTCGAAAATGTTTATTCACGGCGAGTTTGACACATATGTACGCGCTTAAATTTTCCCGAACATTCCACTGTTGTTTGTTGTCTGTCTGGTTTCAGATTCAGCTTCCCGACTTAAAGTTTATGAATAAATAGATAATTAAATAAATGTTTTGCTCTTACATTAAAAACTTAACATATGGGAAGACAGTTTGCAGACATCATCACGTTGATACATCTCAAAATATCTATATGACCTTTCGATTAATGAATGGTGCAGACTGAATATCATTTAACTCTATTAAGAACACCAGATCCTGCTAGTTGTGAAACAAACAAGGAAATACTACTTCACACCATACCTACAGTATTAAAGTTTGGATAATAATAAATATTATCCTCATATAGTGGGTCGAACATGAAGGATTCCAGCTTGTAAGCGCCATCAAATTCATAACTTTTGAAAGTTTACGAATTGGCATTCAGTGTTAAATAATTTACATATCAAGTCATTTCTTGTGATGCCCCAGCTTTGTATAAAACATTGTTATTGATCTGAACATTTTTACGTGTCATTCCCACACCATTTTTACGGTATGACTAATAGTTTATTTTCTGTCCCCATTGTAATGTAAATCGCTAATTGGCTAATCTTTATTCTTACTATGCAAATGCCTCAAGTTGAGGACAGGGTCATTTTTCATGTGCATACTTATTCACGTGTTTTGGATCGAATTATTATCATATTCTCGGAGTAATACACTCTCCCATCTGTCATCTTCGGTCTTCTCTCCACCCGTCCCGTGGTTGTAGTCACTGTCTCTTGCGTACCAAGTTGGCAGTCAGCTAAGCGCACATATTATATTCATTCCGGAATACATACATATAAATATTAGCCTTCTAAACTATAACACCATTAGTGTGTATAACCTTACTAAACCAGGCTGGAATTCATGAGACGGACATGGATTTTCATCTCCCATCTCACAGACAGATCCCACCATCAATATCAAAAGCGCGCAGTGTTCAAAGTTTGCGTTATAACCAACCAACGTTGTTAGTTCACCCGCAGAGTTTGCTGGTTAGTAGTATAACAGTTTATTACTTAGAATGATCTTCAGTTTTTAGCTTTGCCAAACACAAAGGACCCATTTACACACTCCGGAGTAACAATGACGTATCCGCAGTTATATAACCAAGGTGCATGTCTATACCAATGCATTTCCGGGTCACCGTGGCACGTTTAAAGGTGATATAAATCAAGTCCACCAGGGATATTTCTCGCATTGGATTGATTTAGACTTTCAAATAATCAATGGTTAAAATAGCAGTATTTACACTTAGATTTTGGGTGCCTTTTGTATTAGTGTAAGCAGCATCATTCAAGAGGTGTATTTGTTATATATTCACTTTAATATGAAAAGATCGCTTGATACAGAGTACCAGAAAATATGCAGTATGAAGTTACTGCAGATAAGTCGCTTTCCCAGCCAATAGGTAGATTTGTCGCTGGTTCTGTTCAGAACGTCTCTGCTACCAATGCCGTCGAGAAAGTTTAGTCAGTTCATCTCAGACGAAAAATCGTGACCATTAGGTTAGGCAATCGTGAAGATGGTCCAGAATTCGCGAAAGAATGGGAGCAGTTCCATATTTATTGGCGACGATAGGCAGGAGTTAGTTCCACAAAGTAATTGTGTTCAGACTGAATTTGAGCATCAAATGTCGATGTGGAGCTGTTTCTGAAAACGGGGAAGAAAGAAGAAGCACGAGCAGGTATGGAAAAAGAAAGAAATTGGTACGCTATCAAATTTGAAGGAGAGAGAAGTCCCTGATCTTTTTAAATATTCGGACTTTATGTACATTTGTGTGTGTGTGTGTATGTGAAGTCGACTACATAGTTCTTCTATTATAAGGTTCTTAAATTTTCGGGATGTACCGTAGTGGCTTTGAGAAGAAAACAGTATTCATTAAGTTCTGCATACGGAGAGGAGCCAGCATTCACACACTTGTATGCAGTCGTAGAGCCACCTTCATTAAAGGAACTGAATAGCTGTAATAAAACCGATTCTTACATCTAGAGGTCTGAGTGCGTTCATGGTGGACACAATGGCTTGACCATTGTTATGTGCCGATTGCTCCGTTATGCTTCGTATTTGTGGATATAGTACGAATGTCAAGAAATTTATGGATACCCGTGAAAAGGAAGAATTCGTTGAGTAGACTTCGAAACTGAAATGCAGACATGTAAGGGCGAATAAAATGTGGAAGCTTATTCCATAACTTGCTGCACTGTAACATAAAGGACCGTGACCTGAGTTTAAGGCGGTGCTTTTCTACAGGTGCAGTACATTCACGATTGCGTAGGCTATATGAAGATAAAGGCTTAAAAGTAGGAGCACAACAGGCGTGAGTAATGCCATGCAAAAGGCCGAAAAATAAGTTAAGGTTAAGCTTAAGGCGTCTTAGCCAAAGTGGGTCAATTTTTAATTTCTTACACCTTCCCTCATAATCAAGCTATTCGTGACGGCCCTGTTCATATTGGGCAAACTTTCTTAGAATATTCCCAATGTGTATCCTATCCGAAGCAAAATATTGCTGAAGATGATTGTGCCATATTCAAGTACTGGGTGGATCATTACTTTGAATGAAAGCAGTCTGGCCTCAGTGGCATTAACGTGTTTAAGCAAAAGGCCAACTGAGCGCCGACACTTGGAGGCAAGTGACTGGGCGTATTCCGTAGACGTTAAGTTCTGAGAATACCTAGTACCTAAATCACATACTGAGTTATAAGATTGCGGCACAGGATTGCCAAGGAGTAAACTGACGTTTGGATAAAAGTTATTGAAACAGAGAATTCCGCATTTACTAGAGTTAAGTAGAAATTGCCATGTTTCACTCCAAGCGAACAAATTCGTCAGGTCTTCCTGGATTCTATTAAAACCCTCACATAGTGGCGAGTGGGGAAAGCTATACACGATTTTTAAGTCGTCAGCAAACAGATAGGGTTTACCATATTTTATCATGTCAGAAATATCATTTATGTAAAGGAGGAAGAGTAAGGGCCCCAACACACTACCTTGAATGACACCACTCGAAATAGGCTGTGGGGAGGAATAGGTGTGACTGAACTTTACTATTTGAGTACGCTGCCTAAGGAATGAGCTTATCCACGATAATAAAGGGTCACTAATTCCAAATGATTGAAACTTCAGAACTAACCGATTATGAGACACTCTATCAAATGCCTTTTTGAAGTCAAAAAATAGAGCAGTCACGGAAAGAACTTCATCTCGTCTGCAGGTGACCTCCCTAAGATAATCCAGTGCGCGAGTACTACATGAACGACATTTTAAGAAACCATGCTGCATAAGGGGAATTAGCTGATGCACAGCCGCATGATCAGTGATTTCTTGCACAACCACCTTCTTCATGATATGGGAGACTGCAGATGCAATATTTATGAGACGACAATCTTGAATATCTGACGTCGGCCCAGATTTATGCTTGGGAGATATGTATGACAGCTTCCAGAGGTCGGGGTAGCATGCCCCAGTAAGGGATACTGAGAATAGCCTCGCGAGGATCAATGGTGTGTCTTCACCACCCCTCTTAAGGAGAACAGACGGGGCCCCACCGGGTCCGGCAGTATACGAGTCATTTAGTGAAGCAACACTGCACCATCTATCTTTCTCCGTGTAAAGGAAGCATTACTTAACGAGTGATGTGATGGAGTGGGCATTTGCATGTTTAGTACACTATCTTCGTGCGTGAAGCAGCTTGCATAATGTTTACTAAACAGCTCACAGATCTTACTTGGATCAGAATCAAGAATGTCCCCACCAATGATCAGACTACTGGGAATAACTCTAGATAAGTTTGCACGGGATTGTAGAATTCTCACTAATGATTGAGCATTGCCAGTTTGTGCGTTGCAGCTGGTTTCTTGCTTGGTTGGTTTCAGTAACCTATTTGATTTGAAGTTCTCATGAGCAATTGTTAATGAGACAAGGGATGAAAAATCATTAGATCGATAGAAATTTCTGGCATGTCTGCGCATGCTGAAATGTACTTTTTTCAGGGATGAAATTCACTTTCGGCTTTCTAATTAGTACTGATACCTCCGGAGCAATGTGATTGTGAATTGCATTCATGGAACTGTAGAAGATGTCACTTAGTTTATGTGTTGAGCTACTGGTGAAGTAAGAACCCCAGTGCAAGCATCGCAACATGTATTGTATCTCTTCCCAGATGGTACTTTTATATTGTCTAACTGTGGTTAGTTTTGATCTGGGAGCCAACGTATTTCTGGAAGATAGTTGGAAGTCACTAAAAACTCTGAATTCTGGATCGACTTGAAGAGTGAAGGGCAATAATCCGACGAGGTCAGGTATGCTATTATGTCTAGTTGGTTGTGCTACATATTGGCTCCATCCTCCAGAAGCCAGCACATTAATGAAACTATCAAACCACCTGGGAGTAGTAAGTGACTGCCACTTGATGTCAGACATATTAACGTCTCCGCATATAAGTTTCATGGAGTAGAGTAGTGTTGTTACATGGGTGAACACTTCTGCAAGCCTGTCATCATAATCTACGGTAGAACAAGGGGGACGGTAGATACACCTTAAGAGGATAGTTATTGCATCTGGAAACTTCGCCACAATCCATATGGAGCCACTGAGTGAGTGAAGTTCAGAAGTACTACAGTTTGCTGCAGCAATGTAGGACCTGATATAAATGATGCAACCACCATGTCTATCTCCACTGAACAGAGTACACTCGTCGACAGTGACATCATTATCAGGAGTGTCTGGAGTACACCAAACTTCAGTGATGAATATTAGGCAGGGGTTAGACACAGTCGACAACATAGTGATCTCACTTGTTTTGTTGCACATGAAACGAGCGTTAATCAGACGGGAGGTTAAAGAATTGGATAAGCAGTGGTACCTAAACCTGTTTTCAGAAATCTTGTTCTCACAGGTTAGTTGGAACTGTAGTGGTGAGAAACATGGGTAGAATTTAGTTTCGGGGACACAGTGGGGAATAGGATGCTACTGGATTGCTAATGATATTATCCTTATGGTGTTAGGTGTTGACCCACTGTATATGAGCCGAGAGAATGAAAGGTTGGCGTGACATCCTCCCTGCCACTGTAGCCGTTATGAGTTATAGTCGAAAGTAGTTGATTCGACAGCGTCATCTGAACAGTAAAAGGTGCTGATAATTTTCAAAGTTCGCGAAAATTCGGGTCTTTGGAATGAGCCCTGGGTATTAGTGTCTTCGGAAATGAGCCAAGTAAACCCGTGGTTTCACTTCTGCATGGGAAGGGGTTGAGTGCATTATGTTGGAGAGTCAGTATCGGAGGCTGCATCTTGAAAGCGGGCCTCCAATTGGGAGGTGATATCGTTGTACTGGGGCGAGCATACATTGGATTTGAATGTTGTGTAGATGGGTGTGAGAAGAAAAACGCGTCGTTTCTCCTGTAGCCCTTGTTTTCTTGACTTTGGGAGGCACTTGTGTTCTGAGCATTCTGACGCATGTCCCCTTCTTTTTACCACCTTGGTGTATGATTCCTACCCTTCTGTTGGTTGGTGAGGCCGCCATAGTGCTTGATGCCATACCGGTGGACGTCATAAATGCGTCTGAGCAGGGAAACGGGGTCACACTTCGGATGGTTTTATAACCAATAGGTTTGACAGTCTAAATATAATTGCTTCGGGGCTGGCTAAATAGTTTCCGTGCCATTGGCTTTGGCTGTACACTCGAACTAGGACTTTCAGGTTTAGATTTTCGAAACATGGCACTTTGTGACCGTGCATTGTCAATACACCCAGAGGTCAACATGGTGTTTGAGGGCGGTAAAGTCTCATCTGAGTAACTACACCTGGGGGATGCAGGTTTCATTGGTAAACTCGGGGAATCAGGTGCATGTCGGACGTACCATTGCCGTTGCCATCCATATCAACATCATCTGAGGATAGACCTGCACAACTGGCGGAGATTTGACCTTCAGTCTCGGTGTTTACTACATGTTGGATTGCGAAACAGAAGCAACTGGTGTACCTGCAATAATATGTTCGGTCGGCCTCTTCCCATCTACACTTACAATGCCGTCTGGTGTGAGAATCTAACTCCCATGCGCCAGTATGCTTTGGGTGGCCATTGGTTCTGATGAAGCTTCCAGAGGGACCTCACAAGGTTTTGAACCACGTTCCCGTCGTTTACAGGAGGTAGAATCTGAAAGTATTCTAACACTCTCACAGCTTCTTAAGAATCTTACAGATTTCTGTGGACCACAAAAGTGTCTCGCATCAAGGAGTCAGCTGAAGTGGAATAATATTGGACAGGGGTATTTACCAGTCGTCTGCGTAAGACGCCGGACTGTGCAAACAGATTCGTGCAAACCACAGGCTTGGAGGAGATCACTTTTAGCAAGTTTTTTGGTGGGAAACTATCAGGGACATTGAGGACGATGGAGTTGTGCGACGAAGTCAATCGTTTGATGGCTTCAGTTGCTACAAAGTTCACTAATGATGGATCGTGGCTAGCAGTGGAATCTAGGGTGCACTTTTCGCCCTATTTGGGACCCGTAAGCTGGATATATCTGCTTCCTAGCGAGTGATGTTGTTCACACCGGGATCATTAACATGATTAGAACACTGGCAGTATCAAGGCATCCGTACAGGGGCCCATATGCTAATAGAGACCGATCTATTCGGTTCAGTCAACGACGATATCATATAAAAACAATTATGCTAAAGCTCGCCAATGTTTCACACTTGATAACGTTATCCACTGATGAGTCCTTTGTAGGGTTCAGTAGGCAAACTAGAGGTGTAAGACAGTCTAGTTTACGCTGAAGATCGGCAACCGCTGTAATGCTACCAACAATATTACGCTCATTCGCAACAACACCATTATATACACCAGTCATGACGTCTGACAGATCGACAGAGGGACCGTTAGTGAATAAACTGTTCTCAGCCTCCAGTGGGGGATTCGAAAATTTTGACCTCTTAGCTTTATGGATTGGTTTGTTTGCGGCAACGATAACGTTACTCATGCTAAAATTTCGAACCACATCTCCTTATTTGACGTGGGGTAAGATCCGAAAGTACCTCAACATTCTCACAGCCTCTCAAGAGTATTACAGACTTCTGTGGACCACAAAAGTTTCTCTTATCTAGGAGTGGGATTCACAAGATACAATAAACGAACAATTTGCGTATATTTATTCATGAACTTATCATTATTCTTAGGCTAAATTCATGCCGTTATGATGGAAGTGTTGGCTTCAAGCTTTATTTTTCTTCAGGGAATACATGTGCTGTTGAAATGCAAAGCCTAGTTTTTCGTATGTACGAGGACAACACTTTAACTCCATCTCGTACTTTGTGCTCATTCATTCTCCTGGGATACTTCACCTTACAGTCATGTGGCACTTGTCCCCCAATAACAGGACAGGTTAGAAGCATCGAAGTTACATAGAGGTTCATCCGTATCTGCAAAAATGACATGTGTCTGTATATTCAGGAAAAGTAATAACTATTATTTTTGTTCTGCTTGATGTCTATTCTTCTACATTTGGATTCATGTCAATTGAAGGTTCTTAGGTGTGGTGGCCAGAATCGAGGTATTTTAATCTAACCGCATAAAAAAACTCAGTGGTGCCAAGTAAACTCTATCTGGACAAATCCCTGTTCTTCTGTATAATTCCGGAATTTCATTGAGTGACGCAGTTAAAAATTGGGTGAACAATATCGAAAACACGACTTGTCGTAGATCGG
This sequence comes from Heterobilharzia americana, assembly GCA_944470555.2. Lineage (NCBI taxonomy): Eukaryota > Metazoa > Platyhelminthes > Trematoda > Strigeidida > Schistosomatidae > Heterobilharzia > Heterobilharzia americana. The sequence continues at coordinate 24,930,329 of OX104128.1, forward strand.
TGATAGATTTCTCACAAATCCATGGTACTATCAAAGCGACATCAAGTTATATAAGAATTAAAAAGATACCTCAACAGTGCGTTGGGTAACCGTACAGCTCAAGTGTTCCGCTACACGAAAATCAATGAGAATATTCTCGTTAAAGAGGAGGCCAGAAACTCCGTCTGCTGGGATCAAATCAATAAATGAACATTTCCAGTAGCCAGTCAAAAGGTAAGCAGTCAAATTATAGCACAACCTTAAGTTGAGCCAAAGCAAAGTGTCGCGCACAGTAAAACAATGTCAACATTGTCAACAGTCCGGCATCACACAGTGTTAAAGTAAAGCGTTCATGGTAAGTCTCAAACAGACGGAGAAAAATGACGAGTGTTAGGCCAAAGAAGACAGTCGGATGACGGAACAACATTGCGTCGGCCAGGGTCAAAGGCGCGATATTAATAATGAGGGTAAAATACTCAAATAAATGTCAGTACCGTCAAATAGGGTGATCAGAGGGAATTTCAAGATCATTTTTCCCATTACATTATGCATGAACTTCCGTGAGAAATTTGACTGTGATCTCAGCTTTGTTTTTATTGTTAGCTTCCGCCCCTTTGATCAAGGTGAGCATGTCAAGATTTGTTTTGTTCCCATAATTCATCAGGTAAAATAACCTCTTCGGATGTTGCACCGCAGCCTGGATGGGACGCATTTCAGAGCATTGTACGGACTGGTGGATAGGAGCAGTACGCTTATTCTACACTTCTGTGTGGTGCTTCTTAATTTAGAAAGCTCCACGATTAATGATGAGTCTCCGACTCGTTTTTGCGTCGTAGCAAACTTCCGACTTCGCGGTTTATCCACGGAGAAAATGTTGTTATCCCTTTGAAATGAGTTTTCGATTCCCTCATAGTTAGAGCTGTTTGATAAGTACCATGCGGCTCCATTTGTGGCTTCTGAGTTGATTGTTCTGAACTCCAAGAAGACCGTTGAGTATCCCGTAGCCAGTTATTTGAGTTTGTCGGTTCAAAGAGCCAGGTAATTCGGGAAGAAGCCTCCCACCTCACATTCAGCAATTCGATATACTACGACTAGGTTGACATTCCGGCATACTGATGGGCAACTCAGCATTTGGCATGCCTTACTTCCATATGCAATCGTTTCTGTAACCCCTGCAGCCAAGGTGTTCTTCATGCAAGGTGTGACGCCGTCACTTGTGTACCTGGCTAACACTTTGAAAAAGGATGAATCCTTGTAAATGTGGCTCACTGTGACTGATCATGAAAGAAAGTCACGCCTTTGGGATAGCAGTGAAGTTGGCGATCTCCATGCTTATCACGTTACTAGACTCGGTCCATCCTTTCTGGAAACCAGACCCATTTGTGCACCAGATGAAACCAATAAAATGAAGTTTTTCTTACCCATTCAGGCATTAGCATCACTTGTTTCTGAAGCCCCAATACACCAAAACCCACTACTTTCAAAACTTCCCCCAGTGCTAGTTGGGATTTCACTTCTTCCTCTGCTTTTCCTTACTTGACAACTGCAGCGTATAAACAGTCCACTACACTGGAACTGACGAGCATTTTCCAGAATAAGGCCTCCGCTCTGTGTTGCTTTGAACATGATCTTAGGTAGCCTGTCTGCTTTTCCGAGGGGTACACCTCTCCACCCACTAAGCATGACACGATAATTATATGCGTCCCACGCAACCCGGATTTCATGAAAACACAGCAGCCCACAAGCATGATCCATTTGATCATGTGAATTCATCGCTATGATTAGTAGCACGCAGTAAATTAGAAACCCTAATTTAAGGCACACAAGAGATGAGCTTAAGGATGTAACGTCATTTTCTCATGGACAACGAAGGATAAATTAGCTTAACACTGGCGTCACTATTCAGTAGATTGAAGCAATTCGTGTTGGAAATTAGGAATTATTCAGTAGTTGCTTGAACCATCAAATATCCTTGAAGATAGGGCGGGTAGTACTGCCGTGAACCTGGACCTTATGCATTCTTTCCAAAGCCCTGATGAAATGATGTGTAGTGACAATTACGATCGTTAGGATCCTATTTAAATGAATAGATAATCAGTCGCATCTGAAAATGAATAACAAAAGCAAACAGGAGGCCAAGCTCAAAATCGAGGCACAAAATTACTACGTGGAGGTACATCCGCCATGATACATGGGTCAGCTAAATGCAGTGGCTTAAAAATTACTTGTGTTTAGAAGTCAGCTCCCGGAGAAGGAGATTAAGCTAAATACGGAAGTAATGAAAACTAAGCTGAAGACGAATCTGTCGCGATGGAGTAGAGAGAAGGTAGAATATGGAACCAGGTGTGCGCTTGTGTACAAAAAATTAACTAACACAAGCGAAAGGGGGTCGCAGACATAAGTGACATTCAGGCATTTGCCATATTGGCAAACACGCCCCGCGCAGCCATGAAGATAGTAATGGCCATTGTCTTGTCTGTTAAATGTGGTTATATCACAGCTAAATGGATGACGTGACGGTGAACGCTGGATTAAGGAAGTAGACGGAACGAAGTTATGTCTCCAGCACACTCATCTATATTTCTATTATTTTGTCTTGATTTCTCGTATGCATTCAAAAGCCGTCATACGCATGAGAGCCGCGGGAGGCATAAACTTACTGCCTTACATGCAGTAGAGTGGCAGTTGTGACTAAAAACCGCAGTGCAAATCTTAACGAAGGTAGGAGTGTCAAAAGTTCCCAAATCCACAGCAAAGCCCACCCAACTGATAACACTTAGTAGCCAAACAAGGAATGTATATTCAACCTGTAGAGGAATTCCATCAAAATTGTTTCTTTAAGGGAATACATACGTTTTCATTACAGACCCTTAGGTTACGGCCACTACAGCCTCCGAGTGAAACAAAATACGGTGGTACCACCAATCGAAACGGGAACTTCTGTGCAGTCATACAAACAAAGTGAATGGACTTAAACAAAACGGATGATAAGTGTTTTCAAATATATGGCAACAATGCGATTCAAACTCATGCAACGGTGGCTTTTGGTATGTTTTCCGGTAATAGCTCTTTCCGCGAAACCTTGCGTTTCATCTAGGGCAAGTCCAACAATATCGCTCTACTCTGAGCCCCCTTTTTAACTCTGGGGAAGATAGGAGAGGTGAGGGCCAGATGAAGGACAATTATCGGCTATGCAGTGTGTCTTAGTTTTGGTCGCTTTCCATTTCTAGTATGAAATGATAGGATGACTGATGTCCAGTTGAGCAGTGTTGGCACTGATACACTCAGAATGCAGCTTTCTTTCCTTCTGTGCTATTATCATCACCGATTCAGTCGATGGACTGCATGAGACTTGATAGTGTTATAGTTGCCTTGTTGGCACTGACTGTGCTCCACTCCTGGCCCTATGATTAGAAGCCGACCTTGACTTACGGCCGTAGTTTTAAGACTGACACTGAAAACAAAAGCATCGAACTAATAAGTGAGCAACTATGTGAAATTCATCCGACGAATTCTATTTCAGTTTATACAAAGGTATTTCTATCAAAGTGAAAACAGAATAAGATATGACGCAGATACAAAAATATCAAAAATTTAACTGAACGTGAAAATATCGCTCCCTCTTCAAGCTGTAACTGGAAATAGTGACTGCTAGAAATTTCATGAGGAAAAGGTCTGATCGAATAAGACTGCTGGTTCTTGCAAACAACTTCTGGTTCTTGGAAGACATAAGGAAGCGAAGGTAATTCTTGAGAATGCTGACCTATGGAAAATTTTAGGGAAACATTCAGACTCTAAAGAATGTGGAATAGTTGAATTATATCCCTGAGGTTTTCCCTTCAGCCCACATATCATATTACTTCGAAAGCATCTACTATGCTCCTAATTCGTAGCGTATGGGAGGGCACGAAAGAAGATTCCAGCTATCTTGTCTGTAATTAGGACTTGCAAACTTTGAAATTGCCTTCCTGGAAAAACACTGCTGATTCTTCTCCGAGTGCCTTCAAAAAAAGGTTATACGCCCACTTTGATTCCTGAGATATCAGTGGGAGAGGTCTGCTGCCGTTTGCAGACAATAAATGGCGGAATTACTAGAAAGGAGATGATTAGTTGGGAATTGTCTGTCCTTTCCCTTTTCAGAAACTAGGAAACAAACTCAAAACATTTCTTAAATTTTTAAAAAATAATACGAACGCATAGTCACCGAAGACCTGCTCTATTATTTCTACAACATGAAGTTTGTAGTTCAATCGTGGACATTGAATGACTGATTAGTTACGTTTGTTATAATCGATCTCGGCATTGAGGTGCAGACAAACTAATCCTTGAGCGGTTTGGTGACTTGTAGTTCGTGACACATTATGCCAGCTGAAAAGATTGTACACCCTACAGGAACTCGTAAGGGGGACGAAAGTAACACTCGGACTGGTAAGTCATAGTGTTTATGGTTGTAACGTTAATTAGTGCTCGATGTAATGGGGATTATTTTGTAGTTTGGGGTTTGAGTAATTATTTTACGTGTGAGAGATTCAGGTTCAAATTGTAGGCCGAAATACTTTCATTAATTAGTAGGTTCGGCCACCATCGTCACGAGTGGGTTTGTTTGGTTTCACTTAGGTAATACACAAATCGCTGAGTTATGTAAAGGGGTTTGTCCCTCGAATATCACAAAATCCACAAAGCCAAAGCAATGGGTGGTAAGTGGTTAACTTCACCAGTTGTGCGACTGACTAAGTTGAGTTCATGAAAAGCCTACTCCAAGTTGTTACACATCATAGCCTGTTGGGGGGGAACCACTGCAGGTATAGGCGTCAGCCGGTTCTCGGAAAAGCTGGTTTCCCAATAAAACTTCACTACTCTTATTTGTTTGACTGCATTTTCAGTTCACCTAAGCACTGTGCAGCTTCTTGACTTGATGCCTGGCTTGGAATTTCTTAATCTGTTCAAGTTATGTAACTAGACGAATAATTGGTATTAATGTCGAAATGCATACTGCAACCATTTACACGCTCATACATCAGGCAATGAAACATATGTTACACAGTTGTGTTGCCCGTTAGTTGTCCAAGCCTCTAGAGGTAAAGCAGAGTTTCAGCCCGTGATCCACCGGTTGCCACTGTATATGTCGGTATTTACCGGCGAGCCACACCCCACTTAATGTGTACATGCACATACGTGTGGTATATATACCGTGGTAAGTTTATATTTTCTTTATTCCTGCTTATCCTAACTTTGTTTTATGCTCACTCTAGTCGGGATGTGGTGTCGATTAGTAGCAACAGCCTAGTGAATTAAACTGTTGCTATTCCTAACTAACTAGATTATTATACACACATGAGTTGGTGAGTATAAAGAAGTGAGTGCCTATTGAAGTTTAAGGCCGTGTTATTGACCTTATGAACAGCATTTTGTAAGGTTATCAGTTTTTATTGACTGGAGTAGCTGTGTTATGCATACGAAGCCAGTCTTTTTCAACTGTTCGTTGACATAAGTAGTGGTTGTAAAACAGCTAAGAATTATCAAACTAAAAAGTAAAACATTCATGAGGTTTGACTGCTGATCTTAGCAGTGTAGGAAAATATAGATTACCAGGCTGGGATTTGCAAAACAATTAAAATACTTCTGAAGACTGTGGTATAGCTTCAAATTGGTCACGGGGCTAAGATACATTCGTTCCTCATCTACACCGTAACATAACTCTGTTCTTTCTTTCCTCTTGGCTTCTCACTACTGACAATACAGTATCCACTTTTCCCCTCTTTTTAACCACTTCAACATAAAGTGAAATGACTTATCGTTATGAATTAGCCCACTCTCTGGGTAAGTGTGGGTTTCCGACAACTTTACCTGAAAAAAAGATGTGGGCAAGAACCATCAGTAGTTCATTTTCTGGTGCAGCATCCCTTAATCTATCGAAGTGGAGTCGCACCAAGTTACGACGCATAGGCTTATAAATTAGTGTCTTGCCTAAACGAGTACCGGATTAGTACATCGCTGTGTACAATGTTCGAACACCTGTAGGTGCGTTAGAGCCCTTGGTAAGATACCATGTGAGGTATGTACATTGAGTGGCGCCCACCAAGCGTATCCGCTTTCTCCATTTTTACTTAATTTTTTCAAAGGTGTGCTTGTGATATCTACTTCATTCTAACTAGTTAGTGATGCCACAGAAGACTCCTTAGTATACTTAAGGTAAACAGATGATAGTTCTGTTAGGTAATTTTAATAAGGTAGAAAGCTTTTTGAACTCATTGGTAATTTGGAAATGTTTGAGATGAATTTCTCATCACCAAAATGCAAATTGTTACTTCAAAACTAGTCTACATAGATGTCTTGCCTAACAATGACAGATGAAGTGGCTAAGCTCGTTTTCCAGTTCTCTTACTTAAAAGTTGTTAGCCTACGACATCTTGACACAGACATGGAAAGATCTGATCGTCTCACAATCAACGTTAATTGTGGCACCGTCTAGATATCTTATTGTCTACTAAAAGTTGGACGTATAGCTCTGATATCCTCTAATTTCCACTATGTGGCTGTCAAACACAAACAAAGTAGACGCGGAACATCTCACAGAAGTACATGGGTTCAAGCTGCCACACTTCACACCAGCACGCCAAAACTGTGTAGAGAAAGATAACAAAGTAGACGGTGTGTGAAAGGAGGAGTTCGAGGATCAAGTTTGGTTAAAATGTTTAGATTTTGGAAGACGCCAAAGCGAATATATCAATACCGTTGTCACCGATTTCCAAGCATGTCACCAAGAGTCACCAATCACTAGTTCCCATCATTTTGAGGACCCCGAACAGATAGTTTATACCTCCTTACACAAATAAACAGAGACTTCGTGAACTGGCACCGTCTTGGTCTGGTTACCAAGAGCCTTCTTCAAAGATAATCATACTTCGGCTAACTTGCATATCGAGGTAGGTGGTGACTCGGTACATACAAGCCACCTCAGTCGGTGAAGGTTCAAGACCTTATTGACTGACTTCCCTACTGTGTCTGACACCGCCTAAATTCGACATTGCTCACATAATGTTTCCACCATTCTTGATCAATTTTGTGGAGACGTAGTCAAAAACATGACACCCGGAATACGGCGTACACTACGAAGACAACGGTGGTCAAACACTTGAAGCCTTCTCATGTCTTCTACCATCAGTGGACATGTTTCACAGCCATACAGTTGGACAGATCGGACTGCTATGCAGGTGCAGTACACGCGACCCTTAATAGACAAACGGATACCACGGCGGCGCCATAGGTGGCGTAAAGTGGCAAAAGCCAATCGAGCCTTTTGTATCCGTGCAGAAATCTCATCGGCAACTAACCCACCGGGGTTGATCCTACTTCCCAGGTAAGTGAAGTAGTCGACACACTCAACCACTTCACTCTCTATTGTTAGTCGCGGTGGGGCACCGTTGAAGACCAATCCTAGAGCAGAAATTTGCATTTGGGTGGTGAGAACCGTATCCCAAACATTCTCAAATTCCCACTCAGTGTTCAGAAGACTCTGCACCTTGTCAACGTCTTCACCTAACAGGACAATGTCATCTGCATATTCTAGGTCTAATGAAAATTCTCCTGCGATTAGGTCAACCTCTGTGTAATTAGGTGACGACAGGGAAACCTCCATAAGTATATCTATGACAAAATTGAACAAGAATGGAGACAGTAAGCATCCTTGACGGACACCACTCGATGAGCATAGCTCCCTGGACATCTCACCATAGGCTCCAACACACCCACAAGTGTTCGAGTAGAGAGCCTTCAATAAGGTGATGTACTTACTGGGCACGCCTTTCAGTGAGAGACATTGCCATAAGACTTCTCGATCAATGGAGTCGGACGCCGCCTTCAAGTCGAGAAGTACAGCTATTGTCAGGCGTCGGTAAGCATACCTATGTTCCAGAACCTGGCTCAGTGTGAATATTTGGTCGATACACCCACGGCTGGGTCAATAGCCTGCCTGGTTTTCTCGGGTTTGTTCCCGAGCTCCACTCAGGCGTCGGAGAATTATAGTACCTAGGATTTTGGATACTGTGTTCGTCAGACTGATTCCTCTGTAGTTATCACAACAGGAATTCTCGCCTTTCTTAAAGACTGGAATAATCAGTGATTCTGATCAGCCAGAGGGGATCGTAATTGATTCCCATATACTAGCTAACACTTCTGTTAACCTGAATAAAAGCACCCTACCACCATCCTTGTATACCTCTGTAGTTAGTCCTTCTGGTCCTGGCGTCCTTCCTCGTTTCAGGTTACCTACTGCTTTCTCGACTTCTGCTAGTGTTTTTTTTTGGGGGGGGGGGGTGTATCTCAATGTTCCATTCAGGATTCGACTGGATAGAGGGCAACTTAATGATGGCTGGAGGCCAGTTAAACTGCTCCTCGTAGTGTTCTACTCATCGTTCCAGTCCACTGCCTTGCGAGTGAATCGCAGACCCGTCCTTCTCCACTATAGCCTCACTAACTGTTGTTGAACTTTTCCCTCCAGTTTCCTTAATAAGCCTAAATAACTGTCTATTGTTACCAATCGTTGCTGCCTTTTCCATCTCTTTAGCCTTCGCTGTCCACCACTGTTCGCGGTCGTTGCGTAGACGTTTTCTCAATCTACTTTTAAGTTGCTCTTGCTCTTCATTGTATTCGGGGCGTGCAGGGATGCGTTCACGTGCATCCATTAGTTTGGAAGAAGCTGCTCATATCTACTGGCTCTTTTTAGCCACCATTTCGGAGTCGGCTATGATCTTCAGTGCTGCTTTTACAGCAGACTGAAGATGGCACCAAGCTTCTTCTGGATGACTGATAGTCTTCTGCTCCGATAATTGCGTAGCCAACTTCTCACTGAACACGGCTTTGGTGTTTCCGTTGTCCAGCAGTACTTGTAGTGGTTTTGTTGCCAAATTTTTTCTACGTCCATTGAGACACAGGCATATACGTGCTCGGACCAACACGTGATCGTTATCCAAGCATGTACTCCAGAAGGAACAGCAGTCTTCCACCGATCGTCTCCAGCGATGACTAATAGTAATGTGGTCTATCTGTGTCCATCGCTGAGTTGAGCTCGGTGGACGCCAGGTCAGACAGTGCCTTTCTTTATGTCTGAAATTGGTACTGGCTAAAAATAGGCGGTTATCTGAGCATAGTTGTAATAGGCGATCACCGTTATCTGTGCATTCAGCTGGGATTCCGAAAGTGCCACCTAAGTGCCTTTCTGCCTCACTCAGTCTACCCACCTGTGCATTGAAGTCACCTGCAACAACCACCACGTGGGGATTTTCGGCTTTCGAGAGGAGGCTAAACAGTTTACGGTAGAACTCGTCCTTCACTTCATCCGAACTACAGTCAGTGGTTGCGTAAGCAGAGATTACAAAGAGACAACGGCGAGTCTCACTATTCCTTTTAGTTCTCACTGTGCCGTTCAGCCTCAGAGCTCAGAGGCGACTGTCAACTGGGATCCAGTCTAGTAGTGAGTTTTCTGCCCTACTGCTAGTGGTATGCCTACACCTGCAAGACCACGAGAGCTAGCTATCGAATCTCCAGAAACTCGAAGGGTGAATTTTGCGGACTCACCAGATTGGCCAGGAAAGGTCAGGTGAATAACCACACTTGGGTCCTGTATGCGTGTCTCACAAACACAGCACACATCCATGGTCCGAGTTGCTAGAGTCTTTGCCTATGAAGCCATTTGACCAATTTGACGGAGGGTGTGGACATTGAAGGCTCCAATATGTAATTTGGAGCGTGGTTTAAGGAGACCAGTGATGCTTTTCTGTGGACTCAAATCGTTTTCAAAGGCTGCAGAACTAGGAGAAATTGAAGATGATGTAGTATTGTTAATTGGGAGACATGAAGGAAGATTAGGAGGTAATGAGGGGAGGGGGAAGTGTATAGTAGTCTGAGGAGACTTGAGTGCTGATCGAGTTGTGAGGGCGATTGATACTTCCCGGTTGCCCACACCGTGGAAGACTATTTCTTCTTAAGGTACCTGAAAGAGATTTGTGTGACCGCAGAGCTCATTGGACATCTGCTTGAGGCCTGTCACACGTAGCCTTTTGTGTATGATTATTCTGAACTTTTGTATTTTTGGGACTGTATGGTGGAAAGGAAACGATAAATGAAGCAACACCACCGGCCTGGCAGACTGTGGGGTATGGTGGAGTATGTTATTTTTGGGGCTGACCTCTCCTAACCCCCATCCCCTTCCACTGAGAAGGCAGCATCAGTATAGCACTACTACTGTCACACTCCATCCAGCTGGCAGGAGTATGACTTCGCCCTGAGACCCCCATCATAGTGTAGTAATTTATATCACAACGGTAACTGCTTTTCGTCTTACCACTATGCAACAGACATTTCTTGTATGGTAGTACCTCGAGGGAGCAAGTGTTTCACCAGCATAGCTCGTTGGGTCATTGTGATATGCAAGCCGGACCACCACGTCAATGTAGCAGCTATCGGTCGGAATCAGATGCCCCACAGAGCGTAGGTCAATCCTCGTCAAGTGAGAACTGAAAATTAATCAACATCTGAACGGGGTCCGGGATTACTGTGTGATGAGTTCAGTTTCCACCTCTTCTATCAGCACATGCAGGCAAGTGAGAATGCATCAAGACGAAAGATGAGGAAAGTAGTCAAAAGTAGGATGGACACCAGTCAACAGCCATCTGTACGCTGTTCGACTGAATGGATCTGTACGAACTGGGAAGTGTGGTGAGATTAGGCGATGCCTATACATAATCAGACAAGATCAAGGTTGAACCTTGCACAACCACACTACAGTAATATACAAAGAACAAGTAGATAGAAAAAGGGTAATATCAAAGTAGATAAAGTTATGTTAGAGGATAAGCAACTTGAAGATAAGGTTTAGCACGGTATACTTGTCCTTTGATAGATAATCAGATATCTTGCCTATCGGCGCCACAGGTGACGCAACTTGACAAATCGTAAATGACCCTTCAGTATCCGAGCTGATATTTCGTCAGCAACCAGCCCGTTCGAACTGATACAACTTCCCAAGTAAGCGAATTGGTCGACACATTCCACCACTTTTCTCCCCATCATTAAGCTGAGAGTCGTTGCAGATCAGTCCTGGAGCATCAATTTACATTTCACAGGTGCGAAACGCTTGCCAAAATTGTACAGATTTCTACTCAAGGCGTTACAAAGACCATGCATTTTGTCAGCGTCCTCACCTAGCAGGACATTATCGTCTGCATATTCAAAGTCAACTAGACGGCCTCTGGGAAGTAGGTCAGATATATCTAAGGTTACGTCCATTGGTACGTCTATGACGAAGTTAAACAGGAAGGATGACGGTGAATATCCTTGCCGAACACTACAAGTCCCTTTGTGAGTTGCATCTTCTCTTCATTGTGCTTCGAGCCTGCAGTGATACATTCGCATGGATCTTTTAATTCAGAAGCAGTTGATGATGTCCACTGGACGTTTTTAATCGCTCTTTGAGATTCAGCTGCGATGTTCAGCTCTGTTTTTAAGCAGACTAGAGATGGCGCTAGGTTTCTTCTGAATGAGTAATGTTGTTCTGTTCCGATAACTGTCAAACCAGTTTCTCAGTGAACTCAACCTTATTGTTCTCATTATCGATCTGGTCCTCACAGTGGTCTTGTTGCTTTAGTTTTTCTAAGTAAAATTAGTGGCAGATGTACGCCTGCCCGAACCGCTGCATTGTTACACTGTCCAAACATGCTCCAGAAGGAGCGGGAATGCTCCCCTAAACCTCCAACTGTAATTGTAAGCAAAGCAATATGGTCTATCCGTGTCCACCGCTAAGTTAAGATTGTTGGACGCCAAATCAAACACTATCTCTCTTGAGATCTGAAATTCGTGCTGGCCAGAAATAAATGGTTGTATAAGTGCAGTTGTCGTGGGTGATCGCCGTTATATGTTGGTTCGGGTGAGGTTCCAAGAGTTCCAAGGTGGTGCCTTTCTGCCTGACTTAGTCTACTCACTTATGCACTGAAATCACTTGCAACAACAACGATGTCTGAACTTTTAGGTTTCAGCAGGATGTTAGATGGTTTTTAGTAGAACTCATGCGAACTGCAGTCATTGGGTGCGTAAGGATATATTACAATGAGACGACGACGAATTTCACTATTTCTTGTATTCCTCATTGAGCCATTCAGTCGGATTGCGCATAAGCGGCTATCAACTAGGAGCCGGTGGAACAGTGCTCTTTCCACCTTGAAGCTTAATCGACTAGTCAATCTTATATTAATTTGATGATATCGTCTGAAGTCTCATTAGAAGTTACTTCGTTCTGTGAATCCCACCTTCAAATGTTTTATATGGTACTGTTTAATTTCTGTTCTGTTCACATGTGTAACTATAGTGTTAGTTACTTAGTTCATCCATCATTCAGTCTGACTGTTTTTGTGTTGCAATTTCCTGATAGGTATGGGGTATACGAACACAGTCACAGACAGCAGTACTACTATGAATTTACATCCGAGCACAGATTTTAATGCCGGAAACTCTGCTACTGATCCTGATAACAGAATTGAATGTCCTTATTGTTCTGAAAATGCAGAAACTGAAGCTGGTCAGCGATCTTGTCAGCATTGGACTCAAGTTGGGCGTTCATCAAACACTAGACAGGCACATAAGAAAAAATTCAGAGGTCTTCAAAACGGTCATGCTGATCCCTCTCGTTATGTTAATAGTCGAAGTACAAAAGAAATTATTCAACGTCATGTTGCCAATAACGATCCAGCCGATGGACTCAGTTTGCGTGACTCTGTCGAAACCAATGCACCCAATATAACTGCATCACGCTTCAAATGTGATAGACCCTTGCCTTCAAGTAATAGAAATGTACCGCTATCTAATGTAGAACTCACTAAAACTGTGACATCAAATTCATCCTCTCCAGCTCCATCAGTTTCGTCAGACCTTCCAAATGGGCATGACTATGGCGACAGTAGAACATTTCCGAGGTACCCACATAAGTCATCGCGCTCATTTAGATCGGTCACGCAAACTGTAGATGCTGATGATATACACAATCAGCGTTCAAACGCTTCTCCTGTAACCACTGGTAACAACATGAGACCCCGACCTTCGATGAATCGTCCTGGTGTAAATATGCCACCGCAATCTGGAGCCTCCTCCTCCGCTTATCAAAATGGTCAGTGTGATCAATGGCGACGTCCTAATAACAATGGTAACTGGAGAAGATCACATCATACTCTACCCTTTGCATCTCGCAATCCTAATCAGTTCCATCGTTACAATGGACCTGGAAATCACCCTGCTCGACCTCATCAAAACAGTTTCTCACGGAACCGTATTTCGGGTTCTGGTATGGGAGATTCACCTCCCACTCAGACGAATGACTCATTAAATCCCATTTCCAATGGATCAAATTTACAATCCGAAACAAACGGTGAGAGTTTGAGAAAGCCACAAACATCTTGGGCTGCCGCAGTTGCTGTTGGAGTTCAGCCTGAACAAAAGCTATGTACATCTGTCGATAATTCGCAAATTCAGCTGGTAAATTTTTTACTAGACCAGTGGCGCTGCTTTGATCGTAAATCATCGTAATGTATACGTTTACACTCACCTTTTTTAGGTATGATTTTTTAAACCGACGATGTCTTCTGACACTTCACCGTTAAGAGAATACCTTATCTCTCTACATATATAGATCGCAAGAATTTTGTATAACCCATAGAATTGAAGAACTGGAGTTTGTGTAAAAACCCTTTCATAGATTTGTTTTACGGTTTTCGTAAATGGTACACTTTGGCTTGATTTCTTAATGCAATTAATTAACCCCTTGAATTTCTTCAGCAATATCTACGAACTATTTTAAAAAAGTATCCAACCTTCAGGTCACATTCCTCGCCCTCCATTCTTTGTTCACTATCTGCTTTCCACCTTCCGCTGTATAACGGTACGACATAAGACCGATATTGTTTATCCAGTGAGCTGAATAACGGGGTTTCCCCTGTATTGTGTTTTCAGTCAACTTGTCTATACATTTAATCCATCTGATGTTTATATATATATATATATATATATATATATATATATATATATATATATATATATATATAATCATTCTGCTTATCTTTTGGATTATATGTTTGCACGTGGTTAACCTATCCTGTAATAATGCTACTACTACTACCCCCAGAATATGACTTTCATGTTTACCTTTTTTCATTTCATCTTCTGTATGGTAAAAGAATGTCAAAATTCACTTTAGAAAAAGAGTAATACAGCTAACTTTTCTGAACTCCGTTTGTTTAACAGTTCGAACTTTGCATTATACTCCATCACCGTGTTTCATTAAACACGTCCATTTGTGCTACATTTTTCATTGTTAAATGTGTGCAAAAAAGAGAAAAACGGAGGGGGAGGGAAAGTGCGTATGCATTCTTCGCAATTTATTTTATTTCAGTAGTTACATCAAGAAATCTTTTCCTGAAGTCTGCAAAACTAATAAAAATGTCTACTGTTGAAAATACTTCTTTGGCTTTATTTATCTCTTATTTTTCGTTTTCAAAGCTATACTTCTTCGACATGCCTTTTGCCTGACGTTGCTTTTCCCCGTTTCCTTTCCCCCGTTTTATAAGCAGATGTTTTCCTTTTTGAAAAATTCAGATATTTGGATAACTTGTTTTTTGTTCCATATTCTTCATTATATGTGGTCTGGCTGTTTTCAAAGCGATTTACATAAGAAAAAGGTCCACTTGGTCTCATCAGATATTTTGCTTAGGGCGGCTGTCGTAAGTGCTAGTATGATTTAACTCGCCTTGTTTTTTATTTCCACGCCTAGTACCTGGAATTAACATTTTAGTTTAGCGATGAAACTACAGCTCATATCCAGACATTCTACTTTCCATTATTGCATCATAGATTTAAACTCCCTGTCTACCTGCTGAAGTTCGTGCAGCTGCATATTTTATTGTTAGCGGTTACACAATGGTCATAACTCAGCATAGTACACGAAAATGCACATAATTGCCGAGTAAAACTTCATTTACTTCATATAGTATCCAAGATCTTGTTAGTGTTGTTTAATCAAGCTATATCTGAGTACTAACTTTCGACAATGTTTTCCACTTGGTGCAATGTTACACTTTTAGATAATAATGACAATGTTCGTTTTTACTTATCAAAGGGCTGACCTCGTAATTATTATTGGGCGCTGTAACAAAGGCTGGAAATAGTCAATACATCAAGTCAGACTTACTGCTATAGTGGTACGTTAATTAAGTTAAAGCTGTTTGATTAAACCTTAAAACAGTTTGGTACAGTCGTGTTATAAGGTGTACATATATAAATTTTGTTCTGGTGAATTTACTATTATATAGGCGGTACGAGCAGTTTCATCCTTTAAAAGTGGAAAAGCTGCTAACCAATAGAATTCAGCCATTCAAACCACATCAGAAGTTTAATGGACACAGTATCAGCGCTACTTAATTTCTGTGTTACGAGATTGCTTAGGTGAAGTACACTGCAGCAGGAAATGAGTTTATGCCAACAACGATTGAATGTACTCACTACTTTTGTACGTGTACAACCGATGTTTGATGTTAACCTGTGAACAATAAAAGTACTGGAGTATTCTCTTAGATCTGTGGTTTTTCGCTAATAGTTCTCAACATATCAAGATGTCTAACTACGTACTCCTGATATTATTGATTCTATTTGATGGGAAATGATTTTATTTTCTGTTCGCGTTAAGCTTTAATTCGCTAGTGCATAGATATTTTAGGTCTGAATTATAAACCTTAAAGGCATATCTGTAAACAGCATTCAGAAGATTTATTTCAACATTGTTTTCTGTGTTCTCGCATCTCTATAGAGCTGTTTAGCATACCTATGGTGAGCGTTGCCAAGATTGACACATTTGGGAATGTATAAATTACCCTTTTGTGCTATATACTTCTTTAAATTAAGACCTGTTTGGAGTTTGGCATTAAAAATATAGTTGTTAACGTAATTCTACAGAACAAACCAACTGAAAAGTTAAAATATCCAAATTTGTCTAGGAAATATTCATGCAGGTGTTATATTTAGAATTTTCGTAGGGAATTCAGTTAATTAGTAGCAAAATGCAACCATATTCACTGTTAAAATCAAATCATTGGGTTAGCAAAAGGTCCTAGAAAATGTGTTCTCTTGTTTCAGTTCACGCCTAAAATACTTCAGAAGTTGTGGTATGGTGACAACTATTTCCAGTTTACATTCTGAGTGTTCTAGGGATTCTATTGCTTTCTGATATATAGTTTTATAGAGCGCAGTATTCGTTGTCATTGAGGAGCAACTGCAGATAAAGTCATTTAGTGTAGTGATGAAGCGTCCATTTCCATATATCAAGGATTGAACAAAACCTAGCAATTGCGATACCTACCCTTAGTTATGCATGTTCTAGCTTTAATTAGATTATGTTACACGTAATCAGCAGCATATTAGACAGAATTATCATTCGAGCTTATATCAACTATACAACAACTGAAGATTGCGGTTCAATTATTTTAAATGATCATCGTAAGTCTGCTCACATCTTTGAGAATGTTTTTGGAGTCGGATGGATCAGTCTATGGTCTGAACATTTTCATTTGTAACGAAGTCAACAATCGGATATAGCAGTTCGTTTGGTCCTGGATTTGTTATTCTAGCCATAGACTGCAAATCTAGCAAACGCTTATTTGGATCTTGAGAAGTCTGAATTATGCACACCATCTGGACAATCAATGAGAGATTATAAACAAAATCGAGGAACATTTGATTCATATGTTTCAAACTTGGTTACTGCTGTACTTTGGAAAACCGCTTCCGATTGCTTGTATACTCTTGATCCATCAGGTATAATTTCATTGCACCCATTTCGTCAGTTTTCACAATTTCGCGCTTGAATGTATTATCAGAAATAGTTATTTCAGAGTGATATTTTCGGCATTACTACATGCTTGGTGTTTGCATGTGCTTAATTAGTTAGGTTGATATTTGTACTTGTTGTCTTAATGTTAAGTATTTTTGCCAACTATGTTTTCTACCATATACATAAAATCATTCTGTACGTTCAGTTGTTAGCTTGCTTTTCATATGAACAAACTGTCCTCTGATCCCTTTTTCCACATTGTCAAATCCATCACCATCATTATCCTTCTAATGAGTGACAGTTCCGTTGTCGTGTAATTTTTTCTGTGGATTATCCGTACTCATGAGAACAATATTACAGGTGCGGGTCATGATTATGACATTTTGAAACGATTACCTAGGATACTTTAAATGAATCCATAGGAATATTTCCTCATTTCCAGTCACTTATCTTTCTCCTGTCTTCTGTATAAGAGCACAAACTGTCACTACTGCTTTCTTTAAAAAATGACGAACCAGACCAGTTATTTATTGACTAAATATTTTTTTCTAAGTTTACTGAATGTAGATTTCTTTCTTAGGAAACTAGAAAATTGGATGTAAAGCGTGTTTAATTTTTGTTTCTTACAAAGCAATTCTCGTACAACATGCACACCAAAACGTACGCTGTATCTGCGACACATTGATGAACTTCTGCTTCTCTGTGCAGTTGTAAGATTACGATTGGCTATATGACAAATTAATGATTAGGTGTGGTAAGTCGAAGTATGCCTGAACCGAAAGTTAATCTATAGCTAGTATAATATAATAGTAGTGTTTTCTCAGTAAGATTAAACTACATGATCTGATAAATTAGTATCCTCAAAATAGGTAGACCAAATTTATTAGAAAAAAGTCTCACACCGTCTTTACTACAAGTAATGTTACTTCAGAATCGAATGGAAAAAGTGGTTATAGGAATAAAATGCATTATTCATTCGTTTGTAACATGGTCTTCTTCCATGTCAATAGCTTAGTGTATACATATGTAATCTGTATACTTGCATTCTTCTTAGTTGTCATAGATGATAACAAGTTACCGATCAACCGGGAATATTCACAGATCACCCAGCTGGAATACTCACCATCTCAGTGCAAAATGATGGACATAATTCAGTCAACATCTACGACTAGACAACATGAAATTGGAATTTGAAACAATTAGTCCCTTTCACAAATTTAGGTAGTGTAATTAGAAGATGAAGTTGATCTGAACAGTGTGATATATTTGCACAGTACATCTGATTGTTCGAAGTGTATGGCGCAAATACATTACATTACATTGTTCAGACAAACTTCGTCTTTTAACTACACTATCCGAAAACATGAAATTTGTTACTCTCCAGTTTGCAAATCAATGTACACAACACATAATATTTTGCATTTTTTGAGGTTATCAATAATTATACTCTTGAGTATTAACCTCTTCTTGAATTAACACCAGTGAATCCTATTACTAATTTCAACGGCATCTCAATGAAATAATGAGAATGCATGAAGTAGTTGTGAATAAATGAATACACTAATCTCGAGTTAAATAGGAAGGATTTCCATTTCCCTAATTTACTTCACGAATCCATCCAAAAATTGTTGCCTGTATTTATGTAGATGATAACTATCTTGACAGAAGTGTGTAGAAGTATTAGACAGCTGAGGAAAGTGGACTGAACTCTCCGTCTCCATGTTTCCTTCATCCTAGTAGTCATCAACAAGAAGTATCGGAAACCGCTACACTAGATTTATTTGTGTGAAATGGGACAGAGCGACATAGCTTTATTTACTGTTTGAATTCTACATCACATACCTCGTTCATGATGTTCTCCTTTGAACGATAACAGTTTATTTCGCCAACTGTTTCAGTATTCCATGTTACTGTTGAGCCATATGCTCAGTAATCGGTCATCTGTAGGACTGAAATGTAAGCCCACATTGGTTTGCAAATGTATATCAAAGTCATACATTTTCTCATAGTTATCTATTAATCAGCATTAAGGATAGCACTTAGACACTGTTTACTATTTCGGAAATGATTAGTACACATGTATCATTACGGACCATAGGTAGTAGGTCTTCCTCAAGTCCAGTCCGATTTTCAAGTTAACTTCTTGACTGAAATTAGCCCATTTATGCAACAGGTATTTTCATTGTGTCCGTCTCTACACAAGATGATTACTCATAGGAACTAACCGGTAGCGAGTAACGTTAACCTGAATTTCTTGTGTTCTCATCTGCAGTCATTCTGGCGAAGCTACCTATGACTTGAAGGCCTTGTACAATTTACATTCATTCTAACAAATATATTGTTGCGAAAATTTGTAGAGGGAATTAATTGTATGAAGATATATTATTATTCGTTATGGGTTGTTGAATATGCCAGTCTTCTCTGTAAGTGAACTGGTGTGAAGTTATTGTTAGTAGACTCGAATCGGAAAATGGCAAACGGCGCCACTTTGGTACACAGAATCCATTGAAGCGTGGATCGAATCTGATGAGTAATGGTAAGAGTGAATCTCAAGTCCACCCTAGCGACCAGCATAATAACTAACTAGGTCCCTTTACTTCTGTTGAACTGGTTGGCTTCTCGCAAAACGCAGAAACATTCGAAGTTCCCATCTAGAAATTTAGGAATGTTTCTTTCGATTACTTTCTCATAGGTAGATATACACTAACATTCAATTTTATTATTGTTGTTATTATTACTTGTTCCTAGTGGGACATAGGGCTTCAGTTGCACCTCTCCATTGCACTATGTTCTCTGCAGTCTTTTGAACCTGGCTCCACGACTACTCAGAAGCTTTCATTTCCTCCTCGCATGATCTCCATGTCACCCTCGGACGCTCAACTCGTCGTTTACCCTTTGGATTCCACTCGAGAGCCTGGCGTGTGATATCCCCAAACGGTCTTCTTAGTGTGTACCCAATCCATCTCCACTTCCTTCTGCATATTTGTTAGGTGATAGGTTCTTGGTTGGTTCATTGGCAGGCCAGAGTGAGTTCCTTGTTGCTTATTCTTTCTCGCCTCCTAATCTTGAGCATCAAGCGTAGGTAGCTGTTGATGAATGTGTGGAGTTTGTTGGAAATGCTTTTCATAACGCACCAGTTTAGTTATGAAACTCTCAAAGCATCAGCTGGGTGATAATTAATCAAAGTAATTACAACAGCAGCTAAAGTATAAACCAATTACACGGTAAAGTATGTGAAGTCGGATATAGGTAGCCACATAACTCATAGTTTATAGGGACTAACGAGGGGCGAAAATTAATGATTATGTCAAGTGGTCAATTGTTGACCATAGTTAGAAACAAGAACAGGAAGAGATATTGTATTGAGCAAAATATAATGAATATTGACGGATGCTTCAGATTAACGCTTAGATTAGATGCCATTAACGTCCAGTATCCAATAATGTGATGGTGGAAAATCCTAGCATCAAGTAACTAATGAGCGCAAAGTGCATCACATGAATTACTCTACAAATATTTGTAGCATCTCGGTTTCTCATATAGAGAGTTCAAAGAAATTTATCGACGTCCTAGATCAACAAGAAGATATCTTCAGTACCATCCAGTCTCATTCTTTGTTCACCACCTCCCAAGCAAGTTCTTTAAAAAGAGTAACAGTTTTTGATTTATCCCCTCTACGTATCTGTTAAACAAGGTTTATAATGTATAGGCGAAAGACAGTGCAGAATTCTTACTCCACTAACACTGGCCAAACTTTACAACAGATCTCAGGTGGCAAAACGTGGAAACCTTAGGCAATGGATGTATATTGAATCTTCAGATGAACTCATGTGTGGTTATTTACTCGACCTCACTTCCCAGTGTGATATATCTGCGAAATTCACTTTATGAGTTTACGGAGATTTCATGGCCCGTGGAACAGAAAGTGCGATTTTCGACTGGACACTTGTTGACGGCGGTGCATGAGCTGACCAGCTGAATGGATATACAAGGGCTTAAAAACGCCGTAATAGTCGTCGATACTTGTAGTTTATGTCTACGTGTTTAGCGACTGCATCTCACATGATACAAAGAATGAGTTCTGTCGAAGGCTTCTGCTACATATAGCAGAACTGCAAGACATTTGTAATGGTGGACTACTTCAGTGTTCACGCAGGTAAGCTGAACCCATTGGTAGGGCCTTTTGTAGGTGTATATGGTGTTACATGCCAAGGAACCAACGACGGTGTTCGTTCCTTGCAGTTTTCTCCTGCTTACCACTTGTTTCTGGCCAGCCCTAACTTCAGGGATAAGAAGAGATGCTCTCAATAGGTGTCTGTCTACATCAAACCAACGATGCAAACAGATAGATCATATCTCAGTAAGTCATTGTTGGACAATCACTAAACTGTTAAGGTAGCTGCTTGGACTCCAATCATTCATTGGTATGTGTACCTGTACGTTTGCTTCTTAATAGGTGCAAAAAACACTAAGAAAGCATCTTTGTGTTTGACTGAAAGGTGAGAATATTAAATGTGAAGAGCTGGTTGAGCATTCAACTAAATACGACGGTTAACCCCATCTAAATAAGTACTCGAACAATTAACAGTTTTGCTGTAGAAGCAGCAAGGAAGATAGTGGGTAACAAAAATCTAAAGACTAGCTAAAGCCAGTGAATATCTGTAGCTTCATACGAACTGAATTGTACGAAAAGATTTACTCTGCATGGCTTTGGTCACAATGATCAGCGATAGCAAATTGAGTCTGAATAGACTAGCAGGCTTCGAAATGATGGGGAACAATGATGAGGAGCGAAACTGGAAGACAAGGAGGAGGAATCTGATAACACTTGCTAGTTATTTTGGTTGATGAAGCAAACTGGTTGAAATGAGATTATGATCAGTGAAACTGTCATTGTAAAAGATGGGTTAATGATAACTTCTAAGGGTCAGTAACTGGAACTTTAGGTGCAGTAATTTTGGAAATAGTTCGACTGACCTACCGCCGCATTTCAGATACCCAAAATCAGGTTGAAACCTGAATGGGATGTGGATGTCGGTCTTCCAACTCTCACTGGTGTTGGAAAGGTTGCTTCATACTTGGAACAATGCAAATAAGCATAACTTAGTGATTTATCGCCAATTTTCAATAATGAAAGTAAAGAATTACTAGTTAGAGTAAGGAGATGTCAGCTAGTGTACAGGAATCTCAGGAACTACCGTGAGACTGACTAGACCTAATGATCAACCCAACTTATAAAGAAGGAGAGGAGCCTCCAGGTTGCAGACACAAAGGAATCCATCTGACTAATATTATGCATAAGAACCTAAGGTCTATAGTCATCCGAAGCCTTACTAGAGCTCTAGAAAACCGGGCAGCTTTGAGACATGTACGCAAATACATTGGTCAAGTTTCCACCGTGTGACAGGTTTTGCAACAAAGTCTGTGCACAACACTTACTATGTTTCTTCACCAGTGGGTGGTATTTCATTCCATTGAATAAAATCTGTTGTAGCTGTGTCTGACTGTGAAGCAAGTACCGAGCAAGTATATTATGCTAGTCAAAGATATCTGCTCATGCCCATTATGCCGTGTGACAGCTTCCCGAAATTTGCCACATAAATTAACGATGACCAGTGGGATCTGCCAAAATCTTCCATTGTAATCGACATACTGATGGACATAACCCTAAGTAACTTCGAATTCTCAGGGACTGGTTTTCTCTCTAGAGACCATCTAGCATAGTTAAATTACGCAGTAACTTGCTAGGTGAAGACGCTTACAAAGTCAATGTTTCATAATGCCTTGAGTGGAAATCCGAGTATGTTCGGTATAGGTCTCAAAGGTGGCAGAGGTAAGATAATGCTCGAAGACTGGTTTGCAGTTACTCCTAGCTCAGTGATAGGGAGTAAAATGGTTGAAGGTGCTGACCACTATCCTTATTTAGGGGTGTAGATCAACCTAAGTAGGTCGTTTTCTGAGGAAATGTCAGCTCATATAGTAAAGGCCCATTTGGCATTCCAAAACTTATGCCTCTTATTCCATCGCGAAAATGTCCAATTACATATCAGGGTGTGTGATCATGTCTATCCTATTGTACGTCCAAGATATGAAAATTAAGCGAAAAAAGTGACTACAGTTTTCGTTATAGCATAGCTCGGTTGTGGTGTAGAAACATTTTGTGAGCATTGAAGAGGCTAGGTGCAAACTTCTAGGCAAAGAAGACAAGTCAATTGATGAGGTTGTAACCGTCCACCGACTGAGGTAGCTTGCATACTTGTTGTGCAGGTCAAGTCATCACCTACCTGAACTTGATGTTTGTCGAAGTAGGATTTTGTCAGGAGGAGATTACGAGAAGCCAGAACAAGAGGAGTTAACAATCGATAAAGTCTGTAACTATCAACCCTAGGTATGTAGGGAGATGTCAGCTAGTCGGTTTGGGCTCCTGAGACAATAAGAACAAACAGTTAGACTCTTGCTGATAAGGAACGAAATCGGTCACAACGATGTGGATTTACGCACTCTTTGTCACCTTGAAGTCTTGAGTTTTCTCATGGACCTTCATCTATTAACCTTCACTCCTCTCATACACTGCTGTCCACTGAATATCACTTTTTACATCTGCTATTTCTTTGTATATTTCTGTGAAGTGTGGCAACTTGAAGTGACTCATTTTCCCGCCAGGTTTGACTCTGTTTTGTCTCCTTGTTTTCACTAGGTGGTTTTTACTTAGTGAATATCGTGTTGCACTTAATCGATTCCATTAGAGAAAATGTTTAGTCCCCTTTATAGGTTACTTTGTGATGAACAACTTTTCTACTGCCAAAAAATTCAAGTTTCACTTCATTGTGAGTGATTGCTCACTCACCAATTGCAATTCTGAGCTTGTTTTCTCAATTTATAAACATGCAGCAGCTTATAGTCAAATGTGCAAACATTTAAAAGTGACTGTTTTTTCACTTTACTGGTTGACAGTAGTTTCCATTGACGAATATTATCTGTATAATTGCTGAAACTCCGATTGCCTGCTCAGTTGAGACCGGGACGTTACTTCCTTACTTCATAAGTTTTGGTATTGTATTTCTTCGAAACAGCAGTTTTTATACTTCAGTAGTGAGTCTTTCATAATAAGCGGAGAGTTACTGAATTGGTGGTTATGTAGTTTCAACAGTAATGAGTTACTTATCAACATGAATAAGTTACATCGATGCACTTCAAACTTAATAGATCTTTTCTTCCCACCCTCGACAACAAGTAAACAAAAGTAATTCAAAACCACAGAAGTATGATATTTGTGGAAATAAAATGTGTAAATATAATTCTTACAGAAATTAATTCAGTCAAGAAACTTTTCTTTTCGATGAATCATTTTGAGAACGTGTACAATTGCATTTATAGTAATAATAGACTAATCTATTTGTTTATTACTATAAATACAATTGTACACGTGCTCAAAATAATTCGTCGAAAAGAAAAGTTTCTTCGCTGGATTAATTTGTATTTTATCAGTGTCTCGATAGGAATATTTTCTGATCTTACTGAAATGCTTTAGAAAGAGAGCCAGTTACACAGAAGGTACTTTTCTAGGTTGTTTAAATTTCTGTTCTAGTTGAGTGGACATCATTATTCTGTTAGCCTACCATACACTTTTAGTGATGAATAGGTGAATCCAAAATGCCGATAGCATTTTTTGTGAAATATATATATATATATATATATATATATATATATATATATTAACAAAGTATTTTTAACCACAATATATTTTTATTTTGGGTTGAATAAACAACCTCCTATTTGTATTCTTCATCAAGTTTTGTCGCTCACATTTGTGACTGTTGGATTAGTATTATGTTTCATCTAAGCATATAGCGATTTCATATTAAGCGGTTAACAGTCGTTAACGGCTTCAATATCCTAGCCGTAGTCAATTCTTATTGGTTAGTCATATCAACTACACTGTCTTCCGACATTTGTCACATTTAGTTAGGAGGAAGCCCTCGAGTCTAATAAGACTTATCACTTAAGATTTCTAACACAGGAAATCCGTACATGCTCTGTAATACTGACTTATATCGTTCTGCATCGTAGTAAGAAATGTTAACAATGACCTATGGAAAGACTAAACTACTCAAGAAAATTCACTTATAACGATATCCATTTCATCATACTGTAAAGAAAATATTTATTTATTCCACATAATAAAAATTGTACACTAACTTAAGTACAAGATACATATTATGAGAGGAAAATAAATCATCATATCAATGAATAAAAATAGCCTTTAAAAATCTAATGTTTGAAAGGCTAACACATGACATGATTCCCACTGGGCATTAGCGAATCGTCCTACTAAGTGTGCTACCGCACAACCAATTTTACATGGACCAACAATAACTTGCCAGTTTCGACCATATTCTTTCTCTAAAGCTAATGCTATAAACTGTGGTATTGTTTGAAAATCAATTTGTCGTTTAACTGCTGTTTTAACTAGTTGACTTAGCTTTTCTTTCAATTTTTCATATGAATGTTCAACAAACAATGGTTCGTCATCTGGCTCCCAGTAATTTTGAAAGAATAGACTGTGATGATTTGAAACGACATTGTCAGAGGAATAGCTACGTTTTTGCATTGATAGCCTGCCCGGTGATCCTGATGATGAGGATTGTGAATGACGTGTAATATCTTCAGTTGAACGAAATTGTGCTGCTGCTTGACGGAACACGTCATTGGTTGAATCGAATTTTCCACTCAGCCGTCGATTATGTCGTTCACTGAATTGATGAAAAGGAATTTATTTTTAGGTAGTTAGTTGCTGTTTTATTAACTTAGAAGTGAGAGCAAATATGCATATTTTCATTAACTACACTGTTGCCCACTTGATGTTTTAGAGGTAATAATAAGCGTGTAGTGTTATCCATACTAGTTTAAGGGCATGTTGAATCCAGGGCCGTCACTGTTTTTTTTACCGCTGTAGTCTCATTTTTGTGTAGTTTATCAGCTAAGCTTAGTCCTGTTCATTTTCGGCAAGTACCATGTATAAGTGTGGTTCAAATTTTTGAGTCGGTATTAGCTGAAAACTAACATTCAACATCGAGTAGTCAGCATCTATCGAACCTTTTTCTAAAACTAATATCCACAATCTAAAGTCCATGAATAACTTTCACTTTTCTGTGTAATGAAGGTAAACACGAACAGCTAAATCGATCCAGATTAAGCCCCCAAGGTATTCAGTTTCAGTCAATTAGTGACAGAAATAGGTACTTACTGAGTCAAATTATTGCCAACTGGTTTACACAAAAAAATTAAAGATCATCTTAAGTGAAACTTGCTTTCTGTTGATACTAAAAAGAATCTGGTGGTTTCCAAGGGTACGCTTGAAGCAAAATCATTCTCTATTCTTTTATTTACTTACAACAGGAAAAGCAATAGTTACTAAGATAGGGTATGACACCTAGTACGTCTGTTTTTTATCGAATAGCTAAGTGTTTGTTGCAGGGACACAACCATATTTCCGTTGCTTCATAGTTTTATGATTCGAGGTACCAACACATACCTAAATGTTCCAAGATTATGTATCAAGTCAACCTAAGTTCGTACTGGAAGACAATTTACCGAAAACATTTACCTGGTGTTTCATTTATATTATATTGTGCAGCGTTACTGTTCAGATTCTTCAAAAAAGCCTGAAAACTATGAGGACCTTCAAAAGCAAGCTACCCACTCCTAAGTTCCTATGAAAGCCACACCATAGTAGGTACAAATATCAGATTGACTAATTCCGAAAAATCGACAGAAAATCTCATTCCAAAAGGGAATGAATAAAAAATTCATTGTATAGATGAATTCACTAGGACATCGTTGTTTGGTATATGGTGTTTATCTGTGGTTTTGCAGACAGGATGGTAGAATAATCGACTCAGAAACTAGTATCATTATTATTTTTCACTTGTGTTCCTAGTGGGACATAGAGCTTCAGTTGCACCTCTCCATTGCACTATGTTCTCTGCAGTCTTTTGAACCTGGCTCCACGACTACTCAGAAGCTTTCATTTCCTCCTCGCATGATCTCCATGTCACCCTCGGACGCTCAACTCGTCGTTTACCCTTTGGATTCCACTCGAGAGCCTGGCGTGTGATATCCCCAAACGGTCTTCTTAGTGTGTACCCAATCCATCTCCACTTCCTTCTGCATATTTGTTAGGTGATAGGTTCTTGGTTGGTTCATTGGCAGGCCAGAGTGAGTTCCTTGTTGCATATTCTTTCCGGCCATTTGATCTTCACTACAGAAACCAATAGTTTTAGTGTAATTTTTAGCTTCCGTGATCACTCACTTAATAACATAAGGTCTATCTAACTAAGCTATTTTATTGGGGTTAAGAAGCAGAAAGTGGAATAAGTATGTAAATTCCTCATCATAAATGCGAAATTCACTTACGAAATTAGTAACGACGAGTAAATAAGTGTAAATACGTATGGCTACTTAAACTAGCTTTCAGTAGTTCAGAGGTTTTTATTAAATTGAGCATTCATTTTCGAAAAAGTAACCGTATGAGGCTAATGACGTTCGAAAAATTTTCAGAAACGTTGCGTAATCTCTGTCTCTAAGACTATGTAATCCCTCCGCTTTCTATCTGCCTACCTAATTATTATTTATCATTCTTGAGCTTACTATGTACTTAGTATTTTTGTATTTTAATGCTTCACATTTTCATTTTACCTCTTTTCCAAGTTACATTTTTACCATTTTAAGTAATCAGTCATCTGTCCCAGCAAGTCAGAATTGTCATTGTTGTTACTTATGCAACATCTAGAAGCATTAAAAGTTTCAGTCTACTTCGACTTTACATTTTACATCTTTTTACTATTACGTATTTACTAAAGTTTCCCTAACTTCGAATTTACAACCCAAGTTCATTAACTTTTGTCTAAGTGAAGGTAATACAGAGCAATACAATCGATTCGCTTTGTTGCCTGAAGTTAATCATTACTGCCTTGGTGAGTTGGTTAATCACCTGCCATTTTCATTTATTTTACACCTGAGGAACTGACGAAAAATACGTGTATTAAAATTCTGACTACCTGTACATGAATGCATGTTTTCATTTTATTTATGTCATTTATGATTTTCAGCAGAAGTTAATGAAGTTTAAATCAAAATTCCTAGTATTGACCTGTGACCAGGAAAGTGCGCTGTAGTGGGAGTCATATTATGCATATACTTCGGCTTACTTTTGCCCAAATGGAAACTTAGTATTCTAAAAATACATTTCAGTTGAGAATATTCCTAGCTGGTGTTTTAGTGTCACATTAACCGTAACTTTCAATACAATTTATTGCAAGCAGTAGATAACTGAAGTTATGCTGATTTGAAACAGCTTAAATTTTATATCTACTCGTATTCTGTGGATGAAATATAAAGTTTATGGACATTAACTCATGAAAATGAATCATTTGACTACCAATGAAGATTTTTTCCCCACCTTTCGAATAAGGCAAGTAATAAGAATTAAATACTACTGAAGGCTATCGTTAGCTTAATTGTGTCAAGGATATGTAATGCATACGCCAGTTGGAAAAACGACTATATCGTTTAAAACTATCCTTCTACCATAAAATGGCTGCCTAATAAAGTCAATACATAGACGTACGTTTGCCACCATATACTCCATAGTTTACAATGAAATCAAAAAGAGATGTTTGCAACTTTAATCATTTGAATGCCTGCTCATAAACCTTTAGATCGTAACTCGCTTCTCCCAGGAATTGTCAAAAACAGACAAGATGGTCAAAAGGGAGAAGGTATGTAGGTAGAACAATTATGTACGGGACAGTTGCTTGATACTCGTAATTTCCCGTCGCCAAACTGGGGACGGGAGATGGGCTGATGTGTCGATGCCTCGATGCTGCCGGAATTTCATAATGCTGTACTCATGTTGGCAACCATCAGTGAAATGCAGGACGTATGTTTCCTCCTGCTTGGGCCTCGTCAGATGGATGCATCTGCACCCCAGTTAGTGATGTTGTTCCCACTGAGACTCCGACTAAATGCTCATCGCTTCAAATGCCAAAGTGTTATCCACTAAGGCACCAGAGACACCTTTTGTGCAACGAGTATCAGTTGTTGTTCTTGTTCTTGTTCCCGTTGCTATACACTATCGAATTGCTCAATCTCTTGAAAATCCGGCCGTATTGAAGCGTTTGTAAAGGAGCTCATCTGCCAGCAGAGGTTGAGCACTTCAACCTTGTATGGCAACAGGAAATTACAAGTATCAAATAACAACAACAACAGCTGATACCCGTTGAACAAGAGATGGGCCTCGTGCGCCAGTTGATAGTACAGTGGAGTTTGAAACGATGGGTAATGGGTTCGAGTTTTAGTGCGAACAACATCACTCACTGGTCTGTAGGTGCATCCAGTTGACGAGTCCTAGGCAGGAAGAAATGCATGTCATAGATTCCTCTGGTAGTCACCAACATGAGTATGCACAGAATACATTTCCACGTTTCTATATGACCTTCTGCGTATTTGGACTTTCAGCATGGATTTTGTTATGACACTCAGTCGGGTATGCATATGCTTCATAAATGGTCCCCCCAAAATTTAAAGGGATTACGATAGACTTTGAATGATTTCAGCAACTTCTGTCTCTTCTGAGCATTTAGGGAATGACTATCAAAGGCAACTCTTCACAGTTTGCGATACTATAACTGGAAGTCTTCCTTCATTACTGATAAAAACAGTGAAGTTTCTTCACGGTAAATCAAAACCGGTTAGTCATATGTAATGAAGTAGTATATACATTAATCGATCAGCGGAAGGAAACAGACGTAACTGTCTAGTCATTAATTTCTAGCACTAACGGAAGTCTGTCAATTAGGTTTGCAACTGACCACTAGGCTCAGTGATGCCACACTGCGGTACAATATATTTTGGAATTAGATGCTGAGAGTTAATCAGAAAGAGGTCCTAAACTTAGCTCTCCTGTTTGTTGGCGCTGACCTGCACGGCTGTATCCGGAACCATGAGGAAATGAGTATTTCCTTGATGAGTTGGATCTGTGTCACTCAGTTCTCAAACCTGAGACTTCATAACTAAGCTGTTCAGACAACGACTGAATTCTTTTGGGACTGGATTCTGTACACAAGTCACCAGTGCGTAAGCAATTTAACTGGCTAATCTTCAGAGCTCAGCACTGACCGCAGTGAAAATCATTCCTTTCATCTTTTTCATAAGTATTATTTTTGAGTATTCTAATAAGTAAGATTTAGGAGAGGAAAAGTTATTTGCAGATAAACCAAAACCAATAAAAATAGTCTCATTGGCGTCATTTAGATGACTAAAAATCTAAAACATTTTCCATATTATCAAAGACCAAATTAGGGTAAAACAGTAATCGGTTTGACTTTTTTAACTGAATACCAATTGTTTAGCATAAGTTAATGACATTTGTTTACTGAGTAGACAATATAAGTTATGTCACACATTTGTGGATTGAAGGCTTTTCGAAACTAAGAATAAATCCAGACTATGATGTGCCGACAAAAATCCTATGCATCACTATCACAGATTAAATAGTTAAAAGCTCTACATAAACTTATAGATATCATATTGCTACTACACAGAGCCTAGTTTTAAATTCCTAGTGAGTTTCTTCTCGAGGCAAAACTATCCACATGCAACTATGAAAAATGGTAGTCACAAAATAATGATGAACATGTAGTACTATAAAAGTGGGCTTATACTAAGCATTCCAAGATGTTTGTGTACACTTCAAATCAACCCTTTGTAGACGTGTAGATACCAAACTATGAACCATACTTATTGTGTAAGGGATGATGATACTGAGCCGTTACTTTAGCGAAGTAAATAAAGGTGAGCTTCACACCGATAGACAGTGTTTCAGGTCAAGTTTTTAAAATTAGTGCCCCACATCTTCAGCTACCTATGAACCATTACTTTTGTTAGGAAGACACGTAATGAAAATGAAGATTCATACTAGTCGAATCAATTTTGAAAAAGGTGTATTGTGTTCAGAACAAAACATGGCACCAGTTTACGAAGTTTCTGACTATTGGTATGAGTAATGTTGGTCTACATAGGTTTGTTATCTAGGGACCTTGAAATGTTATCAGTGAAGTTGTAGAATCTTAATCCTATGGCTCAAGACTACAAACGTTACTAAAAGAATCTACTTTTTATCATTTCTGAAGTAACGAATACAATATTAACCTTCATTCCTTTATTCCGTTTCACCTCTTCGATATCACTCACTTTTTTCGAGCTCAGTTTCTCTTCGTCTGTTGTTGTGATGCGTGGCAGTTTAAGGTGATAGACGTCTTTACAAGGCTGTATTTGATTCACTTTTGAAAACCAAATGGATTGTTTTTCCTGTGTCAAAGATGCTTCACCAAGATATCTATCACTTTTACAAGTAAGAAGACAAATTTGCAAAAACTTTACAAATCGTACGGTCCACGTTGACATTTTTCACACCTAAGTAGATTTTAAACTGCCCAACTGTGGTGTCAACAAGGTTTCCGCTGGAAACCATTCAGCTAAATCATAAGGTGTGATCTCTGACACATAAACATTATGGACTGGTGATTGATACTAATACTAAACAGCTTGAGTAGTTAGAAACCATCCTAGCTGATCTGTAGTATTTCCCCAGCCAGATCAGAGTGGTCTAAGCAACAGGCTGCCGTTTCGTCACTTCGAGACTGAGCTCATCAGCAATTTACCTAGAAAAATCCAGCTCATACAGTGGGATTAGTTTAGATCACATGAATCTCCCCAGCTTTAGATAACTGTAATCTGGCTGGCGAAATACTACAGACCAGCTTGAGTGGTATTTAACTACTCAATTTGTTTAGTAGTAGTATCTCCCACTTTTTTCAGCATATACTGATTCACTTTTTAGCTACTATTTCATGTCTTGCCACCTCAGCGCAACAGTAACTCAACTAAAAAGTTTTCTAGCAATTTTCTGGCCGTTAAGTTTTTAAAAAATTTTGTCATTCATGTCCATAAAGATGAGTCATAGATTAGAAGTATCTGGAATGATGGCCAGTGAGCTATTCAAAGGCTACCATAGCAACAAATGAAATGATGGGTGACTTTAAGAGTGGATTTAAAAAAGACTCTTAAAGTCCATTTCAACAACTGCCAAAATAACCAATCAGGTTGCAGTATTTTGGCTGGGAAGACAATTTTTCGTAGAATAGAGGAAAGTGATTGGTTATTTCAGTGGTTGCCAGGGTGGCCCTTAAAGTCGCTCGAAATAAACAATCAACCTTTTCTCATGTCATGATAACTGCCTTACCGGATAAAATAAGATCCCAATTGGTTTTCTCAGTTGTTACTAGGATGACCTTTAAAGTCAACTATGGTTACTGACGTTTTGTTCTTTATTCATTCTGCTGATGACTCATAGACGTCGTCAAGGTCAAGTAGAGATCTGTTTTCGGATGTGGCTAAAAGTTATTTCCAGGTAATATCACTCTTCGCATGGGATATAGCTATCTGTGCCCAAATTCACGTATTTTACGAATGGTGTACGCATATTTTACCTATTTTTATAGTTTTTAAAATGCCCTCTGTCAATGAGTCATGTTTCATGCCGTTTATTCATAAGCAAAGTATTGATTGCACTTCCACCTCCTAGTTAGGATGTAAGACCATTTATTTTATGAAGAAAAGTGTTCGCAAATCAAAGGTAATTGGATGAACAGCCTGCAGCAAAAAGAATTCAAGATTGCAGTTTTCACTCCAAAATATATGCTCGCAAAACACAGAAACAGGTACTATCACACAGAATACTATAACACCTGGGGGTAACTTTTAGCCTCAACTTCCATTTTCAGAGCGAATCTAAAGTTCATCCTAACAAATACTGAAACAACAAATTAGAATTCTATACCAAATACTCATCTTAATTTTATAAAAATCTCTCTACGTAGCCGAGGTTCTGAGGCGTGATTTGTTATTTCAGTAGCTGCTGGGGCGGCTTTTAAAGTCACTCTAAAACTCTGGGTTGCGCTAAAGGCCACCTTGGCAAACACTTCACTAGCCAGTTATGTTTCTCTTTTTCAGTCGAAATAGTTCTTCATAAATGAATAAGCCAAATCGGTTATTTCATTAGCTGCCAGAATGGTCTTCACAATCACAATATCATGGATTGTAGCGGACATATTTATGGATAGCTGGAAACGAATGACCTTAGGCAAATTTAATCCTACCTAGAGAATGTGGTAAACACATAAGGATGACGAATTTACTGTATTGAAATCAGAGCATATCCCTTATTCCATAACTCGCATAAACTCAGAGTTAGATGCGATCCAATTCACTTAAAAGTTAGAAGATGAACATGAAAGATTAGATCTGTTGGAAAGATTGTGGTTTTGATATTACTGTCTGCGGAAAGCCAACATATTCTAATAGAAATCTGAACTTCAAGTTGGCTAATAGAAGTCAGTTAAGGTAGATTTAGTGAAATATATAAGTAATCAGGCTAGATATCTGATTAACAAATAAAGATCCTTAACAGGAAAAGGAAACAGATAAAAGAAACACTAATACCCAAGAATATCTTCGAAAATTATTTTGAAATTCATAAGAACAGACAATGATGCAAATTACTGACTACAATGGAGAGGGGATTCATGGCCTCTATAGTGTTACCATATGATGAAGGAACGTTAGAAAGTCTAATTAGAGATCTCAAAAGGGTGAAAACTACGATAACATTAGAACCAACGCATTCTCTCAAGCTGAAAGGCTGCCAGGTTTAATTAAAATCATCCTGGCGCAATCGAACGAACTAATATTATTTGACATTATCCTACAATGACACACAATAACACCATAGAATGGCGCTGAGTAACAATCGCAGAGATGAATATGGTTATGTGGAGAAAGAATGGTTGATTACTGAATCTTCGTTCATCGAATAAACACCAGATCTAAAAAGTGCAAATGACACAACACCCAATTTGGATATATGAAAGGTCCCATTACCATTGAAACTAAAAAATGACAAGTGATACGATTGTAAAAAAAAAACAGGTACCAGGAATTGTGTGATCTCCTAAATATGCTTGTTAGCAATAAATTTTGCCCAAAATATCATCCAGTTAATGTTGTTTCATTGAATCCTAAGTCAAATAAACTCATTCAATATGCAACTGTGCTCTAATATAAAGCTTGGATTTTTACTTCTCGTAATAGTTTCGAAATAATTTTTGGGATGATTTTCAAAAGCTATATAACCTGAAACTCTCCAAAATAAATTTTTGCCGCCAAGACATTTTAACATGTGATTGATACATTTAAACCGAAGTCAGCCTGTTATACCATTTCACCTACTCAGAAGTATGTTTGGTCAATGTTTCATTTCAGTTACTTATCCATTTGAATGACTTTAAAGGCCGATCTGAAAGCATCTGCGATATCCAACTACGTTTCTCTGTTTCATAAAAAAATACCGATCTAGATGAAATAGAGAAGCCTGGATATTTATCTCAGCAATTGCTAAGTTGGCCTTTAGAGTCACTGCTCCATTTATTTCATTTTGATCTGAACACTGCAAAACATGTGGAAGGTTAATCCCAGAACCTAAACGAAATCAACTGGTTTAATGTATATTAATTTTCACTAGCACTTAGCATGCTGAAAAATTGGGATATAAAGCTTCATCAAGTCTCCATCACTGGTAAACTAAGATGACAACTAAAATCACACATTCCTTTACACTACCAAGAATTGATACCTTCACAACTCAGTAATAGACGAAATAATTAACTTCTCTGAGAAGTTTGATTGTGGTTTACTAAAAATAAAAAAAATTAATCCAATATTTGACAGTCTACTGAAACTCGGTGTTTACAGTGATCTATGAAATAAATGTTTTTGCTTAGTGATGGTTGAGGTAATCCAGGACGCGTGTTTACTACTAACTAGGATTCGTTAGGCGGGAGTACCTGCGTCAGAGTAAGTGATAATTTTCCCACTGAAACTCGGACTCAGCACCGGTAGTTCCAAACACTACAGAGATCGGTTAGTTTGGTTTAGTACAAGACTCACTAGGAGATTAAAAGCATCAGTGAATAAACAGAGGTGGCTCTTATGACTTAGTAACCTAGTTGGTAACCCTCAGATATTTGAAGCGATGAGTGCTGGGTTCGAGTCACAATTGAAAGATCATCGCTCACCCGGATTGAGGCACATCCTGTTGACATATCCGAAATAACACGGGAAGCGTGTTCTAGGGCGGCTGCTAGCCACCACTAGGTACATGACATCAAAATGAAACTTGAGACACTACTGAGATAAGCGTTCATGCAGCCCAAAGAACAAGAAAGACCGATCAGTTGGATCCAATATGAAAACCAGTGGCAAATTAAATCCATGAATAAATAAGGAATGAACGTCTCTTCCACAGATAGGATGAGCATTATAAGGTTAATATAATACCTATATTGTAAGAAAATTTCTGTTGTGTATTTTCTTACTCATAAAATTTTGGCGGAGGAACACCCAGAGTACGACTGACATCTTCTATGGTGATCACGCCTTTATCATTTGTATCGAACAGTTGTAACCATCTCTATTTGAGAAATGAAAAAAAGAAACAATTAAAACCTTGTTCAACAGGATTTAAGTTAGTTCAAAAAGTTCTGGAATCTTGAAACCTACCACGCTTAATGAATAGGCAAGCAACTGATTTCACAAACCACTTACATGTTCAAAATTAATCCCAGTTATTTTACATACACCACACTGTAGTGAACGCCAATTATAAAGATATATGTCAGTAGTATAAGGAGCAAATACATTCCATAAAGTGATCGACTTTTGAGGAGTATGGGGGTCAAGAGACAAAATATCTAGTACAAATATACAGAGAAAGAGCTATGTAAACTGCGATTACGAGGATATTTACCAAAGTGACTTTATTGTGGGGTTCAATATTTTAAAAAATTAAAGTACCGGTTTAATATACTTGGTTGCAGCTGACAGAGGAATCCAGGATGTGAGTTTCGTTCTATTTGTGACTCGTCAGCTGGATGTATCTGCACCCGAGTGAGTGATTTTGTTCCCACTGAGACTCGAACCTCGCACCCATCGCTTCAAACCCCAAAGAGTCATCCACTAGGCCACTGAGGCACTATAGTCGCCTCTTGTACAACGGATACTAGTCATTACTATTTGTTGATATGCTTGTGATCCTCCGTTGTCTTACAGGATCGCTCTGGGGTTTGAAGCGATGGGTGCGAGGTTCGAGTCTCAGTGGGAACAAAATCACTCACTCGGGTGCAGATACATCCAGCTGACGAGTCACAAATAGAACGAAACTCACATCCTGGATTCCTCTGTCAGCTGCAACCAAGTATATTAAACCGGTACTTTAATTTTTTAAAATATTGAACCCCACAATAAAGTCACTTTGGTAAATATCCTCGTAATCGCAGTTTACATAGCTCTTTCTCTGTATATTTGTACTAGATATTTTGTCTTTTGACCCGCTTACTCTTCACAAGTCGGTCATTTTCGGCATTCAGGTCAGTCAGTAATCAACAGACATATTAACATTGACCCAATCTGTCAATCAATAAGAAACACCGATAAGGTCAGATGTTCACGTCAGCAGGACAACCAATAGAAATAAATACGGAGACAGTGACAAGACTTTAGCAGAAACAACTTATCATACAATGCCATCAGGGCAAACTAAAAAGAAACCTGTGGAGAAAACCCTAAGGCTTACTTCTTTCAGAAGTTTGTGTTGACGATGTAGTCTAGAATAACAATGAAAGGTTCACGATTAAACCATTCAGATCAGAGAACAAAATACCATCGAACCATCCCCCTGAACTGTAAATAATCTCTATCACCCAAAAGGTTTGCTCATCCCATCTCCAAACTCCAACAGTTAGAGTGGGAACCACTGGGATGGATACATATCGAGGACAATGCAGTAACCTTAGACTATTTGCAGCCACTTTAATTAAAATTTGGGTTACACAAATTAATTCTGAGGAACAAATTCAATACAGGTTTAGCGCTTTCCTTGTTTTGTCTTAATTCAAGAATGGAGAAGTAGTATATTCAAAGAAGTTGAGCCTCTCTTTAGTTTCATTTACCATTTGGTGGCAGGGCTTAACTTCGGTCGCCTTAAGTTTATTCTTCGAGGAGATTAGCAATGCTAAGGTTAATAAATGTTACGTGTTTCTGCCGGCTATTAATTTCTCGCATGTTGTTGACAGTTGCAAACTTTTAACTCTAAGCATGAAATGCCACTTAGTCAAACATATTTTCGTCACTGGCTAAAAGATATATTGTAGTGGGCGTTGCAGATAAAAATGAATATAAGTAGTATATGTTGAGAGGGTGGCAGAAATCATAGGAAATTACCAGCAATAGAGAAGGATTCTGCCAAGGGAAATTCAAAAGACAATGCAGGCGTATGAAGAGCAAACCAAGAGAAAAGCAGAAGAGGAAATGATGCATATTTTACAAATGACGGTTTTAGTGCAAAGGTGTACCATGTTTAACGACCACTATCCCGCTTGTAAACAATAAGCATACCTTTCTTCGTATCTGTCTTCTTGCTTCTTTCCGTATGACTGCTATTTTGCGAAATGGTTTTCAGAGTGTTTTCTGAGATCAAACTTGAGAACCAGGAGTTCAGAAAGCTAACAAAGTGATTGCTAACTACTCGTTTTATTTAGTGTGCTACATCTTTTTATTTCATGAAATCTGCGTGTAAGGGATGGCAATTAGTGATTATAACTGGGTGGTCTTCAAAAAAAATTTTGTTGATCGGACAACCCGTTAGCTGTAGATCTTCCAAACTAGTAGAACTGTCTATATGAACTGTGTAATTGACATATATCTTGTAAGCTAAACAAAGACACAATGTTTCGAAACCTCTGTTTGATCTAGGGAGAGGAAATCCTACCATTTTCTACAGTCTGAGTTTATTCGCTAAATATTCCTAAATTTGATGTTTTGTATTGGATTTCTAAGAGTCCTTGGGTGGTGGCTGTAATTTCTCATTGGTTGTTAAATCAGACAAAAGTAATCAGTCTCTCTTGGCATGTGTGCTCTTTGAATGAATGATTCAATAATCATTCAGTAGCCCAATGGATAACGTTCTGACTTTAAAAAGGTATGTACTGGGTTGAGTCTCATTGGAAACACTAATCACTGAGACGCATCTCCATCCAACTGATGTGTTCAAAACAGGGGAGGAACATGAGTCCTAGATTCCTTTGCTAGCTGTCACCTGACGAGAACATGGGTGCGCACTACTGAGAAGTGTAATAATATTATGATGCAGATATCCAGTGCTCCCAGGTTTTCACTGGCTCTCCAACTGACATCAGTTCATGATAAGTACCACCTTCAAAATTTCTACAATTTTCTGTTATAGCAAATAGTCAACTATTATATTATTTAGAACTTACACTAAGGCATAACACTGAAAATAAGAAAATTGCGCTTAAAACGTGACCGCTGTTGATCGACTCCTAATGCTAGGCTAATAACCATTAAAATAACCAGCAAGGCTTTTGTATTTTGTTAGTAATGTACTTGTGCAAAAGAAACAAAGAAACCTAACTGGTTACTATAGTGGTTGCTAAAGCCATCTTCATATTCACACCACACCACAATTGGTTCTATGTACCAGAGTGGCGCCGTTTGCCATTTTCCGATTCGAGTCTACTAACAATAACTTCACACCAGTTCACTTACAGAGAAGACTGGCATATTCAACTAGCCCATAACGAATAATAATATATCTTCATACAATTAATTCCCTCTACAAATTTTCGCAACAATATATTTGTTAGAATGAATGTAAATTGTACAAGGCCTTCAAGTCATAGGTAGCTTCGCCAGAATGACTGCAGATGAGAACACAAGAAATTCAGGTTAACGTTACTCGCTACCGGTTAGTTCCTATGAGTAATCATCTTGTGTAGAGACGGACACAATGAAAATACCTGTTGCATAAATGGGCTAATTTCAGTCAAGAAGTTAACTTGAAAATCGGACTGGACTTGAGGAAGACCTACTACCTATGGTCCGTAATGATATATGTGCACTAATCATTTCCGAAATAGTAACCAGTGTCTAAGTGCTATCCTTAATGCTGATTAATAGATAACTATGAGAAAATGTATGACTTTGATATACATTTGCAAACCAATGTGGGCTTACATTTCAGTCCTACAGATGACCGATTACTGAGCATATGGCTCAACAGTAACATGGAATACTGAAACAGTTGGCGAAATAAACTGTTATCGTTCAAAGGAGAACATCATGAACGAGGTATGTGATGTAGAATTCAAACAGTAAATAAAGCTATGTTGCTCTGTCCCATTTCACACAAATAAATCTAGTGTAGCGGTTTCCGATACTTCTTGTTGATGACTACTAGGATGAAGGAAACATGGAGACGGAGAGTTCAGTCCACTTTCCTCAGCTGTCTAATACTTCTACACACTTCTGTCAAGATAGTTATCATCTACATAAATACAGGCAACAATTTTTGGATGGATTCGTGAAGTAAATTAGGGAAATGGAAATCCTTCCTATTTAACTCGAGATTAGTGTATTCATTTATTCACAACTACTTCATGCATTCTCATTAGTTCATTGAGATGCCGTTGAAATTAGTAATAGGATTCACTGGTGTTAATTCAAGAAGAGGTTAATACTCAAGAGTATAATTATTGATAACCTCAAAAAATGCAAAATATTATGTGTTGTGTACATTGATTTGCAAACTGGAGAGTAACAAATTTCATGTTTTCGGATAGTGTAGTTAAAAGACGAAGTTTGTCTGAACAATGTAATGTAATGTATTTGCGCCATACACTGCGAACAATCAGATGTACTGTGCAAATATATCACACTGTTCAGATCAACTTCATCTTCTAATTACACTACCTAAATTTGTGAAAGGGACTAATTGTTTCAAATTCCAATTTCATGTTGTCTAGTCGTAGATGTTGACTGAGTTATGTCCATCATTCTGATATCTGGTCACTAAGATCGGAA
Organism: Heterobilharzia americana; assembly: GCA_944470555.2. Lineage (NCBI taxonomy): Eukaryota > Metazoa > Platyhelminthes > Trematoda > Strigeidida > Schistosomatidae > Heterobilharzia > Heterobilharzia americana. The sequence continues at coordinate 24,970,227 of OX104128.1, forward strand.
ACTCAGCATCATAATGCACTTTGATTTATATTAGGTAGTTGTCGGCAATCGGAAGGAAGCTATAGAGCTAGATTTTCTGTTCGTTAGCACTCATCAGTAAGGCGTCTCCAGGTGCACCGGGATTGCGAGTCTTCCAGCTTGAAAATCAAGTTGCGAAATGAGCGGTAAGTTTCGATCAGCTCGTGAGGCCAGATTACATGCAGTCAATCAATATCCAGCGATCGCTGTATGTATCAAATTCAGTCTTACATGGGGTTAGTCGCTGCCCGAATAGCTCAGTGATAATCGTTGTCACAGCAACACTAGGTGACATAGTTTTAGATTTCTGAAAGAGTTAGTAATTTTCTTAATGTTGTAGATACTCCTCGCTGAGAGGTGCAGGCAAGCACGAAACTTGGGTCTCGTGGGACTTCCTACAGGTTGACTCCAACTTATCAACATACTGTAGACTACACTTTGTGAGGATGTGGCCAGCCACATATTGGTCGCTGCCTTCTTATTCAGACACCTAATGTAACACCTATATACACATAAGTCAACTTAATAAGGAGGTGTTATCAATCTTAGAGGCGGTTGTGGAACAAATTTTATGAAAACATTAGTTGATGTTTACAAGTAAGTAATAATGATAAATTTTGTGGGATCCTATAAAAAGGGAAAATCAAAAGATTAATTTATTTAGTTATGCAAGGACTTTTTGGAATAGTAAACTGCAAGCTATCCAGTGAAGTTTTTATAATTCAGTGATTCAGAGATGCAAATGCATGTGATTGAAGTTATATCTAGTTTGTTTACACTGTATTTCCAACAAAAGTAAACTGACTTTCATTGGAATATCATCATACCAGACGTATGATAACAGAAACAGAGCTACAATCAATTTACTTTTGCTTTACAATTAATTATGGGCTCATAATTCTCTGAAAAAATTCCTTATTAGTCTTTGGTAGTTCGACATTGGTTATTGGATGTTATAATTTAGTGAACATCGGCCATTACATTTTCAGATTTTCGACTTCCAAACCACAGAATCGAAAAGAATGGTCTATCCTCACCCTCAACACGACGAATAACCCTCCAGCGTATGAAGTGTTGTATATTAAGATCGAGTTTCAACTTAAAGGTCAATGTGAGTCACCAGGGACGTATCTTTGCTCTCACTCCCAGATCGTACCATGTAATTTTCACCGAATGTTTGGGTATAATATAATTTCGAGTAAAAAGTAGAGGCGGGTTTTGAGATTGTATAATTAATTTGTCATGGATTGTTACTGAGAATGAGGGTAAGTGGGAAACAGGGTGCTGTGATGAATTTATGAGACCACACCATATGACGGATAGTCATAGTTCTCATTAGACTTACTGACATATCAGTTAGCTTACAAGCTGTAAGAAAGTACACTGAAAAAGATGAAAAACAATAAATTCATGATTAAGTGATTCTAGAAAAAAATCATCCTCTTGGACACTATTAATTACATATTCAGGAAGAATAGCTCCTTAGTGGAGAGATTTATTTGATATCAAATATTTTAGCATTGTTGCCAGTTCTTAGCATTTGCTACGCTTTTGAGGATATTCTGAATCTACCATATCTTCCCCAGACTGCATGAAAACGAAATAAGGGTATCTGAGCTACAGAATCTTTTTTTATATGTTTAGCAGTGGCACGAAAAATTGTAGGAATGAAGCAAAAGCCATTGGCAAGTCAAATACAGACCCCATTTTTGTCTGTTTGTTGGAATTGTTACATAGTGAAACAGTATTATTTACTGGAGAATTTAGACTATTTTTGCATTCTGATGATCCGGTTTGAAGTGGATATCAGTTTATTGTTTGCTTCTAAGAATAATTTCGCAGGCAATTTATGTAGTTTATGTTTCTCATAACGACTAATAATAACAATCTGGACGAAGAATTTTCTTTCCGTTAATTTCTCATCAGGTTCTACATTGGAATTGTACAGCTCAAAACAAATCACATTTTCAGAATCGTGTGTTACTTAAGGACTGTTAGGAAATATATATTCCTTTTTCAATTTATCAATACTAAGATGATATATATATGCAGAAGAAATACAAAGAGGAAAGCCTACATGACCTTAGCTCTTCATAACGCATATATGAGATTAATTGTTCCTGTGAAACAAGCTATATAGTGAGTACAATTAGTCAGGTGTGTTTTTGAATACGAAAGCATTTATCGGCTTGATTTGGAGGTGAAGTGAAAGTAGTAAGTAGTTTATTCTCAGCGCACCTAGTAAACAAAGGAAATCACTTAGATAATAATGATAATAATATATTTGCTTCATTCCGCACTATAGTTATGTTTACGGTACAAAATTCTCAGCGTGTGTTATTACATCAATTTACCCACAGTACAACATTTTTAAAACATTAAGAATGGTTCTGTTTGACAGTATATAATAAAGAACAACGAATAACAGAATTATCGAAATGATTAATGACTTCAGGGACATGATAACTACTCGCCATTACACAGTTGATTGGTAAAAGTATCTCTAACAATATTTTCTTCACACAATACCCAAGCTAGATAAGGTGGTATGGTTGAATTTTTCTATATGGTAGTGCGTGCACAGAGTTTATTATATTTACTTCTTGTCTTCCTAGACAACAGACATGGAGAAAAGTGCGGATTCAGAGGATGTTTGTCATTAGATAATATATTTTTAACCAGTAGTCTATAAGAGTTCAGATGCCTATCCACGACTACATTTATCAGCTCGGTTGGGGAGGTGTCACTTGCTCTACTAACAGCCTTCAAAATCCTACGCAATACAACGTAGTCTTTTTTCCGGAGTCCAGGAAGGAATAAAAGGGCACAATAAATATGTATAGGTAAAACGCCGGAATTAATAAAATGTAGTAGTAGAGGCTGAGTTACGCCAGATAGTCTGAGTTTCCTAGTATCAATGGTCAAGCGAAGGATTTTCCTAGAAACCATTAAGATATGAGGGGACTTGGAAAGATCAGGAGAGAAACATAAGCCAAGATGGACCACGCTTGTTACATTCTCTATAACAGATGCTAATGGGGCTTTTAATGTCACACATCTTATGCCAAAAACAATACCACTTGTGACTTCCCAGTGCCTACTCAATGTAGCTGAAACTATCTCAATAAGATAGATTAAACCTCAACTTTATATTCAGAAAAAAACATGCTTAAGCTTTATTCCTGCCTTGGCCACCAATAAACAAAAGACTATTCCCGAATTTCCTATACTACTGTCTTTTACTATCACATTCCTCCGCTCTATATATATGTCATCTCAATTTTGATAAATTTAAAAAAGAAATTTCAACTTCTTAACTTTCCTCAACTCACTCCATTTGGAAGATGTTTTCACTTCAAAATTGGCTTGCTTTATGCTGTGCAATTCCACTTTATAGTTGTAGAACCTGATGAGAATCTAAGGAAAAATATTCTTCGCTCAAAGGCAATTCACCAAGTGTTTGGAGATATTCGCCAGGATGCTTTTTTCAGCCAATGCTTCGTGCTTGTTAGCGCTCATTAGCAAGGCGTATCTGCAACCTGCAGCAAACTGAAGTTCTTTCGGTTATTTGAACCTGCATCACTCACTGCTGAAGTTTAAAGAATTTACAACTTAGTTATTCAGATAACGACTGACCCACTGCAGTACTGGATTACGTCCACAAGTTAGTTAACATTAAGATACCGATTTAGTTCCTCAACCATTAGTCCTCAGCGTTCATCGGATTCTTAGATTATTGGTACAGTCTCTGACTTCAGCACTGAATGATGCTGGTTCGAACCACCGAGAAAACACCACTTCATAGTTGTGGATACGTCTAGTAAGAAACCTTTGTTCAGGGATTCCTACCGATTGACTCTCAAAATTTCCAAATGTGTTATGCATCCAAAAATAGACTTATGCCTACCTAGATAATGATGCTATTAACAGTCTAACTAAAGAACAAGAATAACTTTTTGGTGCGACATATTTCAACTGAACTTAACAAGAACTTTAGTGGAAAATGGATAAAATGTAATTTAGGTGTTGGAAAAGCAGTATATAAATAATCTTTTTTATTCAGTCATTAGCTGATTTGGTGAAATTATCAGTGTTTATTGAAGCAAAAGTAGGTTATAATAGGTGCAGTGAAATAAGGCTGATATGATTTTGAATATGAAATTGAGCATCAATCTATAGATGTCATCACAAGTCATCCAACTTCTAGAACATTCTAAGTTCTTTGAAGCTTGAAAAAGTACTTCATTTAATCTTTTGTTTTACATACAATGCGCAGTGAGATAATGAAAGTAATACAAACTGGGGACAATCAATTGTAAAGAACACTCTTTATTCATTCAAACATCTTTTGGCAATCAGTTGGTCAAGCATCACAAAATACCTTTAGGTCATCTGAAACTGAAAAGCGTGACAATCTTTCTGTCGATGAATGGATCTATAATGTTGAAACTGATTTGAAAAAATGTCAGCTAAGATCAGCTTCAGATATCTATAAAAAAACTGACAATAATCTATCAGTCGTACTTTTTTATTCATTTTATTAGGCATTCCACCTAAGACTTTTATAATTGTATTATTTTGTAACTCAGCTCATCAGTTTTATATTGACTTCTAACTGAGTTGTTTACCATTTATAGTGTCAAAATAACTGGTTGTTAAAGGTAAGTGGTTGCTGTGGTCTAGTCCGTTTTCTATGGGTAACATCAGTTATTTCATTTTTATGGCACATTCGATAACGTGCACATATACTAGTTGTACTGTATGTATGACAGAGCAAAAACAACAATGAATGGTGAACATCTTCCCTGTTTTTTATTTGACGTTGGATGGCTAAAGAAGTCTGCAATTCAAATGGTAGGAATGTCTTGTCTTGTTTTCTGTTCAGCTAGTATTGTTAAGCTTGAAAGGTGTAGTATGTTTGACTCTCAAGTCACCCTAGCAACTACTGAGATAATCAATCAGGCTCCGGTATTTTGTTTAAAAAGGTAGTTTTTCGTAGTGTAGAGACTCAGTTGTTTATCGAAGCAGTTGTTAAGGTGGCTTTTAAAGTCCTCTGGTAAATAAAGAGGTGTCGCCTAATGAAGGCTTAGAAAATCAGAATTACAGAGCGACTTTAAAGGGCACCCTAGCAACGACTGAAATAACCAACTAAGTTTCTCTATTTTGACTGGAAACTCAGACTTTCGTAAAATATAGAAATGTGATCGGTTGTTCCAGATGTCGCTTGAGGGACCTTTAGAGTTACTCAAATTACACAAAATGCCAGATGTGTTTCGCGGTTATCAGTTTAACTATGTGATAAATGACATGTCAGTTTATTTGGCGCTACAATATTAAAAAATCAAAATGAATAAACATTTTTCATCACTTATTCTAGGTACACAGATACCTACAGCTTCCTGGCTCGACCTTATATACGGCTTAGTTTATTAGTAATTTACAGTGTCGCAAGAGTCCAAATCATAATGGATTCATGGCACTAGCAGGTTAAGCTCTATCGAAATAAGATCATCCTTCAAATCATTATACTCCAAGGAAAATATGGATTTCTGAGGGAAAATGCAAGTGTAGTAATATGCCAGTTATTCACAGTTCCCTTGCTTCGGGAACCTGACACTGATTTTGCAGCTGAAACAAAAAACCTAAGGAATTAAAAAATAGGTTGGATATTTTCAGGATTTAACTTAGGAAAAACACCAACACACTTTTAACATCAGTAAAACATTCAGAGAGTGGGAACGATAGAAAATTGTTCTGGAAAATAAACAACAGAATTTAGGTATTGCTGTAATTCATAAACTTCACAATGACCACTTCAAGTGTATGATTGAAAATCATATTCGGAGTTTGTAGTAAGTGAAAAACTACTCTCTTCTAATTAATAAGTTACATGGAGTAAAACACTGCCAAAGGATTATAATAGGTCAACAAAGTAGTAATAAGTTTGGTGGTAACTAGCAGTGGATTCCATGAGTCGCATTTCTTCTTCTTATGAACCCATCATCTGAATTCACCTGTCTTTTAGTGTTTTGATCTTCTCATTTAGATTAGGACTCAACATAATGGTTGGAACACTAAAACGTCTTCCAATAGGCCGCTATGATAAACACATGCCGCTGATGTGTAGAAATAAACTGGTAAATGTCTGTTGGCATTTAGACTTTTTGTTTTGTTATCGCGACATGATTTCTTAGATGATGAAATATTCTCAGAAAAGCCTAACGGATGACGTCGGTGCACTGATTCACTCCTATACATCACTTGTAGATATGATGGCAAATTCGAACAGACAACTAGTATCTTTTACATCTTCCATGGAATGCATAATGACGTAAATTTATCTAGCTGTTGTTTTACAAAATTCATCATGGGTTACCAAAATAACGACAAGGTTTACACCATGTGAATTAATATTCCAAGTGTAACAAAAAGAAAAAAACATTAATGCTTTTGTGACCTGTGGGTCCCATGGTGATAAAGATATCAGTCAGTCTTACAAACAAATCTTCACCTGCCCAGAAAGCTTGAAAGTTATTTGTAAGTTTGTCATACAGGTCCAGTTCACAACTTTTGTGAATAATAACTCCGGAAATTCAAGCACTAAAAATTGATGATACCCATGTAGGTCGAATTTTCCCCCACTGAATTATCTGGTTTTAACTGTATGATTCACTAAAGATACTGAGAAGGTGATAGGTCATTGTTTTGAGCTGTGGAGTCAACTGGGTCAAGGATGAAGAGGATGCACACCGATGATGGCCGCGGGATACCATGGACAGAAAAAATTAGGAAAGTAGAAAAGTGGATTCCACAGCAGTGGTTTACTGGGAGGTACTCAGCATGACAGACAACGGCCCGGGTTTGATCCCTCAAAAGGCCACTAGTATGCCCGATATGAAAGCCGCAAACTAGGACGAAACATCTGTTCAGTACTAGTAAGTATCCCATAGTTTTCCACTGGGTTTCCATCTACGATAAAAATGACGTTATGTTTCTAAGATTATGATCCAACCAACTGCTCAAATTTTACTAAATATATGAAGATGAAATTCCGCTCTGGTGAATGAGATACCCGTCATTTGCAAGGATAGCTGTACATTGGTTTACAGGAGGACCAATCAAAATTTTAGGCTTTTCAAAACCAAAATGGTATACAGTTTCGTCTAGTAGCGCAACCACACATTTGCGCACGTCCTGGTGGACCATTCATTCTGGTGATGGACTTTAACTTAATCCTAAATTTGTCATTTCAGAGGATATGCAACGTTAGTGTCTAGGTAGAAGTACTTCGAAAAATGTAATCATTCGGTTTTGCAGTTTACAATATTCTTAGGGATACCTCACTTACTCTGTAGTGTAATTTGCATCTACTTGAAAATTGTTTCAAGAAAGCACATTATCTGGTGACTATACAAACGTAAATGTTCAAAAAGCTCTTCACTTATGTCCAATACTTTATCAAGATATCACTTTATGGTGTGTTGTGGACATGAAATGAAAGTTGTGCTCGATGTGTTAGTCTGAATTAACTCTGTCCCAACAAAATCTTTTACAACAGACTGTACATTGCAGGAGATGGTGCATACAGATAATAATTTCCTATGTGAATTCATAGGCCGATGGTATTTATCATCACGTTTAAAAATCTCCGCTTACAAAATGTATGATACCCGAAATCAAAAGCATAGCAGTCCTATGACAGACTGAATTTTAAAATTTGTAAAACTAAAAGGTTCATACATTGTTTCTAGGTTTCAATATCATAGAGCCTGAGACATTCAGATGCACTATTCAGAATCGATTCTGTGATGAACATGATTTTGCTCAAGGTCGCAAATGCATCTTACCAATAAGCATAAACAAGCGAAAAAGCTTGAGTAGGCTGTGCTTCACACTGACTAACAAAGAGACAGCGCTTAAGTGATGTCTCCATTATCTTATTCTCTGCAGTACGGTTTCCATTGATGGGCTTTGATTAGCTCTTAGGACTTGACAGTTACATCAGTTACGATGAAAAGCATTTATTTGCTCAGATGTACTTGATAAAGACCATGAAAACTGTTAAAGCAGACCATGGGTAATTTAAGGCAAATATTAAACTTTAAAAATGATGGTAGATGATAATTAAGAAATCCGTTTATTGCTCAACGTTAATTGGTTGTGTTAAAAACTAGTAAGACTACAATTCTACATAAATTTCTTCAAACGTTTGTTAGAAATCTACTTTGTTAAAATCCGGCCAAATTGGGTATTGCTGTGATAAACAAAGTCAGAGATTTATGAGAGTCATCCTCTTCCGTCTCTGGAGGTAAAAAATACCAATTAGTTACATCTACGACACATTTTTTGGTATGAATGATTTATTTATTAGTATTTTGAATTTTATGCTTTTTTGTACACATAAATGTGTTGATATTACCTGAACCTTAACTGACTTTTAGGCTTTAATGAAACTAAGATCATTAGGCATATCATACTCATTGGGCAACCAAATTCCGATTTCTAGGAGTGCAAAGTAGTAGTATTCCTTAGAGAAAACTTCATGAACTAACTGAAGCTAGTAAAGCCATTCAGCTCACTGGGTAGATTCATATGACTCACATTTTTCAATTACAAGCTACATTAGGAAATCAATAAAGTCATATGCCAGCTTTTGTCCTCATCCCATAATTCAGTACATTCAAATTCACAGCTTTGCGTTAGAACTTGAGAAAAATTATAATTCATGAGTGTGATTTGTGATAGGTTGATCAACTTGAATAGTTTTTATTATTGATTGTAACATCAAGTGAAGTACATGTTATACTTCGTTTTTCTATCATGAGTGGTCCATTCGATGTACTTTTTGAATGACTTGGAAATCTACCTTAACAACTGCTGAGGCAATCAATTACTGTTTTTTTTGTGAAAGACTAACTTCCAGCCTAAATACCGGGACCTCATTGGGTATTTCAGTAGTTGCTATGGTGGACTTTAAAGTCACTCATATTGTTACAAAAAGTGGTAAACAGTTGAATGAAATATTATCAATATAACATTCAGGTTAGTACAGGAACGCAAAGCTTGCTTTTTTCAATATATACATCAGCAAGGTTTAAGATATTATCAAGGTGTCAACGCTATTAGTGTAGGAAGTTATAAGTTAGTTACGACTATGGGTTATTAAAATACAAACGTAGGGTATGGTACAATTATCCTGCCCCACTTGTCAATAAAATCACATCCATATGATCACGTATGGTCGCCAGTCTTAAGTGAAATTCTTATTTGTAGACATTTTGTCACAACACAATGGTACTAAGCTTGAAAAAGAGAGTTTTTATTGCCAGCAACCTAAAATGTCAACATGGCCTTATTCGAAGTCCACACTTAGTTTATTTTCAAAGTAATTCACTTTGTTCATGTATCATCACGACCAATGAGGCATAAACTGGATGCAGCAAGTAGATGAGACAACTATAAACATGTATGACTATTGTCTGGCATATTGCCTGTGATCTGAAAATCACATTTGGAATCATAGTAGCAGTGAGGATAACAGTCAACCAAATTTCTTTTATAATGGATGATATTTATGTTGAGTACATCTGTTGTGCCTAATTATCAAATTAAATAACGTGGAAACCCAATTTGAACAGCTGTTTTCATAAACTACAAATATTTCTGAACTGTGTCATGATTTCCTTAATATTTACCTAACTATTTTTAGGTTAGGTGACGAAGTTCCGACACAAAACCTAGACTCCATTTTCCAATACGTTAGATCCGCAAATCCAAAATACCTACTACGAAGGAGCTCAGACTGCAATAATTTATTGAGATAGATGCCTGACCTGAGTTACATATATATGTATATTCGTACGATGTAGTGATTGAAAATGACCTGAAAAACGCTATCTTTACAGGATTCGAGCCAGTGGTCTCTGAATTACTGGTCAGGTGTTTTACTAGATGAGGTACGAGACAGCTGCTGATGAGGTCTCAAATTTGACTTTGATCACTGAGTATTTCTTCCAGATTACTGCTTTTACTAGACATCAAGTATGAAATTAGTCTGTTTGCCTACAAATCAACTTCCAAGTTCCCAGGTTTTGATTTCACCTTTTCATTATCACCCTGTATCAATACAACCAATCTTTCAAATCACGCCCATCTCAGATGGTGGCAATAGTTGTGTATCTACTTATTGGCACTAATCGCTTGCTTCCTTTATATACATAACCTTAATTTCATTCATACTATCATTTTGCATATTTATCAAAAAAAGTTTATCTGAAAATTTCTGTTATGAGAAGTAGTACCCTTTAAAAATAGCCAGTTAGTATAAATAGGTCACATACCATATATTGATGAATAACTACCTTCTTTAATTAATCCATTCATTTTTGCTCTTCAGTGAGATTTAACATACCCTTGAATGGTAATCTGTGCTGAAATTAACTCCACGTGAACAGATGTGACGTTTCTGCTTACATTTTTCTCCAAAATACTGAAGTTTAGTGTGATTTCTAATGTTAAAAGTATAAATGAATCACGAATTATTCCTCTTCTGAGTCAGCCAACATGTTGGCCTTAGTTTTGCCCTAATCCAGAGTCATAATTTCACTCAGTGTTTCTTAATACTAGTTGTTGATTTGAGTAGATAAATAATGAAAAGAAAGCTAAACGGATTACATTGTTTGGCCACTGGAGAGTGAGCAATACTATGTTGTCTAGTAGTATATATTAACCAAGTTCTGTCGATCATTTTGTGATATGGTCAACAAGCTAGGAGACTGAGCGACAGGATGCAGATTCGATAGGTGTTAGCTTATTGAAGGTATTTGACAGGAGATATCTGCAACAGGCTAGTTGTGTGCTGATTCTTACAAAAACTGGTTATGCAAAGCGGTCACGCAACGAGCTACCCTTGTCTTCATGTACTGTCTCTGCGTAACTGTCTGTTTCTTGATGGGTGAGTTTAAATCAACAGATTTGTATTGTCATAAGAATTAAGGTCATTGTCTTATCTTTTGTCTCGTAACTTCTTCCTGCAGTTTGCTTAATAATCGTTATTAAACAAAAGGTATACTGCTTCAGGTAGAAAGCTAATTAAGCAATATATATATATATATATATATATATATATATATATATATATATATATATATATGAGAACCTGATTTTAAATCAGGTTTTGGAAACATGACTAGGAGATTTTTGCTACCCTGTCACTGTAATTCTGCTACTAAGGACAAAATTAGGATTCTTAAGAATGGTATCATGGGTATAAAATCCCTCTTTTCCCTCAAATTATTTCATTTGTGGCACCGGTAAATAACAAGACCGTTGTACAAGTATGATATGTAAAAAGCAGGCAATATTTAATTGCCATTAATTATGTAGAATCTCTCCTTTATGAAGGATTCAGAAATTAAGCAGAGAAAGAGTTATATTTGCTGATGGAATCACCAGCCTTCATAAACTGTGGTGACTGAAACACATTAAGCCACCATATATTCTAACTAGTAAAGTAAGAACAATTGAAAAAGGATTAGATTGGAAGAAGGCCGTTGGTCGTCATTTCGTAAAGTAATAAACTGTGTCAGGAGATGTGGACATTATTGTTGACATCAACCTGACAAAAACTTCTATGATATGAAAATTTGACTGAGATGACTCAGAATCGATTGCAGTAATTCAGCTCCATTCCCTTAATTTCTCTCTCTAAATCGTAAGTGTTTTCAAAATAGTTTTTGAAGACAGCTAATATATTTCATCTTTATTCCTTTGTTTTACATTTTTTTGACTCTTCTTCATCTCTTCAAATAAAATGTAGAACATTTTGCCGTTAATGAAAGTCATGTGCTTTCATGTCTATCCGTGACATTACTCTCTCACGTACTGACAATTTTTCGGCACTGATTAGCTGGTTTACAGTTAATCCGGTTTACGAAACAAATTCTTTAACTAAAAAACCAAGCTGCACGATTTACTTGTCTTACACCAGATATTGAATATTTTAGTCCTATCATGAGAACAGATTTCACATGTTACTTATATACATGCAACTTATTAATACTGTTTGTTTATATATTGAATGAGACTCACATCATCAGTACATTTGAAAAACCTTACTGTTGATTTACGGAAAATATTTAGGCCTATTTTCCTATGTGATCGAATCTAGCTGACGACTAAACGGTTACAGTTTTTTCAACCTTGGCTTAACCCGATATGTGATTATAGCCATAGAATGTTGAAGTTTAAATGTCTTCATCTAGTGTGAAAAGCTTAGAAGTGAACACCACTGTTTGTGTGAAACAGATATAACTAACAGGAAAGTAACTATATTATGACTCAAAAAATTGAAATCACTCGACAATAAAAAAATGGTTCACTTCAGAATCTCCAGTTTATTTACATCAGAAAGACATGGTGTAATGAGAACAGTTTATATTTGTTACCATTAATCCCTCAAAATTTAACTGACAAGATAACTGAAGTACACTAAAAAACATTCTGTAAAACAGTCAACTTGCAATACATTTCCTATGTTAAAGCTGTGGGTGTTTTTACTGAATTTTATGATGAACATAAGTTCCGTATTGCGATCAATATTGTATCAAACCGGCGGTTTTAGATTCCCTGAGCTTTTGTATAAGACGTTTCATGACCATACATGGTGATATTCCCAGCATTAGCTTCATAAAAAGTGAAGCTTCACATCCTAAGCCGATATCATCATCTTGAGCTTCAAATATTTTTTCCACTCCAGTATGATGTACGCAAGGTTGACAGGAAGTAAAGAAAATTCATTTTTGGTGGATTTCGGTTGATTATTCAGGTTTGTTAGAAATACTATCTTGAGTTTTTTTGATGTGGTTAGGTGATCTTGCTTTGCAACTGAGCTGCATCAATTTAATATAGCAGTAAATCTTGTAATTTCCTTCCATTTATTTTATTTGATCTATCACGCGGTGAAGCAGTACTATCTCCTGGATTAGGTATCTAACATATTCCTATCAAGGTAATCTCAGAACTTTGAGACAGTTTACTTAATTCCAATTTTCGAGCATTCTCTTTGATAAATGAAGTAGGATTTTTCATGTCTGGAGCAGATGCTGAGTCATTCCTGTTGCACATATTCGGTGTTGATTCGATAAACAGAGATTTAATTATCAATCTCTCTCCCCATTTCATTAAGTTTTAAGGAGTCTCACTTCATTTCTTCCTATTATGTGTGTAACTGTATTTATAGCTATGACCGAGCATTTTCCTAGATTCTTCGTCTTACAAGAATCTACAGATCATGATCTAGTTACTATTTTGTGTTCGGACAGCCTAATTAACTTTAGTTACTAATTCTAGCTTGCCTATTTGACCTCCCAATCATTGCAAGAGATTCAGCAAATTAAATTATCCCACACAACTGGAACATTTCGATATTTTAACCTTAAAATCTTGGCTTGAGGTTACATTTTGGAGGCTTAATCGCCGGTGTAATCCCAGCATTGCTGAAAATCTTACGCTAGTATCTCTGAAGTACGTTTCTTGTATGGTAATGCCGTAGAGGCCTTGAGTTCTCTTTATACAGTGTTATACACCGTTATTATTATTATTACCTCAGTTACCACCAATAGTCATAATTTTCTTACAATCACGAAGTTAATTATTGATTGGTTTGTAAGGGTAATTGTTGGTCAGCAAGGTGTTCTTGATGTATGAGTTCCTTTCTGAGATCTGTCTTTCTGGTAAATTTCATCATTTTATTACCTGTATCAGAATGAATGAGAACTACATAAACCATATCTCAAATTTGTGGAGTTATCTCGGGTTGACTGCGGACAATTTATTGTGCCCGAAACGTAATCCAGTAAATAATACTGTTTCGGTGAGTGATGCTTAAACGAATCAACTAAAGTGTTTTTAAGTTTCTTTGATGAAATTTGTTGTGTTTGACTATTCAAACAGCAACGAATCTATCACAGAATATGTAACCAGATTCTTAAATTCATTAGTATCTTCCCTTCATCTTTAAACTTATATGAACGACTTATTTTGCTGACTTTAAAATAACACTTTAGGGATGAGACCTAATTTAATTTCCAATGAAAATACCTTATTATGTGATGATAAATTTCGTTTACGAAGTTTGGAAAAGAACTATCTAACCCAGAAAAATAGTTCAGATATAAGTAAATTTCAGATTGACAGAGATTTTCAGTATTGAGATGAGTTTTTAAATTGTTGGAATTTATTTGTTTTAATTGTTTACAATCCAACTATGAAAACCGACATTTAAAAGTACGTGTGATCGTTTGTGTCTGTTTAGTAAAATGGTTTGGTGTTCTGTTTTTAAAATTTATGATTACATAAAATTACTTCATTATTGATGGTAAAACGATTAGTTGGAAATTACTTGCCTGACAGAGTGGTATCACCTGAATAAACTGAAAAATCGAAAAGTGAGTAGTTGTCCCAGTGAAATTTAAAGTTTATTAAGAGTAGTTATAATAATATTACAAAGATTACTTTCAGATTATCTTGTTAATATACAGTTCATACACTTATGAAAAAGCAAAAACTATGATATAAACACTGTTGATTTGTATCCGCTCCTTCTTGTTGGTTTCACTTTCACTTAAAACTATTTCCAAACTGATCAGGTTAACTGAAAGCTTCAAAATGCGGAGAAAGTTTTCCTCGTTAGTATTTGCAACTAAGAAGCATTTTACCTGAATTTCTGCGGTCACTTTGTCCTGTTATGAATGCACACTTCTTATGTCATCTATGGCAAAAGATGCAGAGCGAGTTTAAAGACCATCCTAGCAACGATAGAAACAACCGATTAGGTCCCTCCATTTCGTCTGGAAAGACAGATTTTCCTAAATTAGAGAAGCCTGATTGGTTATTTCAATTTTTTAACGGTAGCTTTTATAGACACATGATTTATGGTAAAATGTTATCAATGGATTAGAAATTGTGCTTGGATATTGCAAGACAACTTTTAATTTTGTTACGTTAACACATCAGGACTTAATCAATTGCTAGTAAGGGTTGACTTTAATGGTCACTCTAACAACTGCTGAAATAATCAACCAAGTTTCAGTATTCCATCTAAATAGGTACTTTTTATAAAATAGAGGAAAGTAATTGATTGTCTTAACAGATACTTAGGTGTCCTAGGTCATTTATGATGAATTTCGTGACTTTTATTTTTAAAAACACGTTGCAGGCTAAAAAGCTAAGAAGTCACTGTATATCAGTAATAGCATTTATTCATTATTCTCGGATGAACAACCTTATTCATTCCAAGTACTTCGTATGCATTCGACTCAAATAGTGACGGCTAATATCTCTAAAGAAAAAACGAGTCATAAATTATGTCACCATGTATAAAAGAAATAGATGAGAAATGTGTAATTGACTGACTGATATGTTGACATATCCTGAACCTTCAAATAAGTTCAGCTTAAAAACAAAAAATAAGAGAATGAAACACTGTTAATAGTGGCTCAATGTTTATTAATTTTTTTTAAGTTTAAAAATTAACCTATACTTCATTCCTAACACTGGTATAATAATTTTGAATGAATCTTCTAATCTTGTCATACTTCACAGTAGAATCACCAGAAATAGAAAAACAAAGTTGACTGTGTATAAGAACATTGGTGATTCAATTATCGAACAACCTATCTGAGCGCTATCTCTTCGAATGACGAAACTTGAAGCCTAAATTTTGTAAATAATTACTACTTTGTGTGTTTCTACATATAAGTTGTATGGTGTTTCAATTAGCAACTGAACTGCATAACTGAAGTAGCTGCTGAAACCATGTTTCAGTTGGGTGGTATAATTTTTTCTGAATTTGTTTTAAGTACTGGAAACTTCCTTAACAGATGTAATTTCACGTTTAGGATAAAAATGCTGCAAACAGCGGTAACTTCATTTTGTGATTTCAACTTATGATGTATGGCCACTTCACTTAGCGTCTTATGTGTTACACAGAGTTATTAATGAAAAAGGTTTCAAATGGTGCAAATAGGGTAGCAAAATTGGAAATGTCTTCCAGGTATTTCAACGGAAGTCAATTAAGGTCTTTTAGTTATAGGATCATATTAAAAAGTCATTTCTAATCGGGAATGCTAAAATCCATAGTATACCTTTGCTTGGAGTCCTAACTGTGTATTCATTATTCACTCCCATTTCACTTAATTTCCAACTGTAAACTTATCAAGAAGTTGGCTGTTTAAGCAACGCGATTGACACTGAAAGGGTTATGTCTTGATTCTATTCTCAATGATGAAATTTACTGTATATGCATATCAAGCTAACAAAGCTATGATAACTAGATATCCTGTTCTTTCCTGAATATCCACTTAATACGAATTGTGAAAATGAAATCATGTAATAATCAGCGCTGTTGAACATCATATTAAGTACTTATCAAGTTGATCATTCACAGTCATTGCATATGATGATACTAAGACAATTATGACCACTTATTTACTGTACATCGTATTAGGATTCAGATATTGTGGTTCATACACTTATTTTATTCTGAGGAATTGATGGAAAATGCAGACAATAAACGTCCTTATCCTAAGATTATGTACTGGATATTTTGAACCTCATTCAAAGCAATAACCATTTACAATGTCCGAAACAAAAAGAGGGTTTTTTCAAAATCTTTTGTGAAGCTTGGAAATTAGTGCTCCAGAACACTTGACGGTCAGACAATAAGTAAATAGTCTATGATTGCTTAGCTCTGTAGATGATGAAATGCCTTGTCGAGTGCTTTTGGTCAAATGGGTCAGAATAATTGTGCTGAGTGTGACTGGATATTCACCAGTGACACTGATCAAAGGCTGGTGTGTCATGCAAGAAGCCTCAGTCTATTGGTTGACTAGTGATATTATAGTCTTCAAACCGTCAGATCCCTTGTATAATATCATCTGACACCGAGTTTTTGTTCCACTACGGGTTGGGTTCGAAATTCAAATCATGTCGCTGGTCAGTCCTTTGTCACCTTTAAAGTTGATATCAGTCTGTTTTGCAAGCCATTGCCACAACAACAACATTTTCTAAAAAGTATTATGAGATCAACATTTCTAAATCAAGTCAAGTATGATTATTAGGATTTTTAAGCTGGGGTGAAACTTTTAGACATTCCATGAAACTATTAATTGATTTCGTTCATGCATTTGTCACTGAATAAAGCATGCTGAGGTAGAGCAGTTTTGCCCTACATAGCAACGGGAAATTACAAGCATCGAAACAGCAACTGATACCCGTTGCACGAGAGGTGACTATAGAACTCTAATAGCCTCGTGGGTAGCGAATTGGCGTTCGAATGGATAAATGCTGAGTTTGAGTTTAAGTGTTAATAAAATTACTCACTGAAGTGCAGGTACATTCGGTTGACAAGTCCGAAACAGGATGAAACACCCGTCCTGGATTTCACTGCTATTCACCAATATGAATGTAGCATACTGGCCACCTTGCTACACAACGTTTTTCCTCAAGTAAATATTTCCAGTTCATTGATGAGATCACTCTATACCGTCTCATTTGTGTCTGTTACACTCAGGTGACTCAGTATTTTCCTATAATATACTTCTACAACTCACTCAGTTCACCAGAAGTTTTAACCTTCAACATCTACTCAGATGAGGTTCAGGGTTATTCACCATTTGAATACATTCAGTCATCAAGTACCAGTCATAAGCAAATATTCATTTGCCCACCACAACCTAGTGTTCATTCGATGCTGGAATTCACTCAATATTTTCATGCATCATAGAGTGTCGATATATTCTGTTATTCGAGTGAGATTAGAAATACTGCATTGATCACAAGTCAGTGTAACATTAAAGCGTTTAAATGTCAGTCATGAATACACTTAAAACTTTGTTATGTTTTCACAAAAATGATAATAACTATTTAAGGTATTGTGAAATCTGCGTCGATAAATTCAAAAGGTTTTTGAAGATGCATTCTAATTGTTCTTGATCTTGTGCATAATTTCTCAAAGAACGCGACGACAATGTACAACTGAACAAACACAGTGATTCATTGAAACTCATTCTTATGTGAACATCTTAGAAAACTATATCGAAGTGACTTACACACCTGATGGCTGGTTTGATTGTTTAAATCCAGTCTCATCAATAGTTTACGCTTGTAAACTCAACACACAACTAAATTATGCCGACCAAACAGATGGATAGATATGGACATGAATGGAGAAAAAATCTATGGGATAATTACCAGTATATTGCAACAGTTTATGATAGTTTTCTGTCAGAAATCACAAACTCTGATCGCGTCCGAGTTATTTTCAAACAAATTGGTAAAATATTCAAACCATTGATAATTCTACTCAATTTTTAAAAACTCAGGCAGGAAAAATGCAATTTATAGCTAGCAAGTCATCCATTCGCTGAGCTATTACCCATCTGCATATACCACTGTATAAGTGTGTGCAAGCGAAGTGTCCTTTGAAAATAAAGTAGTCTGTAAAATAATTCAGTCAGTTTTCTGAAGAAATGGATTGTGTCGACGCATTGGATGAACCCATGTTATCGTATGATGTGTCTGCATTACTCACAAGTATACCAGTGACTCAAAAGATTGATATAATTTTTCAACATGTTCACTTAATGCCGTCGACAGGAAGTGATAAGTGAAGACTATTACTTTTCTGCAAACAAGGCGTGCCGTCCTAATTTAGTAACTAAGTTAGTAGACAGATTGCTGGAAAAGCAAAAGGTTTAAGACTGAGACATCCTAGCAAGTATCTGTGTTGATTATTTCAAGTAGACAGGATTGAATTCAGTTCATAACGGAACAAATTATTGCCATAGGTATATAGATGGTGAATTTGTCGTTTGTAATGATATGAAACATGAAAATCATGTGTTTGCTAATATGAACATAATGCATTCTAATATCAAATTTATAAAGGAACATTTTCACGACAATGAATTGAACTTCTTCGATCTCAATGTTGGAATAAAAAAATTATAGCACTACTGATAAGATTGTTTTCAGGAAAGACGTGTAGAGTTGGTGATCTCTTTAATTACAATTGTTTCTGCTCTTATAACAATGGGTATAAACTAGTTATGAACCTTAATATAAGAGCTAGCACTGTACACTTGACAAAGAAGCTTGAACTGAAGTTTTTGTCTGCACTACTTACTACTTTCTTAGCATTCTGATTGCACTAGTTCGTTATATCTTTAGGACAACTTTCTACAACTACAGTACGCTATGTTGTTTTACATCATAACCACTGTGATTTCAGGATGTCTAGAATGGATGAGAAGCTACACAATAACACGATATCACCTTATGCTTCAAGTCTTACCTGTCTTTTTCTGTTAAAATGTTAGAGTAGTTCATATTTCTGGGTAGTGAAGTCAGCGTTTTCTGATCAATGGTAAAATGAATGGGTAAGCAGTATATTTTTACGAAATTTGGTCTCTTTCATGAGTATGTTCGTTTTTTTGTTAACTTCCTACTTCATTCAATGACTACCTACCTCTACATGTAAATCTCTCCCAGAATGTAGATGAATGCTCTTCATTTATCTGATAATGATTATACTCTAAATTATGGAGGAATTTTACAGGGATACACCATCTCGTCCGAGCAAATACAAAAATAACAATACGATAAGAAGTCACGATCAGTATAAGTATAGAATATGGTCACTGGTAGAATGTAATTCTGTTTTAGAATAGTCTATTTAATACAGAATAATGATATAACATTATTTACTAGATGACTTGACCTTGACAGGAATATGAGCCATAAATTGTACTTAAAACGTCATTCGACAGAAAATAAAACTGTGTACTGTAACAAATAGACCAATTTAATATGGAAGTGGTAGTGATCACTACAAATAAATTATATTCCAGAGTCAGAGTAAAGTGAGTTTAAGGCCAGTTGATTGTTGAAGAAATTCTGAAGTGACTGCATTTAGTTTTCTTCAGCTGTCTACTTCTGGAGCAAGCAAGGAGTGTTTGTCTAAATCTTTTGATGCGAATTATTGTTTTTAAAGAAACGCAATCCATAGAAATGACTTTAAGTATTAAGAACGTTCCATTGCATAACGACATTCTGTGTTAATTCTACTAGAAAAAAATAAATCTAGGTAGCTCTTGGTTTTTTATGGAATGCATTACACAGTGCATTCATATTCATTGCTAATTTAGCACATCACATTTCATGTGTATTCCTGTAATCAGTCTGTCAAAAAATGAAAACGAGTGTCAAGTTTTCTTTGCATCCCTCACTTACATTTTCAGTGTGTCAGATTACGAGCTGTTTTTAAAAAAGATGATAACCGAACAAATATAAGTAAGTGTTCGTTTGACTTATTTATGAAATAACATATAAGTCAGTTCAAAACTTACATCCACCATAGACATATCTTCACCAATACTTAAGGCATATTTGAATAAATCCCGTCTTGTTATGACCCCATCTCGATTTTTATCGATCTCTGAAAACTGTTTAAGATAATCCATAATTAGTTAACAATCACAGTAATTATGTTAACCGTATTATAATGAAGGTGATGACGGTGTTAAC
Organism: Heterobilharzia americana; assembly: GCA_944470555.2. Classification (NCBI taxonomy): domain Eukaryota; kingdom Metazoa; phylum Platyhelminthes; class Trematoda; order Strigeidida; family Schistosomatidae; genus Heterobilharzia; species Heterobilharzia americana. Next base: position 24,990,831 of record OX104128.1, read on the forward strand.
AATCTCATGCAGAAGTAATATAAACAGTAATAATGTTAATAAATATGAAGCAAAAGAAGAATGCTACAATTTTGTTAAATTCACATTTGATTATATATATGTTGTTGAGTAATTTAAACATTTCGTCATAATCTGTGTTTGTGATGTGACAGAAATTATATTGGATGTGATTTATTGATTATAAAGCCACTAATTCTCAGTACTCAAATATATATGTATGTATGCGTACATGTGCAAGACATACATATAAATATGTACATCTGTGCATGTCTAATGTGTCAGTGTAGTTGAATTTACTCATAAATGGTAGGTGGATAGATAATAAGACAAATATAGATTGTTACATTTATGTGATTAGTGTTTGCTTGAGTTACATGTTAAAAGCATGAAGATTTGATGAACAACAGCGAATTAGGTCAGACATTCCAAAGTAAAGGTCAGTGTAAAAATAAAACAATAATAATAATAGTGCTTTCTTATTCGTTGTAGAAATTTAATTTAATTAATGAAGAATTTAAATAATTGAAAGAGAATTATTGTTGATCGCTTTTAGGCCGCTGTCATACCAGTGTATATAGATAGAATCAATTTTATTGATGGGATGAATTAAATATAGTCGACATGTACACACGTATATCTTCAATGGGATAAATATGAGATTATACGCTAAGTAGAAGGGTACTATGACTATTATTATTACAAAACATGTTCATAACAAGACTCTTCATTGTCATCAAATTCAACGCCACCTGTTGAATGGTTGGTTCCAAATACAAGACAAAAGGCTTCTATATGTTGTTTGTCAAGTAAGTGAGTTCTCAATAAGTGAACTGAAATTATACTTTGATATAAATTCATAAATCTTGTTTAAAAATATTTTTTTACCATAAATTAAAACTAACAGGGAAATCAGTGGAAATTCGGTAGCTTTATGCATATGTCTCATTCTAATCGGAGACTTATCCAAGTAGTACATTGCCTACAGCGTCGAAAGCGAAACCCTGAATTTGTGGTTAGGATGCTACTGTCAATTTATTATATTCGAACTTCGTGAGTGATTTTTCTCAAACTTCAGCCAATTTAAGAAACGTGAAGTGACTTTAAAGATTCGATCTCGAAACAACTCAAAAATGAGTCGATAAGATGCATTTCTGAGGAGTCTGCAATTAGGACGAGACAATTTTCCAGTTCTCATGGATGCATGTCACTTCTCTAGGAAAACAAACTATGATTTCATCAGTCCAATATAAACAAACATGTTGTGCTAGAAACCTGCATAAAATGTGAAATAAGCTGCTGAGAGGTTTTCGTGATACATAGTGTAATTTAACTGTATTTGACGTTCAGTGGTACTGATAACGAAGGAGGTCAAATGCAGATTTTTCACCTTCAGTGATAAGTTCTGCTTCAGTAAATAAAACCCATATAAATTTTTCCAAAAGTTTTCAGTTTTATTTCAAGGCCTACTTTCTTCGCTTATTACTGAAACAGATCTAAGAAGTAGGACAACCTCGATTAAACATCCCAGCTGATTATGAATAGTATCCACTGGATACAAGGCTACTATCAAGCGTTTTCAGTTTATCGGGTAAATCATTTTCGTTAGTGATTCCTGCATTTACTACAATACCGATGACGTGACCTAAATTCTCATCTCAATTAGTAGGAGTCAAAAGCCATCGCACAATATCGCAGTACATCAAATTGATGAGTTTTACTAAACAGTGAACCATCCTGGCAACTAATTCTTAACGTGTGTCGTAAAAATTCAGTTCATCACACGTCATTTAATTTAACTCGACGACTACATTGATCAGAATTAGGGACTTAGCACCTATAGTGCAAACTATTCGGTGACCAAATTGATTCTCAAAAATTAACCTTAGACTAAAGTTGTTTAAACTGAGTTGCCTAGGTGCTTCAAAGCACAATAATACAGTTGTCAAAATATTCTATAAAACAAAAAGACGTATCGATGAGCAGGGGAGATTCCAAAACTTATGTGTATAAAAAGGGAGCGCCATAATTTAACATGTAGGAAGATGCTTACTGTAATAAGATTTTGGAGAAGATTTGACTGAGCCTAATACTAAGTTTGTCACATATGACTTCAAAAGTTATCTTTACGAAGCTGTATTTTAATTTCAGGCTTTCACCAAGTAATAGAATTATCGTAATGTTCAACTTGCTTTGTGAACCGGTATTAATAAGCCAATCAGTAGCTCAGATTTCCTCTTGACGTTATTGGCCTGCTTGTGGTTAGTCAGGGTCATATGATTAACTACATTTGTACAGAGTAAATCAAAGCTGTAAGTGGTCAACCATTGTGTGATTGGAGCCTGGATATAAAACGCATAGAGGCATAGTTTAAGCGTATCGCTGTTCAAACCAATGTCTAAACCCATGCATTAGACTAAAAATAACTTAAGGAAAGGAGGAGGTGCATTGTTTTTTAAGTCTGTCCTCCCAAAACCCGCTACTAGAACAACTGCAGTTTTCTGAATTAAAAGTATATAAATCAAATAATAGCTGCGAAAATATGATTCTGTCGACATCTAATTGTTCCGAAATTCAAACTTTGTGGAAACAAAGGTGAACATAGAAATAACATTAAAATTGGTATGGTTTTCTGAGAAATGCTTGGCTTCAATTTAATATTTGTATGCTATGACCCCAATATGGCATACTGGTCACAATATAAGTTGTGCACGTAAACGGACACTGACAACTACAGTTGCTATTTTTATACACGAAAATATGCCTTAACATATATCTATCTGAACATAGGATAAAGAACAGAAAGTCTGTATTTACGCCATGGTCTATAAAACTAATCACCATAAACTTGATTATTTGAGGGAATTTATATGCTGGGTGTTGATCCAAGGTGAAATTCGGGATAAGACAGGGTTGAAACCAGCGAACATCGGGTTACCAGCCCAGTGCTTTACCAAGTGAGCAATGAAACTTGACGGGTGACCAGATTTTTATTTCACTTCAACCACCAAGGTTTTTGGCCAAATGCCATGTGGATTCGTGATGCGTTACTATCATTTGGTCGTACTTACACTGATTGCCCAGTCAAGACTTCTCATCCCAAGGCAAATCTACTTAAATTAAAAGGGATGAGCAACATATATATTACCAGTTTGACTATCTGAAACGGCCGTGGTTTGGCAGACTGGTATTGGTACTAGATTTTCTTCCTGGAATTTGGCTGCGGCTCAAATTTCTATTTCACCTCCAGTCATCATCCAGTATTAATACAAGTTTTGCAAAATCATGTCTGTCTCATATGGTTAAACTGATAAATTCAGATGATTATAAAAATATGCTTTGATTGATTAGAAAATCAAAACAAGATTGTTTTGAATATTTCATTGTCTTAGCCTCAGCTTCTTCAGGAAAAATATTTGCATTTTCATGCTGCGATCTTATTTAAACTTCTTTTTTATTGATCAGTTGGACTCAGTTTAAATTTCCCCATGACATTCTAAACAGCTGCGGGTCTCGGTATTTATTATTCAAAATCAAATGATCTCACTGAGAGCCTTCCCACTATGTTCTTAGCATAAATATGACAAATGAAACTATGTTAAATAGACTTTAATTTTTAAATTTTATATGGTCATCGGAAGAACAAGCTGTTGTTGTCTATTGATGACAGATTTCAAGGCAACGAGCATGAAAGGGTCGATAAATAATGCCTAGTTTTCATAGAAACTTTAAGTTCTATGGATTCGGGCTACAAATCATTATTCACATTACCCACGTTTGCAAAAATGTTAAATAATATTGACAATTAGGGTACTGAAAAGTTTATTTTCTTATGCCACATTTCAGCCTTTGAATAGAATCATAAATCTTATTCAACTGGTATCTTTCACGAAGTCAAAACCATATGAACTCAAGGTTGGAAGTGAAGTAGTTAAGGGTCAAAGCAATTAGGGACAAGCAATAGAATAAAATGGATAATGTAATAAGTCATTTCTAGAGAAGGGGGTTCAAGAAGAAACTGAGAGTACTTATAATGTAGAAAGAAAAAGAAATTGACTACCAAAAAAATAAATGCTAACAGATGCCTCATTTTTAGACAAGTTCTGAATAGCAGTTGTACCCGGACACTTAGATAAATTAACATTGAACTGATTGTTTATTGCCTTAAATGGATTCCAGATCACAAAAATATGCCCTATATGTGCTACATAGTTCAGTTCGCTAAAAACGTTTTCGAAAACGTTTAAGTATAAGAAGTAATTGTGTCTTCAATCCACGAAGTCTGAAAACACACAGCATTTCTACAAAGCATTTTGATTCCTTTATTTTACTACTAATCACATCAACAGATATTAGCTATAGAAAATTTTGACAGTTTGACATAGGCTTTATTCCTTATCCACTAGTTTTGTCGTATTACATTTGGATTAGATAACCCTTGTATTTCTATGGCGTTTCATTTGAATAACATTTATTTACTGCATGATTTCAGTCGAATTGTCAACCACTTATAACATTTTTCAATGTGGTGTGACGCTTTTGAAACCTTACTCATCCACTTTCTAGTTTCAGTTTTCAAAGTACATTGTATTTTATCGTTGTGAACGATGACAATTCATCGATTGTCTTGTACTATTGAGTGTAACTACATTCTCTCTACCTGCTAAGTCGAATTCCTTATTTAGGATTCAATTTTACAGACTGTGAATGCGATATTATTGAAAGCAGACATCAGCTACTGCTTTTTGTACCTGAATTTCAACAAACTAAAACCCACTAGTATGATGGTATGAGAAAATGTCAAGTTCATCGTTTAAGAAAGATGGTTTGTTTGAAGTTTCAAAGTATAAAACCAAAACATGAAAACTATCAGACTAGCAGACAATCGTGCTCAAGAAACTGAATGACGACTAGTCAAATTGTGTGGAAGTCTGACCACACGCTTTTAACTACACAAATCTCTTAGGAATAAAGATCAGCATCTGTTGTCAAATATTGTTGGCCCATACACGACTGTAATTCAGAGAATGAGCATTCTTTTAGAAAGTCTTGATTTCTGGATTTTGACAATATTTCAATTGGAAAAGCTTAAGCCTAGTTGGGGGAAACTTTTGCTCCAGTATATTTGGATCAACGGAATGCACTTGAGAAGTGTGTTCATCCTCTAGAAAATATGTAAATTCATAGTGCTGATGACATAATTAGAATACTTTTGGTGCATGCAGCACAGACCCTTTCATAAGCTATAACTAGATCCAAATTTGTAGAAGCTGGAGTAATGCCTAAATTTAGTGCTTGTATGAGATTTTTCGTACTGAATGGTTTTGATTTTATTTTGATAGTGACTAGCAGTGAAGCTTAAGACAAACATCGCAAGGTATTTAGAAACTTTCAGTTACGTGTGCCGTTACCCAATGAGTGGATAGCTATCACTTGGACTCAAACCCTGCAGGCATTATTTCAAACTCCATAGCATTGGCTACTAGGTTATTGAATTACTTATATCATGCACTCGCCAAATAATTCGAATCAATTTTCAACAAATTTTTTAGCGTTGTGGCAACAGCTTCCAATAGTCGTGAATGCTTATGAACATATATCCGAGTCAATCACTGTTCAGTTTTGAATCGGTACCACTTATTTGATTTTGTACCCTTAATTTGTAAAATTGTTTTCGAATAGTGATTCATCAACATCTTTACTTGATAATTCCTTTAATAGCAACAATCCTTGCTTAGTTTTCAAGTGAGGTTTTGAACAGAGTGAATTTTTCATGCTCAAATTGAATGTCTTCAACTTATCGCCGAAGAATATAGTTGGAGAATAATACTACTACCATATAATGGGAGCAGCAGTTTTGTAACACCTTACTGATAGCAATCAGAAAGAAATCTCTGAAACTTTTTGCAACTAACCTGTTTTTAATATGGAAATTAACTTGTGAAATCAACAACAAATAACGTGCGGATCAAATTGCAACACTACGCATCATCATTGACAACAACATAGAATAGCAGTCCACTGTACCTGTACCTCAACTTCATCGACTTTGAAAACGCCTTCCTTCGATAGCGTCAACCGAGAAATAATTTGGCTGGCAGCTGCTTCAACACAACTCTGTTAGTGCCACAAACCTTTATCAACCTCATTCAACAGCAACTACATGCTATATGATGCTACATGTCAAGTGATTCTCAATGGAAAGCTCAGTGACCCCTTGAAGTGAAGGAAGGAGTAAGACAAGGTCACCTACCATCACCGATCATCTTCCTGATCGTGGTCGACCGGTCCGGACTGGACTGGATCATGCAACAAACTGTGAGGAGCGAGAAGAGAGGCATACACTGGACAGATGAAAAAAGCCTGGAAGATTTGTATTTTGCCAACGATTCATTTCTAATATCTTATGTCGCACAAACTCGAAGATCTACAGGCGAAAAATAACAAGTTGACAGAAGAGGCGAGGCAGGGCAGTGAAGACGAGAGTTCCTTCAGGTGAACGTAGAGAAGACAGAGGTGATGAAGATACCCAACCAACAACGACAATAGCAACAAGCACCAATCACCATCAACGGGAGAAATCTATAGGAAGTTGCCTCTTTCACCTACCTCGGCAGGCAGCATCGTTTCAACTACAGGCGGTGGCGGTGGCGGTGGCGGCGGCACAGATGAGGACATCAAAACCAGCATCTGAAAGACAGCAAGACAGACCCTCATTAACCTGAAATCAGTGTGGAGATCTACTCCACTCGACTCAGCATAAATAACAAGATCCAGATTTTCAACACTAATTCAGTCAAGTAAGTCAGTGCTTCTATGTGATGGTTAAGAGACTTGGTGCGTTATGAAAAGCATCTCCAACAAACTACACACATTTATCAACAGCTACCTACGCTCGATGCTCAAGATTAGACGGCGAGAAAGAATAAGCAACAAGGAACTCACTCTGGTCTGCCAATGAACCAACCAAGAACCTATCACCTAACAAATATGCAGAGGGAAGTGGAGAAGGATCGGGTCTACACTGAGAAGGCCTACTGGGGACATCAGGTCGAGTGGAATCCAAAGGGTAAACGACCAGTTGGGCGTCCGAGGCGACGGTGACATGGAGGAGATCATGTGAAGAAGAATTGAAAGCTTGTGTGCAGTGGTGGCGCCAGGTTGGAAAGATTGAAGAGAACAGAGTGCACTGGACGCGTACTCCTGAAGCTGTATGTTCCACTAGGAACCCAAGGGAAAAACAAATAATAATAATATATTGTCCAACGTAATTGGTAGTAAGCCCTAAATTTAGGTTCTGTGACTGTTGGTACTCATGGTCACGAAGAACCTATAACCTCGAGGGAAACAATGTTTCCTCAGAGATCCAAGCTAGAGTCAACTGGTTTTTCAGTCGAGAGTATCAATGTCCATGTGTTTCAAGGAAAATGCACTGCAAACGACATACACAGAAAATTCATATCTTCTGTCGAACTCAAAGCAGTCTATTATCATATGTATAATTAAACTATCTATTGCATGATCAATTGCGCATGTAGTCACTTGGTTTTCTGATCATATGAATGAAACACTTGAAAATGTTTCTATTTCGTTTATAAAAGTTAAATAAATTACAAGGTTAGTGCGTTCAAATATTGGTTTTATTTACTCATTTCTGCTTTCTTGATTTTGAATGAATTTGTCACTGCATACAATGCAATCTACAGCATATGTAAATAGGACACTGAAAACAGAAATGGAAACTCTTAACCAGCCATTTTATTGCTAAGTTTTATTTTTGCTTAGCAATAGCCGTGGAAAGGTTCAGGTTTCAATTTTTACCTCGTATTAACAGTGCGTGAAAATACCTTCTGTTCAGATGACTTACTGATGAGTATTTTAAAAGTTCAGTTTTTTAGATGTGATGCATTTAGCCCTTTATACAATCATTTACATACCTTGACTATATGCTAAACTGAATCGAATACTGACAACACGACCACCAGAATGTAGTCGTTCACAGAACTAACTTTACTATGCTTTCATGTTTATTGTCACACGTCGTGTCGGCGTTAGTTTTAGGCAATCAAAATTAAAGCAAATAAGGGTCTACAAAGACCTGCAAGGTGTTCCAGTTTTAAATATACCTTGTTCGAAGTCTTTAAATCGGCATCCCTCATTTTTGCTTCCTCTTGATACACTGAGATAATAGGAGAAGTTAGTTTATGAAGTACTCATCAAAAACAAGGGGTGTTTGTAAAGTACTACAACATGCTGAAAGGGTGATTGCTGTGAAAATCTTTGACTTCAGAACCTAGTGAATTTAAATCATACAAACATTACTGATTACACCTGTGGCGTTTTAGAAGCGTAACCGTATATTCGCAGATTTTGAAAATTATTAATTTTCGCGATCGATCTATTCCAGTAAGTCCAACTAATTGCCAAATTTATTGCCTTTTGATATTTTATGAAGTATAACTTTTACATCATCTGATCAAAAGCACTGGTACAGCAAAATAAGCGAGAAGTAATCTACTAACGAATTCACACGACGTTTCAAAATACATGTAATAGTTCCTGCATGAAAATAAATATCTGTTTCACTTCTTGAGAAGACATCGCATGTGGTCAAACCACTAAAAAACTAGTAACGTTTGCTCTAAATGAAATCTTGACAAGTAATAATTTTGGTGCAACTGATCATTTCAGTAACATGCTGTTTGTCCTTGACCTTGTTGGCTTTTATTGATTTTCATTTTTGTCAAGGTGACACAGGGTAGCAGAAAATTGTCAGATGATTCTTAAAATGAAGTATTATCTCCGTAATTTGTAGTGTATTATATTGATCGTGTTTTAGAGACAATCGATAATTTAAATGCACTGTGTAAGGTCTGTTATCGAGGTGGGCCAAATTAATTTCAGCACGTGACACAATTAGATGGATTTGTAACATTGTCTCAGTAATCGGTTACATAGTTTTATGTCTCAGAAGTCGGTAATTATTCCAACAGTTAGAAAATCAAATTTGATCTTCAAATGATGCGGTGAGTTTTTACTTATTTCAGTTGAGTTCAAAACACCAAAACGGCATTTCTTATGGAAAAAAACAAAAATAGAGAAGTTACAGATAAACGTTTTGTCTTTCTCAGGAACACCACTAGTAAACAGCTATAAATCCACCTGGATCGAAATCGAAACTTTCAAACCATTCACCCAAGAAATGTGACTGATATTTGCGTCAGAGCGTCAGAAAGCGAAACTCTGGTATACTGTTGATGATGCCTTGCATGACATAGGAATTTTTATGATTTGACTATCTGAGATAGCCATAGTTTGGCAGACTAGTATTTGTACTGGGTGATGATTAAAGGTGAAATGAAAATCTGGACCGCGGCCGGGTTCCAACCAGCCACCATGGGGTTACCAGCCCGGTGTTCTACCAACTGAGCTACGAAGTAAAATAAAATTCTGGTCAGCAGTCGGACCTCGTAGCTCAGTTGAAAGAGCACCGGACCGGAAACCCGATGTTGGCCAGTTCGAATCCGGCCGTAGTCCAGATTTTCATTCCACCTTCAATCATAACCCAGTACAAATAGAAATTTTTCCCAATTAAAACCCTAACTCAGACAGCAACTCACCAAGAACACAGCCAGGAATGTCAGTCGCCAGCAGTATTTATTCTTCAGCGTCTGAATGACCAAGCGGTGTTCGAAGATCATCTAAATGGAAATCTCGGTAAATGATGAGTTAAGTTTCTTCTTGTTAGTTGATAGAAGTTCCAAAACACCAAGTAATGAATTCTAATTCAATACCACAAAAGTCACCTTTTCTCTCAGGATTATGGTTTTGACCCCCTGAAGAGCTAGAAACACAAAGTTAAATAATACTCAGCCAAGATGCGGTAAGTACTCAGTTATTCTACATTTTTAATCGCATGTCTTCTTATCTTCAAAACAGGTGGCTTCCCTCGATCGCCAATTTATTTCTCATCAAGTATTCACATACTTGAGGAAATGTATTGTATACTTATTTGTGCTTCGGTATTTGGGTTGCAGAAGTTATTAATTATTCACGCTGTGAAGGTAAAACATTTTTATCATTTAGTTTTCACCCAAAACTCATATTAAAAACTAGTAGTATGTATGATGCAAAGATTAATAGTTACCTAGATCCGTTAACCTTTGTGTTGGTCACATGGCGTTGCAAATGCAGAATAAAGGTGTAGCTGGATATAACGGAGGGTTCAGATATTAATTTTTTTCTCATTTTACTTCATATAAATGCTCTATTTACTATTGAAGTAAAGGTGAATGACATTTATTTCTTGATTAGAAAGGATTCATCCGTTTTACTGACTTTCGTACGATATACACCATTTGTTGATGTAAGTAGCTGTTTACGAGAATTAGAGAAGCTAACTAGCCAGACTGAGGTGATGTAGACACTGGACAACCATTTTCTTCCCCTTGTGGCCACACTTATCAGTAGTGTACCTATGCTGATCAATCTCAGACAGCTCAGTCCGTCAAACCTCCCGGGTTCTGACTGGCTACTTGAGTGGACTAGCAACTCATAGTAATGGTTTTACGAAGTTGGCAAGCATCTGGCTGTAGTTTTATGAACATTTTGAGAGGTAGAGTGGATTTATGTTTGGATTTGATCATATCAAAGGGCTTCCCAAAACAGACGAACCTGATCAAAACAATGACAAGAATCGTCTTGAGTGAATGTAAACAACCATCAGCTGTTCGAATCATCTCAATGTATTTGGACAGTACTGCAGATTACTGTGAACAATCTACAACTGCTGATATCGGTTAGTGATATATATCACATTTGTAATTATAAAGTCACTAGTGGTTTCCAGTAGACTACACATTGTGCATTGAATATTTTTAGTGCCAGAAAAGATTAATAATCAGTTTTGCACCCACTTCTGTTGCATATTTGCTTTTTTTAAGGAAAGTAGACCGGAATTCTTAAGCAAAAAGTTCGTGTTTTTTGAAATTTAAAGTCAAAAAGTGTTTGAAATTTCTAAGAAGTTCACTTTCCACTAGGGATTTGATTTGAAAACGTTCATTGTTTTATCCAGCTTAGGTTAATTGCAATGGCTGTCAGCTGCGAAGAAATTAGTGTGACCTCTGATTTCAAAACTACAAAACTATCTTATTTTTCAGAGAAATGTAACAGGGCGGTACTTTAACTCAGGAAATTTTGTACAGATGATCATTGTAAATGGAATACTGTCATAGTCACCTCTTTCTAGAATTCCAGTGATGTATACCCCTCATGAAAATACGTGAATTGAATTATTGAACATGATTCGTAATTCAAATTATTATGTACTTAGCTTTTGATACTGATTCACTTCGTGCCACCTGGTATGAAGTCAATCCGCATTTTTATAACAGCCTAACAGACTAAACAAATTTAAAGACAAGTAAGATTTTCATGAAAATTAGTCACATTGTCATCATGAAGTAGATTAGCATGTAGGGAACATTTAACCTATTGAGCACACAACGCATTTCGTTAACGGTGTGAGTCTGAATAAACTTTGGATAAAAATGCAGTGCACTACCTGAAGGGTAATGAAATAAATCTTATGACAGTGTTTTTTCTCCCCGAGTTTAAGCTTTTATGAGAAAGCACTTCCGCGGTGGCACCTATGTCATCTTCAGTGATGTCTGTAAGGAATTAAATCAGATTATTACTTTTCCCGATTGACAAGTGCAATTTTAAACAGATAAAACAGTTAGTAGAAGATTGTTCAGTCTATTATCGAAAGTGTTACTTCGAATCTTCAAATCATAACTTTCGTTTTGAGTTACCTTTTCCTCATCAGTACAAATAAAATATTTTGAAGTAACTAACTTGATTGAGGATATAAGTAAATGGATGATGATTGTATACTAATACAATATGAATAAAAACAACAACTTATTTGCAGTGGGTGATCTAAACTTCATTTTCTTTCATTGTCATCCTTTGTCATTTTGACTAGGCCACCTATGACTTTTAGGTCGGATGCATTTCTTCAAATATACTATCATTGATCGTGGGCTAGTAAAAAAAGCTGATCTTTTCTCTGAGTCAGCTAGTGTAACATTTTTTGTAGCTCGAATCAAATTTGTGAGTGGCAAACTCGGACATTAATTGCAGATAGAACCAGCATTCCAGTAGCTCCTTCAGAGCATTGAACAAAGGACCAGGGAGGAAACGGTAACTGTAGTTACAACCAGTCACACCGGTCACGTTATCAGATCTAGGACACAACAGCTGCAACGATATGAGACATACGAATAAAATACTTCTATTAGTTGAACAAGTGAAAGAAGATACCGACCAGTAAGTGGAAAATCTGTATCGCTGCTACTTCTCATATCATCAGTGTATTTGAACGATCCACGCAAATCAACTACTACTCTACATTACGTAGCAAATTTGATTACTGAATTTCACTATAACCAAGGAGAAGAAACGGTATTTAAAAATCAGTTCCTCCTAATGAAGAGTGTATTAAAACTTAATTTGATGATTATGACTCGATGTTGCTCGATTATAACTTCTACTACGCAAATTAGAAACTAAAGATTGTGAACATTATTGCAACTTTATTCTTCCAAAAGGTATCAAAGAATAAATTTTCAGTGAAACAGTTGAAACCGTGAAGGACGTATCAGGAGAATCCACTACTTGTTTTCACTGTATGTAGAACTTTTAAAATTAATGAAAAAAACAAATGAGGATCACATTTTCTTTTCTGTTTGGGGTTAACTGAAAATTTAGTGGGGGATATTTGAACTGCCCAGTATTTGTCTTCCGATTAACTCATTCTTCAGAATTGGATGCCTAAATAATGGTAGGTTTCTTAGAAGATTTAGCCACTAAGCCTACCGATACCAAAACCTATCAGGTAAATCAAAAGATGTACTCAGTTCTAAGAAACCTTATGGTATTACAAACAACTAAAGATTCCCACAAGACTGTTGCTTTTTAATGATATATTCAACAATATCAAATTAAATTATGCCCGAAAACGATTTTATCTCACCGTTTTAGTGAATCTCAATCTAGACGTAAATCTGCATCTTATGTAACAAACATTTGTACTGAAACATATCACGCTATTAATGATCATCTTATCAGGAAATTCAATAATACTTCCCATCTGTTGGAATTACTAATCTGGTTGCAATAGTTCATCGTAATTTTTTGTTAAGAGACAATATTGCTCAATGAAACATTTTTCTGCTTATAATGACTGTGTCTAATTTATTAGGAATAAACAGGATCTGCTTGACTATCAAACTGCAGTTGTGCTTCTCAAAGAGTTACAAAAGTTTTATTTTCTATTTTTTCAGCCTTCAGATTTACAGAAACATACAGGCAACAAGTTATCTTTTTTCAAATGTATTCCAAGCCAAGTTAAGATCCTATTGTAAAGAAGCAGCTGTACTCAGTTTACACGATAAAAAATCCATTTCTCGGCATAAAAATCATGTCTCATATGTGGCTGTCACCCCTGTTAACAAACAGTTACATTGACTTAAGAGGTTATCGCAAAAAGTTGATTATCTCACTAATTTGCACCTATCGTTTTTTTCGGGAATCCAACAGATCTGTATAACTGGATTTAGATGATTGGAATGAGCTGAGCAATGCCCCAAGTTTATACCACTGACCTCTACCGCTGAGTAGTGATCGACTCAATAAACTGGATAATGGATGACATCACATTAATAGTAAGACGATACAAAAGGAACAGACTTAACTAAATTCTTATCCACACAGAGGTCCAACCTGAATAAATGAAATACTAAAGCATGTACAGTGAACAAGATAAGAAACCATACTCATCTGTGACCGTTTTCATTGCTTTCATAGACAATTTCAAAGTCATTCAGGTATGAAGCTACATGACTAGAATTGACTGGATGACGGAAAAGAAAACTAGTGATTGATTGGCATCCTCTTTCCAACAGCCATGCAAGGCAGTTTTTGGATATGTGGCCAGGAAGTGTGCTCATATTAGAAAGTCGGCTTGTAAGCACATATCAGGGTTTTCCAATAAGTTGGTTGTCCTTAGCACACTTTGGAATTATTTGTCTACTGGAAAAGGTGATTTATGGGCTGATGGTAAACAATTAATTATCTTCTCTCTGAGTAACCTGGCGCAACGTAATGGTGACTTTAAAGACCACCCTGGTAGTTGCTGAAATCACCACTTTGGTTCCTTTATTTACTGGATCGGTTGATTTTCATCGAATAAAAAACCTGGCTGGTTATTTTGGCAGTTGTTTGAATATTTTTTAGAGTTATCTGACATCAGTGATACTTAAAATCAAATTTAAACTTAGAAATCTTGATAGTAAGAGAAGACAGAATCAAAGTTCCGGAGGTTTCTTCAGTATGTTAAAGTACCAAGGACAAAACTGATAAGCCACACTCTTAATTCAAACACAACAATAAGTATTTTAAATTTTTAAATTTACTTGAAATGTACACTAACAATGACCGTCACCCAGTACCTCATACTTCAGTGAGAAGTAAAAATCGACGTCTAACTAGTGACTGACAGAATCATTTTTATCAGATGGAAAATGCGTCACATAATTTTTGTGCACATGAAAATAAGTTAAGAAAGAAGCTGAAAAAATTATTTTGATGGGTTCACTGAAACGCCAGTGTGTATTTTTAGGACATCTTGATACGACAGCAGCATAGATCCATAAGTGAAGCTAGAAAGCTTCTAACTCAGTCATCGACGACTTAGAATGTTCGTTTCTTGCTATGACCGGTAGTACCACGAATGATACGAACCTAAAGCACAGACGAACCAAATCTAACGCAAATCACAACGTTAACCACCACCACAACAACAATACCACCAACGTGCGAAGACAAGAAGAGAAGAAAGACACTTGACAGAAAGTTTTTGCTGCCTCAACAACAGTCAATACAGTTGACAGCTTTTCTGGTTTAGTCACTTTCCGTTATAATGTTACCAGATGCTCCACCATACTCAACTGAAATGTCTTTTATAGGGATTGATACATCCTCAAGCATAATCTAAAATTTGACAGGTGCAAAACACATACTGACATGCTCAAACTCCCTCTCAAGAAGTTCAGAAGACTGTATTTTCTCAGCGTTTTGACCAAAAGGACTATATCATCTGCGTACCTTAAGTGAAGCAGGTATTCTGCATGAAATAGATCTATTCTTGAGAAGTCAGAAGCATTTAAGGCTAATTTGATCACTGTTTCAATGGATTTCGTCTGGTTAGCAACTTCATAGAGTAGTTTTCACTATAGATTGTCCGTTTCCGCTGCGTAGCTGAAAAATCTAATTGATGACATGAATAGTAAACTCAAAATGATCTAACAGAATTCGTATAGCGTGGGTGTTTACCAACCAAGAGGAAAGCAACGAAAGTATCCCGTTCTATGGTATCTGAAAGCCAGAAAGAGTAGATGGAACAATGAGATACATTTCTCAGAAACCAGCCTCAGCTGATTAGAACACTCATTTTTAGAGTCCTGTCCATTTTTAGCATAAATAATTACCAGTGAAGTGTTTAACTTATTGAGCAGGAGTTATCTACTAATAATGTGCTATCGATGGACAACTGAACAATATCCATTATCCCCTCAGTAGAAACGGATATCTGGTAAAACGTCCAATGATACATGTTTCTCCAGAAAACAGTAAGAAACAGAATGCCCATGATTTAGAATAAATCCTTGTTCTTGGAACTGTATTTTGTGAAAAACAGTGTGAACGAGACTGTATCAAATGTCTAAACACATCCTTAAGGAGTACATTTTCTTTACAAGATTGATTTGAAGAACTTAAAAGGAATAAAAACTGTCTATTCCAACTCTTCCACTTATATTTACAATTTTAACCGATCCAGTGAAGCATATAGTTAGGCAAGCTCACTATCGAATTTCCAAACACCATCCTTCATTGTTAACTAGTGGACACAAGATTTGTAAGAAGCTCCATTCTGTCAAGTCTTGTCGATTGTGAGCGTCAAGTTGATATTTACACAACCTTTCAAGTTATTTGTAGTATTCTTTGTGGCTGAACTTATGCCTTACCAGTTTTTCGTTCAAATACAACAGATGCTATCAGAAATCATTTGAACAAGTCATACTTGGGTTCAGAGAAAATGCGTACAGCTTCCTTTGTTGCTTTGACTATCTACAGAACCTATTCTAGCATGCATAAGTGATCTCACCCTCTATCAAATCCAAATTTTTCTTCTTTACGGTGATAAGATTTGTGGCTCAAACTGAGAACCACAGCTGTTCCCTAAGATCTGCTATTTGTTCTTAGACGTCTCATCAGAACAAGAACAGATATTATCACCTAGTGCACAACACAGTACCATTATTATTGTTTACCTGGTTTCTATTTATTTTTTACTAAGTTATTGCCGAAAATCCACCATTTGGCAAAATTATTTCTTTTTCTCATTACCTATCACTATACATACTGCCAATTATGTAGCGCTCTTCTTTTAGTTTTTTGAGAACCTGACTTTATTATCATTTTACTCCTTACTTTTTTCTTGGTTTTCGTGATTAATTTGAACCCCTCTGACATCCTGAAGCTGAAATATTCACTAACATATCACCAACAGACTGGTATAGTATCTTGATGTGTTTTCAAAAAAACATTTTATTGACCAGTGTACAGTCATTGGTGATAGGTTAATTAAAAAGGTGTGGAACAGTAGGATTACCATTAGTTTACTGAGGATATTTCATCCTCTAGATTCGCCTGATAGGATGGAGTGTCATGTGCACAGGAATTAAAACTACAGGTTTACTTCTTGAAATAGTTATAAACTCCGTGGTTGATGGTAATATTTCTCATGGTTTAATAGTATTATCAACTGTACACCTGAAGTGTTAACGTCACTTATCTTAAAAACTACCCAGTTGAGTGTACAACACATGATCAATGACGGAATTGGAATGGACTTTTATAATGCGCTACAGTTAATAAGTTCGAATTCAACCAACTCGAATGGCAGCTCCGTGTTTAGGTCATTTCGATGTGGTAGATGAAATTCGTATATCAGCACGAGTAATTTTCCACTGTTTATACTTCTCAGTAATACACACAATGAATATGAAACATAACTTAGGATTTGACATACAGAAGAAAAAGTACAGTTTAACTTCATTTACACATTCGTCGCTATACAGGACGTGATAAATTCGTACCTAATGTTTACGAATACTCTTTAGCTGATGACTGACACCAAGATCTTCCGACCACCTTATGGAAAATTGAACAGCAATAAGGTTTTAATTAGAAAATACTTATATGAGACTGAGGTATGTGGAATCTTTTGAGTCTAAATATCAATGTTGGTTGGTGACAGAGTTCATTATATAGAGTCTGATATTTAGATTCTAGATACAGCAAAATATTAATATCTTATTCCGGATAAAAATAAATAACGACAAGTAATCGTACTTTCTGATAAACTTTCTCCAAAGATTTTACCAAAAGTATTTAATGAAACTCATCAGATTTCTTATGTAGCTAGGGCTTCGCTTCATTGGGTTGGGCACCCAACTTTCAACATACAAGTCACAAATGATGCATCAAACTCCTCTTATCGATGTCTAAGCAACTAAGTTGTATCATAGCCATAACATGACAGGTGTGATTCATCATCCAGTGTATTCGTCTGTTGGGTCGTCACTGGATTCTAATTCTGCCTCGTGTATCTAAAATATTCTAAGCTTACTAATGTGCCCCTTACGTATAAATATAAAACATGAAGTAAATAATAAACGTTTCACTAAAACGTGAATCAGTATTTGACTAATAGGTGAGATACTTGAATGTGCTTCATTTTCATTTCTATTGTTTACAGAATTTGCCAGTTATATTTATTTTTGACCGATCAAGCTGATGAAACTAATGTCCAAATATTTCTGTGAGTAGAATAACAAGAATATTAACCTGATCTGTTTCACTAAAGGCATTCACTTTGTTGTAGTGAAGACCTTGTTCTTTTTTCCTTTAACAGTATAATTTGATTATTATAAATATTTCCTTTCAATTACATTACATGTTTGTAAAGTTATCAATTCTTGTAAGCTTCATTATCTGATATCTATCTACTAGTGCTTCCACTGGATTTCTTTCAATCCTACTGCATTATCTAAATTGAATGTAGGATAGTCAGTGCTTTATAGTTTTTATATATAGGGAAGACTCAGAAAACGGGTTTTCTAAAAATTAACTTTATTCGCTCCCTTGTTCAGTAAAGTAACCGAGTCAATTGCAGATGTGAGTAAATGAATAACGAAATGAAATACGAAAATATTTTTGGACCGTCAAGATGTTCTTCTAGTACCTCATGTTTCGTTGAGATGTTCAAATGTTAGAAAACAAAAGTTGGTTTGTCACTGTGTAAACGCCTTTTATTGGACGAAAAATGCATCACTTATACAATGTTTTTGAGAACATGCTAGCATAATGAGGACCAGATTAAGTGAGCTATTCTGATCAATCCGTTGCGACCATTCTGTTCAAGCACATCAAACTAATCACATGGTAGCATTAATCTGAATGGGAAACTCAACAACTTCTACCTCAGTCGTTAATGACTTGGAATGCTAATTTTTTTGAGATACATCTCATCAACCAGTTACTTAAAATTTTTATAAAAACGGTGAGGTGTGAACCTCGCTATGTTGGCTGAGTGGTTTTCAACGAAAACCATGTTGACGACACGGCTGAGAAGTTGAAAAACTAATTAGCTGTGAGAAATATCAATATGGGGCGACTTTAAAGGCCACCCTAGCAACAATTAAAATGACCAATTATGCTTCTGAATTTCGTCTGAGAAAGCAGATTTTTGTATAACAGAGAAGTCTAATTGGTTATTTCACTTGTTGCTAGAGTGGCCTTTAAGGTAACTCCAATGTGATCCGTGCAATTTATAAACAGTTTACAAAATGATCATCCTATGGAAGAGAACAACTTTGAATATATAAACTCAGGGGCAAAGTAGATCGAGTTTACCGCCAGTGAAGTGATTTCTACTGAGTAATCTTCTTACTTCCAATTTACTCATCATTGACACATTTTTAAAGCGTCAATGGTGCTGGCATATAATTCAGTGCTGCAAAATATAATGATACTCTTGTTTTAGAAAAAAGCCAATCTTAAAGATTGTAATATTTTGTTATGTTTTGTGGCGTACGGTTGGAAAAGACTTATTTATTTGCTTGTTTTGAGGCAACACGTTTGTTGCTTGTTTTAAATTTGCATCGGGAAACAAATGTTTTCACGTTCATATAAATTAAAAGCTAATCACCGAAAAGTGCGAAGTTATTTTTCTTATTAGGAAAACAACTACTCATTAGTAGTCTTAGAAGTTCTGTATCGTGATCAAAGAAACAGCACACATTTAGTGTCTAGTCGACATTCTAGGACTTTCTTGTTAGTTTTATTAATTATATCATAGATGCACAGAAAAGTCACTGAATCTTGTCACTGGCTTTTTCTCTATCTGTTTGTTATGTCTGTTGAATAAGAATTAAAATATTCTTATCGGCCAGTTTCAACGATTACTTAGTGAATTCCTCCTATCTAACGATTCTCATCAATTCGTTGACGGCAAACCACAAACGGTGATACCATGTACAATGGTGCTACTGGTACCTAGACTCAGAGGAGACTAACACCAATGACAAAAGTATATAATTCCGAAAACTGAACGCATTAGTTAAGTTCAAATCTAATATCTAAAAAGGAAGACCGAACGAGAGTGAACAGGAAGTGCAGTGTGTGATACGATTTGCAACAGTGAACTCAGTAGCTACTCGAATGCAATCTACATTTCTTCATAACCCAACTGATCTCACGATTTAACATGTGTTTCATAAAGTTCTTCCCTTAAAATAATGTTTACTCCTGAATGATAAATGAACTGTCTATCGGTGCATTTTCATAGCATGTAACATGTTTTATCATTTTCCCTTCGTTATTAGTACTTACATGTAAGCACTCTGCACCAACATATTTTTTCGGTAGCCCCGATATGGTAATACTCAACAGGCAACACCATGATCATCCCTCCCCGTGACTAGATAAGGCGTGGTTACCATCTTAGAAAAACCATGAATTTTATTTAAGTGTTTATAACTCCATCAAACTTTTGTACACAGGTTTATAACAAGTGAATACCTGGTCCCAAGTCCTCTAATCCCTCTATTTCGTAGTGATATCTTCGGCTTCAGACCAATTTTCATTACCGTCATGTGCACCTTCATCTTCTTCCACCTAAGATTACCACTAAGCAATCAGTTTTGGATACTTCTTCAAGTAAGTTCTGTAGTCAGTACAAAGAACTCACCCAGATGTATCATGGTTGATCTACTCCTGCGTATTTTTGTGATCCTGTTTCGAATTTCGCCTGCTGCTCGCTTTTGTTGTTCACTATTCAGGTTTACCTAACCAGTCCTGCATTCAAATGGAACCCTAGAAATCGCATTTGTCAGTGTGCACCTTGCCATCAAAACCTTATGACGAACGCGCACACCTCAATATCATGACTGTGATGCGGCCCCACCTTCAAGAATATTGGAAGATTCAAGCAATAACCGAATAATTTCTGATTTCGAATTGAGCCTGCTTCAACATACCTCTTATATGCCATGAATAACGGTACCTAATGTATAGATTAACATTGTACATAATGGTCATTTCTCATTACCAAAGTGATCAGACCTGTAAACTGGTTTGCATTCATGTAACCTACGTTGTATGAAATATTTATTATTATTACTATTATTATCACTATTATTTGTCCCCACTCCTCATTCGATGAACCTAAATTGCATTTTTGTCAGCCATTGGTAACTTTTTGTGTAAAATGTGCTTCCAGCCTCAGTGAGATGTTAAACATGCTAATCGTGAATCGAAAGAACCCCATGTCTTAGCAAATGACATGAAATCCATATCTCATTATATCGTATTATAATGGGTTTAATTAATTTACTAATTCGATTTTGGAAACAATAAACTTTAAAAGTAGTGCGCATTTACAAGGAAATGATGCCTGTATAACTTACGAGAACAGTCCCCACCATGCTGGATATGGAGTCAGTTGTTAACGTATTTCGGTAATCTGAAATAATATTTTAGTGAAAATTAGGTTTGTTTGATCTCTAGCTATTCACCAACTCGAATTGCCACCCCATAGAACTACTTAGTTATCACTGTTCAAGTAAGCTGTTTCTCTTATTTACAGTGTTAAAAGCTTCTCTTTATTCTCGATCTATCAAGCTAACTGAGAGATATTCCGGAATACAGATTCTAGGAATTCACTACGAATGAACTTTGATGCGAAAGAAAAAATCTCAAAAACCAGGATATTCCTACTTTTCATGGTGAACTTTCTGGCCAGTTATTGGGTGTCTTTTCTTGACTACCCCATCATATCGAATATCACCAGCATCAGTCCAAAAGAGTGGTAGTGATAAAAAATTTATAGTCCTTTTCTTGTAGTGCACTAGTACTTACCCTAAAAAGTTCAAATGAAATCCAGCTACTGAATCAAATTCAGCGTATGAAAAGGTAGTTCGATAAAGACAAACAATGCCAACCATAGGACGATGTAGATTGCTGACAGATTTTCGCTTTCATGATGCGAAGTTTATCATTTAAGTATTTTGATTGGTCTGTCCGGTGAAATGCAAACTGCTTAAATCACTCTACTTTGTCTGTGAGCTTATGTGAACTTCAAATATCGTGAACTAGGTTTGTTATTTATAAGGCTAATTCCATTTCATCGAAATAACATCGAGGATTAAGTGTTTCAAGCGATTCACCTTTCTAGGATGAATCAGTTTGAAAAGACAATAGACTACTTTGGCAATAATGAAGTGAAAAGGTGTTATACGAATAAACTTCTTCATCGGCTCATTTATTTTACTGACTGATCAATCGGGTCTTCAGTTACTCATAATTGTTTTTAGTATGCATTATAGGCAGTAGGCTGTCACTGTATGTGCATAACTGTGCTGTTATCATGAATACCAAACCTGATTTAAAAATAACCCTCCACAGAACTGAGAGCTATTTCCTACCTGTTATATTTAATGTGACATCAAACTATGCATCATTATTATACACATCATTGTTTGATTCCAAACCTGTTCATGCACTAGTACAGTTTATCATTGTTGGAAAAAGCTATTCATAACTTCAACTTAGTATTAATAGTCTTGAACTTATTGCTTACTTTCTCATCTTCAACTTTTCATTGTTCGTAATACTATTCTTCCCAAGTTTATAAGTTGACAGATGTAAAGGCCTAGTTAACGAAGAGAATTACAGTATAAACGGTTTCTTGAAGGTGAATTTGACTATTGAAACATAGGGTCGTTTAGCAGACATGCATTGATTCTCGGTGGTGATTGAAAGTAAAGTGAAAATTTGGGCCGCGACAGGATTCACACACTTGGTGATTGAAGAGAAGTAAAAATCTGGTCAGGATTCGGGTCTCGTAGCTCAATCGGTAAGGTAGCGGGCCAGAAACCCGGTGATCGCAGGTTCGAATCCTGCCACAATCCAAATCTTCATTTATCTAATAATTTTCGGTGTGACTTCAAGCATAACTGTTAGAATGGAAATATATGAAGCAATTTTCTTAACAGCGAAAATTGAAATTTACTTTATGGGTGTTTCGAAGATATGATTATTTTCAGAAAAACAAGGCTCACTTAAAAGTGCTTTTGCTTGCTGTCTAGTGTGCGGTAAAGTTACAATAAAATCAAAAAGGCTAACCTTCATTTAAATGACTTATTTTGACACTGAAATGGGGACGTCATTCTCTAATATTAGATTCATGGTTTCCATAAGTAATATCTGTATGATTACGAAGATTAGTTGCGAGCAAATTCCTAGTACAGAAGCAACAGTTGATCAGTATAACTGTTTATTTTACCGTCTTGGTTAAAGTGTTACTTACTTATCCCCCGAGTTGTGGAGGTCAAGAGGATAACTTACATGAGAAGGCAAGTTAGATCTATCGGAGAAATCGTGACAAACACTGTACTGGACAAAGTGACCGACTTCGGTTTGAACTATATTGCCGCTCATCATGCATTAAACGATAAAACGTAACTTCTCTTAAATCAGTGTATTAAAAGATGTACAAATGAATTCAACTCAAGAAATATGGGAATTTTAAATAGGGGAAGCCCAACAAATTTCTAAAAGCTTGACCCAGGTCAATTTATAATTTACAGACACAGAAACAATTTTAATCTAGAGAACAACAAGAAAAGTGAATAGCAGTTATACAGTAAGAAACAGAATTTTAAAAAGAAGTAGTCACTATACACACACAGAAAGTGATTGTCGAACCACAGAAAGAAGCACTGACATCCAATGTCATTGAGACAAGTGATCAATTATATTTTGTAGAAATTCTAATATCTCATTTCATTTTGTTTTTATACTGATGAATTTGCCGAGGATGACGAAATTTATACGAGAAAAAAGAGGGCGTAAAACCACCAGAAACCAATCTTACCCATTTCAACTTTAAGACTAATAGCAGAGACTATTAGATATGATAGTTTCATTGTCAGAAAAAATGAGAATGAGTTATAGGAAGATAGTTTACGGTACTTAGGAGTAGGCGGTTTCAAAACAATTCGGACGAGTTTGATTTTGGACAAGGAAAGGAATATACTTGCAAAATAAAATGAGATGACTTTACTTTAAGGATATTCATCAGCTACACATAACCTGAAACTATGATAGTTGTTAAGAAGCAGTAATATAACCCCTATCAATTTGTCGAATAAGCTGCTTAGTGGATTGATACGAGACTTACTTAGCCTAGCGGAAAACTTTAAAAAGTTGAACATCCCTGAGGTCTCCTAGAGAGGATGGATACTTCAAGGGACCTATCACAGAAAAGCAAATCCCAGTAGACATAAAATATAAACTTGATGCTCTAAGTAACATTTAAATCCGGTACAGGCATAAAACGCCAGAACTACTTCGCCTTATAGGAACGACTGTTCTCAAACGAACCTATACATAAGATTTTCGATTAGTTTCTCCTGCCTACGGTGACTTCAGTTTAGTCTTATTCCTTTCCGAATTCATAATTCTTTGCTCTACTCGCCCAATGACTTCAATGTTAAGTGTGCCAGTTCATTCATATGAGAAGTCTAGGTAACATTAACTATTCCTTTTCTTGCATTCCTTCATCCTTTTTATAATTTCCGACTTATATATATATATATATAATATATAATTTAGCAGTGATTTTGATTTACACTGTTCAGTTTATTAATATCTGAACTCCTTAATTTATAATAGCTTCGGGGTTTTGTTCAGTGTTGCATAGATAAGAAATCGCTTCCACGCGGTTGGAAAATCCTGTTTTAGTACCTCATTGATATCTTACAAATATATTCCCTCTAGATTATTTTTTTCCAAACACTACTGTTAATTTTGACCGCAAGTAGATGTCGAATATGCATCAAATAAAATAACATTTTAACACGCAAACCTGGTCCTTTCTTGTTCAAATTAATCAAGGGAAGCAAATGCGTGCAATTATTAAAAAGAAGTCCTCTAACATAGTTTCGCTGAAAGTGTTCGTTGTTACAACTTTGAATAACTTCAAAGAGAAAAGTGACTTTGCACAGCTAAACCTTTAAGTTTTGTTGATGAGAAAGCTTATCATGTTGCTGAGAAATGTAATAAACTGAAATGAGGAGTTCCACTTTACCCTTCCCAAGACATGAAATCGTAATATTACAGTAAATAACTTCGTGAAAATATGCACTCGCAAATAAAGTCCATTTCTAAAACGAAAAAGTAAGCCTTTATGAATGAAGACTAACCAATACGGTACTAATGTGCCATGAAATGATAAGTCTGTAAATCCAGTTATCTTCCGATGATATCTTTTTAAGTTTAACATTCTTTCACTTTAAATTACTATGAAAAAGCAGCTGAATCCTTCTAAAGGCCATTGCAGTATTATTAGTTAGATGATATACTACGTCACCAACTTATACACCGTCTTTGAAGGCTTGTTTTATCAAAAGAATATTCGTGTATGATAAATTACCATTAGCATTTTCGTTGTGCTTGTTTACACACTGACATGTCCAGCCCTAAATTCAGACCAGTGGTTAATACTTCCCCTAAATATGTCCCTGATTTTTATTGCTAAATAAATCGCTCTTCTGAATGAATCAACGTGTCTGTGATTTGTTTGTTGTCAGAACTAACAAGTGAGTTAGGGTGTTCATCAGGATAACACTTGCGTGTACCAACATTTTTGGTGAACAGAGATGTTTGCATCGATTTCATTGGCCAGCATCGTATCCATGACTCGCATAACAGTAGTCATCGATATTTCAGTGACTTTAAAGAGGTTAACTTAACCGTTAAACAGAAAAAATAGAAGGGTGATGTCTTAAACTTACCGGCGACAGTGACTTCATATCTTTTAGCACTTCATATTTCTCTAGGTTACATGAACCACGATTAGAAATCTTGGTAAATGTAATGAGAAACATTCACATCTTGTTCAGCTGAAAAACATATTACGAGTGTGAGATAAGATATTTTACCAAAGACTTCAGTCGATACTATTCCGATAGTTATTCATCATAAAAGCGTCACCTATGTCAAAGACAAGAATCACAATTACCTACAAATGCAGAAGAGTCCGGTGTGACCATCTACAAAACAACTCTCCACGCACGTTAGGAGTAAGCCAACTTTGACTAAACGGTTTATCAGTCATGTTCTGGATTCCTACTAAAATTTCCTGACCTGAAATTCTGTTGTATACCCATTACCCTGATTTCATTAACAGCATACTGCCAATTTATACTGCATAGAAATTGCTAATTTTTCTGGAGTCGGAAGTCAATAATATAGTTCATGTAGTATGCTGCATCATATATAGTTCCTAGCCAATACGAATAATTCTTCCCCAAAATAACGTCCTACGTCTGCATTCGCTGACATGTAGTAAATATAATCACATGCAGTACCCGGTGCTAGCAAATGCAATCCGACAAATATCTGCTTTGAACCTTCGAATGTTCACACCCCTAACATACTGGGCCAGACTACAAACACGCTTGCTAAGAGCCAACCACTAATGTACTCTAAGCACTTGACGAAGTCGATGGTATTCTCTAACAGTTAGGGACATGGAATGTCCGCACAATGTATGAAGCTAACAAGGCTGCCCAGATTGCAAAAGAAATGAGATGTAGCATAGGAGAGCGTGGAATCTGCAAAAGTAGATGGAATAGAAGTAGACTCCCCAAACTCTTAACTGGAAAGTCAATAATCTACTCCGATATTCTCACCAAAACGACAACCACGAGCATACTGAGTTTTAGAGTGGCTATCATGATGTCCCACCCCCCTCAAGAGAATCGAAGGCTCTCTCTCATGCAGTGGAAAACAATCTCCTCTTGCAGGATCAGGATCACGACAGCAAGATCCAACTCAAAAGGAAGGAAAGTCACAATCATACAATGCTACGCTACGCACCTACAAATAATGCAGATCAAGAGAAGGGGGAATTCTACAGACAACTGCAATCAGTAATGAACAAGACCCCACCCCAGATGGCGACATCAAAATTCTAATGGGTGACATGAATGCAAAACTGGGAGCAGACAACACAGGAAGAGAAATAATCATGGGTCGAGAAGCACTCGGTGAAATGATGAATGAGAATGGAGACCTGTTTCCAGACTTCTGCACATTTAATGATTTGGTGATTGGAGGTAGTGTGTTCAAACACAAGAATATTCACAAAGCGATATGGATTTCGCAGATACCAGGACACACTAAAAATCAGATCGACCTCGTCTCAATCTCAGGAAAGTGGAGACGCAGCCTACTGGACACAAGATCAATAAGAGAAGCAGATGTAGGTTCACACCACTCACTATCTAGTGCAAGGAACCTTCAAAGTCAAGTTGAAAGCCTTCAAAGAAGATGATGATGATGATGATGAGGTAGACCACAGTTCAAATTCAACATCCAGAACAGAAACCAACTGAAGGACGAGACTACAAAGGACATCTTCACGTCAGTCACCAGGACAAAATGGAAGACATTGAGCAACATCCGTGAAGAAACCTGAGTAGAAGGACACTGCGACTCTGCGAAAGCGACATGGAAAGAAACCTGCGTAACCGTGTTAGGAAAGAAGAAGAAGAAGAAGAAGAAGAAGAAGAAACGAGACTAGGAATGAATCTCGACGGACACATGGAAGCCGATAGAAGAGGGAGAGGAAGATGGTGAAGCACAAGATGAACCAGTGCAAGCGGGAACTGAACACAATCCACAAAAAAACTGGACAAAGAAGTGAAGAAGAGTGCGCACAAAGACAAAAGACACTTCTACGACACACTGGTAAGTGAAGCAGGACAGGCTGCAGGCTATAGGTAGGAGAGACCTGACAACATTGTATCAAATAACCAGGGTACTATCTGGGAAGAGATCAACGCAGACGAAACCAATGAGAGATGGTGAAGGAAACTTAGTTACCAAAGAGAAGAAACGAAGGAAACAATGGGCTGGCCACTTCAAAAAGCTCTCAAATCGACCACTACTACAACTCGTCCAGAAATGCCATCAGCAGCCCAGTCACAGAATTACCAGTGAACACCACTCCTCTGATAAAAGTAGAAGTCCTGAACGCCATAAAGTTACTGAAATCCGAGAAAGCAGCAGGACCAGATGGAATTCCACCAGAGGCACTGAAAACATACACAGAGAAAACAGCGGACACGTTCACACCACTACTGCAGAAGGTTTGCAAGGAAGGAAGGAAGGGTACCTACCGATTGGAAGAAAGGCTATCTTGTCACACTTCCAAAGAAGGGCGACCTATTCTTTGCAAGAACTGGAGCAAAATCATGCTGCTGTCCACTCAAAGCAAGAAAAATATTAAGCCGCACCATGCTGCAGAGATTAAAAGATGCTCTGGTTTCAAAATTACGACAGGCTGGTTTCAAGAAGAACAAATCATGTGCCGATCAAATTGCAACACTACGCATCATCATTGACAACAACATAGAATAGCAGTCCACTGTACCTGTACCTCAACTTCATCGACTTTGAAAACGCCTTCCTTCGATAGCGTCAACCGAGAAATAATTTGGCTGGCAGCTGCTTCAACACAACTCTGTTAGTGCCACAAACCTTTATCAACCTCATTCAACAGCAACTACATGCTATATGATGCTACATGTCAAGTGATTCTCAATGGAAAGCTCAGTGACCCCTTGAAGTGAAGGAAGGAGTAAGACAAGGTCACCTACCATCACCGATCATCTTCCTGATCGTGGTCGACCGGTCCGGACTGGACTGGATCATGCAACAAACTGTGAGGAGCGAGAAGAGAGGCATACACTGGACAGATGAAAAAAGCCTGGAAGATTTGTATTTTGCCAACGATTCATTTCTAATATCTTATGTCGCACAAACTCGAAGATCTACAGGCGAAAAATAACAAGTTGACAGAAGAGGCGAGGCAGGGCAGTGAAGACGAGAGTTCCTTCAGGTGAACGTAGAGAAGACAGAGGTGATGAAGATACCCAACCAACAACGACAATAGCAACAAGCACCAATCACCATCAACGGGAGAAATCTATAGGAAGTTGCCTCTTTCACCTACCTCGGCAGGCAGCATCGTTTCAACTACAGGCGGTGGCGGTGGCGGTGGCGGCGGCACAGATGAGGACATCAAAACCAGCATCTGAAAGACAGCAAGACAGACCCTCATTAACCTGAAATCAGTGTGGAGATCTACTCCACTCGACTCAGCATAAATAACAAGATCCAGATTTTCAACACTAATTCAGTCAAGTAAGTCAGTGCTTCTATGTGATGGTTAAGAGACTTGGTGCGTTATGAAAAGCATCTCCAACAAACTACACACATTTATCAACAGCTACCTACGCTCGATGCTCAAGATTAGACGGCGAGAAAGAATAAGCAACAAGGAACTCACTCTGGCCTGCCAATGAATCAGCCAAGAGCTCATCGCCCAACAAATATGCAGAAGGAAGTGGAGAAGGATCGGGCATACACTGAGACCATTTAGGAATATCACACTCCAGGCTCTCGAGTAGAACTCAAAGGGTAAACGACCAGTTGGGCGTCCGAGGGTGACATGGAGATCATGTGAGGAGGAAATGAAAGCTTTTGGGTAGTCATGGAGCCAGGTTCAAAAGACAGCACAGAACTGAGTGAAATGGCGACGTGCTACTGAAGCCCTATGTTTCACTAGGAAACCTAAGGACAAATACTGATAATAATTCTCTAACAGTTAACTATGCGCTTTTCCAAATTTTTGGTCTTGACTGCCTGCTTACTACTTGTATAGAATTTAGAATATGTACAAAGTAATGATTCTATAGAAAAAAAATGATAGCTTTTACTGAAGGATGTTCACTAACCAAAATATTACTTCAGTAATAAATTATTACGAACGTTTTTTAAAGAAAAGTCGTTATGTAGTACAAGTGTATACATGTATAATAAACATGGTGAACAGATATACCAGAAATGAAGGGGTACACATATTTATTTTATTTAGCAGATAATCAAATGAATATGTGGCTGTAGAAATTTTAGTTACCATATTAGTATCTATGTGTTTGTGAGCGAAAGTTGACCCTCAGGAATAACAGCAACAATACATAAATGCATATTTATGTGTGAAATGTTTGCACACCAAGAAAAGCTAACAAAACAGATATTCTTCATTAACTATCTGTAACTTGCAATCCGTAATATACTTTTTATAAAGAGTGCATTAGCTAAGAAAGGAAAGTAAAATCAAATGCTTTCCTCTCTGATGAGTTGTCTGTAAAGCGGAATAGCTATTTTGCATAGGACAGAATTTCTTTTTGAGGGAAAAAAATGTCTGTTGAAACTAAAAAAACGCTGGAAAGAGATAAAGTAAGAAGTGATTATGTAACTTTAAAGGACAGCTTTTAAAAAATCATAGGACAAACAAATAGACAGATAACGTAATTTCACAAGTAAACTGTGTCCTCCGCCATAAAAATGTATATGTAATACAAAATTAAATGCGCAAAATAAAGCAGGTCAGGGAATTAGTTAAAAGTGAGACGTGAACATACAAAGTAGGAGGAGGGTAAACAAAACCACCATATTCGTCAGAATAACCAAATCAAGATTACAACTGAGTAAAAAAGATAAACGACCGGGTAAATATGACTGGAAAAGGAAAAGATGAATTCATTGCAAATCAATTATTTACTTGGTCTTCTTATCACTTGATGTATTTAGGCTTGCATAAACTATGATCAAGAGATCAGCTTTTTCTTCTGCTACAGACAGTCATCTTTTCGTTGACTTCCGGTGAATGCATCTGCACGACAAAGAGGGCATGTACGTTTTGTCTACGAAGAAAGAAAAGAGTAATCATTAGATGGAACTGCAGATAATGGTAAACCATTGGCTTTAAAAATGCATTGCTATGCAGAGTAATAATCAGGTTACTGTAACAGCCTATGCTTCTATTTGATCTGCACCTTTACTCGGTCACTTATCAGTGGAAAAGAAACTGATCGCTACAAAATGTGTAACTAGCGCTTGCTGCTCAACTAGTACTCTGAGAACAAAAACACTGAAACTCATCACCAAATAAATTACATTGGTGACAACTGTTTGGAAACCAATAATAAGATTCGCATTGAATTCTTGAGCGAAAATCATAGATTTAAAAACCAACGAAAATTTCAAGGTTAAAACGACGTCAATGAGATAGCGCAGACTCCCTCTACAGCAACTGATTATCATTAATGAAGCTACTATACATCCAAAATAAATCAGAAGTATGTACAGTATTCACTATCAGGTGACCGAAAATCAAAATAACTAAAGACCTAAAAGCTAAAAAGGCATACAACGAAGGTATTTCTTGTGATCGAAACGTCTCGGTGGCCGACCAGTCTTAAAGGTGTCCAGATCGATAACAGCTACATTGACGTGGTGGTCCGGCTTGCATATCACAATGACCCAACGAGCTATGCTGGTGAAACACTTGCTCCCTCGAGGTACTACCATACAAGAAATGTCTGTTGCATAGTGGTAAGACGAAAAGCAGTTACCGTTGTGATATAAATTACTACACTGTGATGGGGGTCTCAGGGCGAAGTCATACTCCTGCCAGCTGGATGGAGTGTGACAGTAGAAGGGCTATGCTGATGCTGCCTTCTCAGTGGAAGGGGACGGGGGTTAGGAGAGGTCAGCCCCAAAAATAACATACTCCACCATACCCCACGGTCTGCCAGGCCGGTGGTGTTGCTTCATTTATCGTTTCCTTTCCACCATACAGTCCCAAAAATACAAAAGTTCAGAATAATCATACACAAAAGGCTACGTGTGACAGGCCTCAAGCAGATGTCCAATGAGCTCTGCGGTCACACAAATCTCTTTCAGGTACCTTAAGAAGAAATAGTCTTCCACGGTGTGGGCAACCGGGAAGTATCAATCGCCCTCACAACTCGATCAGCACTCAAGTCTCCTCAGACTACTATACACTTCCCCCTACCCTCATTACCTCCTAATCTTCCTTCATGTCTCCCAATTAACAATACTACATCATCTTCAATTTCTCCTAGTTCTGCAGCCTTTGAAAACGATTTGAGTCCACAGAAAAGCATCACTGGTCTCCTTAAACCACGCTCCAAATTACATATTGGAGCCTTCAATGTTCACACCCTCCGTCAAATTGGTCAAATGGCTTCATAGGCAAAGACTCTAGCAACTCGGACCATGGATGTGTGCTGTGTTTGTGAGACACACATCAGGACCCAAGTGCGGTTATTCACCTGACCTCTCCTGACCAATCTGGTGAGTTCGCAAAATTCACCCTTCGAGTTTCTGGAGATTCGATAGCTAGCTCTCGTGGTCTTGCAGGTGTAGGCATACCACTATGCAGTCGGGCAGAAAACTCACTGCTAGACTGGATCCCAGTTGACAGTCGCCTCTGAGCTCTGAGGCTGAACGGCACAGTGAGAACTAAAAGGAATAGTGAGACTCGCCGTTGTCTCTTTGTAATCTCTGCTTACGCAACCACTCACAGACTGTAGTTCGGATGAAGTGAAGGACGAGTTCGACCGTAAACTGTTTAGCCTCCTCTCGAAAGCCGAAAATCCCCACGTGGTGGTTGTTGCAGGTGACTTCAATGCACAGGTGGGTAGACTGAGTGAGGCAGAAAGGCACTTAGGTGGCACTTTCGGAATCCCAGTTGAATGCACAGATAACGATGATCGCCTATTACAACTATGCTCAGATAACCGCCTATTTTTAGCCAGTACCAATTTCAGACATAAAAAAAGGCACTGTCTGACGTGGCATCCACCGAGCTCAACTCAGTGATGGACACAGATAGACCACATTACTATTAGTCATCGGTGGAAGACTGCCGCTCTTTCTGGAGTACGCACTTGGACGGCGATCATGCGTTGGTCCGAGCACGTATATGCCTGTGTCTCAATGGACGTAGAAAAAATTTGGCAACAAAACCACTACAAGTACTGCTGGACAACGGAAACACCAAAGCCGTGTTCAGTGAGAAGTTGGCTACGCAATTATCGGAGCAGAAGACTATCAGTCATCCAGAAGAAGCTTGGTGCCTTTTTCAGTCTGCTGTAAAAGCAGCACTGAATACTGTAACCGACTCCAAAATAGTGGATATCAGCAGCTTCTTCCAAACTAATGGATGCACGTGAACGCATCCCTGCACGCCCCGAATACAATGAAGAGCAAGAGCAACTTAAAAGTAGATTGAGAAAACGTCTACGCAACGACCGCGAACAGTGGTGGACAGCGAAGGCTAAAGAGATGGAAAAGGCAGCAACGATTGGTAACAATAGACAGTTATTTAGGCTTATTAAGGAAACTGGAGGGAAAAGTTCAACAACTGTTAGTGAGGCTATAGTGGAGGAGGACGGGTCTGCGATTCACTCGCAAGGCAGTGGACTGGAACGATGAGTAGAACACTACGAGGAGCAGTTTAACTGGCCTCCAGCCATCATTAAGTTGCCCTCTATCCAGTCGAATCCTGAATGGAACATTGAGATACCCCCCCCCCCAAAAAAAACACTAGCAGAAGTCGAGAAAGCAGTAGGTAACCTGAAACGAGGAAGGACGCCAGGACCAGAAGGACTAACTACAGAGGTATACAACGATGGTGGTAGGGTGCTCTTAGTCAGGTTGACGGAAGTGTTAGCTAGTATATGGGAATCAATTACGATCCGCTCTGGCTGATCAGAATCACTGATTATTTCAGTCTTCAAGAGAGGAGAGAATTCCTCTTGTGATAACCATTGACGAATCAGCCTATCATATTAAGGTATTCAGTTGCACTATCACATCCACCGACTGCAGTTTGGATGATACAATGTATGAATTGTATTAGCTGTCAATTTTGCTACATAAAGTAAAACGTTCAGATGTAGTCATAGTGGCAGGTGACTTTAACGCTCAAGTAGAGAAGTTGGGCCAATCAGAAAGGCATCTTAGAGTTATCTAAGGATCACATACCAACACGTAGTCTATGGCAATCGTCTGTTGCAATTTTGCTGCGATAGCCACTTGTTTCTGACCAAAACTAACTTTAAGCATAAAGAGAGACACTGTCTCACACGGCGTTCGCTGACTACAGACCAACGATGGACACAGATGGATCACATCGCTGTAAGCCATCGTTGGAGGGGATCAGTAGGGGATAGCCACTCTCTCTAGGGTGCTAGTTTGGACTACGATTACGCGCTAGTACAATTCGTGTATGTCTGCGCCCTACTGATTGGAGAAACTAGGTGATAGTAAAGTCTGTCTGTGGTCGATTGGAGCATGAGAACGTCCGATCCGAGTCTAGGGAAGAGATAGCTAAGCATTTATCTGAACATTACAGCTCATTCTGAGGAAACCTGGCATGAAACAGGTACAGACAACTGTAACCTACACTCGAAGGCTAGCAAATTTCATTGGGTTTCCACGACGTCAGCCTAACTGATTGATGTGGGAAGATCGATTCCAGTTGGCGCCGACCACGATGGAGGGCGAAAGTAACTGAAACGTAAATTAACCAAGGGTCTTCGTGCCGGCCACGAGCAGTTGTGGGTGGAGAAAGCGAGAGAGATGGAGAAGACATCAGCGTTGGGTAACATCAAGCAGCTGTTTGGGATTATTAGGGAAACCGACAAGAAGAAAACAATGATGAGTGAAACCATCATCTATAATGATGGGATGCTGATAACCTCTCTGGAAAGGCGGCTAGAACGTTGGGCAGAACACCTAGAGACATAGTTCAACTGGCCTTCAGCAAACCTTCACTTGCCCAACATCTAGACTGAACCTGAACAGGACATAGATTTCCATCCTACAAGTCTCCTTGATGTTGAGAAGGCTATATCAAACCTGAAACGATGCGACAGCTACCTAACATCCAGTTTGAACCTGAATGGGACGTAGATGTCGGTTCTCCAACTTTCCTCTCCACTGAGAAAGCCGTATCGACCCTGCGACGATACAAAGCACCAGAACCTGACAGTTTGCCACCTGAAGTTTTCAGGGATCAAGGTAAGAAGTTACTAATTAAAGTGACATAGGTACTAGGTAGTGTATTGGAATCAGAGACAATGCCATCAGACTCGTCTACTTCACAGATCATCTCAATCTATAAGAAGGGACAGAAGTCTTCTTGTGACAATCATAGGGTAATTAGTTTGACTAGTATTGTATCCAAGATCCGACGGTCAATAGTTATCCAACACCTAACCGGAGATCAAGAACAGCGAACTTGAGAAAAACAGCCTGGTTTCAAACCTGCACCAGGGTGCATCGATCAGATTTTCACACTTAAAAAGATTCTGGAACACATGCATACTTACTAACGGACTACAATTGCCACATTTTTGGCCTGAAGAGTGCATTCAACACAGGCGATAGTGAGGTGTTGTGGCAGTATCTAAGTGTGAAAGGAGTACCGAGCAACTATGCAACGCTAATCAAAGCCTTCTACTCGAACTCATGTAGCAATGTCAGGGCTTATGGAGAGTTGTCATATGAATTGACAACAACTAGTGATCACCAGGGATTCCCACCGTCACTGTTTCAATTTAACTTCGTCATAGACGTAATAATGAACATAACCTTACATACACCTGACTGCACAGCGATTGACCTACTCACTGGAGGTAATATGGTTGACTTGGAGTATGCCGACGATATTGTCCTGCTACTTAAAAATGCTGACAAATCCAGGGTCTCCTGAACGCATTGAGCAGAAATCTGAGTATGTTTAGCATCCGTTTTGGACCTTCCAAATGTAAGATGACACTCCACGACTGGTGTGCTGCAAGTAATCCCAATTTAATGATAGGGAGTGAAGTGGTGGAAAACAGCGACCACTTCACTTACCTGGGGAGTTGGATTGGACCGAACAGGTTGGTTGCTGATGAAATCTCAGCTCAGATACAGAAGGCCGGTTAGACATTCGCTAACATGCGTTACTTGTGGCACCGACTGGCGAGATATCCAACTACCTAATAAAAGACGAGTATACTGCGCTTCAGTCTCCTGTCCTGAGTTACGACTGTCAGACGTTGCCATTAAACGTAGGAGACATGAAGCGATTACAGGGTTTAGGTCACAGATGTCTTCGTATCATTGCTCGCATTCGGTGGAAACACTGTGTGAGCAATGTTGAGGTCAGAAGAATAGCATTAGGCAAGAAAAGCAAGTTGGTTGATGAAGCTGTGAACCTTAGTCGACTGAGATGTCTTGAACATGTACTGCACATGCCGAGCCACCACCTACCTCGACGTCCTAGGCTAGGGGAAGTTGGATTAGGTTGAAAGAAGGTTCAGGGTCGCCAGACCAAGATATGGTACCAATCCACGAAGTCCCTAACTATTGGTCTGAACTATGTGGATAGATGTAGACTGGCTAGTTGGGGTCTCCGAAACGAAAGGAATCATTGGTTAAAGGCTTTTGGTGACATGGCTGGAAACCGGTCACAATGGTGCAGGTGTATTCACTCCTTAGCATTTTTCAATATTCCCACTATCCATTATCTTCCGATTGTTTATTCTCTCCTTCAACTTTGTCCACTTTGATATCACTCATTCTATCTACTTGTCTTTTGGATACTACTGTGAAGTGTGGGGACTTGAACCTATGCACCTATGAGCGCAGTTCTACATTGATTTTGTCAACTAGTCAGTCAGTCAAGGTGTTAATGTGGTGAAATTTCGATACAGGAGAAGTTTATTTCTACCTTCAACTGTAATCAGTTCAATGGTTGGAAAGTCGAACCGCGTGACATATTTTATTACATGCATTTAGAATGATCCATTAGAAATAACGAAGATCCACCATATACTTCTTTAGTGTTGTCACAACCATTTTACCGTCGTTGCCTGCATGTACTAGTGTTATCACACAATGTTTCACTTTTGTCACATTCATATGCTTCATCGGAAAACCTGGGATATCGTTACACCTAGGAAAATACATACACGGGTTTTTCAATGCTGATTTTGAGACGAAACACTTCACTAAAATCAAAAGTCTCATGCTG
Organism: Heterobilharzia americana; assembly: GCA_944470555.2. Classification (NCBI taxonomy): domain Eukaryota; kingdom Metazoa; phylum Platyhelminthes; class Trematoda; order Strigeidida; family Schistosomatidae; genus Heterobilharzia; species Heterobilharzia americana. The sequence goes on from OX104128.1 coordinate 25,027,486, forward strand.
ACCTAACTTAGCCAGACCCTTTATGCCTCCAAAGTAAATACAAAAAATATATGATGAATTTGAAATTTTCTGGAGTCTTCATTAGTGTGCCAATCAAGTGATTTACATATAAAACTAGTTCAAATCCTTAGAGATGGTTCCGAATATTTTGCTAAAACTTCTGAAACTAGTTAAATATCAAAGTGACTGCCAGAAATGAACGAACATTCAGTTTTCAACATGATGACACGGACCATTTCTTAATGCAAACCAGCGCAAATGTGAGAAACAAACAATGCCACTTCTTATTTACCTTATGTACTCACTCAAACATTAACACAGCACACCGTTTTAACTCAAAAGAATAATAAATAAAAGGTAACTGACCTTTAACCACTTATCCACACAATTTGCATGAAATTCATGAGAACAACGCATTTGACGAATTTGCTGACTTTCTTCATAATCTTCCAGGCATATCATGCATCTGTCACATTCAGATGGGTCATTTTTCTCACTAGCTACTGTTTCATCACAAAAGCTTTTTTGTTTATCAATACGTTTGTCTAGACTTTTTGACACATATGGATAGACAGCTAAACTGTCTAATTCCTCCTTGTTAAGGCCACGACCACTATTCGATTCTAACTGAACTGCCAAATGTAATAACGTATCAACACTAGCTGCAGCAGCAGCAGCTGCAACGGCTGCGGCTGCGGCTGCAGCAGTTGCAGCCGAAGTAGGATCAGATACTGTCTGAGATAAAATTGAATTTCCGTTCGAGAACCCAACCGACTGATCAGTGTAGTGGGCAAGTAGGGTTTCTGATAAGTTACTAACCGCAAAGTTTGCAGCTGATGTATTGTTTGAGGTAGATGGTGCAGGCACAGCCAACAAAAATGGAAAAAGCCTGGTTAGATAGGCTGGAGAAGTTGTACCACTAGCAGCTGTAAACACTGGACCAACTGAATTAGATGGTACGAAGCCATTTATAGATGCGTTCGGCATAGAAGCAGGTCGCTGAGATGCAGTATTCTGATGTTGTACACCACCATAGTGACTGTGGTAGCATTGTTGGTGAGCATTATTTTGTAACTGTTGCATTGTTGCCACATTCCTAGGGTAATAAAGGTGGGCATGAAGAATTGGAACTGGTATCGAAGGAGTAGGTGCAGCTCTAGACGGAGTAAGCATGGATATGGAATTTGATGATCCGTGTCTATGATTCTGTTGCTGAAGAGCGACAGCTGCAGCCATGGCGACTGCTAGTGCAGCAGCTGCCGAAGTAATTGGCTGAACACTAACTGAAGGTGGGATTGGTGCTTGGTGATTACTGAATAGCAGATTGGCTTGAGCAGCTGTACAACCCTCTGTGTAACCAGACAAAAAGGATGATTGAACTGGTGCAATGGGATGATGTGGTACTAGAGGTGGTGTAACTGCTGATGCAACTCGAGTTCCAGAGGCCACACCCGCCGAAGCGCTCACCACAACACTCTGGTTAGATCCTCCAGCAGTAGCAGTCATAGCAGAAGGATAATACGGCAATGCGTACGAATCCTGGAAGGGAAAAATGTATAAATACATGGCAACGGCGTTCCCAGTTAGTCACAGTATGTATAAGAACAAAAATCACGATTTAAAATATATTTCGTCTAAATATTACAGGACCGCCACTAAATTTCTTCTCTGCAATATGACTACTAACATCACAACGGCTTATCCCATGTAAAGTCTTTAAAACTTATGCTAATGTTGTCCTGGACATCAAGCCCAAAGAAATGCTGATAGCCACTTGTTAAATGTATCTAAAAACTATATTTTTCATGTAAATAGAAATGAGGGTGAATTACACAGATAAAACTCTAACATTATGTAACACTCGAAAATCAGTTTCTACAAATTTTGCATGTATACATACCAAGAAGCAGTTTTCTTATGTGAAGACAAAGTATAGAAAAAAAGCTATGATACAAACAAGTCAAAACACAAAGACATTATCAACCTAGGACCTGGAATTATTGCAAAACAGTTCAAGTTGCAACATACAAGGAAGCAGGACAAAAAGCAAAGAAATGAAAACATTAGAAATAAAAATCGTAGGAAGGAATACATAAATAATAAACGGGTTGAAGCAAACAAAGAAAAGTAATATCACGGTTAAGATGAAGGCGGGACATAGAAGCACTTGCACCACTGCGACTGACTCTTGGTAATATCGTTTAAAGTGTCTAATCATCAGTTTACGTAGTTTTGTGAAACCTAATCTCGGAGCTGATATTCTCCAACAAGACTCAAACTGACAGTCAAAGACTACATGGATTAGCGCTATGTCCTAAACCGATCATCCTCATCTTTCTCCCGACCTGGTTTTACATTAGCTAACATTGCACGTCAAGGAGGACGTGGCAAAAGTAGCACAAACTCCAGTTGCCTAAGTCGATGAGAATTTTCAACTTCATCAACTGACTTGCTTTCTTTACCTAAGACTCTAAACTTAAACTCTGAATAGCGGGCCCCGTAAGGAAGGAAAAAGTTGTCAAACACTTGAAGTCTTTTCATATTCGTTACCTTCGATGGCCATGCTTCGCAGTAACGAAGTAGGATATGTCCAAAAAGGGGAATCTCACTAGATACATGTGAAATTTCACAATTTAAAGATATTTTGACAACATTACTGCAGTTGGTTTTCTTTCAGAAAATTGATACAATACAGAAACAGACATTCTAGCCTCTATCTTCAAATAATGACGTGTAACATGTGATTGTCAAAAAACTTAAGCTCATTATAATGACCATAGTTATCAGTGAATGAGAAACAGATAAGTAGTGAATCAGAATAGGATAATCACGGGGCTTATAGCATTAGAAATTCTCAATTTAGAAGAGTAATACATCATATTTTCATTCACGTGTCTTGGAGTTTTGCTATTCAATTTTTAAAAGGTTGGTTACTTCTGTAATTTTTTTCGATGAATGTTTTATCAAAAAACATCAACATCAAATTATGTATGTGGATCTTTCATACCCACCCACACTGGGATGCGAAAACAACGTGAGTAGTCACTCTATCTATAAGCAACTTAAATTCTATACTGGTCATCCATGAAGTGTTACACATTCAAAAATGAGAAGCATTATTAGTTTTAACTGAATTCAAACGCTTAATGTTGTGAACTTTTGTTGCTGAGTATTTTCAAACTCTTCTTCCTCTTTTGTCTTAAAATATTTCCCAAATTTCGTTTTCTAAAAGAATAAAACCTATTTTTGGTAGCACTACGACGCTATGAAGATAGTAATATTCAAAAACATATAGTCTCTCTATATTTTCTACTTACAACCAGAATGCTTCACAGCTGTTCACTCTCACTGTAGTGAAAGGTAGTCAGATTTCTCGCCGGCATTTGATATGGTATAAACTAGTAAACACCTGATAGGCCTTTTGCATCCGACCAAAAACTTCAAAGAGAAATGAATGTCAGTGAAAATCTTCTACCTTTGGAAGATGGCAAAGCGTGTAAGTGTTTTTACAACTGTGACCTATACTGAGTCACTTTACCAAGATTCACAACATCTAGAAGGTTTCAGCCCGGTGACTTATACGGTTCAGATGGGCAATCAGAGAGTTCATCGGCTGTTGTAACTTCTTGGTCTAACCACTTTTGGTCTTTTTCGGACTTGAACCCACTTCGACAAACATTCTGAATCAAGGTATGCGAAGATTTTGTAGTGATTCTGGTTGGTGTTTCGCTAAAAAGAGATTCAATATATCAAATAAGTAGCCACAAAAATGGTGATGTTGCTGAAATCTTCATAAATGCAGTCGAGATATTAGAGTAAGACTCTTGAGTGATCAAAGCATAAAGCGTTTTATTGTTAACTCTGTAGTAGCTAAATACACCACTTACGGGTCTTTGGTGAATGAGTCTAAGAAACTGAAGTAATGTGTTGACACCGCGAGTTGTAGCCAGTGTAGGTGGACCAATGATTGATAACTGAGGTGGTCTCAACGGCAATACGGGTATAGGGGTAACAGAAGAAAATGGAGGCGGTAGATACGGAGAAAATGGTGTGCTGCGAGCACCACATGTTGTTGATGATAAGTTTACAATATTCGACAAGAAATTGACTCCACTGGGATCAGCAAACTGACTGACAGATGAGTTATTTGCAGCTACTGCAACAGCTGCAGCAACTTCTGTAGGTATTGTAGTTAGATTTGGGTAAATCGGTGCCTGGTAATGAGCTGCACTAGCAGGAACTGTAAAAGTGTTACCCAACAGGGTTGATTCTACATGGTTTGAGAATGTTAAGGGAGTAGTAATAAAATGTGATTCTGTTATCTGAGGTCCAGCGAATCCTGATGTAGGCATTGTAAATCCAATCGCGTTATCAGTGGTACTCGTAACTTGTGCAATTGTTGTTAACGGGTAAGTGTCAACAAATTCAGTTGTATTTGGAATAAGTGTCAATCCTCCAGAAGTGGTAAAAGCTGGTATGATTGGATGTAACATAGAAGATGATGTAAACTGTCCCAAACCTGTAATTCATACAATGAGAAGCGCATATCATTCAGTGTTGTAGAAAGTAGTACAAACACAAATATAAATCTGAAATAATGGAAAAACTTGGTAGCTTGCAACACACGTAAAATGATTTAATGTTTGCTTAATCTAAAAATTAAAATCATAGTAAAAACCAAAATCCTATTCTTCACTTCATGATCACAAATATTACATTTAATTGCCGACATAAAAACTTTATAATAATACGTAACGTTTACCTGTGCATATATTTGGAATGTGCAAATTGATTTCTGAATTACAGGTGAAGTTTCCCGGTCTAATGGTAGATGTGGATGAGCTCAAAGTCGAGGGATTAAACATAGTTTGGGACGAAGACAAATTACAAACTGAAGTTGGGTGGATACAGAAAGAACTAAACACATTTTCTGTAGACAGATCTGCCATGAGTTGAGACTGTCTGTAACTTAATCCACGTTCGTTTCTTAGCGCGCTGTGATCCCCATGACTGCATATATCAGGAGAAATGAAGTGATTTGCAAGACAGTTACTACAATCAAGCGATTGCGATACATACGTCACTAGCGGATCAATAGCTGGCTGGTTCGGCATAGCATGCATAAGAACTGATTCATTCGACTGCGATGAGAATCTCTGAAAACCAGACCGATCTGATGTTCGCCTATGATGAACAGCGGCAGAAACAGCCTGAGCAGCAGCAGCAACAGCGTGAGCAGCAGCGGAAGCAACAACTGCTGCTGCAACAACCGTTGCCTCTTCTGTTTGAGAAGTGGGAGAGGCAACTACAAAATTCGCAGCTGACCCATTCAGTTCAGAGTGAGGAAAACAAGACTGTGATAGCTGTACATTTTCTTCTACACTGCAATTAGGTCCAAAATTTCCAGATTGATTGCGATTCAGACTGTTACGACATGCACTTATTGGCTTTAAACAAAAAGAGAACGTAAGGCAACGTTAAGAACATAAGAGCAACTAAGAAATTACCAATGAATGATTCTTATTGAAATAGCAACCTTTAATGACTAATTAGTAGCTGATATGAAGTGTTCTGCATACCAGTTGTAACAGCCACTCCACTTAAACAAAGACTCCCAACCAACAGCTGCTACTTTTAAGTTGTGATCAGACTTGCATATCGCTAGAACACAATAAGGTTCAATGGTTGGGACGATTGTTCCTACCGTGCCACAAAGGTCTTTTTGATAGCGATACGACTAAAAGTAGTTATTGCGGAGTACAGATAACTTACGCTACGGTGGGGGTCTGAAGACAAGGTTGCACTGCTGGTATAGCAGAGAGGCGTCTTCAATCGATGACCAGCCGTTTTAGGGTGAAGCCACTTTGCGTCAACCCCAAACAACACTTTATTCTGTTGTGATCTCCATCCAGTGCGACAGTGTACTTTTTTACTCCAGATGAAACAATCAATGAAAAATCAAAACTACCCAAAACATGGTGTGTGACTAGCATGGAGCAGTTGTCCTTTAGGCTCTGCAGTCATGCACCCAGGTTACAACCACCCTTAATAATATAATTCTCTCGAGTATCTCAAGAATTAACCTCCCATGGTGTGAGCAGACGGAAAAAGACAAACGTCCTCACACCTGTCAGCACTCGTTTTCCCTCAGACCAGAATCAACTATTCACATTTTTGACTTCTAATCCTTCCTCACACCTCTCGGTCAATATTCCCACGTCATATTTTACTTCTTCAAGTCCCAAAGCTCTTAATAACAATTCGAGTTCATGCAACAGCATCACTGATCTTTTAAAACCGCGCTCCAAACAACGTATTGAAGCTTTCAATATCACCCAGCGTTAAATTAAAAAGCGAGCTTCGTTGGTCAGAAATGCAAAATCTAAAGCTAAAGAAAAATACTACCCTTGTGAAATATGCAAGCAGAACTTAAGTGCAGTTATTCATCTAACCTAACCCAGCAAATATGATGAATCCGGCAAATCCACCCACCGATTTTCTGGAGATTCGATGGTTAGTTCTCTTAGTTTTTCAAGTGTAGGTACACCATTAAGCCCAAAGGAAAAACTGCACTGCTTAAATGGACCTGAGCTTATAGTCCTTTGCCCGTTGTTTCACTGGACAGTGTAGTGAGGACTAAAAAAGCAGTGAAATTCAATGTTGTCTCTTTACAATCTCCGTTTACTCATCCACTGATTACAGTTTAGATGAAGTGAAGGATGATTACTACCGGGAACTGTGACGTCTCCTGCTGAAAATCAAACGCGCATACATGGTTGTCCCAGCAGGTGATTTCAGGGCAAAAGTCAGTAGGCTAAGCCACATAGAAAGGAACTACGCTGGCACTTTCAGAATCTAAGGCGAACGAACGGATAACAGCAATCACATGCTGAAACTGTGCTACTCTGATATCATTTTTCTATCTATTCGTTCTTCAGATGCTATTGTGAGGCGTAGCAACTAGGACTGCCGCACTTCTGAGGGGTTCGAATCAGTACGAACTTCAGACATGAAAATACAATGTTTGAAATGATGTCCACCGAACTCAACTCAACAGTAGACACGGACAGACCGGATCGCTATCAGTTTTGCTGGAGAGGGTTGGTGGAATATTCCTAATCCTTCTGTAGCACGTGTTTGATCAGTAATGAAGCGCTGGTTCTAGCAGGCGTATATCTGCCTCTAAATGGACAGGTCGATGTAAGTAAATTAGTTGCACCTAACATGGCAGCTAAATACCAATCTGAGCCAGATTTAAGACTGGTCACCGATCCTCCAGAAAGTGTAGACGAGGACTAGCTGCACTTGCAAGAAGTCATGAAAATGGCGAGTAAAGCCGCTTGGAGCTTGGAAGGAAGTCCCGCTAATAAACGCTGGGTCTATGCGAGCTACCTGCAACTTCTTGACGCCTGCCAGACCATCCCAGCGGATAGGAGGTACAATGATTTGCGTAAGTCTCAAAGACGCCTAGAACACTGTGTGGAGCAGTTTAGCTGGTTCACAGCTCTAGCACTGTCATCTTTAGTATATCGTGGCTCCATGGTCCCTTAACAATGACCCAGCTAACGAAGCTGAGGTCCATAAGGAACACCAAGGCACCCAACCCAGACAGTTTACCACCAGCTATTTTTAAGGATGGAGGAATGACCCTAGTCACGGAAGTGACTAGATTGTTTGAGAAGGTATGGCAGACTGAGAGTGTCCCATCACTGTGAAATGAAGCCATCATTGTCCCCATCTTTAAAAATGGTCTACGTAATGCATGTGATAATCATTAGGGTGTTAACCTGTTACCAGCCACATCGAAAATATTGGCTGCTATCATACTTCGCAGACTTGGAGAAACACATGAGGAAATGAGTCGCGAGGAGCAGGCCAGGTTTCGTTGAGGTCGTGGATCCATTGATCATGTGTTTACCCTCTGCCAGATGACTGAAAATCGCCAGACGTATTCCAAACCAATAATCGTTGTTTTTTTATATTAGGGTTGCTTTCCATTCGTTGAATGGAGATGTACTCTGAAATTGTCTTTCAGAGAGGAGCATGCCTGAGACATTTATTAACATCTCGAAAGCCCTATATCATAACATCTTAGGTAGAGTGAGGGCATACAACCACCTCTCTCTATTGTTCCAAACCAGCTGTGGGGTTATGCAGGGTTATCCAATTTCTCAACTCCTTTAAATTTGCTATCGATGACATTCTTGAGACAGCTCTGAAGGACGTGCGTGCTGGTGGTGAAGATCTGCTACCCAGAGAACTACTACTAGACCTCGAATATGCGGACGATATAGTCTTACTGTGAGATAATGCAAAGGCTGCTCAAATCGCTCTTAACCAGTTAGCGATTAGTGTTCGTAAGTTTGGTATGTGCTTTGCACCACCAAAGTGCAAAGTACTTTTGCAAGATTGGCAGGAGCTTGTGTCAGCGATCACTCTCGGTAGTGAGCCGTTGGAAGTAGTCAAAACGTTCGTGTGTCTGGGTAGTTGTGTGTGTGTGATAAAGTTTTCAACCACATATCGAAAGCCAGAGTGACAAACGCCAATCTGGGCTACCGTTAGAATCGTCGCGACATTAGTCTGGCAGTAGAAAGTTAGGTTTACAACGCTTCGATGAAAGCGGCTCTGCTCTACGTCTGGGAAACCTGACCTCCCAGCTAAGGATGTACGACAACTCTCTGTTCGACCATTGCGGTCTCTGTAGGATTGCTCGTATCCCGTGGCAACACCAAGTAAGTAGTTTTGAGGCACGACAGCGTATGTTTGGACATGATGGAGATTGTCATTCAATAAGTGAAGTCATCTGGAAACACCAGCTTCGGTGGCTTGGACGTATGCTACGCATGTCGTCCCAACGGCTTCCAAACCGTTCATTGTTTGCTAACACTGAGACTAGGTGGAAGAAGCGGAGATGTGGTCAGTGTACGACGTGACACCGTAGGATGAAGGATAGGTGTATTGAGTTGGTATATGTTGGTGCATCACGACTCCCTGGGTGAGGTAAGAGGAATCACAACTCCGTGGCTTGCGACATCATCAGATATGGGTCAGAATCTAAACGAGTGGTGGTCATAGTGCAGCTTCCTTCTATCTTGTGCTGCTGAAAAGTAATATTTTGTTTTGCGTATATCTTATTGTACTGCGTTTCTAATCCTTCTATTTTTATCGTCCTTTTTCTCTCTTTCTTTAACCACTTCCATTTGCTTTATGTCTTGATAAGGTTGTTGCATTATTTTGTGTGGCACATTTCTCGGTGCCTTTGCTGCACCATGAAGAAGAATAAATGGGTGTAGAAAAACCACAAGTGCAAGAAAGTTCCGATCACAGGTTGACGACTAGAATACTTAGACTGATTTCAGTACAAAACTAGCTAGAAATTCATCGGAAATGAACAACACCACTCATATAGAAAAACCATGGCACTACTACCAGTCTGTTATAAAAGTAACGTTAAAGACTGTAATCAACCCTCAGAAAAAGGTTCGAAAAGATGAGTGGATCCCAGCAGTTTTTTTCTGAAATAATGGGTGTGCGTAAACGCATTCTTGCAGGCTTCGAGCATAATGTGGAACAGTGGTGACTAAAACGTAGTCAGAAGTGAGGCATTATGTGAGTTATTTTCGTCCGTCAGGTATGTCCACTCTCTCCATTTTTATTTAGCTTGGTCATAAATACACTTGTAGTTCTCTCCTCACTTGACGTTAAAAAATTTACTTAGTCACAGGAAACGTTTTAGCAGACCAACAGTAAGCAGATAACACTATCTTGTTGCTGAAAAGATCAAGTTCTTCACACCTCCAGTACAGGTATTATTCCTATTACGTGATGGGTGAATGCTTTCTAGAAACCTAGAGAGATAACTTGAGAATGTTAGAGGTGTTTGTTTGTCATTTATAAGGTAAGCCGAGTGAGGAAAGACATACACATAAATATAGGAAACAACCATGATCACAGTAAAAATGACGGGAGTACGACTTTGATGAGACAAACGACAGTTTATTACAGGACACGTAGACCACTAATTATTCCAGCCTGTGGATATTAAACACAAGAGAGGTGATGAAACTCCGGCGTCCCACTCTGTTACAAGATATCATGTTCTCCAGACTTTCCATGTTCCTCGTCTTTATTTTCGTGAAGACTACATCTTCCTCTAGTGTTAAGAAATGTTTAAAAAAACTTGAACTACCACACATTTACGAGGGAACCCACGTTATCTCTGTCTAGGTAAAGATAATACAAAGACGGAATAAACCTTATGAGTCAACTGAACCATATACCCACTTGGTTTGGTTGCCTCATAACCTTGGGATGTTTGAATGCTTTTTTAAACAATATCTTACTTTTAAAAGATTCAAGAGATTTTATATTCCCACTCACTATACAAGCATATAAAACTAGCTATGGCGCATCTTTTGTCCATTTTGTGCCAATCTTGCGTTCAATACAAACAAACAATAGAGCATCAAATATGGTAGTTACTCTGCACACCTTTCATACGCAAAATGGCTCAATGAAAAGAACGACAGATTTCATGATCACAAATACTAGTCACTAAAAATTTTCACCATTGATACGTAATAGACGGCTGGCAGTATACCTACACATAACGACAAATACTGATTTTCTTTCAAAACCAATGTTACATGTTTCAAAGACAATATGAAATAAAAGTACTGAAATTGTCAGAAAGATGTGGTTCTCTCTGAGTTTTAATGATTAAATATACAAAAAGTGGAACAAAATAACCTAACACATCACGTGAAGAACTATACATATACTTCGCTGAAAAAAATAACATACCTTTTTATTTGTCATAGTTGAACTGGACTGATCATCTTGTGACGTTGTAATCTCGGATTGCAACACATATGTCAGTGGCTGACTCTGAGATTCAACCGATTCTACTAAATTACCGCTGCTATTGCTGTTTGACTCAATAGCTGCAGCATTGCAGCCAGTAGTACAGGCGAACGATAATAAATCATTGTGCTCAGTGCTCTGAGATGATAGTTCAGGATGAGATGTATGTGCTGCAAAAATGTCAAGTTGTTCCACTACATTACGATGTAACAGGTCTGTAAACACAAATAGACATAAAATGGTCATCAAAAGTGTTAATCAGAAAAGTTTAAATAAAAAAGACAATAAGAAGTTTTACAGAAGTTATTAAAAACTGTGAATTCACAGTTGTCATGCATGAGTATATGAGTGTCGTACTAATTGATGATTAGAAACTTTAATTCTAGAGTATCCGTTATTTGTATAAATAAACAGCTTCATTACTAAAATTCACTTTCATCCCTTAATGATACTGTTTCCTATGTCCCGTAGTTTTATTTCTTTGGATGATATATGTGCAATGCACGATCAGTTAAAGATAGCACAAACTATACTTATGGTATAATTTAAAGTTAACCTAGCACAAGCGGTAAAATCGCTTTGATTCTTAACAACACTGATCAAATGTAGTCATAAGGCAGTACTTTAGCATCACAATCAAATTAAACTGACGAACCACAATTCAAAAGCAATTCGAGTGAACAAAGAATATTCTTTTTGATAACGTCTTCAGGTAGAACAGTTATATGTGCATGTTGAGGAATTATGCATCAACGATGAGACTATCACACTATGGCATTACCTACGCAGTGTACTCGTTTAGATAAACAATTATTTTGAAATGATTCCCAGTAACAACTAATTCTATCGCTAACCTTCACAAAAGACTTTTCTGAATTGACCTACTCAATTGTATAATACTATTAACAAGCTGACAAGCAGAATTTCAATATTGTTGATGCATAATGCCTCAGTATGTACATAAAACTGTTGGGTCTGAAAAAGTTATCAAAAAGAGTATTCTTTGATCACTCAAATGGTTTTCAAACTGACGTAACTGAACTCTACTGCGGTTTGATTTTCGAGTGACATTTCAAACGATATAGCGCTATCTTCATAACTCAAAATAAAACATAAAATATGAGACATGGGAAGTGAGCTTCCTAGCAAGGGAATTCGGCAAAAAGAAAGGCATGATGATTCAAGTTCTGAGTAAGTTGCCCTGCAACTTGTCAAGACTTGCAGGGACGTTCACTTTTCCCCATACTGGGCATCAACACGTGCAGTTGATAAGACCCAAAGATGTCAACTATATCAGACAGAGATAGGCAAAATCAGTGTAGAACCTCGTACTCAAATGCATCGCTCCCAGATGCCACACTTCACAACAGAATGTGAAAAAGGCTGAAATCATAAGAGACTCAGGTGTATAAGATAGTAAAGAATTTGAAGTTGATGGTTAGTGAAAATATTCAAGCTTTCGAAGATGTCAAAGAGCACATACATATGAGTCAGAAACAACTGATTCCTATCGTCTTGGGGATCACACTCAGATAATCTACACCTCCCTACAAAGCTCAGAACAATATATAGAGACTTTAGTGACTGGTACCACTTCTTCGTCTGGATACTCCGAACCCGCTTTCAACCTAATCTAACTCCTACTACAAAACTTGGAGGTAGATAGTGACTCAGCAAACGCAACACATGTTTCAGTCACTGCAGTTGGTGAAGATTCACAAACTAACCGGTCGACTTTCCTGTCCTGCCCAGTTCTTTTCGACTGACCCCGACATTGCTCAAATGGTGTTTCTTTTTGAACCCAAATCACACGATGGATAACTATGTATCCTGGGATTTCGCACACGATACTAGTCAAACTGATTTCACTGTAATCGTCACAAAATGATTTTTCTTCTTTCGTATAGACTGGGGTGATCAGTAAAATAAACTAGTTTAAAGGCAAAAACTCTGATTAGTACACACCATAGACGATTACCGTTGTCGGTTTGTTGACACGAGACTGTGTAAATACCTCCAACTTCCCTGCCTTTTGGCTCAGCTTCCCTACTTGAGAGTTAAAGTCGTCTATTACTATGACTATATCTGAACGTTTCACTTTCTGTAGTAACACTGATAGCTTTTGATAAGAACTCATCCTTTCATCTTTCGAACTGCAGTCGCTGGATGCGTAAGCGCAGATTACGAACAGGTATCGGGTAGTCTCACGGTCCTTCCTAGTTCTTACAGATCCATTCAGTCAAGTAGCACACAGACAGATCTTGACTGTTATTCAGTCGAGGAGTGAACTTTCTAATTGACAACTTGATGGTAAGCCTAGACCAGTGAATTTACGACAGCTAATCATTAGGTCTCCGGATGCTCGTGAAGTGGATTTTGAATATTCACTGCGATGGCCCGGTGAGGTCTACTGCATAACCACACTCGAGATTCCAGAGTTCTGGTGAGTGGTTTCTGCTGTCTGATTTGGCTTAGGATTCGGACGTTGAAAGCTTCGGCGTGAAATTGACACTAGGATCTTAGGGGACTGGGAGTGGGGTATCGATGGCTTAGATAGTTGGCAATGGTCACAGAGTGGGAGGTTGAGGAAGCTATCAAACGATTTTTATTGATGTCAGGAAGTGCAGACAAATGAGAAGACAGAGGTAAGGAGGATGTGTTATATCTGATTGGATCTTGTATACTACTAGGAGCGTGCGGTTGGCTGAAACTTCCAGGTTCCCCGTACCCTGGAGGTTGTTTCTGCAGGGTACCTGAAGGAGAAAACAAAGAGATTTTCGAGACTACAGAACCCATGGGAAATCTGCTTGAGGCCTGTCACACAGTCTTTTTAGAATCGTTGGTACGTGATTTGGTTTTTCTAACATTAGACAGAGAAAACCCATAACACTGGCACTGGAAGACCACAGGGCGGGGTGGAGTGTGCTATTTTGGGGGTCGGCCTTTTCTAAGCCACTCACCCGTCCACCGGCAAGGCTGCTTCAGCATGGCACTGCTGGTCATCCAATGGGAACACCTTACAGCCATCAGTAAGACTTCATCCTCAGATCCCCATCATAACAAAACGGTAACTGCTTTTCGTCTTTCCACTATCTAACAGACACTTCTGGAACAATGGGACCCCGAGAAAACAAGCGTTCCAGCCAGTGTAGTTCGTTGGGTCATTATGATATACCGATGTGACCACCACGTCAAAGTGGCAGCTATCGATCGGAACCGAGTCTCTTACATAACGCCACATAAATCTCGATATGCCCAACAACCTGATATGCCAACCTGTATATGTGTGTTGGGAAGCTCCACATTTGCACAAAACATCATTTATTAGTCTAAACATTCTGAAGTTATCGGTTTCGTGCCATTTTTACGCCATGGCCAGTAGTTCATTTTTTTTTGCCATTCTCAAGGTAATTTTCTGATTGGTTAACGCTTCCTTTTGCTGCTAATGTATCAATTTCTGGACAGTCTTATATAATGCATACATACACACGGAGGTAGTAAACTCTCCCATCCAAAGCAGTCTTCCTTATTCTCATCTGGGGTTTAGAGTCAGTGGTTTCTGCAGTCCGAGTTGGCTGTTAGTTAAGTGTCCATATTATATCCACTCAAACCCGTCCAAACTTAGATAAGTGAAGCGGGGCTCGAACCAGTGACCCACCGGCTGATGCATGTCGCTAAAACAATGAACCACAGCTCCTAAGAGTTCACAAGACATAGACGATGCTCCAGTCACTGCTAGGCGATTGCACTCATAAGGATTTGTTTCGGTGCTAACAACGTTCTTAAACATTTTTAGTTAGGCATGGGTAGTTTTTAGTACATCGATAAACGCATAAAAATTTATGAACATAATGGGATCTTGATTTCACAGTAGTTTTCATAACAGATGGACATCAGCTTGGAAACCAGAAGATATTGAACGCCTATCGTAATTTGAGACTACTCTGAAGTAGGCCCCGAAGACTTCATGGGGAATCGAATCCTGAACTCTGAATAGTTCATCAACAGAGCGTTGCCAATCAACCGAAATCCGATGGTTCATATTTTGATACCGTAAACTTCTATGAAATCAGGTTGCTAGATGAATAATATAATAAACTGAGACTGATTAGGTGACAAGGGAGTTTGTCTACAGCTTCTTCCATTCGATACGTTATCATGTATGCTTTGAATGAGAAAGGAAATAAAACTGACTTCGCAACACAAATATTTGTGCTTTTAAGCATACTTTTCGGACACTGACTTATTGGTTCAAAAGAGCCAACAGTATCCTTTATATCGAGGTTTGCATTTCTCAATAAATATAAAACGAAACAAAATTTGCATGTGCTTGTTCAGTAAACTATATTTTAAAGATGGACAAACATATCAGAGAGATATGAAGTATTCAGTCGGTCGGAGAAACACTTTAGGTATGGTATACTAATTACCTTTACAGTGGTTAAACAACATAGAGTTAATGAAGTCTGATGAGCAACGAACTCATAGTAAAGGGAAGTAATCATAAACAGTTACGATAAAAAAATTTGTAGAACCTACCAGTATCAACTGCAGTCGGTACAACTGATTCCCGATATTCTCCAGTGGCAGTGTATTCGACAGGAATACGGTTAGTTGCATTTTCCGAATACAGACTGTTAGACATTATGCTGCCTTCAGTATGCAAACCGTGGGGATTACGCAAAGAAATTGAGTCAATGATACTCGTTGGACAAGAATTCAGTTGAGGATTACAAAGCAGTACAGAAGATAACCTTGATGAGAAGGAGGATGGTGATGGTAAAGATCTGTTTTTGTTGTTGAAAGCTGAAGTTTTACATGAATAATTGCAGATGTAACAAGAACGAAATGAATGAAAAACAAAGAACATATAGTTTAAGTTTTAGGTGTTTGAAATGCAGTAGTTTTTTTCCAGCATATAAAGCATCAATCTTAAATAAAGGCTTAAAATTAAAACACTAAGTGAAAGTGGGTAATCAACTCTAGTGAAAAGTTACAGTGTACCATACTGATTACTATCTCACGACTTATTTCAGATCCAAAACTCAAATATACAAGTAGGCATAAAAAAAGTCAACATGATCATCTGCATAGGGATTTACGACAGTGATAGTGATATACTGATTGTAGTCTATCCGGCTTCCCACAAAACCGACAAAATGGATCGTCTATGAATTTAACCTTTTTATCAGTAAAATAGGTGAACTACGAAGTGCTCACAACCTACTCAACAGCATTTCGATCAAACTCAAGCTCCAAAAAGAAGAGAAATCAAACAGAAGAATAAAATATATAAATCAGTGGAAATAAGGTTAAAAATTAAAAACAAATAACTAGAAAGCTCACTAACACAGGTCTAATGCTAAATGATAACAATAAATCAGCGACCAACGAAATAAGCCAAATATAAGCCTTATTTCACAGAGTCAAAATACATTCCAGTTAATTTCTTTCGTGAAGAACTGACGAAAGTTGTCTTCATGAGTACAAACAGTAGTGGCCATTCTAACAGCATGATGAATCATTTTCCGTTCTCAGACAAGCAAATAATTTTCTAGAGATATTATTCACTTCCCAAGGAGATCGACAGAAACACTAATGTAGAATAAAACCAGTAACTGATCAGAAAGGGGGATAGAAAGCCAATTCAGTTTCCAAACTCTGCAGGTCAGCAGCGACAAAGAAGAAATCAGTTACAGTGGTCCAAGGCATAGTGTCACTTACAATCAAGACGGTTAGGATAATGTGATTACATCACTTGAAGAAACGAAAGCACACCACTTGCTGTAAATTGCATACATACGTTTTTTTCAAATGTCATCAAAACTATCCAGTCCAGGAAAAGCGGAACTGACAAATCGTTTTTATTATTTCACTTTTCAGATGTGATTCAGTTTACTACTCCTCGAGCAGTGAAATCAAGTCAAACGCAACATAGGTTTGCATTCATGGCACAGATAAGTCAGATACCGCACGAGTATTTCTCCTTAGTTAAATCCAACCGCAGGTGAAAAATAATTCAGGAATGCGGTTAATTCCCACATAAACGTGTGATATGATTTAGTCGCAACTTCCTGTTTCTAAATCTTACCGCATGAGTATCTTTTTATTTACCACACTTTTACTACCTTTCAATATGATTCAGATTTCTATCATAGAAAATCCCATATTGTTTTTAATACGCTGTTTGAGCGACATCATGTTCTTTACATAACTCAGAAAATTACCTATACGTCTCTGAAAATTGATTGATTATGCCGACTGTGTATATTATGCTTCAAGATAATGAATAGGTGAGGCAAAATAAAAACAGTTGAGCTCACTGAATTCTTGACATGGATGTCTGCTGCCAATTGCAGAATGGCTGCTGGTTTCACTGGACTCAGTAAATACAGATCTTCTTTTAGTACTTCCCATACCACTTGAGAAAGAAAATCTGTAATTTGGACGCTTGATGAAACCCGATCTAGATGGGGTAACCCCTCTACCTCGTGATGCGATCGCAACGTAGTTTCGACCGCTGGAACATGGTACTTCCGAAAAGCTGACAGTTGTAGTTGGCGATATGAAAGACTGTTGATAGTGCGTACTATTCTGTGTCGCCGCAGCTGCAGCTGCTGCTGCAACAGCCGCAACCGAAACCAAACTGGTAACTTGCTGGAGTTCGTTCTGAAAATGGTTGGGACGTTGTGGTGTTGGTAGTACCTGTGGCCAATGCTGTTGCAATGAATGCTGGTTCGTCAACATATTAGTTTGGCGTACGTTTTCAGAGTTGCGCGAATCCAGAGACCTAACAAAATGATGGTTAGCCACTTCACACATATTAGAAAGATTAGTAGAAGACTGCATCGACAATCCACCGGAAAAATGACCATTCCTAGATTGCGTGCAGTATCGGCGAGGGAATTCTACTGATCCGGAAGATGTTCGTCTTTTCTTAGAAGTAGGCTGTAGAAGAACATAGTCAGGTTGCTGAAATTAGAAAACATTCATTAATCAATACATATAATGCTAGTTTAGGAATAGCTTTTGTCGAATACCTATGTACCAAACAGATAGATAAAAGGTCCACTCTTTACTACTCAACGCATACAAATACCATGGGATTTCAGTTAACTTCCAGCAGAGGCAATACGAATTTCAGAACTTAGAGATGGAAATCATAAGCAACGTACGTAATCGGAATATTTTGTATGACTCATACATGCAAAAACCTCGCCTGGTTAACTAGTTTACTAGTTACTAGCCGGTCCTAAGCCCGGGTAAAGAGGGAAGGTTGGGCATAGGGCTAGCAACCCTACCCCGTAAAACAAATCTAACCGCTAAAGAAACTTCAAAGCACAAACAAAATATAAAAAATGAAAACAAACTTATTCCCCGCTGGAATCGGAGAGGCGAAATGACGCCAGTTGGTGAAAGCCTTCGGGAAGCCAATTGGCCGATGTGTCTTCTCTCGATGAAAGCGAAAGTAAACGTGGGGACATGGAATGTCCGCACGATGTTTGAACCCAGTAAGGCAGCCCAGATTGCAAAGGAGATGAGAAGGTATAACATCGAAGTGCTTGGGATTTGCGAAAGCAGATGGAATGGGAGTGGACTCTCCAAACTGTCAACGGGAGAATCAATAATCTACTCCGGTCACCCAGACGCCAACCACGAGCACACTGAGGGAGTGGCTATCATGATGTCCTCAAGAGCATCGAAGGCTCTCATGCAGTGGGAACCAATCTCCTCCAGGATCATGTCAGCAAGATTCAACTCAAAAGGAAGAAAGGTCACAATCATACAATGTTATGCACCTACAAATAATGCAGAGCAAGAGAAAAAGGAGGAATTCTACAGACAACTTCAGTCAACACTGGACAAGACGTCAGTTGGCGATATCAAAATTCTAATGGGCGACATGAATGCCAAACTGGGAGGGGACAACACGGGAAGAGAACTAACCATGGGTCGAGAGGCGCTAGGTGAAATGAATGAGAATGGAGAATTGTTTGCAGAATTCTGTGCATTCAACGATTTGGTGATTGGAGGCAGTGTGTTCAGGCACAAGGATATCCACAAAGCGACATGGATTTCACCAGATGGACACACTAAAAATCAAATCGACTTTATCTCAATCTCAAGAAAATGGAGACGCAGTCTACTTAACACAAGGTCAAGAAGAGGAGCAGATGTAGGTTCAGACCACTATCTAGTGCAAGGAACCTTCGAAATCAAGTTAAAAGCCTTCAAGGAAGCTGGTGATAGACCTCAATTCAAGTACAACACTCGGAAACTGAAGGATGAAACTACAAAGGAGATCTTCAAAGCAGCCATCAAGACAAAATGGGAGACGTCGAGGGACATCCCTGAAGAAACCTGTGTAGAAGAACACTGGAAGTCTTTGAAAGCTATGTGGAAAGAAACCTGCACAACAGTATTAGGAAGGAAGAAGAAAGAAGACAAGGAATGGATCTCGACGGATACCTGGAAGCTGATAGAGGAGAGGAGGATGGTGAAGCAGAAGATAAACCAGTGCAAGGATGCTCAACGACAAGAGGAACTGAGCACAATGTATAAAACACTGGATAAAGAAGTGAAGAAGAGTGCACGCAAAGACAAACGACACTTCTACGACACACTGGCAAGTGAAGCAGAACAGGCTGCAGGTAAGAGAGACCTGACGACATTGTATCAAATAACCAGGTTGCTATCAGGGAAGAGACCAACACAGATGAAACCAATAAAAGATGAAGAAGGAAATTTAATTACAAAAGAAGAGAAACAGAGGAAACGATGGGCCGACCACTTCAAGAAGCTCTTGAATCGACCACCACCTGCACTTCGTCCAGAAATACCACCTGCAGCCGCTGAATTACAAGTGAACATAAATCCCCCAACGAAAATGGAAGTCCTGAACGCCATAAAGCTACTGAAATGCGGGAAAGCAGCAGGACCAGATGGAATACCGCCAGAAGCACTGAGAACAGATGCAGAGACAACAGCGGACATGCTCACACCACTATTGCAGAAGGTGTGGAGGGAAGAGAAGGTACCTGACGATTGGAAGAAGGGTTACCTTGTCAAACTGCCGAAGAAGGGAGACCTCAGTGCTTGCAAGAACTGGCGAGGAATCACTCTCCTATCCACCCCAAGTAAAATATTAAGCCGCATCATCCTGGAGAGGCTTAAAGACGCACTGGATTCAAAACTGCGACCGGAACAGGCAGGCTTCAGGAAGTACAAATCATGTGCTGACCAAATTGCAACGCTTCGTATCATCATAGAACAGAGCGTAGAATGGCAATCAGCTCTATACCTCAACTTCATCGACTTTGAGAAGGCCTTTGACAGCGTCGACCGAGAAGTAATTTGGAAACTGCTTCAATACTACGGAGTACCGCAAACCTTTATCCGCCTCATTCAACAACTATATGAAGATGCCACATGCCAAGTAATCCACAATGGGAAGCTCAGTGATGCCTTTGAAGTGAAGACAGGAGTGAAACAAGGTTGCCTACTATCCCCCATGATATTCCTAATTGTGGTGGACTGGATCATGCAGCAAACAGTAGGCAGCGAGAAGAGGGGGATACACTGGACGACGGAAAAGAACCTAGAAGACTTGGATTTCGCCGATGACTTATGCCTAATGTCACATAAACTTGAAGATCTGCAGGCAAAAACTAACAAGTTGACAGAGGAGGCAGCTAAGACGGGACTTCAGGTGAATATAGAGAAGACAGAAGTGATGAAGATACCGCACCACCACCATCAACAACAACAACAAACTCCAATCACCGTCAACGGTAGAAACTTGAAGGAAGTAACCTCCTTCACTTATCTAGGAAGCACTGTTTCAACTACAGGCGGGACGGACGAGGACGTCAAAGTCAGAATCGGAAAAGCAAGACAGGCATTCATTAGCCTGAAACCAGTGTGGAGATCTTCTGCACTCAGCATGCGGAACAAGATACGGATTTTCAACACCAACGTCAAGTCAGTGCTCTTGTATGGCTCAGAGACTTGGCGCGTCACGAAAGGCATTTCCAATAAACTACAGACATTCATCAACAACTGCTTACGCTCGCTGCTGAAGATCAGATGGCCAGAAAAAATAAGCAACAAGGAACTCTGGGAACGAACCAACCAAGAACCTATCACGCAACAAATATGCAGGAAGAAGTGGAGATGGATTGGGCATACACTGAGAAGGCCGACTGAGGACATCACGCGTCAGGCCCTCGAGTGGAATCCCCATGGGAAGCGACGAGTTGGACGTCCGAGGGTGACATGGAGGAGGTCGTGCGAGGAGGAAATGAGAGCTTCTGGGCTGTCGTGGAACCAGGTTCAAAAGATCTCAGAGAACAGAGGTCACTGGAGGCGTGCTACTGAAGCCCTATGTTCCACTAGGAACCCAAGGGACTAATAATAAATAATAATAATACATGCAAAGGATAGCACACATTTCTGTTACAACCTGACTCCAAGCGTTACAGCATTCCCTCAGAAAACTCTACAGAATAAATGCTTTCATTTTACGACGGACTGCTTCAATCCATTAAAGGTGATTATTGGATGAAATAAAACAAGGTAATAGGGTGTGAATACAATTTTATCCGACTTACTTTTGCTTCCTGTATTGTCATACATGAACATTACCGATGAACGACTTTTTTGGTAAAACTGTTACAGATGGTATTAGAACTTAGTTGGTATGGTTTTTTTATAATCAAGTATTTATAACCTTACTTTCTGTTATAGCAACAAATAAACTTTCCGGGAATTATATCACACGATTTGATTTATACATGAAAATACATCATTCATATATTAATGTGACCAACTTTATATACACCTTTCTGGAAAAGAATTGACTTCACGTGAACTTGATTTCCCACTGACTAAACTAAATACAAAATGTGGTATGAACGATCCTTCGTCTGTATGTTTTTGATAAATAACTTACGCATTTATAAGCATGAATATCAAGACGAGACAACAAGACAGTAAATTGCTACT
Organism: Heterobilharzia americana; assembly: GCA_944470555.2. Classification (NCBI taxonomy): domain Eukaryota; kingdom Metazoa; phylum Platyhelminthes; class Trematoda; order Strigeidida; family Schistosomatidae; genus Heterobilharzia; species Heterobilharzia americana. The sequence continues at coordinate 25,049,353 of OX104128.1, forward strand.
ACTCAACGACATTCGTCCAGTTAGAAAATGAATAGCACACTTGATAATTCTACTCTGGTTTGCGCAGCCGGATAGTATTATGAGCTGTTAACATAAGAGTGGTTTATAATCTTCTATATACCAGAGAGGTCTTTTGTATAGACGTAGACAAAGAGCAGTTATTGTTCGAGAGCAAATAATGGAAGCTGTAGTCGGGGTTCGACAGCAAAGACGTATGGGGGTTTGGCAGCTGCAAGTTGTTACCGACCGATAACCAGCATTTCAGGCTAATACTATCTTCCCTCATCGGAAGGATGAGTTAGAAAAGGTTGGCTCTGAAAATGACTCATTTTTCTCTTTTCTACTTTCAATTTCAGTAGCAAGAGCTTTGTTGCACTTGCAGACATAATAAAATAAAATCTAAAGTGCACCAAAAGTGCGTGTCAGCGACGTGAAGCAGATTTCCCTTGAGCTTTGAGGTCACTCACACAGGTTGGTAGGACTAACTTCACTAACCCGCGCCTTCTCCTAGGAAACTCAAGAAGACATCGACTTTTACGCTGTGGAAAGACAAGTGCTAACCGTCTGCATACTTCCAAGAGTAAACAAAACCCATTCAACCCTAGCCTCCCTTCTTTATACCTTCGTATCCTCCTTTAGATGCAACAGTTGTTTCTGTTACCAATATTTTCCTCAACGTCTTACCCTGTGACCACTACTAAGAATTTAAGCCAGAGAAACAGCATTTCTAGTCTCCTGAAACTACGTGACCAATTATATATTTTAGCTTTCGACAACTAAACCAAAGGCCCATTCAGACTAGTCTAATGTGCTAAAGCTTTAGTGACTCAGGTCGTGGTTGTGTTGTTTCCGTGCTATATATAAAGAACTCAGGTGTTTTTATTGACCCTGCTCCACTCAGTTAACGTAAATCTGCAAAATTCACCCTAAAAAGACCTGCGAATTTGACATTTACTTTACGCAGGCCCACTTGGATGACGATAGCACCGAGAAGACGCTTCTCACCTGGACGTCAGTTTGGCTGAATGGATCTGTACGAACTGGGAAGGACAGTGAAATTCGTTGCGCCAATAAATGTATGTCGGACAATGCAAGAGATGAGTTATGCCTAAAGCTGTTAGTGTTGCTACAAAAATCAAAACGTTCGAATATGGTCATACTAAAGGACCAATTTAACAGTCAATTAGGGAAACTGAACCAATTAGAAAGTCATCTTTGGTGCATCTACGGAATCCCAGACCGATGGGAAGGCGGTTGTCCTCTATAATTTGCGCTGACAATCATTTATTCTTGACCAGCACTAACTTCAAGCATAAGGAGAAACACTGCTTCACTTAGAGTCCGCCAACAGTGGATACAGACAGTTCATATCGCAATAAGCCATTGCTGGAGAGGATATACAGTGGTTTGTCGCTCTTTTGAAGTGTCTGCTCAAATCCTCATCACGTGCTAGCTAGAGAACATATGTATCTGAAACATGATGGACACATGAAACATGACCGTATTGGTTTTGTACATTGTATTGAGGGAAAGAAATTACAGTTTATGGCCGACGATGAGGAGCTAATTAAAAAGAAATATTTTTCGCTCAATTTGTAATTTAGCTTTGTTATAAACATACTAATAGACATGACTCCGGGGACCTACGATTCCTCAGGCATTAATTCACTGATATAAGAGCCCCTGGTTAACGTAAAAAACAGTCCCGTAAGGTGATGTTGACAAAATGCAATCTACCGAACACATTGAGGATTTTTCTGAGTCTGTTGACGTGCGATTTGTGCCTGTCAAATGTGAGACGATGCTTTAGAACAGATCATGTAATTTTAAAGTATATTACTTTACAGTTTAAAACTTAATTCGACTTAAAGTGCTTTATCCACTTACTCTGAAATCAGGAGGGCACCATGTTTCTGAAAAAGGAAGTCCATGATTGAGCACTGTGGGGGTAAAAATTAGGATAGAAAACAGTAGAGGGTTACAAAAATCAAAAACGTATCACAAGGAGAGAGGATAATGATGAACGTAATATCAGTTAAAGTTCTAAGACATCAAAACACTTGGTATTTTTGTGACAAGTTTGTAGAAAACCAAAATTAACGAGGTACTGAATCAACTACCGTCACAATCTAACATCTCACAATACGGAGCTCTGTCAAAATGACCATAGGTAATTTAGTACGAACAGTTCGCAAACCAATGATAACATTTGAGGAAAACGAAAACTTGATATACAAGCTTATAAAATGTAGTTGTCGTCCTTTGATAACTGCCTAACTAGTTCCCCTTAAAACACATTGAAGGTATTCTTAAGTCAGTACAAATATCCAGTTCATAGTTGTTACTTTATCGACGCATATACTAGTCTTCTTTGCCGATTCAAGATAAACGCGTTCTTGAAATGAAGCATGAGTGGAGTCTAAGCAACTGAATAAAAACTACAATCATCGTGTTTTTATGCAAAATGGTGGCGGTATCCGTTTTGTATCCGTTCTGCAAAGTGTGACAAATTGTCCCTGCTACGCAAAGTCATGCTGTCTCATAAACATCAAGCCTTGGATTCCTCTTTTGTGGTTACCCATGGATTGAACTCCAATCTAATTTCAAAAGCATCGTTTGGGGCAACTAGTGAGACTAATCAAGTGCTAACTACACTATCAAACTCTTTATTATGTTAATCGCTAAAAAGTAGGACAGGCAATAACTTCTGATTGGAGGTTATCATTATCTATTAACTGATCATTTTCAAGACAGAAAGTCACGGAATTTAATCAAATAGTGAAGCTCAATAATTGTGCATACATCTGTGAAACGTACTAAACTTTTAAAATATTTCTTCCTATTTGGTCTAGGCATCCTGCTACCACCACACCCAACCGAAAGCTGAAACTCAGACCTGGTGGTAAGACTAGCATATCACAATGATCCAGCGAGCTATGCTGGAGGGAACACCTGTTCTCTTGAGGTCCTACGGTACCAGTAGAGCTGTGGTTCATGAATGTATACAGTTAGCTTTCTACCAGTCGGTCAAGGATCTGAAACCCGATCCACCTACCAAGGTTTACGCAGCCAGGTTGTATTATTATCTATCACAATGGGTAGGGCTGTCTATAGCATGAACATGCATGTCGTGGGTGAGTGCATTTAGGATTTCTGCATGTCTACTATACTATAAAAGTCTGTTGGGAAGAGATATGAAAAACAGTAGTTTTCGTTATAGCCCAAACTATTAAGCTATTATGCGGGTTCGAAGGCGGTCGTACTACAAACTTGCCATATCCACCCAACGAGTTTCTGCATATTCGATGGTTAGTTCTCACAGTTTTTCAAGTGTAGGTACACCATTAAGCCCAAAGGAAAAACTGCACTGCTTAAATGGATCCCAGCTGACACCATCACTTTGAAGAGTGGTAACTTGGACCGATGAACTTTTATGCGAGGTTCCTAGTTGATCTTGTCAGTCTGTTGTCTGTTTGGTAGGACGGTGTAGTGAGGGCTAAAAAAGCAGTGAAATTCAATGTTGTCTCTTTACAATCTCCGTTTACTCATCCACTGATTACAGTTTAGATGAAGTGAAGGATGATTACTACCGGGAACTGTGACGTCTCCTGCTGAAAATCAAACGCGCATACATGGTTGTCCCAGCAGGTGATTTCAGGGCAAAAGTCAGTAGGCTAAGCCACATAGAAAGGAACTACGCTGGCACTTTCAGAATCTAAGGCGAACGAACGGATAACAGCAATCACATGCTGAAACTGTGCTACTCTGATATCATTTTTCTATCTATTCGTTCTTCAGATGCTATTGTGAGGCGTAGCAACTAGGACTGCCGCACTTCTGAGGGGTTCGAATCAGTACGAACTTCAGACATGAAAATACAATGTTTGACATGATGTCCACCGAACTCAACAGTGGATACAGATGGACCATATTGCTTTGCTATCAATTATCGCCACAGAGGGTAAGTGGACGATTACCAAACGTTTCTAGAACAGGTGTGAACAATGACCACGCGTTGGTTCCACCACGTATCTGTCTGCACCTCAATATACGTAGAAAAACTAAAGCAACAAGATTATTGAGGCTGCAGCTCGACAATGGGAGAAATAATGATGATTTCAGCAGGAAAGTGATCGGAACAGAATAACATCACTCATCCAGAAGCCTGATGTCATCTCCAGTCTGCTGTGAAAGTAGCATCGAAGACTCCAGCCGATTATCAAGGAGTGGTTTGAAAGAGTCATTAAATCTCGGCAACTGCCTTTGATTTAACGGATGTACGCGAACACATCCTTACAGGCTCGAAGCACAATAATGAGCGAATGCCGCTTAAACGTAAATTGACAAAAGGTCTACGCAATGACCAAGAGCAGTTATGGGCAGAGAAAGCTAAAGAGAAGGAAAAAGCAGTGGTGATAGATGACAGTAGAAAGTTATTCAGACTTATTAGGGAAACGGGTGAAAAGGTCAGTGGTTAATGAGACTATAGAGGAGAAAGATGGGTCTGTGATTTACTAGCTAGAGAAATGAATGGAACGATAAATGGTGCACTTCAACCGGCTTATGAGCAGCAATTCGTTGACCGTTATACAGTCGGATCCTGAATGAAACATCGAGATAAAACCTCAAAACTTACCGGAGTCGTGAAAGTTGTAAGCAATCTGAAACGAGGAAGAGCAGCAGGGCCAAAGGGAGAAGTACCAGAAGTATTCAAGGACAATGGTAGATTACTGGACAAGTAAACTTCTAACTAGAATAGAGGAGTCAAATATGGACGCCTATGACCATAGCTGACCGCTGACTGTAGTAGTTTTAGAAAAAAGAGAAATTCTACTTCAACCAAAACGGGAATAGTCTGACGAACATAATGTGACAGAAACTAGGATCCATAATCATTAGACTTCTGAAGACGACATCCAAAATAACACACTCCACCCCACCCTGTGGTCTTCCAGTGCCAGTGTTATGGGTTTTCTCTGTCTAATGTTAGAAAAACCAAATCACGTACCAACGATTCTAAAAAGACTGTGTGACAGGCCTCAAGCAGATTTCCCATGGGTTCTGTAGTCTCAAAAATCTCTTTGTTTTCTCCTTCAGGTACCCTGCAGAAACAACCTCCAGGGTACGGGGAACCTGGAAGTTTCAGCCAACCGCACGCTCCTAGTAGTATACAAGATCCAATCAGATATAACACATCCTCCTTACCTCTGTCTTCTCATTTGTCTGCACTTCCTGACATCAATAAAAATCGTTTGATAGCTTCCTCAACCTCCCACTCTGTGACCATTGCCAACTATCTAAGCCATCGATACCCCACTCCCAGTCCCCTAAGATCCTAGTGTCAATTTCACGCCGAAGCTTTCAACGTCCGAATCCTAAGCCAAATCAGACAGCAGAAACCACTCACCAGAACTCTGGAATCTCGAGTGTGGTTATGCAGTAGACCTCACCGGGCCATCGCAGTGAATATTCAAAATCCACTTCACGAGCATCCGGAGACCTAATGATTAGCTGTCGTAAATTCACTGGTCTAGGCTTACCATCAAGTTGTCAATTAGAAAGTTCACTCCTCGACTGAATAACAGTCAAGATCTGTCTGTGTGCTACTTGACTGAATGGATCTGTAAGAACTAGGAAGGACCGTGAGACTACCCGATACCTGTTCGTAATCTGCGCTTACGCATCCAGCGACTGCAGTTCGAAAGATGAAAGGATGAGTTCTTATCAAAAGCTATCAGTGTTACTACAGAAAGTGAAACGTTCAGATATAGTCATAGTAATAGACGACTTTAACTCTCAAGTAGGGAAGCTGAGCCAAAAGGCAGGGAAGTTGGAGGTATTTACACAGTCTCGTGTCAACAAACCGACAACGGTAATCGTCTATGGTGTGTACTAATCAGAGTTTTTGCCTTTAAACTAGTTTATTTTACTGATCACCCCAGTCTATACGAAAGAAGAAAAATCATTTTGTGACGATTACAATGAAATCAGTTTGACTAGTATCGTGTGCGAAATCTCAGGATACATAGTTATCCGTCTTTTGACTTTTCGTCTTAGTCATGTTGGGGATTGTAGACTTCCCAGTTGGGGGCGATGTGAAAGTGCAAAATGGACGTAGTGAGATCCGATCTGAGTGCTGCAGGATCATCCACACATGATCCTCATCTCAATCGGCATACTAAAGTCAGCATTTTTCGTATTCCTCTTTGGTATTTTATCACAACTTTCTACCACTGACTGCTTTCTGTATTTCGTTATCCTTTATCTTAGTGCTTTCTTGCTTGATATGCTGACATGCGGTGTGGCAACTTAGACCGCTACGCAGTAAAACCTGGTGCTATGTTAATCTTATCCGTCTGTTCGTTAATTTTGTACTGCCGCTAAGTTACATCATCTTCTAAACGAGCACCAGTGTGAAAAGTAGTAATGCTGCAGAGCCGCCTAAACCTTGGTAGATACATCTGGCTTCCCACAAGTGACTTATTAGCAGGAAGTCGAAAGCCAAAATTATTGAGCTACAACTTTATAGGCAAACAGAAAAAGGCGAGTCGAAAAGATTAACATTTTAACTCAAAAACATACTTCCATAACTCGAAAAATTAGTTACACTGAAAGACTGAATAACCCACACACATAGCTTACTTCTGTTTAGAGTTAGTGAACGAGATGTTAGATTCCTATGGTCTAAAGTTTGTCCTACATGATGACTAAATCTTCCGGTCACAACCTGATCTGTGAATGAATTAACTTGTTCTCCAATGTATACATTTTGCTCAGACGACGTGTGCATAATACGGAGTTTCCCCGCTGAAAAAGACAAGGTACTTGCTAATTTGAATCAGAATAGAAACAACGAGTAAACGGTTTTAGCCGTTTGATGCATGATAAACGTATGGAAAACCTTTCAGTTTTTACCAAACAGTAGAGATATTAGGAATACGACTAAAAACTCTCAAATTCTGCGGTTTGACTAGGGATGGGGATAGGTAGAATTTTACTTATCCATAGTCTTCTTTCATTATTGCTTGCTATATGCCATTTGATGCGGACAGTTGATTTACTTTTTTTCCCATGAAAGGGTATTTTTTACAGTGATGCAAAGACAAGTGTTTAGTATGCAACCAGAATCGCAGGTACTGATAACCTTGATTCTATCGCAAGTGTACAGGACCTTCCCAAAAATGTGCTGGTCATTATTTTCCGGAGGTATGCAGCTCCTGAAGTTGGTCCAGTTTTCGGATAACACATTTCAGTCTGTAAAATAGCTTTTAAAGACAACCATTTTTTGGATTAGACTTTCAAACACCATTAAATAACTGATAACATGAAAATCGATTTCACAGATAACTGTAGCAGAAATTTGGTCCTTCTCATTATCATTATTATCATGCTTCATTTACATAAAACCCATAGCAAGTAATTGTTTTGAGTGAAGATGTAGCTCATTGGTTTAGGCTGATGACTTTTGACCGATAGGCCACGGGTTCAAGTCCTGCTCCGCCTACCGAGGCTTGGGCAGCCAGGGAGTGTTATTAGCCCTAGCACAATAGGTGTGACTCATTGCCTACCGCACGAATCTGTACAAGGTTGCTAAGTGTATTTCGCCTCAATTCCGAATTGTGATCTTTGTTGTACTAAGCAGCTCACAAATATTAGATTGTCTCAAGCTGACACGGGGTACTGTGGCTTTGAAATATCTTATCGCCATACCAACTTTATTCTTTAGATTGCCGTTCTTACAGATAGACTGTGAAAATGACCCCAAAATCGAAAGTGGACAATAGGTTCGCTCTCGCATTGAAGACTTTATCGCATCAAAAATCGAGTTGGGTGAAAACAGTTGTCATGAAGTTATACCAATATCAAACTTGCAAAAGCTGTCAGCTGTCTTATTTTCACAAGTACTTGATATATAACTGCAACGAGTAAACAGCCCATGAAATGGTAAGTCGGAAAATGCCAACCAGTAGTTTTAGAGGGACAGACGGATAGCACTTACGGTTCCAAACAAAATTTTCACTGCCATGTTGGTTCACAGGAGGGCGAACTTCCCTTGTTGCTGCATTTTTTTAGCGCCAACAGGTTAAAAAACGATTGGACTGACTAGATTGTCTTAGATATAATGCTGACTGCTGCAAGTGAAACCTAGCTGAAGTATATCAACGATCGAAAAACTTCACATAAACACTTAAATCGGATAAAAATGACATGTTTTGTCCAGAGTCGTTCACCCTAATAAAAACAATTTTTATCCCTCTGAAAGTCATTGCTCCGTGACCTGTTATGAACCAACTTTTCCAATTTCGTTCATCATTTGGTTATGCAAAATGTCAGTCGACCGAACTAGTACTATTTGAGATGGTTCCATTCGTAAAAATTTACTCGTTGACTTCAAACCGACCTAGTTTTACAGCTTGGAGATAAAATTATGTTCCAGGAAAATCCGATACCTGTGACTGATCATCCCAATTTGTACTGTCAATGTAAGTGACTGCATCATTTACTGTCACATCATTTCACAGCGGTATGACTAACATTTTACCTAATGCCAAAAGGACTAAATATTACTTCTTTATGATGTAATTAGTCAATTGCTTCATTGGTTTGCCTTGCGTTTGACTGTTATGAGTAACTGGTACAAAGAACTGACTGGAGAACCATAGATTACGTCATACAAATTTAATTTGCAAAATCCGTAGACGTTAACACATAGGACAGTCCAGGCTGATCGGCATGTCTTAATACAGAAGCAGTACATGCGGAGGTAGGCGACATGAAACCAGTCAATTCACGTGAATGGAATCCAGCCCCCCTACACTGTTGATTAAAGCATGAAAGAAGTTATGGAGCGTGAAGCATGCATTATTACTTGACACACAAATATCATGAAATGACTGCCTGGAGCTGCAATCAGTATTGACTGCAGCTCCAGTAGAATTTTCTACTGGTCAGGAAGTTAACGTTAAGTGTATCTCAACAGATTAAACCCCGATTAGTAAGGTATGTTGATATAATATATATACTCTATTAGTAAATCGGCGCCAGACACCACATAAACTTAACAATCATTTGAACATGAACTACAGTTTTTGTATACACGTTGGGCGACGGAGAAAACAAGTAAAACCGTGAAAAAAAAGTATTTCTAAGAATGTTACGGCTGTGGTTTCAATAGTATCCGACTAAAAGTGGTTAGAACCATGGGAAACATTATCGTCATCCTGAATATCTATGACACAATAATGCAGACAAAACCAGCCAAAAAAACAACCTCGAAAATACCGCAAGACCTTCAATTGGCATTGCAACAAATACTCCCAACAAATGTTTCAAGTGGTTAGTGGCGGACTGAGGTGCACTTCGGTTCTTCAAATTTCTGACAGTTTTTCGAGCTGTTAGTAGGAGAGGATTGGGAATAGTGAAGGGATAACCCAGGAAGACAAATGTTTGTCAGTAAAAACGAAGAAAAGCGAAATGAAGGAGTGTACTTAATCTGCCTACATCCAAGTGAGACGCGGGGAGTGCAAAGATATTCAGAACTTAGGTGAGTGAGGTTTAGTCTTGGCGATTAAGAGGCATGGGAGGGACTTAAATAAGTAGATTACGAAGAGACTTATTGTAGGGGTAACAGCGTTGAAATGGTGTGACAGTCGGTCTGGGTCGCATTCCAACCAGATGAGCGTAAACCGTGGACCACTGATAAACTATCTGGCCTTTTTTGAAACGGTCAACAGTTGGGTCGGAGACCGCCTCTTTTGGCAATGTGTTCCAGTTCTCGCAGACTTGAAGGAAGGAGAAGTGTAAATACACATGATTTTTTGACTTTTTATGGGCGATTCTCCCAGGGTTTCCAAGAGGATCACCCCAGTGGCCACCCGGTGGAATTTATCTGTTTGAGTGATTAGGGTCACCTGGTATTTTGTAAGTCACTATCAAACCGCCTCGTAAGCTTTGGTAACTAAGAGGTTATAGGCCTAGATCCACTGGTTTATCTTCTATGGTTTTTGATGCATCCCAACAACATTTCTCGTGGCTCGCCTCTGAACTATCTCCAGGAGGTTCACACCTCTGTTCTGGTGCGGCGGAGGGAAGACGTTATAGAAATCTACGTGGGGTCACATGTAGGTCTAGTAGAGTTTCAGAAACAAATGTTGGGTGAGGACACCTAGTTACCTGGGTTGGATGTCAGCTCGTTATTTTTCACCAACTCCAGTGCTTCGAGGTCGTCCTGCGGTGCACTCCATTCCGTTTCCAATATCACCGCTCTTAAAAGCTTGAAGTTGTCAGCTTCAAGGAGAATAGGAGAGCTGATATGCAGCGGGAGGTCACTCATGAACAGTAGGAACAATAGCGGACCCGGAATCGCTCTTTAATATGCACCGGAGGATGGCGTTCTCCAAGATGACTAAGCTCTGTTAACTTCCTACCATCTAAGCAGTTCCGCAGGCACGAATACACAGACTCGCTGTTTTGGGTTTATGGATGGCCCGTGAGACCTTGTCAAAGGCCTCAACAAAATCCAGAAAAACCGTGTGGGCCAGGACCTTGAGGTCCCGACATGTTGTTCAGCACCTTGGAGCCGTCAGGGGTTTGTGGAGCGGGGCCCACCGTTTCGGACGCTGTGCTGAGCATCACTAAGTGCTGCCTTGCGTCTAGGTATTCTCTGATGTCGTTGTCCGTCGTGCTTCCCACAACTTTTGACATTACTGATGAAAGTGCTATGGGTCGGCAGCACTTCGGGTTCTGCCTGTCCCCTCCTTTGAAGATGGGGAAGATGATGTCACGTTTCCACTCCCGTGGGAGCCCATGTTCATTTTAGGAGTGCTGTAAAAGGTTGCAAAGCGGGCCACTTAGATTACTCGCATACTGCTTAGAAAGGGATGGCATCAAGCCCTGGAGATTTTCCCGCATGTGGCCTTGATAGCTTATCAAGAACAACAGCATGAGTCATCTGTGGCTGGCATAACCCTGGTGCATCGGATGATGCTAGCATCTGCTCGGGATGTGAATCCACGTGCTTGCGTGATGTGACTTTTGGCAGTGTCAAGGGTGATGCTCACCATTTCCGCGATTTTTTGTCCAGAGAGACTTTCCCGTTCGTACTGTCGATGACCCATGCTCCTTTTCTTATAGATTCCCTCTTCACCATGAACAGGTGTAGGCTTTGGGGTCTGCCTAAGGCTTCTAGATGAGGTTGAACTAAAACAACCTCCTGTCTTCGCGTGCCGATGTCACGTAGATTTCGTGAAGCTGTATAAGCGTCTCGGTCGTCCCGTTCTTTCTATTAATAGTAGTTATAATAATAACATTTATTCCTGCATATTCAGGCACACAACATTTTTACAGGTGTGAACAAGTTTCTATATGAATTACATGTATCTTCATGGAGGGTAATTTAATCCCCACCCGTTGTAACTAGAAGATATAAGTGCGGCATGTTCATTTAATGGAACATCCCAGCAGGATAAGCGCGCAAAAATTTACAAGTTGGACAAGCGGAAGTATTGTCTTCGCGTTAACAAAAACCCAGCTCCTATTTGCGCCATGCTTTTCTCTTGCCTTCAGAAGGCTCTCTGTGTCTCATCTTGGCCATGAGGTCAGCTTCTGGCTGTTTTCACGACTAGGAGAAAATTTTCGGAAGTCGCCAGCCTAATGATGTTCGTTACTAGTTCCCAGTGCTGGTTAACCGACAAGGAGCACCAGTCCACTGGCCAAGGAGCTCCCTATAGGCACCGATTCATTGCCTCACAGTTTGCCCTGCTGTAAAACAGGTAATGGCAAGATCCCTCCAGCGACAGTTGTTCGTTGACTAACAGGTCGAATGCTACCGCGTCATGATCGCTGCTTCCAAGAGGAGTTTGAATCTGGAGGTTTTCAGATGGTAGATGACCACTAGTCAGCAGCTAATCCAGTTTGGATGGCCTACCATCTGACCCTCAGCCCAGCCATTTTGATGGTACTTGACAGGTTACGATCGAGCTTCCTGCTCGGAGTCGTGCTGCCTTGCTCTAGGCCGGCAGCCGGGGGGTTGAAGTCATCAGCTGTTAGAACCTAGCCATACCCAATAGTCGACACCGTGGATATTACTTCGAGTTCTCTGGATTTTTTCACGCTGTTATTGGAAGACCTGTGGGCCACTCCGACAAGATATTTAGCGCGTTTAACCGTGGAATATCACCCAGTTGAGCTGTGGAGCTCTATCAATGCGGTATCAGTAGCTATTTCACCTCTGAATCAACTGTTCACGTGTACTGTGACACGCGTCTGTCCTTGTGTTCTCTGTCTCTCCTGGAGAAAATACCTTTTTGCCGCTAATGTCTAGCCATAACCATGATTCCATAAAGATGATAATTTTCAGGACAGGGAGAAGACAGAGGGATTGGAGCTCTAACATTTTAACTTAAAGACCCTGCGCCTTTATGTTTCTGTCTGCTTTTGAGGATATGAACTAGGGCATGGATTTATACTTCTCAGAGTTTGATAAAAGTATCCACCAATAAAGTTCAGCTAAAAGTATCTGGACAAGATTCTGCCGCATGAAAACTAACGAATCACTCGGCAGAATGGTTCAAACGGTTGCCGACCCAATAAAGAAGGCACTCACTTAGCCGGCCTTCATGTCTAGAATCCGTTAATCTGTGGTCACAAACCCGTGTATTCACCAAAAGTGAGAGGAAAGAAGTCGATTAAAATAGGAAAATCAAACCACTTTTCAGTAGGCACCCCAACACATCTTGAATGAGTATGTACTCGGTGGTTAAGCGATTCGCATGAACCAGGAAGAACGTTTCAAGATGTTGCAACCCTTGAAGAGTAGAACTTGCGCCTGATGTTTGATCTGCTATGTTCCAAGCCTAGCTCCTGTGTGTGCTTCCTCAGAGTGGTGTTGCAATTAAAGTTAGGTAAGTGGTACAGTGGCTGTTTGCGGTGTTTAAGACATTGCAGGCCATTATTAAGTCCCATCTTAGTCTTATAGATCTCAGAGGATTTAGGTCAGGCGCACCTGGTCGTCCCTCAAACGTTTTGGATCACGGACAGACATAATTGGCCACCTGTAGATGCATTCCAGTCCCAATTTGTTTTTCTGTAGAGAAGGAAGAACAACTCCAGGTGAGGTCGCGTGAAGCTACCTAAAAGTTGGCGGAAATATCTACTATCCGAATGTCTTAAAACTCGTCCATGAGTCTCTAGTTCAAAGTTTCTATGAAATATGTTTCTGTCACGATTGGCGCAAGATTCACAGTCTCGAAGGGCTAAAATCCTAAAGTCGTTCCTCCCCGCGGCTCTCCAAGCTCAACACTGTTGAAACTACAAACATTACATGTATCATGTTTTTTGTGAACAACCTCGCACTTATCAAGAACAATTGGGGCCCGTTTTTGGTCCCACACTCTTGAATTTAGGTTGTATTACTGTTGGGAGACACCTCTTTCCGACCACGTAGTTTCGCATCATCCTGGAAATGGGAGACTTCGGAGGCAGACTGTTGGGGCGATTTGGTCACTTAAGTTAGAAAAGGAAGTGGACCCTGTGCCTCTTGTGGTCACTGGGACTTTGTTTTGTTTTCAACTTAAGATATTTCTCGTCGTTTGAGCGTTTTTTTGTTTCAAGTTGTCGCTGTATTACTACCACAGGAATTTCAATGGTATGGTCATATGGCCATGCCTGTTAACCGGAGTGTTTGCACTTGCAAGAATAAAATATTGTTATTATCATTAATATACATCCATGGGGAACTCTGCTTGGACAGTCCGTCTCTTCAGGCTTAGAAAGACCCATACGAACCCTGAACAAACAACCACATGGACATTAAAACAACCGGTCAGTGAATGGTGATCTGATGTTGATTAACACTAATTTATGAATAAGGCAGCTGGGTTGGAGGCAATCAGATGCTTTGATAAAGTCCAGATAAATGATGCCATTTCCTCCCTGACGGTCGACAATACTCGTCTCTCCACCAACTGCGGTGAGAAAGTTAACAATGCGAGAGTACACTTTTATAAATCTATCTTGCTGGGCCCGAAAGACGCTAATCTCCTTGGAGTAATGAATCAACAATTGCATTACTCTGGAAGGTATGAATAAGAGCATCAGCTACATGTGCTTCTTCGAATTGACTCATTGACCTCTTTCGAAGATTGGTGTTGTGTGGCGCAATTTTCAAAGATGCTGCTTCTCGTAGGACCACTGCATGGATTTCATCTGGTCCTGCAGAGGCGTCTTTTATGGGAAGCGACCGTTTGCATTGTACTGGCCCAACGCGAAATTTGACGAGCATGGATCCCACTTTGCTAGCGGGATATTCGCAAATCCCTGAGTGGGTGGTCGATGATGAGCCGGTTTTTAAATAGTAATCAGTCGGAGTTTGGCTGCTGCGGTGTTGTTACTAGTCAGCCGAAGGGGTCCAACAGTTGAGGTAATCGCGCTTTATCTCGTCAGGACGACAAAGAATCGGCGAAAAACATCTTGTTTTGTCAACAAACGTGTGCGTAAGCCCAATTTAATGCCGCTTACGATCAGCTCTCAGCGACTTCATGTAGGTTTCTCCTCTGGTTGAGTAGCCCGTGACCACTTTTTGGATGATGCAGTATTCGTGAATGTTAGCAACTGCCAACATTATGAAATTGCCCTTGAATACCTATATAGGCCACCGCAGGCTGTACCTGCGGCCGACGAACATATCAACGGGATATTCAAGCTGCTATCATCCCTACCAACATGCACAGTAGTAGGTGGTGATTTTAATATGCCAGGTATCATATGGGGGACACTGCAAAGACCATCTCGTTTCAGGCCATTCTTTCAAACCTTAGAAACCAATGGATGGGTTCAGGTTGTTAACAGCTGTACTCGACGATATAATATGCTTGACCTGATTTTTTAAGCAACGTACCACCATTCACTATACATACTAGCACCGAATTCCGGGAAAGTGACCACAAGGTTGTAGCCTGTCGTCTCTTTGCACCACGTAGGTGCACTCCCACATTACTGATGCCTACAACACTCGTTCGCGGAAATTTTGTTGACGTCGGTCGGCCAAGCTCACAACGCCTGATACGCTGTCTAGACTGAGACGAGTTCTATTTATCCGATGATCTGAACAACTCTCTTCCAAACTTCTATCTCAATTTAAGCATTTGTTTCGACTCCGTAGCCCCGAAGAAAGCCAAGAAGTCTCATGTTAACATCAAAGACTGCGTCCCTATCACATTCAGGTGAAAACTATGGAAACTGCGAAAAACATTTTTCGTATCCCGTGACGTTTCTGCCGTTCTTAGTATCAACGCCATTTTCAGTGACCTGGAAGTTGACAGACGAAAAGTCCCGAAACATGCGAATAAAACTGGTCTGCTCGCCACTTCTCTTAAAAAAAACTTCGTGACAGACCTGACATACTGAATATGTTGAAAGTAGGCAACAAGACTGTTGCAAACCCACAGGGATATGTGAAATACCAAGCGAAACGTTTAGCCTTTCTCTCACTAGTTGTAATCGCAGCCTTGCTACACTGGAACACATAAAATCTCGGAAGCTGAGTTTAACCTAAGCAACCTACGTGACGCAACAAACTCACTGAAACCCTCTCTTAGTGGAAGGGGGTAGATGGGATACCTGGGATTTTCATTAAAAATGGCAGCGCGGACTTCCCCATATTGCTAGCAAAAATATTCAGCCTGTCCTTAAACTCTGGCACCTTCCCAGTTTCATGGAAGACTAGTCATATTATCCCGTGCCTAAAGAAAAGCTCAAGACTCTGCCCGGAAAATTTCCTCCCCATCAACACAAAATCCGTCCTCTTGCGTATAATGGAGAAAGTAGTGAAAAAAGCCATCTTTTCTCACTTTTCAGATAACAAGATTTTCAACTGCCCGCAGCATGGATTTCTGTCTAGGAAATCTTGTATCATGTGTCACCTGGAATTCTTCGAACACGTAATTAACAGTAGAGACGATGGAAACGTGGTTGTCTCGTTTTACCTCAATTTCACCAAAGCTTTTGACAAAGTGCATCACCCCCGACTCCTTCATAAACTGAATTCATTTGGAATAAGTGGGAAGTTGGATCAGCTGGATCGGCTCATTTCTGTTGAACCGCACCCAAGTTGTCGAAATGGGCCAACATTATTCCCTTACCAGAAATATAACCAGTGGAGTTATCCAGAGCTCGTTCCTGAGACTCCTTCTGCTTGTACTGTTATAAATAATGTATGCGCCCGCCGTCAATCAGGGAAAACCTTCCTCTTTGCAGATGACTTGAAAGTGGTGTACACTTTTCACCCTAACCAATGTGGCAGCACCAGTGCCACCATACAAAACGATCTCGACAAGCTACAAAGATGGTGTGACGCGTGGCTGCTACCCCTGAATACATAGAAGTCCGGCCTTGTGCTCTTCGGTGAACAAAGGGTGCCAACTAATCTTCGACTGAATAACATTGCACTCCAGCAGCTCAAAAGCATTTGCGACCCTGGAATAAGGTACTCCAGTGACCCTTCCTTTACAGAACACACAACGGCATGGTGCCCCAACTCACGCCGCCTTGTCGGCTTCATTCACTGGAACTTTCGCCTGAGTGAAACCAAACTGATTCTATATAAGATATGAGTGCGACCACTACTAGAATACTGTCCTATCATACTTAGTTGCTTGCGGTCCAGTGACAATCAGAAAATAGAGAAAACCCAAAGACACTTTGCCAGACTTATTTCCCCAGGTAATTCATACAAGGGCAGGTGTCATGCTAATCGGTTACAGCCTATGTGGTTAAGGCGAATAAAGTTGAACCTCAGCATTTTCTGTAAAGTCTTACAACATGAAGTGACTACCAATGTGGATGCAGTAGAGTTCGCTGGCAAAAAACCCTATGATCTTGGGGACCAAGACTGCCTAGTCGCACTACCACACGCATCGAAACAGCTCAAGTATTCATCTTTCACAACTCGTTACGTTAACACTTGGAACAGACTGCCACATGATGTCCGATGCTGCGAGACCTTACCCCAGTTTCAGTCAACCTTGAACCACTACCTCAATGAACTTGGAGTATGCAGGATTCTTAGTGTGCCCTGTCCCTTATTGGCCCACCAAATATCAAAAGTCCGATGGGCAATAATGCAATGCAACCACCCAAAAATTTATCGAACGGTGAGTTATTTTTGTTGACTTACATAATATTCTATGCACATTTGTGGTAATCGTGTTTGATGCTAGTTACCGATCCTAATCTCAATGCTGCCATACTTCAGCTACTCTCAACCCTTCCCACGACCAAACACTCCACCCACCGTTCCCTTTTTATTTGTAATAAGCTAGGAGTCTTTGTGCTGTGCAGTGGTACAAGTCAGTTTTGCGTGATAGATCAAGCTTGACTACTGCATGAGTAGAGGTATAATGGTCATAAGTGTTGCCTGACGTGTGATACATACCAAGGGGCGATTGAATCAGCAATTTATGCACAGTCTTAGCCAGCTGACAGTAAGCTGGAAGTTTCCTTGTAACCATCAACTCTATTGGGTGAAGCACAAAAATACTTAAAAAATTAATGTGAAAATGTGCGAAGATGATGATAACTGACCAAGAGGCATGATAGTGGGGAGATAAACTTGGACTACCCCTGCCTGTATGCCGGCATCTTAACGAGACTCGTGGCTCTTGTACTTCTGACTACAAAACAATGGTAAAAAGAATGAGGTTACCAAAAAGGGAAAAACGTTTATTACAGTTCTCACCATAACTTATCTCCTGTAAATCCACCTACGTTTATCTTTCCCTTCCGCTTCCTTTCGCCCTTTTTTTCTTCACGCTTCATCTCCCTTGATTTCTCCGGACATATTTTCTGTCCCCTTTCTGCAACTGGTTCGGCCAGATACCTGATGGCATGCGCCTGAGGAGCCCACCTGCATCCTGTCACAGAATCCTGGCAAACCCAACCAACACCCGGCCACCCGTTGGGACAACCACGGCGCAGCGGGCTGGTCGGTAGACCTACCGCACAGGGATCTAATAATGACCTGGAACCGTTTCTCAAGACCCAGTAGCGGGTGAGACGAAATCAGTTGGTCTACACTAGCTCTTAAGAAGACGTTCGACACAGAGCCCACCTGGGACATTTTTTCATCTATACCTAACGTTTTAAACAGATTACAGCGCCTAAATGAGTACGTAGATCAGCCTACGCCAGGAATAGAATTTAATCAGAAAGGTAAAACTAGTCTTCTTACTCACTCACACATATGGGGAGTGGCTTTAAAGGCCACCTAACAGCTGATGAGATGACCAATTACGGTTCTACAATTCACCAACAGATTACCCCTCCAATGAAGTTGTAAAAGTCGGCGGTCGCTAGGCTGGCCTTTAAGCTTACTCTTTTTAGTCAGCTGGTGTTTTCGATATTAGCACCTTCGACCAGTTGGATAACCAGAAAGAACAAAAGTGTAATCTTTTGCGCTTTCCTCGTACTTTTGGATTTTGGCAATCTGACTACAATTTAGTCACAGTTTTCGCCTGCAAATTGAAGCCTCTAAACATATACGTTATCCGCTAACTGCTTCTGTCATTTTCTCCGCAACTATTGGTTGCATATCTCTGGTTTTCATCAATACGTGAATTTGGGTCTGGAATTCAATGTACTCTGTTATTTGACTGGAATTTGTAGCATCTAGCTGCTTTATGTACCAGTTTACTGCAAAATCTGAGGTTGACAGACAACTAATAACTTTAATCTGTGTTGCAGCTAAGTCTCTGATCTTGCTTTTTTATTGTCAGGCAATAAATTTTTGTTTCTTTATGTTTGTGCCTTGCAGCCTTAGCATGAGTAACGTCATCGTTGCCGCAAACAAACCAATCCATAAGGCTAAGAGATCAAAAGTTTCGAATCCCCCACTGGAGGCTGAAAATAGTTTATTCACTAACGGTCCCTCTGTCGATCTGTCAGACGTCATGACTGGTGTGTATAATGGTGTTGTTGCGAACAAGCGTAATATTGTTGACAACATTACAGCGGTTGCCGATCTTCAGCGTAAACTAGACTGTCTTACACCTCTAATTTGCCTACTGAACCCTACAAAGGACTCGTCAGTGGACAAGCGCATCAGGCGCGAAACATTACTGAACTTTAGCATAATTGTTTCTATATGATACCGTCGTTGACTGAACCGAATAGATCGGTCTCTATTAGCATATGGGCCCCTGTACGGATGCCTTTATATTACCAGTGTTCTAATCATGTTAATGATCCCGGTGTGAACAACATCACTCGCTGGGAAGCAGATATATCCAGCTTACGGGTCCCAAATAGGGCGAAAAGCGCACCCTGGATTCCACTGCTAGCCACGATCCATCATTAGTGAACTTTGTAGCAACTGAAGCCATCAAACGATTGACTTCGTCGCACAACTCCATCGTCCTCAATGTCCCTGATAGTTTCCCACCAAAAAGCTTGCTAAAAGTGATCTCCTCCAAGCCTGTGGTTTGCACGAATCTGTTTGCACAGTCCGGCGTCTTACGCAGATGACTGGTAAATACCCCTGTCCAATATTATTCCACTTCAGCTCACTCCTTGATATGAGACACTTTTGTGGTCCACAGAAATCTGTAAGATTCTTAAGAAGCTGTGAGAGTGTTAGAATACTTTCAGATTCTACCTCCTGTAAACGACGGAAACGTGGTTGGAAACCTTGTGAGGTCCCTCTGGAAGCTTCATCAGAACCAATGGCTACCCGAAGGATACTGGCGCATGGGAGTTAGATCCTCACACCAGACGGCATTGTAAGTGTAGATGGGAAGAGGCCGACCGAACATATTATTGCAGGTACACCAGTTGCTACTGTTTCTCCATCCGACATGGTAGTAAACACCGAAACTGAAGGTCAAATCTCCGCCAGTTGTGCAGGTCTATCCTCAGATGATGTTGATATGGATGGCAACGGCAATGGTACGTCCGACATGCACCTGATTCCCCGAGTTTACCAATGAAACCTGCATCCCCCAGGTGTAGTTACTCAGATGAGCCTTTGCCGCCCTCAAATACCATGTTGACCTCTGTGTGTATTGACAATGCACGGTCACAAAGTGCCATGTTTCGAAAATCTAAACCTGAAAGTCCTAGTTCGAGTGTAAAGCCGAAGCCAATGGCACGGAAACTTTTTAGCCAGCCCTTAAGTAATTATATTCAGACTGTTAAACCTATTGGTTATAACACAATTCGAAGAGTGACTCTGTTATCCTACGCAGACACATTCACGGCGTCCACCGGTATGACGTCAAGCACTGTGGTGCCCCCACCAACCAACGGAAGGGTAGGAATCATACACCAAGGTGGTAAAAAGAAGGGGACATGCGTCAGAATGTTCAGAACACAAGTGCCTCCCAAAGTCAAGAAAACAAGGGCTACAGGAGAAACGACTCGTTTTTCTACTCACACCCATCTACACAACATTCAAATCCAATGTGTGCTCGCCCCAGTACAACGATATCACCTCCCAATTGGAGGCCCGCTTTCAAGATGCAGCCTCCGATACTGACTCTCCAACATAATGCACTCAACCCCTTCCCATGCAGAAGTGAAACCACGGGTTTACTTGGCTCATTTCCGAAGACACTAATACCCAGGGCTCATTCCGAAGACCCGAATTTTCGCGAACTTTGAAAATTATCAGCACCTTTTACTGTTCAGATGACGCTGTCGAATCAACTACTTTCGACTATAACTCATAACGGCTACAGTGGCAGGGAGGATGTTACGCTAACCTTTCATTCTCTCGGCTCATATACAGTGGGTCAACACCTAACACCATAAGGATAATATCATTAGCAATCCAGTAGCATCCTATTCCCCATTGTGTCCCCGAAACTAAATTCTACGCCACGTTTCTCACCACTACAGTTCCAACTAACCTGTGAGAACAAGATTTCTGAAAACAGGTTTAGGTACCACTGCTTATCCAATTCTTTAACCTCCCGTCTGATTAACGCTCGTTTCATGTGCAACAAAACAAGTGAGATCACTATGTTGTCGACTGTGTCTAACCCCTGCCTAATATTCATCACTGAAGTTTGGTGTACTCCAGACACTCCTGATAATGATGTCACTGTCGACGAGTGTACTCTGTTCAGTGGAGATAGACATGGTGGTTGCATCATTTATATCAGGTCCTACATTGCTGCAGCAAACTGTAGTACTTCTGAACTTCACTCACTCAGTGGCTCCATATGGATTGTGGCGAAGTTTCCAGATGCAATAACTATCCTCTTAAGGTGTATCTACCGTCCCCCTTGTTCTACCGTAGATTATGATGACAGGCTTGCGGAAGTGTTCGCCCATGTAACAACACTACTCTACTCCATGAAACTTATATGCGGAGACTTTAATATGTCTGACATCAAGTGGCAGTCACTTACTACCCCAGGTGGTTTGATAGTTTCATTAATGTGTTAGATTCTGGAGGATGGAGCCAACATGTAATGCAACCGACTCGACATAAAAGCGTACATGACCTCGTCGGATTATTGCCCTTCACTCTTCAAGTCGATCCAGAATTCAGAGGAAGCGATCACAGAGTAGTTTTTAGTGACTTCCGACCATCTTCCAGAAATACGTTAGATCCCAGATCAAAACTAACCACAGTTAGACAATATAAAAGTACCATCTAGGAAGAGATACAATACATGTTGCGATGCTTGCACTGAGGTCCTTATTTCGCCAGTAGCTCTACCCATGAAGCGAGTGACGTGTTCTACACTTCCATGAGTGCAATTCACGATCATATTGCTCCGGAGGTATCAGTATTAATTAGAAAGCCGAAAGTGAATTTCATCCCTGAAAATGTACTTATCAGCATGCGCAGACATATCAGAAATTTCCATCGATCTAATGACTTTTCATCCATTGTCTCATTTAAAATTGCTCATGAGAACTTCAAATCAAATAAGTTACTGAAAGCAATCAAGTAAGAAACTAGCTGCGACGCACAAACCGGCAATTTTCAGTCATTAGTGAGAATTCTACAATCCCGTGCAAACTTACCTAGAGTTATTCCCAGTAGTCTGATCATTGGTGGGGACATTCTTGATTCTGATCCAAGTAAGATTTGTGAGCTGTTTAGCAAACATTATGCAAGCTGCTTCACGCACGAAGATAGTGTACTAAACATGCAAATGCCCACTCCATCACATCACTCGTTAAGTAATGCTTCCTTTACACAGAGAAAGATAGATGGTGCAGTGTTGCTTCACTAAATGACTCGTATACTACCGGACCCGGTGGGGCCCCGTCTGTTCTCCTTAAGAGGGGTGGTGAAGACATACCATTGATCCTCACGAGGCTATTCTCAGTATCCCTTACTGGGGCATGCTACCCCGACCTCTGGAAGCTGTCATACATATCTCCCAAGCATAAATCTGGGCCGACGTCAGATATTCAAGATTGTCGTCTCATAAATATTGCATCTGCAGTCTCCCATATCATGAAGAAGGTGGTTGTGCAAGAAATCACTGATCATGCGGCTGTGCATCAGCTAATTCATCTTGTGCAGCATGGTTTCCTAAAATGTCGTCCATGTAGTACTCGCGCACTGGATTAATTTGAGGAGGTCACCTGCAGACGAGATGAAGTTCTTTCCGTGACTGCTCTATTTTTTGACTTCAAAAAGGCATTTGATAGAGTGTCTCATAATCGGTTAGTTCTGAAGTTTCAACCATTTGGAATTAGTGACCCTTTATTATCGTGGATAAGCTCACCCCTAGACAGGGTACTCAAATAGTTAAGTTCAGTCACACCTATTCCTCCTCACAGCCTATTTCAAGTGGCGTCATTCAGGGTAGTGTGTTGGGGCCCTTACTCTTCCTCTCGTCTTCGCTTGGAGTGAAACATGGCAACTTCAACTTAACTCCAGTAAATGCGGAATTCTCCTTATCAGTATCAGTTTCCTCCCGGTGATTCTGTGCTTCGGGTAGGATACACATTGAGAATATTCTAAGAAAGTTTGCCCACTATGAACTGGGCCGTCACGAATAGCTTGATTATGAGGGAGGGTGTAAGAAACTGAAAATTGACCCACTTAACTACGACGCCTTAGCCTCAAACTTAACCTATTTTTCCGCCTTTTGCATGGCACCACTCGTGCCTGTTGTGCTCCTACTTTCAAGCCTATGTCCTCATACAGTCTACTCAGTCGTGAGTGTACCGTACCTGTCGAAAGGCACCGCCTTAAACAGAGGTCACAATCGTCTATGTTACAGTGCAGCAAGTTGTGGAATAAGCTTCCACGTTTTATTCGCTCTTGGATGTCCCTGTTTCAGTTTCAACAGATTCTTTCTTTTCAAGGGTATCCATAAATTTCTTGACGTTCGTACTATATCCACAGATACGAAGCATAATGGAGCAGTCGGCACTTAACAGTGGTCAAGCCATTGTGTCCACCGTGAACGCACTCAGACCTCTAGATGTAAGAATCGGTTTTATTACAGCCATTCAGTTCCTTTAATGAAGGTGGCTCTACGACTGCATACAAGGGTGTGAATGCTGGCTCCTCTCCGCATACAGAACTTAATGAATACTGTTTTCTTCTCAAAGCCACTACGGTACACCCCAAAAATTTAAGAACCTTATAATGGAAGAACTATGTAGTCGGCTTCACATATGTACATGAAAATATACATAAATTCCGAATATTTAAAAGAAGAATAGGGACTTCTCTCCCCTCCAAATTTGATAGCGTGCCAATTTCTTTCCTTTTCCATGCCTGCTCGTGCTTCTTCTTTCTTTCCCCGTTTTCAGAAACAGCTCCATATCGACATTTGATGCTCAAATTCAGTCTGAACACAATTACTTTGTGGAACTAACTCCTGCCTATCGTCGCCAATAAATATGGAACTGCTCCCATTCTTTCGCGAATTCTGGACCATCTTCACGATTGCCTAATCTACTGGTCACGATCTTTCGTCTGCGATGAACTGATTGAACTTTCTCGACGGCATTGATAGCAGAGACGTTCTGAACAGAACCAGTGACAAATTTGCCTATTGGCTGGGAACGCGACTTACCTGCAGTAGCTTCATACTGCATATTTTCTGGTACTCCGTATCAAGCGGTCTTTTCATTTTAAAGTGAATATATAACAAATACACCTCTTGAATGATGCTGCTTACACTAATACAAAAGGCACCCAAAATCTAAGTGTAAATACTGCTATTTTAACCATTGATTATTTGAAAGTCTAAATCAATCCAATGCAAGAAATATCCTTGGTGGACTTGATTTATATCACCTTTAAACGTGCCACGGTGACCCGGAAATGCATTGGTATAGACATGAACCATGGTTATATAACTGTGCATACGTCATTGTTACTCCGGAGTGTGTAAATGGGTCCTTTGTGTTTGGCAAAGCTAAAAACTGAAGATCATTCTAGGTAATAAACTGTTATACTACTAACCAGCAAACTCTGCGGGTGAACTAACAACGTTGGCTGGTTATGATGCAAACTTTGAACACTGCGCGCTTTTGATATTGATGGTGGGATCTGTCTGTGAGATGGGAGATGAAAATCCATGTCCGTCTCGTAAATTTCAGCAGATTTAATTAAGATTATGCACACTAATGACTTGATGTATGGATTAGTTTACACTAAACACCACTTCATAAGCTTTTAAAAATTATGAATTTGATGTTGCTTGTAAACTGGTATCCCTCATGTTAAATCCATTATATGAGGACAATATTTACTACTATCCAAACTTTAACACTCCGTATACGCTGTAAAGTATTATTTCCTTGTTCGTTTCATAACTGGCAGGATCGCTGGCTGCCTTTGCCTCAGTTTGATGACATCCCGTCTGTACCACTCAGGACTCACAGTCTTGTAGACATTTTGAGATGTATCAACGTGACGAAGCCTGTAAACTGGCTTCTCTCATGTTGACCTTTTTTAGTGTGAGAACAAAACATTTCTTTATTTATCTATTTACCGTGGTCTAGCATTTTAGCCTTTATTTTGAAAAACGCAACGAAAGCTCTGGTTTTCCTTGAGGGTAACCGCTCGAGCCTTAAGTTCCGCAAGTCTACCCTATTTTTGCGTCCAGTTCTATTCGTACTGGGATACCAAGGCTCTTCCGAGTATTTATGTCCATTTTTTACCCCTTTTAATACTCTGTACGGTAGTGATAGACAAGCAGGCGGGGCTGTTGTCAGCCTGTCTAGGCAGATATATACAGTGTGACGCCTCTAGCGGGTGATTCCATGGCACTTGCGCAGACAACGCAAAGTTGTTATTTGTCCCTTGGGTTTCTGGTGGGACAGAGGGTTTCAGTAGCACGCTGCCATTTTACTCAGACCTGTGCTGCCTCTTATACCTGGCGTGCGATATCCCGAAATGCTCTTCTCAGTGTATGCCCGATCCTTCTCCACTTCCCTCTGCATATTTGTTGGGCGATGAGCTCTTGGCTGATTTATTGGCAGGCCAGAGTGAGTTCCTTGTTGCTTATTCTTTCTCGCCGTCTAATCTTGAGCATCGAGCGTAGGTAGCTGTTGATAAATGTGTGTAGTTTGTTGGAGATGCTTTTCATAACGCACCAAGTCTCTTAACCATCACATCGAAGCACTGACTTACTTGACTGAATTAGTGTTGAAAATCTGGATCTTGTTATTTATGCTGAGTCGAGTGGAGTAGATCTCCACACTGATTTCAGGTTAATGAGGGTCTGTCTTGCTGTCTTTCAGATGCTGGTTTTGATGTCCTCATCTGTGCCGCCGCCACCGCCACCGCCACCGCCTGTAGTTGAAACGATGCTGCCTGCCGAGGTAGGTGAAAGAGGCAACTTCCTATAGATTTCTCCCGTTGATGGTGATTGGTGCTTGTTGCTATTGTCGTTGTTGGTTGGGTATCTTCATCACCTCTGTCTTCTCTACGTTCACCTGAAGGAACTCTCGTCTTCACTGCCCTGCCTCGCCTCTTCTGTCAACTTGTTATTTTTCGCCTGTAGATCTTCGAGTTTGTGCGACATAAGATATTAGAAATGAATCGTTGGCAAAATACAAATCTTCCAGGCTTTTTTCATCTGTCCAGTGTATGCCTCTCTTCTCGCTCCTCACAGTTTGTTGCATGATCCAGTCCAGTCCGGTCCGGTCGACCACGATCAGGAAGATGATCGGTGATGGTAGGTGACCTTGTCTTACTCCTTCCTTCACTTCAAGGGGTCACTGAGCTTTCCATTGAGAATCACTTGACATGTAGCATCATATAGCATGTAGTTGCTGTTGAATGAGGTTGATAAAGGTTTGTGGCACTAACAGAGTTGTGTTGAAGCAGCTGCCAGCCAAATTATTTCTCGGTTGACGCTATCGAAGGAAGGCGTTTTCAAAGTCGATGAAGTTGAGGTACAGGTACAGTGGACTGCTATTCTATGTTGTTGTCAATGATGATGCGTAGTGTTGCAATTTGATCGGCACATGATTTGTTCTTCTTGAAACCAGCCTGTCGTAATTTTGAAACCAGAGCATCTTTTAATCTCTGCAGCATGGTGCGGCTTAATATTTTTCTTGCTTTGAGTGGACAGCAGCATGATTTTGCTCCAGTTCTTGCAAAGAATAGGTCGCCCTTCTTTGGAAGTGTGACAAGATAGCCTTTCTTCCAATCGGTAGGTACCCTTCCTTCCTTCCTTGCAAACCTTCTGCAGTAGTGGTGTGAACGTGTCCGCTGTTTTCTCTGTGTATGTTTTCAGTGCCTCTGGTGGAATTCCATCTGGTCCTGCTGCTTTCTCGGATTTCAGTAACTTTATGGCGTTCAGGACTTCTACTTTTATCAGAGGAGTGGTGTTCACTGGTAATTCTGTGACTGGGCTGCTGATGGCATTTCTGGACGAGTTGTAGTAGTGGTCGATTTGAGAGCTTTTTGAAGTGGCCAGCCCATTGTTTCCTTCGTTTCTTCTCTTTGGTAACTAAGTTTCCTTCACCATCTCTCATTGGTTTCGTCTGCGTTGATCTCTTCCCAGATAGTACCCTGGTTATTTGATACAATGTTGTCAGGTCTCTCCTACCTATAGCCTGCAGCCTGTCCTGCTTCACTTACCAGTGTGTCGTAGAAGTGTCTTTTGTCTTTGTGCGCACTCTTCTTCACTTCTTTGTCCAGTTTTTTTGTGGATTGTGTTCAGTTCCCGCTTGCACTGGTTCATCTTGTGCTTCACCATCTTCCTCTCCCTCTTCTATCGGCTTCCATGTGTCCGTCGAGATTCATTCCTAGTCTCGTTTCTTCTTCTTCTTCTTCTTCTTCTTCTTCTTTCCTAACACGGTTACGCAGGTTTCTTTCCATGTCGCTTTCGCAGAGTCGCAGTGTCCTTCTACTCAGGTTTCTTCACGGATGTTGCTCAATGTCTTCCATTTTGTCCTGGTGACTGACGTGAAGATGTCCTTTGTAGTCTCGTCCTTCAGTTGGTTTCTGTTCTGGATGTTGAATTTGAACTGTGGTCTACCATCATCATCATCATCATCTTCTTTGAAGGCTTTCAACTTGACTTTGAAGGTTCCTTGCACTAGATAGTGAGTGGTGTGAACCTACATCTGCTTCTCTTATTGATCTTGTGTCCAGTAGGCTGCGTCTCCACTTTCCTGAGATTGAGACGAGGTCGATCTGATTTTTAGTGTGTCCTGGTATCTGCGAAATCCATATCGCTTTGTGAATATTCTTGTGTTTGAACACACTACCTCCAATCACCAAATCATTAAATGTGCAGAAGTCTGGAAACAGGTCTCCATTCTCATTCATCATTTCACCGAGTGCTTCTCGACCCATGATTATTTCTCTTCCTGTGTTGTCTGCTCCCAGTTTTGCATTCATGTCACCCATTAGAATTTTGATGTCGCCATCTGGGGTGGGGTCTTGTTCATTACTGATTGCAGTTGTCTGTAGAATTCCCCCTTCTCTTGATCTGCATTATTTGTAGGTGCGTAGCGTAGCATTGTATGATTGTGACTTTCCTTCCTTTTGAGTTGGATCTTGCTGTCGTGATCCTGATCCTGCAAGAGGAGATTGTTTTCCACTGCATGAGAGAGAGCCTTCGATTCTCTTGAGGGGGGTGGGACATCATGATAGCCACTCTAAAACTCAGTATGCTCGTGGTTGTCGTTTTGGTGAGAATATCGGAGTAGATTATTGACTTTCCAGTTAAGAGTTTGGGGAGTCTACTTCTATTCCATCTACTTTTGCAGATTCCACGCTCTCCTATGCTACATCTCATTTCTTTTGCAATCTGGGCAGCCTTGTTAGCTTCATACATTGTGCGGACATTCCATGTCCCTAACTGTTAGAGAATACCATCGACTTCGTCAAGTGCTTAGAGTACATTAGTGGTTGGCTCTTAGCAAGCGTGTTTGTAGTCTGGCCCAGTATGTTAGGGGTGTGAACATTCGAAGGTTCAAAGCAGATATTTGTCGGATTGCATTTGCTAGCACCGGGTACTGCATGTGATTATATTTACTACATGTCAGCGAATGCAGACGTAGGACGTTATTTTGGGGAAGAATTATTCGTATTGGCTAGGAACTATATATGATGCAGCATACTACATGAACTATATTATTGACTTCCGACTCCAGAAAAATTAGCAATTTCTATGCAGTATAAATTGGCAGTATGCTGTTAATGAAATCAGGGTAATGGGTATACAACAGAATTTCAGGTCAGGAAATTTTAGTAGGAATCCAGAACATGACTGATAAACCGTTTAGTCAAAGTTGGCTTACTCCTAACGTGCGTGGAGAGTTGTTTTGTAGATGGTCACACCGGACTCTTCTGCATTTGTAGGTAATTGTGATTCTTGTCTTTGACATAGGTGACGCTTTTATGATGAATAACTATCGGAATAGTATCGACTGAAGTCTTTGGTAAAATATCTTATCTCACACTCGTAATATGTTTTTCAGCTGAACAAGATGTGAATGTTTCTCATTACATTTACCAAGATTTCTAATCGTGGTTCATGTAACCTAGAGAAATATGAAGTGCTAAAAGATATGAAGTCACTGTCGCCGGTAAGTTTAAGACATCACCCTTCTATTTTTTCTGTTTAACGGTTAAGTTAACCTCTTTAAAGTCACTGAAATATCGATGACTACTGTTATGCGAGTCATGGATACGATGCTGGCCAATGAAATCGATGCAAACATCTCTGTTCACCAAAAATGTTGGTACACGCAAGTGTTATCCTGATGAACACCCTAACTCACTTGTTAGTTCTGACAACAAACAAATCACAGACACGTTGATTCATTCAGAAGAGCGATTTATTTAGCAATAAAAATCAGGGACATATTTAGGGGAAGTATTAACCACTGGTCTGAATTTAGGGCTGGACATGTCAGTGTGTAAACAAGCACAACGAAAATGCTAATGGTAATTTATCATACACGAATATTCTTTTGATAAAACAAGCCTTCAAAGACGGTGTATAAGTTGGTGACGTAGTATATCATCTAACTAATAATACTGCAATGGCCTTTAGAAGGATTCAGCTGCTTTTTCATAGTAATTTAAAGTGAAAGAATGTTAAACTTAAAAAGATATCATCGGAAGATAACTGGATTTACAGACTTATCATTTCATGGCACATTAGTACCGTATTGGTTAGTCTTCATTCATAAAGGCTTACTTTTTCGTTTTAGAAATGGACTTTATTTGCGAGTGCATATTTTCACGAAGTTATTTACTGTAATATTACGATTTCATGTCTTGGGAAGGGTAAAGTGGAACTCCTCATTTCAGTTTATTACATTTCTCAGCAACATGATAAGCTTTCTCATCAACAAAACTTAAAGGTTTAGCTGTGCAAAGTCACTTTTCTCTTTGAAGTTATTCAAAGTTGTAACAACGAACACTTTCAGCGAAACTATGTTAGAGGACTTCTTTTTAATAATTGCACGCATTTGCTTCCCTTGATTAATTTGAACAAGAAAGGACCAGGTTTGCGTGTTAAAATGTTATTTTATTTGATGCATATTCGACATCTACTTGCGGTCAAAATTAACAGTAGTGTTTGGAAAAAAATAATCTAGAGGGAATATATTTGTAAGATATCAATGAGGTACTAAAACAGGATTTTCCAACCGCGTGGAAGCGATTTCTTATCTATGCAACACTGAACAAAACCCCGAAGCTATTATAAATTAAGGAGTTCAGATATTAATAAACTGAACAGTGTAAATCAAAATCACTGCTAAATTATATATTATATATATATATATATAAGTCGGAAATTATAAAAAGGATGAAGGAATGCAAGAAAAGGAATAGTTAATGTTACCTAGACTTCTCATATGAATGAACTGGCACACTTAACATTGAAGTCATTGGGCGAGTAGAGCAAAGAATTATGAATTCGGAAAGGAATAAGACTAAACTGAAGTCACCGTAGGCAGGAGAAACTAATCGAAAATCTTATGTATAGGTTCGTTTGAGAACAGTCGTTCCTATAAGGCGAAGTAGTTCTGGCGTTTTATGCCTGTACCGGATTTAAATGTTACTTAGAGCATCAAGTTTATATTTTATGTCTACTGGGATTTGCTTTTCTGTGATAGGTCCCTTGAAGTATCCATCCTCTCTAGGAGACCTCAGGGATGTTCAACTTTTTAAAGTTTTCCGCTAGGCTAAGTAAGTCTCGTATCAATCCACTAAGCAGCTTATTCGACAAATTGATAGGGGTTATATTACTGCTTCTTAACAACTATCATAGTTTCAGGTTATGTGTAGCTGATGAATATCCTTAAAGTAAAGTCATCTCATTTTATTTTGCAAGTATATTCCTTTCCTTGTCCAAAATCAAACTCGTCCGAATTGTTTTGAAACCGCCTACTCCTAAGTACCGTAAACTATCTTCCTATAACTCATTCTCATTTTTTCTGACAATGAAACTATCATATCTAATAGTCTCTGCTATTAGTCTTAAAGTTGAAATGGGTAAGATTGGTTTCTGGTGGTTTTACGCCCTCTTTTTTCTCGTATAAATTTCGTCATCCTCGGCAAATTCATCAGTATAAAAACAAAATGAAATGAGATATTAGAATTTCTACAAAATATAATTGATCACTTGTCTCAATGACATTGGATGTCAGTGCTTCTTTCTGTGGTTCGACAATCACTTTCTGTGTGTGTATAGTGACTACTTCTTTTTAAAATTCTGTTTCTTACTGTATAACTGCTATTCACTTTTCTTGTTGTTCTCTAGATTAAAATTGTTTCTGTGTCTGTAAATTATAAATTGACCTGGGTCAAGCTTTTAGAAATTTGTTGGGCTTCCCCTATTTAAAATTCCCATATTTCTTGAGTTGAATTCATTTGTACATCTTTTAATACACTGATTTAAGAGAAGTTACGTTTTATCGTTTAATGCATGATGAGCGGCAATATAGTTCAAACCGAAGTCGGTCACTTTGTCCAGTACAGTGTTTGTCACGATTTCTCCGATAGATCTAACTTGCCTTCTCATGTAAGTTATCCTCTTGACCTCCACAACTCGGGGGATAAGTAAGTAACACTTTAACCAAGACGGTAAAATAAACAGTTATACTGATCAACTGTTGCTTCTGTACTAGGAATTTGCTCACAACTAATCTTCGTAATCATACAGATATTACTTATGGAAACCATGAATCTAATATTAGAGAATGACGTCCCCATTTCAGTGTCAAAATAAGTCATTTAAATGAAGGTTAGCCTTTTTGATTTTATTGTAACTTTACCGCACACTAGACAGCAAGCAAAAGCACTTTTAAGTGAGCCTTGTTTTTCTGAAAATAATCATATCTTCGAAACACCCATAAAGTAAATTTCGATTTTCGCTGTTAAGAAAATTGCTTCATATATTTCCATTCTAACAGTTATGCTTGAAGTCACACCGAAAATTATTAGATAAATGAAGATTTGGATTGTGGCACATACGGAAACTAAGCAAGACCTGGAAGCGAGCGCGAAGAAACCAGCTGGCTTACACTAGCTCGAAAAAAGATATTGGATAATTGGAAGCCTGGGACATGACAAATAAGATATCAGGCGCGTCCATCTCGTAAGAATTGTTAAACCGTGGAACGCCCATCCTACATACATGATCCGGATCACTTCGCCTGAATCCGTTAAACACTGACTGGATATTTATTTGACATGTGGCTGGGAGCTGGTAGGGACTAAGCGAGTTTTCACATTTTGACCGCCACGTTTACCCCTCTCTCTGTACACAGGTTAACAACTATAAGAAGTAGTGATTCACGGGTTTTAGACCCGGAAGCAGGCCTAGGACACTGAGACAACAGCAAACGACAGAACTCTAGGGCTTAAGTCACCATCACTGTCTGCAGGCAAGATATCCGAACTTGCCTAGACTCTATACAGGCCTTAGAAACCGTTGTGGGAAAAAAGTTATTGGGGCTGTCCCGTTCGAGCTGGCCGTCCTGTAGCAGGTTTCGCATTGCGCACGACCTCCTTCAGTCGGTCACCACCAAGGCACTCCATGTTGTTAGAAACATATCCAGGTGCCTTTACAGTAGTGTGAGGGGACTTAGGAGTAATATGGGGAAAATTATGACCTCTACGTTCCTGCCTTGCTCCAAAGATCATAATCCTAACGGAAACTAGGTTATCACCGGATATTAGTGACGTCGAAACTAGTATAGAGTGTATGCGTCTGTTCAGGAGAGACATGGAGTTTAAGGAAGGAGGTGGAGTGGCATTGTTTATGAGTGACGATATCAAAAGTGAACGAGCAACTGGAACTTCGCTTTTAAGGCTCTCAGACTCCACCTGGTGTGGCTTTACAGCTGGACACAGCCAGTATTTAGTAGGTCGGGTGTAAAAAAACTCCTACTAGCAACGTAGAACATAACCGGTAGCTGCTGCAGGTAATGTCCGAAGCGACGCCCAAGGGATATGACCCGGACATTATAGCCGGCGACTTTAATGCTCCAGTTCTCAATCTTCGGCAGGACAGCAGAACCTCAAGCCGAAGGCTTAACCGAAACCTACTCAACACTTTCAAGAGGGCTGGACTGCATGAGGATATTGGGGAAGACACTCGCTGGGGGTCGGGTGAAAAACTGTCCAAACCGGACTACCATTTTGCCGGCGACTAACTGCTGGCTGAAAATGTTCAAGTTCAAACCCCCCTTGGTGGTAGCGATCACGGCATGCCAGTGTTCGGTCTGGTACCCAACGGGCAAGTGTCATGGGAGGGATCTCGCCCTTGTCTTTACTATAGCGAGGCAAACTGCGTGGCGATGAACCAATACCTGTCTACACAACTGTGACCTCAGGATTGGAGTAACCCTTCGACTGATCAACATTGGGAACCAGTTAGAGATATCATCAAGAGGGCTATCTCTGAAAACGTCTCAGTAACCACAGCAATATTGAGGATGAGAACCTCATGGCTGAAGCGAGGCACTGAACGCCTTTTGAAAACCAAGAAGAAATCATGGCATAGGTGGAGGGCGTCCAGAAAACAGTCAAAAGCGCGCACCAAGGGACAAGTGCTCTACTGGTTACAGGACTATTTAGACGACAGACAATTCTGTACGAAAGCCAACACAGTTTGCTCGACTTGGAGGACATCATCATCTGACGTATCGCAAGCAGCGATGCTGGGTTCGCTGCCATTCCTTCGTGAACGACCTCTCACTGAATCTTAGCTCCTCAACTCTACTCTACGCTGACGATCTTAAGCTATGAAGAGCTGTGACGTCGGAGACAGAATCAAGTGCACTAAAAAGCTACCTAAGATCACTTGAAGAGTGGGTGGACTTTAATGGAGTAGCATTTGATCTGGATAGGTGCTCAGCCATGTTTCGTCGCACCCCAAACCTTCGGAAGGTACCCTATTCTCTGTGGAACACAGCCTTCCCGCACCATCACGGAGAAAGACCTAGGACTAATAGTGACTGATAAACCAGACACTAGCTCCAATTATCCAGGAGGCGCCTCCAGAACGTACGTAGTACTGCACTTCATGAGCAGACAACTAGGTGCCCTGACACAGGAACCCTTTTTGAAGCTGTACAAGAACCACATACGACCTTACTTAGAGGTCCACAACGTCACTGCACCACCATATCTGAAAAGAGACGTAAACCTTCTAGAGAGGGTCCAAAAGCGAGCTACAAAGGATGTCGCGGGAATGAAGCGAAAACCCTATGAGGACAGGCTGAATGATCTAGGACTCTACTCTCTAAGCTACCGTAGATTACGTGGTGACTTGATAACGGCTTACACAATACTCGGTAACCCAAGTCATCCGAACAGCGGCTATGCCGACCCTCATGGTAACCCAAGGAGAATCACCCATCAAAAGGTGAAAACCCGTGTGCGGTCACACTTCTCCCTGCTAGTTTGCGGCCACTGGAAAGCATTGCCTGCCGAGATTGACACTGCTCCGTCTGCTGACAGCTTCAAAAAGTGGTTTTACAGCCACGCAGCGACGCAGGGTTTGTGCTAACCTAGCTGGGATATGGACCAGGCTGACACGGCCTACTAACTCATAACGGCAAACCCACTATCGAACTTGGCTCAACCTTATACTTCCCTGTAGACGCCCCCTCTAGTTACCGTTCCTAATGATAGAATTACCGTATCTATTCCCATCCGTCCTATAATGTTATCTACTCCTCTTTCTACTGATTTTATAATTCCTTTTTCCTAATAGCTATTTCTTTTCTCTTTCTGTTTGTTTTTCTTTGCACTTTCTCTCTCTTGATCTCTCTGGAAGTATTCCCCATCTCCTTTTTACAACCAGCCTGACCGATTGTCTGCTGGTACGACACTCGAGGAATCCATCTGCACTGCAGTCCTTGGAAGAAAAGACAAACAAACAAAAACACTATACAAATTTAACCAACACCCAACCACACGTCGGGCTACAGCACTGGAGTGGATAAACCTACTGCATCGGAATCCGCCAAAAGATCAAAAGCCGTTCTGCAAGACCAGGGAGTGAGCGCGAAAAAATCAGTTGGTCTACAGCAGCTCGTAAAAGGATATGGGATATTGGAACCATCTGAACCCTTGTATCGCGTGGACTGTTTAAAAATGGTGTTACGGGTTTTGGTAATATTTCCCCTAACTATAGTTTAGTATTTGAATATCAGATTTTAAAATAAATTACCATGGGCTCTAATAATACTTTACTAACAGACCTGTTTACTTCCAAGTTCGTCCTTGATTGAGTGACTCTTTTTGATGTCATCAAGGAAAGCGACAAGTTCACAATGTAACGTCACTACAATTCCAACAATTTGCGTGGATAGTAATTTGGAATTAGTCGATGGTTACGATGGTAGTTTGTGTGCGAAGTCAGAGGAGGATTTTTACATCATTGAAGAGCAGACGTTCGGCATAAACGTAAGAAGTGAAATACTTTCAGCATTTATGTACTTAGGAGTTATATTACTTATCACGTCTTTCATGTATCAGCAACCACAAAAAGTTCCTGATAGCTATCGCACTTCTTTCACAGTGTGGTGAAGGCTACCGTTTTGCTACACAGCAGTGGTTAAGTAACACCAGAAGAGAATCTAAAGAAGGTCCTGATAAGATGTGTGCAGATCTCAGCAGTGCAGGTAAGACATGACTTCTCACCAAGGCTGAACATTCTGTCAGAAGATGACATTATTGCTTTTGTGGTATCCTTTTTCATAAACAGTGAATCCATCTGGTGCTTTTCAGACTGTATTATGGTCATTTTGCTGTTTAAGCCTTGTAAACATGATACTGATTTGTTTCGGCGCATGTAGCGACTACGCATATGTTAATTGTATGCTTTTACTAGGAAAGTTTTGGGCTGTGGTGAGTTTTGCTAGCTGGTTCACTGGTCGGACAATGAAACAACTGCTTGGTCGCCAAATGTAAACTCACCCCATCCAGTAAGGTTTGTCTGTAGGATATTATCATTAGCAGTTACAATAGGTGTGACACAGTACTCAGCACATCGGTTTACATTTCGGTAGCTATTCTGCTATTGACCAGAAAGTCCTAGTAGGCTGGCACGTTTCAAAAGTCGTCTCATATGGAGTTTTTCACCCTTACATATGTTTGCTTCGCATATCAACTCGTGTCGTTACTTCGTCGTAAAAAGGTTGGTATATTGTGCAGGGCAGATGCAACTTAAGGTTATTAAAGACTACGGGAATACCTAAAGGATGTTTTGGTAGATGTTGGCTAAGAAATGAATGGACTGATTTTTCGTATTATTGAAAAAAATTAGTAAAACGTAGGTGCTAAAAATGTACCATAAAAAATTATGCGACAGCATTAAAAAAATATTGAAGAAAAAATGGAGTAAAAGCAAGTTTTGGAGTGAGTTACCAGACAAGTCCCAAGCATTCACTACTTTCGTCCTGCTCTTCGATGATAAAAGAAACAATAAAGCTGCATCAAGACCGCTACTAACTTCTCAGAGCTACATCTGCTATCATATTAAGGTATTCAGTTGCACTATCACATCCACCGACTGCAGTTTGGATGATACAATGTATGAATTGTATTAGCTGTCAATTTTGCTACATAAAGTAAAACGTTCAGATGTAGTCATAGTGGCAGGTGACTTTAACGCTCAAGTAGAGAAGTTGGGCCAATCAGAAAGGCATCTTAGAGTTATCTAAGGATCACATACCAACACGTAGTCTATGGCAATCGTCTGTTGCAATTTTGCTGCGATAGCCACTTGTTTCTGACCAAAACTAACTTTAAGCATAAAGAGAGACACTGTCTCACACGGCGTTCGCTGACTACAGACCAACGATGGACACAGATGGATCACATCGCTGTAAGCCATCGTTGGAGGGGATCAGTAGGGGATAGCCACTCTCTCTAGGGTGCTAGTTTGGACTACGATTACGCGCTAGTACAATTCGTGTATGTCTGCGCCCTACTGATTGGAGAAACTAGGTGATAGTAAAGTCTGTCTGTGGTCGATTGGAGCATGAGAACGTCCGATCCGAGTCTAGGGAAGAAATAGCTAAGCATTTATCTGAACATTACAGCTCATTCTGAGGAAACCTGGCATGAAACAGGTACAGACAACTGTAACCTACACTCGAAGGCTAGCAAATTTCATTGGGTTTCCACGACGTCAGCCTAACTGATTGATGTGGGAAGATCGATTCCAGTTGGCGCCGACCACGATGGAGGGCGAAAGTAACTGAAACGTAAATTAACCAAGGGTCTTCGTGCCGACCACGAGCAGTTGTGGGTGGAGAAAGCGAGAGAGATGGAGAAGACATCAGCGTTGGGTAACATCAAGCAGCTGTTTGGGATTATTAGGGAAACCGACAAGAAGAAAACAATGATGAGTGAAACCATCATCTATAATGATGGGATGCTGGTAACGTCCCTGGAAAGGTGGCTAGAAGGTTAGACAGGACACTGAAGCACAGTTCAGCCGGCCGCCCGCAATTCTTCAGTTGCCCGACATCCAGCTTGAACTAGAATTGGATGTAGAAGTGGGTCTTCCGACTGTTGGCAAAACTGAGAAGGCTGTTTGTTTTTTACCTGAAACGATGCAAAGCAGCAGTACCTGGCAGTTTGTCAGTTGACGTTTTTAGGCATGGAGGTTACCGAGTAAACTAACGGAGGTACTGGGAAGTGTATACGAATCAAACGTTATACCTGCAAACTGATTTACTTCACAGATCATCTCAATCTGTAAGAAGAGACAGAAGTCTTCTGGTGACAGTTACAGTGAAATCACTTTGACTAATGCCGTATACAAGATCCTTGGATATATAGTTATCCGACGTTTGATTGGGGTTCAAGAACAAACTTGAAATGCCCAGACAGGTTTCAGACCTAGACGAGGATGTATCGACCATATTTTCACCCTCCGACACGTTCTGAAACGCAAGCATACTAACCGATGGCCCGAACTTCCCATATTTTTTGACCTGACGACTACAGTCGACCATATCAATTATGAGGTATTGTGACAGTGTTTGACTATGAAGGGAGTACTGAGCAAGTGTGAAATGCTAATCATAGCTCTCTACGCGGATTAACGGAGGTGTGTAGGGTGTATTGAGGTTCTCAAATTAATTAACAACAATCAGTGTTGTCCGGTAGGATTCCCCACTGTCACCATTCCTGTTTAATTTCACTATAGATGCATTAATGAACATAACTTAAGTTACGTATGACTTCACAGGAAGTGGTCTAATCTTTATAGGGTATCTGTTGGACTTGAAGTACGCAAATGATATTGTTCTGCTAAGTGAAAATGCTAACAATCCAGGGTCTTCTGAAGGTGGTGAGTAGAAATCTGAGTATTTGGCATGGGTTTCGCACCTATCAAATGTAAGATGATGTCCCAGGACTGGTTTGCAACTGGTCCTAGTTTAAGGATGAGGAGTTAAATATTTGGATGCCTCGGCCAATGATAAAATCTAGACTCGGACGCAGAAGGCACGTATAACATTTGCCAACGTGTAATCTCTGGCACCGACCAGCGATATATCCGACTACTTATTAAAGGACGAGTATACTGCATTGCAGTTCGTTCTGTACTGTTGTACGGCTGTGATACATAGCCGCTGAAAGTAGATTTGGGGCGGCTACGGGTATTTTACCGTAGATGTGTTCGTAGCATTGGTCATGTGGGTGAAATCACTTTCAGTCATGTTAGTCGAAAAGTACTAGGCAGGACAGGGAAGTCGGTCGGTGAATTTGTGAACCTTCATCAACTGCAGTGACTGAAACATGTGTTGCGTATACTGAGTCATGACCTACCTCCACGTTCAATGGTAGGAGATAGATTAGGTTGAAAAACGTGGCACCAGTCAATAAAGTCTCTATATGTTGGTCTGAGTTTTGTAGAGAGGTTTAGATTATCTGAGTGTGATCCTCAAGACGATAGGAATCAGTTTTTGTTGACTCTTGGTCAAACGGTTGAAAGCTGGTCACAATGACATCTTCGAAAGCTTGAATATTTCCACTAACCATCAACTTCAAATTCTTTATAGTGTGAATACTAAGGCTAATTTTAACAAGGAACTGGCTTGACACTGATCGGAACAGAACAACATCACTCATTTAAAAGTCTGGCAACATCTCTAGTTTTGCTGTGAGAACAGCGTCAAAAACCTTAACTGACTCTGAGAGAGTGGTTGGGAAAGGTCAGTGGACCTCAGTAGCTTTCTTTAAATTAATGGCTTCAAGCACAGTGTGGAACAGAGATAGCTCGTGTATTCTGACAAAAATCTCAGTAAGCGTGAGCAGAGGTGCGCAGTAAGAGCTAAAGCGATGGTAAAGGCAGAGTCGACAGTTAATAGTAGACAGTTATTTTAACTTACCAAAAACGCGTGGATAAGACAATAGTTATCGAGACAGTGGGGAAATATACGTATGTGATATACTCACACAAGAGAGTCTTGGATTATTAGTCAGGTTAACTGAAGTGCTAGTTAGTGTATTGGAATCGGATATGGTTCCCTCTGCTCCCAAGCACTGATTGTCCCAGTCTTCAAGAAAGGAGGGAAATCCTGCTATGATAACCGCGGGGATCAGTCTGATAAACATAATGCCAAAGATTTTAGGCTTTATAATCATCTGACATCCAAGTGGATGTCAGGAGCAGTAAATTTGAAGAACCAGACAGGCTTCATACCTTGCTGTGGGTGTATCACTTGGTTGAAGGCTCTGTAATCGAACTAGCTTGGGCGTGTTAGAGCCTACGGTAAGTTGTCAAGTAAGTTATTTACATCAAGCGGCATCTGTTAAGGATGTCCACTCTCTCCATTCTTATGGAGCTTTATCATAGACACCCATATGGTTACGTAAAGACAGACAAGAATCAGGGCCTACTGGAAACCGTAAGTAACAATTTAAGAATGGGATTTGTTTCCCACCATCCGAATGCAAATTGTTTCTCCAGGTCTGGTCTTCGCCGGTGCACTGTCCAACAGTAGAGGGTGACATGGTTGAGCGTGTTGACGTCTTCAATTACCTGGGGAGTCAGATCAACCCTAGTGGGTGGTCAGTGACCGACGAAATTTCCGCATTGACATGAAAGACTCGTCTTACTTTCGCTAACACAATGTATAACGCCGCTATGACATCCGATTGCCTATTGAGAGTCGAGTGTACTGCGCTGTAGTTCGCTCTGATCTGCTATACATCCGTTAAACACAAGCAGTAAAGGTAGGGGACATGAAAAAGCTTCAGGTGTTAGACCACCACCGCCGTCGTAACATAGGTTGTTTCGTGGTTTCACTACTCCGGTAAAATCAGGTGCACAGTTTTAAGGAGGAGAGGAAAGCTAGTTGGTGAGGTTGTGGCCTTCATCGATTGAGGTTATGCATACCTCGTAGCCATCTACTCCGTCGCACAATGTTAGCTGAAGTAGGTTTCAGGTGGAAAATTTTAGAAGTGGCCAAACTATTGTATAGTATCAGCCTATGAATTATCCGACTGCTCATCTGAGTCATGCTGGGGATTGTAGACTTCCCAGTTGGGGGCGATGTGAAAGTGCAAAATGGACGTAGTGAGATCCGATCTGAGTGCTGCAGGATCATCCACACATGATCCTCATCTCAATCGGCATACTAAAGTCAGCATTTTTCGTATTCCTCTTTGGTATTTTATCACAACTTTCTACCACTGACTGCTTTCTGTATTTCGTTATCCTTTATCTTAGTGCTTTCTTGCTTGATATGCTGACATGCGGTGTGGCAACTTAGACCGCTACGCAGTAAAACCTGGTGCTATGTTAATCTTATCCGTCTGTTCGTTAATTTTGTACTGCCGCTAAGTTACATCATCTTCTAAACGAGCACCAGTGTGAAAAGTAGTAATGCTGCAGAGCCGCCTAAACCTTGGTAGATACATCTGGCTTCCCACAAGTGACTTATTAGCAGGAAGTCGAAAGCCAAAATTATTGAGCTACAACTTTATAGGCAAACAGAAAAAGGCGAGTCGAAAAGATTAACATTTTAACTCAAAAACATACTTCCATAACTCGAAAAATTAGTTACACTGAAAGACTGAATAACCCACACACATAGCTTACTTCTGCTTAGAGTTAGTGAACGAGATGTTAGATTCCTATGGTCTAAAGTTTGTCCTACATGATGACTAAATCTTCCGGTCACAACCTGATCTGTGAATGAATTAACTTGTTCTCCAATGTATACATTTTGCTCAGACGACGTGTGCATAATACGGAGTTTCCCCGCTGAAAAAGACAAGGTACTTGCTAATTTGAATCAGAATAGAAACAACGAGTAAACGGTTTTAGCCGTTTGATGCATGATAAACGTATGGAAAACCTTTCAGTTTTTACCAAACAGTAGAGATATTAGGAATACGACTAAAAACTCTCAAATTCTGCGGTTTGACTAGGGATGGGGATAGGTAGAATTTTACTTATCCATAGTCTTCTTTCATTATTGCTTGCTATATGCCATTTGATGCGGACAGTTGATTTACTTTTTTTCCCATGAAAGGGTATTTTTTACAGTGATGCAAAGACAAGTGTTTAGTATGCAACCAGAATCGCAGGTACTGATAACCTTGATTCTATCGCAAGTGTACAGGACCTTCCCAAAAATGTGCTGGTCATTATTTTCCGGAGGTATGCAGCTCCTGAAGTTGGTCCAGTTTTCGGATAACACATTTCAGTCTGTAAAATAGCTTTTAAAGACAACCATTTTTTGGATTAGACTTTCAAACACCATTAAATAACTGATAACATGAAAATCGATTTCACAGATAACTGTAGCAGAAATTTGGTCCTTCTCATTATCATTATTATCATGCTTCATTTACATAAAACCCATAGCAAGTAATTGTTTTGAGTGAAGATGTAGCTCATTGGTTTAGGCTGATGACTTTTGACCGATAGGCCACGGGTTCAAGTCCTGCTTAGATATAATGCTGACTGCTGCAAGTGAAACCTAGCTGAAGTATATCAACGATCGAAAAACTTCACATAAACACTTAAATCGGATAAAAATGACATGTTTTGTCCAGAGTCGTTCACCCTAATAAAAACAATTTTTATCCCTCTGAAAGTCATTGCTCCGTGACCTGTTATGAACCAACTTTTCCAATTTCGTTCATCATTTGGTTATGCAAAATGTCAGTCGACCGAACTAGTACTATTTGAGATGGTTCCATTCGTAAAAATTTACTCGTTGACTTCAAACCGACCTAGTTTTACAGCTTGGAGATAAAATTATGTTCCAGGAAAATCCGATACCTGTGACTGATCATCCCAATTTGTACTGTCAATGTAAGTGACTGCATCACTTACTGTCACATCATTTCACATCTATACAACTAATAGAGATAAATGCTTGGATATCTCGTTGGTAAATGCAATTTTGGTGTATTCGTCTCTCAGTCGACCATACAGAGGTTCAGTATTCGTATTTCGTACACCTATTAGGGCGTTAATATACACGTATCCATACTGTCTCATGACTGGAGTGCAGGCGCACATTTTAAAGGAGCAGCAGTCGTCCACTGACCTTCTCTAGTGATGTATTATTTGAATATGGTCTTCCTTTGGCCACAATTTATCTAGTGTTGGAAACCTTCAAGTTATACAGGGTCCCTCTTTGTGTTGGAAATTAGTGGCGATCAAGATAAAATAATTATTAAAACAAATTGTAGGGGAAAATAGTATTTATTTTGTCACCGATTTGCGGTTCCGTAGATATCCTGGAGATGGTTTTCCGATTGGTTCACTTCCCTTACATGAGTGTTAAACTTGTTCCTTAGTGTGACTGTCCGAACGCTTTGGTTTATGTAAAAACATTAACAGCTTTAAGTACGACTCATCGTTTGCATTGTTTGGGCTGGAGTCTGTGGTTTTTAGGCAAAGACAATAAATGGTCATCGATAAATGTTACGATTCTTTGTTTATTTGGAGCGAAATGATGAGGATTAACCGTTTGACTTTTGTTAGTCTTGTAGAGTAACTCACATAGTTTTTGATTCGACTACTAGAGATAGCCGTAGTTTGGCAGACTAGTATTTGAACTGGGTGATGATTGAAGGTGAGATGAAAATCTGGACCGCGGCCTGGTTCGAACCAGCGACCACCGGGTTACCGGCTCGGCGCTCTACTAACTGAGCTACGGGG
Source organism: Heterobilharzia americana (assembly GCA_944470555.2). NCBI lineage: Eukaryota > Metazoa > Platyhelminthes > Trematoda > Strigeidida > Schistosomatidae > Heterobilharzia > Heterobilharzia americana. Next base: position 25,092,462 of record OX104128.1, read on the forward strand.
TCCGACTGCTGACCAGAAATTTATTCCACTTCAATCACCAAAGGTTTTGCCCGACTACCATATAAATTCGTGACGCGTTACTACCGCTTGATCGTATTCACACTGGCTGCCTAGTCAGGGCTTCTCACCCAAATCCAAATCTAACTGAATCAGAGAGGAGGAGCATTATATTGATTATGATTTGCCTATCTGAGCCGTAGTTTTCGTGACCCGTATCATTGATTACTTAATGGGGATTCATACTTGGAAAATTCTCGAATTTATACTCGTAGCAGGTACGTTTTACTTAAAGTTTCCAAACGGGAAATTATTTTCGAAGTAACATCAACCGGTATTTCTGCAAAAGTTGATTCTTCGTATATTCTGAGTTTTGAAACCAGTTAACTACTATGTGGCTGGAAGCGATCGAATCGTTAAAACAAGTCAACATTTTATGGAAAATTTATTGTTTCTGAGCTTTGAAACCTGAGTTCGTAATTTATGCTGGAATTCGAGAATAAGTATACATAACAAGTTTTTGTATGATTGATTAATCATTTCTGACTGATTGTCTATAGATTAAAGAACAGATGATGCGAACTTGACCGTTGATGCTCTGAAATGCGATTTTAATTCCTGTTACTATGAATTGCACTCTCTTATGCCGTTATACATCTAAAGTCCCAATGGTGTCTTTTCTTGCTCTACATTTTCTGTTTATCGGTTTTCAAGGCTTTCACAAACTAATATACATTTCAGCGTATTATTGTGAACTGAATAATCAGTAGCTTTCTAGAATTGCTCTGGTGTTATAAATTCCATTTCATTTTTTCCCCTAATTTAGATTATATAAAAAACCTTTGTAACACGTCGTTGTCAAATAGCGAACTGCTGAAAAATTTGAAGAAGCTCATTCCCTTTGTTGGACAGCAGTACAGTAATATGCCTTGTCAATATTCACGTCATGATTCTGTTCCGAATAGGTTGGAAAGTGATCATATCGAGTATTTTCCTGAGACCCATGCTAAGAATGTCATGGATGATTTACCACATGATATCGAATCAGTATCACAAAACTTTCTAAGCACTAAGAGGCAGTACTTAGAATTAGTTAGTAAAAGCTTTGTATCTTCTCTTATTGATGACCATGACGCTTTGATCAAGGAAGTTCATTATAATCATGTTCCATTGCGTGAAGTGGCAGTTCAGACATCTATCGGCCAACTTTTTATCTCCACAATCCTTCATACATCCTTCAACGAAGACGATCGAAAGTGGTTACTTTCTTCGATTCGGAGTAAATACAAGGCACTGTCAGGAGAAAACAATGTATCACAAAAACAAAATTCCATAGATGATAGTCTTCGTTCGAAATTGTTTGACTGTCTGATTGATCTTGGTTTGGATCTCACTTGTGCTTTGCAGCGTATGACGTCAGGTTAGAATGTTTTATGCCTTTATATATTTCTTGTTGTTATATATGACCTCTTATTCGGTTTCATTTTACTTTTGAGCATAGTGCTATAAAACAAGGTCATTGGTCTAAGGAATCTAGTTCCAACCAGTAGGTTGCAGTTTTATGCCTCAACCCACTTATCAATGCTTGAACAACCAGGTAGTATCAGTTACCTTTCATACAATAGGAGTGAGTACTCCTCAAGCATCTAAACATGCATGTGGCTGTTCAGTTGTTTTTTTAAGGAAGTACTTCTCAATCCAACATATCTATAGTGTAGTCCTTTTCTTCTGTTCCTCCGTTTAAGTGACTGAATCACCTTCAATTTGCAAGGTGGTTTTGAAGCAACAATCGACGTTAGTAAATAAAAGTATGTTAACTATTATACCCGTCATGATAATTTTTTTTCTAAGCCTAATAGGTCTCAGAAGGAATTTTAAGGCAGATACATTCAAAGCAGAGTTTCCCGCTTACCTCAAGCATACTTTTTGTGTCATATCCTACCATAAACATGAAGCCTATGGTGTGTATTACTCTCGGTTCTGCTAATTAGCTATAGGAATTTTAGGCAGAAGATATGGATTTTTCTATTTTCAATCTTTTCCCCGTTCAACACCAGCAAAATTTGTTGGGGGGTCGCTAATTAAGTAATACATCTTATTATCGGGTTATTTTGACTTGTGAACCTAATGGCTATCTATATCTTCTGAGGTGGCTTATAACCAATCTATACGGAAAAAGTGATAGATGGTTCAAGCATCCAGTCAAAAATATTGAATCAAAGCATCTTAACAAAAATGCGGTACGGCATATGAACCAGAAGAAAAAAAAACTGTCCTATATAGCATACCGTAGAAAATGGGTATCAAATCATTGAGTCTGTAGAAATCACTGGTGATTTACAATAAACGATGTTAATGCAGAGCTTTTTACTGTTGTGATTGAATGTGTTCTTAACTCGTTCCTAAGGTAACCTTATTCTATACATCTGTTGTGCTTACTCGTATAATTTCATATCCAATGTTTTTGAGAAGCATGACTTGGTTTATTGGGTCTATGTACGTTAGTTTTTGGTCATATAATCTGGATATAGTAAACAAGATTATCTACTGTTTTTGTGCGGCCTGATTGTTTTATTACAACTGACAGTTTGTCCCTTCGCCAAGTATCCAAGTTTTTCTTTGTCTGGTTTCCTTATTCATCATTCCTCTATTGTTATGGTAAATAATAGACTAGTTACTAAATGGCCTACTTAGCTTCATTTTAATTGCAAAAATCCAGATCTATTCAATCTATGTTTAGAAAGATTAATCAACCTGGATAAATTAACGTTAAAATCGATCGGACTATAATATTTAGAAGGATGATATTAAAATTATAGTTTCTGTCTGTGCATGATTGTTAAGGACTGATATTCTGTATAAAAATTTCAAAATTCAAACCTACTGTGACGCTGAGCTGTTTCCCTACATGTTAATGTCGTGAACTGCTTAATACTTGGTCTTCCCTATTTCATTTATTGCTACCTTGGTTTATCAATCTCTGGAGAATTGAATAATTTTCTTTACGGTGGCACACAATTTCAATTGGCTTTGATTCACTTGTTCGGACTCTCAATTCTCATTTGTCAAGTCTTAAAGTTCAAACTTAATTCCATCTACCATTGTATAAAAGCAAAGTAGCGGTATTAGTTCTCGCTCAATGAGTGCAGTCAGTATCGTTATACAAAACTTACTCATGGTTGCTGGCACGCAAGCTATACAGTGTTCATTGTCTTGAATGTTGTTAGTGTAAAAACCACCAGTTACCTTAATGTTTTATGAAGATGGATCAACTTGTGTACTGTCTTGTTATTCGCTCGACTGGAACCTTCGAAAATCAATGATATTCTGTTGTAGCTTATCTCATGAATCTTTTCCTACCTGCACACCTCATGTAAAGTAAAGTTTCTTATCTCGTGCACATTCTGAACAGCTGCTTCTGATGTTCAGATACCTTCCATATATTTTTGCTCTTTCATGTGAGCTGTGAAAGCTGTGCAACACAATTTTCGTGACCAAAGTAGCAGACATGTGAATTCCTCCCAGTAAACTGAAAGCTAACATATTATAAAGCTTTTTACCAAGGTAATGATAATTTCTAATTCAAATAATTTTTTTTAATCTTTACTTGTGATCCTCTAGACTCATCACTGTCCCATTCATTGACTTCTTCTGGATTTCTGTCGGGTTCTGGTGGTTCGGATAGTCAGTATGATTTACTCATGGAAGCTTCTAATTCTGGATCTCAAACAATGAATCCTAACAACGGTATGAATAGTACCAAGGCAAATTACGGTACATTGTTAACTGTTCCGAATGCTGACGTTAAGTGTGGCTTGTCAAGCAACTTCTGCAACAATCACTCGTACTGTCTCCATCCAATAAATTCATCATCTCATCATTCATATCGAAGGCTATCTGATATCCCTAACGTATCCAACTTCCATTCCACTTCGTCTTCACAACACCATACTCATGTGACACTAACTGACTATAATCAAGAAAACAAAACATCAAAAACGATTGACTCAGGTGCAAATCCAATCTTTGCTTCAAAGTCAAAAGATTTTTTAGTAGTCAGTCCATCTGACTTCACATCTGTTCAAACTCCGGCGGTTGATGTAGCTAGTGGACAGATAAACCTCTCTCCAAATGATACTTGTCAACAAAGGGCATCAATAAGTACACTAAGTGATTCGAGGGCAATTGCACCAAGTAACCCAGACCCAAGTGTAAGTTGCTTAAATATAGTACTTAATTCGTAGATCAGCAAGTAATAGTTAACAGTCAATCAGAAATGGTTTTTTACTATTGCTACCTCGTGTGAGATATCACTTGCACGTTTAGTTGAAACCGTGTGAGTAGTATTCTTTCCTAAGTGTCCACACAGTACAGGAAGTGGATCTAAGGACTGATTTCAAATTCTTTCGGAGGTTTATTGAATCTGCTGTTAGTTTTGCGATATTTATCCTGTGGGGTTACTTGTGAAATTATTGCGAGAGGTGAATACATTTGTTAGCTTGCTGTCTGTTTGATGTATTTCTTCAGATATGTAAGTCGCTCTAATGATGCTTTGGGAATAATAAGTTTTATCTAGATGAGCCGATGTGCTCATGTAGTCTTCTGTTTTTACTGTGCTCGAAAGATATCACAGCGATAGCTGGAAAACTAAATACAGAAATCAAAAGTTTAGCTTCAGAGGAGGATTATTTAGATGGTCATTGGTATTGGACGGTCACAGATCGGATAATGAGAACTGTCTTCAGCAGTTTTGTGCAAACCACGTCTTATTTCTAGCAAGTACCAACTTCTGGTTTGGTTACCGCTGTTTTGCTGTCTGGTTTCCTCCGTCTGCTAATCATGCCCGGGACTGAGATGGATTTGAGTTTCAGTGGGAATACCACTCACTAGGATGAACACACATCCAGCTGTTGAGTTGCAAATAGGGCGGAACGCACATACTGAATTACACTGCAAGCCAACGAAAATTAAATTGCATCAGAGTTGAACTTCAAAGCACATCGAGGCCTTTGCATGGGAACCCATATGTCAACAGACACCGATCAATTTAGTCCAGCACAGCTATCAACAGAAAGGTGTATCAATAAACACAAATTAGACCACATAGAAATTAGCTACTGATGGCACGGTTCCATCTAAGACAGTTATACCTTCTGAGAGCATTTGCTCAGATTCTTACAGAGTTGCATTGTGTAATAAATTCAATTTTTTATTCTTATGTTAATTAAAGTCGTCATCCTGAACAGGTTGATGCTAGCAAGTTGGTTGCTCCCAGTATTGTAGCCAAATAGCAAATCAAGTTAGGTCCAAAGCTAGCTGTCCAACGTTCATAAAGTACAGTTGAACATTGGTTGAACTTAGAAAATGCAGTGAAAACGGCCCATGACTCCAGTTACGGCGTCAGAAACGTCCTGCTAATGAACAATGGTCCTCTATCAGCTCCTTACAAATTTTTAACGCTCATCGGTATATTCCGGCAGACATAATCCAAGTCCCTGATGCGACAGATCACGTAGCGTTTATGTTAGGTTCACTAGGCCTAGTATTCAGAATATGTGAGTGATTAGAATGCAGCAGCTGCATCTGCCAACAGTCGTAATTTGTTCCATCACATTCAAGCCAATGGTGACGAGGATTTTGTTGTCAGTGAAACGGCTTGTGAAGTAGATGGTACGCCATTTAACAACCGTCGTAGCCGGATAAAACTCTGGATGGAACACTTTGGTCTATTATTTCAGTGACATTTACTTCAGTATCTTGTACTCCATATTTAGCTCAGTCGATTCACTTGACGGAGCAGAGGTTTGAAAAAAACTTCAGGTATTTAAGTGGCATAAAAAACTGTAGTTATGGAACTCCCTGTGTTTTCTGAGGTGTGAACAATTGAGAGTCCCATCAACCTAGAACAGAACTATTTTTGCACCTATCTTTAAAAAATGCTACGGAACGTGTATGAGAATTATCGGGATATCCTGCTACTAGTAGCATCTAAAACATTTCTTGACATTAGATAGCTTTCGATTCGTCGAACAGGGTTTTGCTCTAAAAATTTCCATAATTCGGTTACACAGCATCTTGGATGTGAGTATCAATTGAAGATGTCGTTTTAGGGGTGCAGGTATACCTTCAAATTTCACGGAGGAATAATGTTGGGATTACTAATATTCTCAATCATTGGGAATATTTTTATTGGTAGATGAAATGGTTTACTTTCAAGATTTAATCCTGCTCCTAAGTTACAGCAATGATATGTGTTTGATGCATTTGTTGTGTTGAAATCGGGATATATCTATGGTTTCGTACTCAAACTCAGTGTCAGATGCTGTGTATAAAACGGTATTTCTGTTTGGTCGATTTGCTGATAAAATAATTATGGATTCAGTTGTTAAGACAGAAAATGAAAAGATGAGATATGGCTAAGAGAACAGATTTTTTGATTGGTTGCATTCGGTTTACGACCTTCATAGACTTGTCTTTCCATTGTTTTCTTTCAGCAATACTATGTTGTGCTCATAGTCTCCGTCCTGCATATGCATTTTTGTAGATATTTTCTCGTTTGTACCTCTCACTAGGTAAAAGTCTTCGTGTCTGCTAAATGTATGCTGACACTTTTTCCGATTATTGTAGAATCCGAGTTTAATTTGAATGGAGCACTGTTTGCGTGCTGACTTCTGACTGGGTTCTGAAGTCCGATTAACATTGGGTGTCGAAATGTTCACTTAGAAAAAAATTGAATAATATGTACATATTTCCAAGATATACTGCGTCATATGCCATCCTTCGTATTCTTTTATTTTGTGAATTGATGGGTTATATTTGGATCTCATTTACTTTCTATACATTCACTTCTAATATTTAGGTTTGTATCTCACAAGAAGTACTTTCGGTTCATAAATCACCAGAACCTGTGGAGAGTTATAAACATCTTATGAAGTACAATGGGAATTCACCCTCTCAGTTTCTCGTGGGAACCTCTGAAGGTGACTGGATTTCTGACTCTCCTTATTCCACAGCAGCTGAGCATTCCAACCTTGTGAATGATCGTCACTTATCATCACTTAACATTAATATTCATCCTCATCCAGTCTCACAAGGTCATCATCATGAAGAATTACCCGATAATTCTATGAATTTTTCTGAAGTACAAGACGAGTCAGCTCATTTCGGTCCTTCTGTTGTTTTGGCTCAACTAGTTAATTCTCATGATGGTAGGCATATTTCGCGTTATGTCAGTGAAGAAAATAATTTCTTAAACCCATCTTCTGGAATGACAGGTATGTATTGTATTTTATATTTTCAGAACTAGTTTTATCAATAGAGAAATGAAGTTTTTTTGGTTTTTGTTGCATGCGTAAGCCTATGAACCTATTGAAACAAAGATGCGCTTTTTCTCATTTACAAACTTGAATAGCTCAGAAACAACAAGTGTAGCGAGATAAAATGAAGCATACAGTTTGCAAGACAGAATTTTATGCCGCTTATTTCGATTATACTTTCGTCATTTGCAATGATTTTTATGATGCATCTCATATACTGAATCTTCTCAACGATGTTCATCCTAATATAAAATACATAGTAGCGTATGAGCACGATAACTAGTTTTATTTGCTCAGAATTCAAAAGTACGTTCATCGAAAAGAGACTTAAAGTGAACTTCATTTAAACTTCAAGAGCTTCTATCCCATAAGGTGAAAAAATGGGGCTGGTTAAAACGCTATTTAAACATACGAAAAGGTTGCTCTCGGAAGAACTTGGAGAGGAGTTATCTGTTTTTAAGAAACCTTTGCGTGATAGTTATCATCTGTAGAAGTCCATTGATAAATGCGGGAAGTCTAATATGTAAAGAATGGAGTGCAGCACAGTAGAGAAGTCTATCTTTTTACAACTTGCCTCCAAGAGTGGTGAAATTGATGCGGGAATTGAATGCCAACTAAATACTACACTTAACGAAAGGCATCAGACCGCTAATGCGATTTGTCTATACTAGATGAGTTGTTTGTTGTGGCGATCGAAAGTGACCATATTCGCATCTCATGTCACCTCTAACTGCGTTTACTAATTTAGATGTACGTGCGAAAGCACATACGTCGGAAGAACATAGAGGAGGTATTTTGTTCAGATTTCTGAGCACTTCCCGAACAATCTCAGATTAAGGAGTCCACATGCACTGAACAATGCGATCGCACTTCACCTGATTGGTACAATATACAGCGTAAACAGCCTCAATTCGTTTGAAGTAATCAACAGGCGAAAAAACTTGAACCTATTATGTTTCTCCCGTATGGATAGGGATGAAGGAACTTGAACCAAATTTATGTATTCAACAAGATACAGTTGTCAACCCCACATTTTTGTGGTAATTAGTTTACAACGTTAAATTTCAATAGATAATGTCGGTGACGATCTCTTCTACTTTAACGCCTTACATTATTCACTATGTTACCGGTTGATCCTGTCACTAACTTCTGGTCAACTTGGTAAAAGTATGTACGTTTTTTATGTAGGCATTTTGATATTATTCGTAAGCAGTTAAGAAGAGTCATCGAAATTGAAACGAACTCGTACTATACTAGTGTATTTGTTGTTTTCGCAATTTCAGTGTGGAACAGTGTATACCTAAGAGCAGTGCTTGTAGTTTTAGTGGTGACGAATTACATTGTGTTGAGTAAGGCTTTGTGGGGATTTTTTCTACGGCTTCCATATTCATTTGAAGCATTTGTGAATGATTTTTAGTGGTATATATTTGAATGCATTGTCATCGAATAGATGAGTGTCGGAATCAATTACTTTCACAGAATCTAAAAAATACCATCCAAAGGTGAGGTTTATTGGTGATTTCTTCGTCCACAAGGACTGTCTCTACCATGTAAAACTTATTGTTTTTATTCTCTTCGCATATTACTTAAGAATTACTTGTTTTTACTCGTGTTCTATTTCTGAGCTTCTGATTTCCAGTTCAGAACGTATCTTATTATCGATCTATATTCACCTTTTGACCGTGTTAGGTATTTTTTCAAATATGACTAGTCTGTTATGCAAGTTATTATCATTCCTAAAAATCTTCACATAGCCTTTAAAAGAATCAAAATCACTTAACTATGCAAATATGGACTGTTTAATCAAAGTATGTAGTAAATAAGAACTACTGGTCTTTTTCATACTTCAAGCTATAAGATTGTGGAGGTGTACGATCAAATGTGTTGTACTGAAAGCACTTAGATTGTTAGGTTAGAATTTTACCACTTTTACAGGGTTATATGCTGTGATCATGATTTTAATGCTGAAAAAATAGCAGACTGTTTATTCTTCTGCATAGATTGCTGATACGAAATAGCACGTAGCGATACAGTATTACTTACTGAATGAAATTTGACTTTTATAGTTCAACAGTTCTTCATTCTTTTATTTTTGATTGTAGTAGAGTCTTTTCATTGTCTTATGAATCATTCCTGTCACATTTATTGACTCAGCGAACAAAGATTCTGTAGTCAAGCTCTTCTTTATGCCTAACCGTATTGAGTTTTAGAACTGCCATCCCTCCCACTCCATAATGTGGTTATGAGTTAGTGCACGCAGAGCGATAGCAGAGCTTCTTTCTATATAACTTATCCTAGTGGGGTCTGTCATTCTATATTTCACTAAATTTTTGTGCTCCGCTATCTTAACCAACCTCAGTCGGTCACTTTGACCCGTGCACTTGACTTCCAAATCGAGAAAGAAACCGAAGCACACTCAGCTATTTTGTGCACATCCATGCAGTAGGCAGTGAATCACAACTATTGTGTAAGGGCTAGGTATATCACCTGGCCGCCCAAACCTCGGTAGGTGGGGCGGGATTTGAACTCATGACCCACTGTTTGATAGCCATCTTTCTAAACCAATGAGCTACAGCTTTACTGACCCTACACTCATTACGTGGTGTTTGATATATGTGGTCATTTTACTAAATTGCTTCTACTGGATTGTTTCGCGCGTAAATTCCCTCTCTGAGTAAGTTTATGGGCTTAAACGCAGCCTTAATCTCAGTATTTTTAGGAATTATACGTGGACGTTGCTATGTCCCTCCTTTATATGACAGTACTAGAGAATTTGAGTTGTCTTTTAGACATGTTGCATTTATCACAAATAGAGTTCCTCTCTCTCTCATGAGTCTTTATAAACCGGATGTGAGTCATAAAGTAGTACTTGTAAGGTTCACTTGAATAAGTGCACCTGAGAGTCGTGTATAATTATGTTTTTCTGGTAGCAATAATTAGTGGTTCTGTGTTTAGTGATATTTTTATAAATATTTTTACATTGACATTTGAGGTGACTAAGACCAAGCAAGTTTCAGGCTACAGCTAGCAAACGATGACTGACAAGTTCAGTGTGACTGAATACCAAGTCATAACTTTAACCGATCAGACAACAGCCAATGTCCAGACAACAGCAGACAGCCAATCAGAAGAAAGTAAGAAACTACACAAAAAGCACTAGCAATATAGTCACTAACATTGAGAAGTGTTACAGTAGTGTCTCTTATATCTCTTTGAGTTCCTCATTTAGATTTTCTGATTTAATGGTCAGACTCCTAGCGCGATTACTTATACATTTTACCGAGGTTCCCTTGACAAACAAGATGAGACGATATGACATTCAAGTATCTAGAAGACATAGATTATCTGGAAAACATGATGTATTTGCGCTACACATTTCGAACAATCTGGTCACACATTTACTTGTTAAGGCATTATATATGTCTCAAACCTCGTTTGACTCGCTAAATCTCATACTGATAGTTGCAGTAAGAAGTTAAATGGATGTTCATTCTTCATGTGTGCTGTCTGATATTTCGTTAATTTATCATATCAAGTTCGTCAATTTTTGTAGTTCTGTCGTCATTAAGTCAAAGGAGAGCAAATTTATGGCTGATGTTCCATTGGACGACCTTAGAAAATTAGAATGCAAAGTCTGGTAAAACTCTTGAATATCTTGAATATCAGCAAGGTAGAATTCACTTTCCTCAAACCAATGGGGTCTGAGCTACCTAAAATTCATAAAACTAATAATCCTTTACGTGTCCTATACTCTCTATGTTCCGTTCACCTACACATAAATTGGCGAAATGGTTAGCGAAAACTTTAGTTCCTATTCGAAATGAATTATATAAGTTCTCTTTAAAAGATACTTTTGAACTTGTTGGTTATGTTAGTGATAATAATATCAAAGATAAGAGGTTGTATTCATTTGATGTCAACTCCTTATTTATTAATATACCCCTAATTAAAACCATTGACATTTTTTGTGACCATATATCTTCCAGTAATCCTTCTTTCCCTATCCCCTCAACGTGTTTAAGAGAGCTGTTATTATTGTGTATTGATAAAGTTCATTTCACATTTGAAGGTGAACATTTTCGATAAATAGATGATGTGAGCATCGGAAGTTCCTTAGGACCATCGCTAGCTGATATTTACATGTCACACATTGAAGGCTTGATCGGCGATCTCATCAGTAAAGTTACTCTCTATAAGAGATATGTTGACGATATAATCGTGATATGCGACATGTTTGTTAGAAAGGCTTAACATCGTACAAAACAACATAAGCTTAACATGTGAAGAGAGATAGAGAACCGTCTGCCGTTCTTGGATATACTCCTAAGTCGTAGAAATGGAGTCATGATAGTTCAATAAAATGGTCGATTTACTGGAAACCCACTTGGACAGGTCAGTACTTAAGTTTTCATAGCTTTTGTTCAAACGAGGTTTGGTAACTTGCCTATTTAAAAGGATCCAGCGTATTTTTACGGAACACTCAATGGATGATGATTTCAAAATACTAACTGGAACATTAGTGGAAAGTGGATATCCATTGAAGTTCATAAACCGCTGCAAAAATCAGCAAGGATTCAAACCTAATCTATACTCTGTTTCGAAGAAATGCGTTTACATCGCGTTACCATGCAGAGGAGAATCTAACAGCATAATATTAAAACGAAGGTTAAGGTCTGCTGTTAGCAAAACGTACTATGCAGCTAAGCTTACCGTAGTTGAGAAGACCAAACACCTGCTGCAACCTAGACCTCAAGGCTGTATAAACGATTGCGTCACTTCCCACTGCGTTTATAAATTTACATGTATGTAGACAAATACATAGGGAGGACTAATCGTGATATGCACTCGAGGGTAGAGGAACATGTTCCAAAATGGCTACGAAAGCAGCTGGATTCACAAACGTTGGTAAGCGCAGATGGCAAAACGTATCATTGATAAGAGTCACAGCATTGATATCAAAACAGCCTTTACAATTTTGTATAGAAACTGTCAGGGGCATATACTTAAGTTTGTTGAGGCGCTAGCCATAAATAAATTTAACCCCCTATTGTGTGTGCAAAAACAGTTTGTCCTTACACTAAGCCTACCTTGATAATGCTTATTTTATCGTATTACCAAGACTGTCTTCAAATTTCATCTTTTCTCCTTTCACTATCTTTCTTATTATTGAATTCTTTTATGTTATATTTGTCCTTCCGCCACTTCAAGTTTTCATATATAATGCCTTAACAAGTAAATGTGTGATCCGATTGTTCGAAACGTTTAGTACAAATACATAACATTTTTCAGATAATCTACGTCTTCTAATTACATTATCCAAATTCATAAAAGGGACTAATTGTTTCAAATTCAAGTATCTATTCGAGTGTCATGGTTTCCTGTAAACACTGATATCTAAAGTACCATTTTCTGTTCTTTTGTTTGTGCAATCTAGCATAAGTGGTTCTCTTTCATTGTTTAATTCATAATGAATTAGAATTGCATCTAATATCGATTTTTAATCTGTGAAGAAACTCTCGGTATGTTCTAATTTTAACGCAGTGAATGTGTCATCGATGTATCGGAACTGTACTTTTGGGGTGGGTAAGGTTGTTGAAAATAAGGAGCTCTAACTTATTGAAGAGATCCTAGTACTTAAGAAACATTCTGCCTTTATGAAAGAATAAGAGGATGCAAATGACAAATGCAATTCGTTTCTTTTGATTGTAACTTTTTTTCACTAGTTACTTCGTTAATATCATGTTATGCATTTTGTATTACATTTCCTGGTATACAGTGATCTAAACTTGCTAATTCTTCATATCTGTATCGATATATAACTATTCTTATTCATTATTACTGTTGTTGTGCTTGTATATCTCTTTCATGTACTCATTTCATTACGTTTAGCTGTTCCACATTGGTTAAAAAGCCTACGACTGCATAAGTATGCTGGTTTATTCCAAAACTTGCTGTATGATGAAATGATGGATATTACTGATGATTGGCTGAAGGAGCATGTAAGTTACACTGACTTGATACTTGGTTGATAGATAATTTTATTTCAAAATCAAACTTGCATATTTGGTTAAAAGACGAGTGGAATAGTGTTTATACGACAGACAGTTGAACATCGACTCCAAAAAGGTCAGTGTTTATTAAACTGCCTTTTAAAGGAGATGTCCTAGAGGTGGTTAAGTTAAGGCTAGACAAGGCCATTAAGAGAACTTATTATGCAGCTAAGCGCCACCAGGCGAGTGTTGCAGCAATGAGGAAAAGACATGACTCCAATCGTCTACACATCTAACTGTATAGGCCAATTGGAATGCACTTGTGGGACCAAATATGTAGGTCGTACGGAAAGGCATCTGTTTACTCGCATGACTGAGCATTTACCTAAATGGTTGAGGCAAGCCGAATACAAATCACGCGGAGTTCGATTACGAAACACCTAATGGATTATCTACACGACGTTGACACCACTAAGGCCTTCTCGGTTATCAGTAAGTAGCGAATAAAAAAATGCTTGCAATCGTGGAAGCATGTGCGATTAGAGTTCGTAAACCGAGGCTATGTGTACAGAAGTAGATGGTAGTCATCCCGAATCTACCATGGTAGAGGTGTTGAAGTATTTTGAACTTGTTTATTTCTATTTATAAATGTCTTGTTTTTTCCACTTTATTTCTTCCTATACTTCTCATATTTACCTCTTCACTATCATTCTGCAGTACTATCATGTCCTCCTGAACTTCTCTGCTTACTTGTCATATGACTTATCTCCATTGTTATTATCATTGTTATCGTCCAGCTGTTACTCTAGTCTCCTTTGTTTTTACACTGTTACCAAGCTTCTTAATTGATGTTCATTTACCTTGTTTCAAAATGACGTAATCTTTAGTCTTTTCAATATTCATACTGGGTGATAATTGAAGGTGAAATGAAAATCTAGACCGCGACTGGATTCGAATCAGCGACCACCGGGTTTTCGGCCCGATGCTATACCAACTGAGCTACGAGGTCCAGGACCTCGTATAATTATCATCATTATTATTATCACTCACTCGCATTACTACTACTACAGTTTTGTTTACTTAACACATATTCTCTTAGTGAGCATCTTTATGAAGCTACTTAGTTGACTAATAATTGTTCTGTCAGAAATGACGTAATCCATCCCTAGCCCTTTTATTTTTCATCATCAATTCTTTACCCCCTCCGAACCTCCTAATCCTAAGGTCTGTTTGCTATAAATAAATGATTCATTCCGTGTCGCCATGCCTCAGTGAATATCTTAGTCTGTATTATATGTGTATGTATTCCTTCATTGCACAACAGTATATAAAATCATGCATGTAGAATAAAAAGCTGATGAGTCCTGCTGAAATTTATGGATTCAATAAATCCTGCTTTAATTACATTTGTTGCTTGTTTTAGAACATTGTTAAGCTATTTAAATACGCTTGTATGCAACCGCACGAAGTCTAATTTTTTCGAATTGCGTCCTATCTGAACGAATTGCCAATATACAGCTTAAAATCAGTAAGCAGTTCCTGGGTGGGATGAGTAATGATAGCCCTATTTATTTGAACTAGTTCACTGATTACATTTACACTATCTCTATCTTCGTGACTGGTCAAGATTGCAACCCTCGAAGAGATAAATTTGTGTAATTAGTCACATATTTGAATTTTGATGGGATCATTTTCATGTGCTCAAATTATTTTGACTTTAGATGAATCTCATGTCTCAGCAAATGTGTGTGTGGCAACACAAACAAAAAAGATCCATCTTTCAACCGGACACAGCGGGCAAGAGTCGGATAAAGACAGCTGTTTGTACAACTAGAGCATGTGTAAGGGATCAGCACTAAAGGTTTTCAAGATCTCGTTACAAGTTTTACTCCAGTTTTGTAAACATAGATATAGTTCTTGATTGGAAGGTAGTATAAAGCGCAGCAGTGAAGTATTTGTTGTAGAAACGTAGTACTATAGTGGTATGCTTGTATAATTTTGTATATGTACAACGGTGATCTAACGATAAGAATGTTGGCGATCTCATTATCGGTGCTCACTATTGAGTCCCATGCTAAGGCAAACAGCTGCCCAGTGCTCTTAGGTTTCTCATATTTCTCCAACGGATGTCAGTCCATAATAAATACCAACCTGAAATCAGAAAGGAAATTAAAATATGAAACTTCTAAAAAGGCCTTGTATGACGGCTCTCAAGCAGATGTCGTTTTGGCTCTGCAGTCAAGCACTAGTCCTCCGACCTGCTTAAAGCTATTGGCTACCTAATTTTTTCCATCCAATATTTTGCATCATGTTCACTCTATTGTAATTGTCCAATTATGTACTTAAATCGTATCAAATAATCACGCGAGTTTTTAAAACGTCATCTACGTATCACTATAAGTTTAACAAATGTAATTAAGAAGAGATATCTTGGTGATAGGCAGCGCACTGTAAAGCGAACAAAGCTACATCAAATGGTGTCACTTGAAACACTCAGTTCAAACTACATATCTGTACTAGGTAAAGTGGGCTACTTACAATGCTGTGTTCTGATGTTTATTATAACACTGGTGTATTACATTTCCATAATCTGATAGGATATTCTTGACTGACAATTGATTAATATGTTTATTTAAATAGAAAAAAGCTGTACAGAGGAATTTCAAGAGATCAATTGGCTTTATTCAACCACTTTTTGTATCCCATGCCTTTTTCTCAACCACTGTTGAAAAATGTTAAAAGCTTTTTTAATGAATTTCCCTCACAACGTTTTTTTCAGCTGTTTTACGTTTTTTTTGCAATGCAGGACGTTACACAGGGAGCAAGAAATAAAATCCTGTTGAGCATTGAAAGACTGAAACATAGAAAATCTGTTCTATGTGGGATGGAGAAGCGTCTCTCAGAAGTTCCATCAACAGGTCAGCTAGCTCGAGCTGCATTACATTCTTGTTTGTCCGAAATTAAATATATCCTACTAACGCCAATCAAACCGTCATTCGAATCAACAGCTCATTCAATGCATTTATGTCAACCTGTCGGTTCTCCATCTTCATCCTCTGATGTCATAGGCTCAAGACAGTCATCGGTGATGACGACCAACACCAGAACTAATTCAACCCATCTAATGAGTCCAATAACAGTAACTACTTCAACAGATAATGCTAACAATACTGGTACTGTAAACAATACAGTTGATGGGGATATTAACGATAATAATGGAAACAACAAGTATAACTGCAGTACAAATGTCATAAACTCGGTAAATAATATAGCAAAGGACTCCACTTCTACTGTTTATTACTGCTTTTGTAATGCGTATCCTTCCTGTGCGGAAAGCTCCTGTTATCTAAATGAAGAGCAACAACAACACCATAGAATGACGACTCCTAATCAAATATTCCATGAGAATAAATCTTTATCTCCTCCTGGTCCTAATGTTTCACTGGATATTTCTTATGGTAGTAATAGATACGCAAATAGCATGTATAACAATATACCACCGTCCTTAATTATTACCACTGAATCAAAGAAAGTCAGTCAAAATAAAGAGGAAGTTGGTAGCAGTGAATACGACGACACCGAAAAAGACGATAGTAGTGACAAATATGGTGATGGAAACATACCTGGATGTATCATTAACTGTTTAACAAAAGGTTAGAATTCTCTTAAGTAATGGTTTTAACTTTTATTACGTTCCAATCTACTGGACACACTAATTTAGCTCAAATTCTTCCTCACTCATCATTCATTCAAAATTCGCAAGGTCTATGCCAGGATGATATTCCTAATTTCATAGCAAACGTCTTATACCATGATAAGAATGCTAAGACCATTAAAGAAACAAGACAAAACATGGTTGTAGCGAAGAAAAACTTTTCTGTTCGATAAAGTTATTTACTAAGCTGTACATTCATGAATATATGTTACAGTTGGTAGAACGTTCTAGAATTATTTCCGGTTAGGAGGCAAAAATGATGAATAACTAAAGGAAGTTAGTGAATACACGTTTGGGTTTCGACCGGGAAATAGACAAGGAATTATGAAATTAAATGTAATAAATGCATGGCAAAGTAGGAAAACGTTTGAAGGGTTATGAGAAAAAAATGTAATTGCATAACACAGGTTAAATCTATGACAGAGTCAGAAAATAAACAGGGGATTATGGAAATACATGTATAGTTACCTAATACAAGATGAATCTATGACGGTCAAGGCTTTATGATGGACATGGCAAAGATAAAGGTTGAACGTACGTTTTTTAACGCATAACGCTAGGTTTGAACTTCTGGATGGCTAGTGCTTCAGCTATTTCCGAATTTCTTGATGTTACTCCCTTCACGATTAAATGATGTGAAGAATTTATCATATCTAGTATTGCAAGGAGTGGAATGCCTTCTTTTTGTATCTTGTGAAGATTGCATAAATGAGAGATCGTGGAACTTGATGGGTGAAGTTGTCCGCATAGTTCTTTGCTAATCAGTGGTTCATCTTTCATTTTCTTCAGTATTTTCGATAACTGCATCTCTGATTGCTCATTAGGATCTTTCTGTGTTGTCTGTTTTAAGAATTTATTTTCATTGGACAGTAAGAGGGATAGTTTTTCCAAGTAGTCTTGCACATCACATGACCCAATGATCTACATCTGTTGGATACTAGTTTGACGGAAAACGGTTACCATCATAATGTAAATTGTAACGTTATGATGGGCAAAAAACGTGTCCGAGGGAAAAGTCTTATTACTGATTGAACGGGTTATGACAAGAGTTAAGTGTTTCATAGAGATGATCAGCCATACATGCGGATTTTGTCATCCTCATGGGAGTGATTGGTTAGCCAAGTTCGGTGCGAAAAATAACACTCCTCCCTATCCAGTGATATTCTGGTACTGTCGGTATTGGTCTTTTTCATCCAGTGATAACAAAATCGAATTTCAAACCAGTATTCCTAAAAAAGTCATATGTGACACCCACTCCAAGTGTATGTCCCATCGGCTCTGTGGTCACAAAACTAATGCATTTTCTCTTTCAATTACCTCGTAGGCTCAACTTCCAAAATGTGGGTAACCGGAAAGTACCAACTACCCACACTCCCCCAGCAGCATACAAAACTTGAATAAACATAATGTATATGACCTAACTTTTCACCTTCCTTACTTTCACTTTCTTATACCAATATTGAGCCTTGAATATGTTCCTTAGACTCTGTAACTGCAACCATTGCTACTAATCCAAGCCAGCGAAACATTCTTTGTCTCCCAAAAACCCCACTGTTGGTTTCACATTGAAACTGTCAACGTCCCAACCCTATGCCAAATCGAACAACTGGAATCTTGAACCACAGATGTATGCTGTGTGTCTCAGACTCGTGTACAAGACACGAGTTTGATTATGCACTAAACCTCACCTGGCCATTGCAGTGAATATTCAAAATCCACTTTACGAGTTTCCGGAGACCCAATGATTAACTGTCGTAAATTCACTGGTCTAGGCTTACCATCAAGTTGTCAATTAAAAAGTTCACTCCTCGACTGAATAACAGTCAAGATCTGTCTGTGTGCTACTTGACTGAATGGATCTGTAAGAACTAGGAAGGACCGTGAGACTACCCGATACCTGTTCGTAATCTGCGCTTACGCATCCAGCGACTGCAGTTCGAAAGATGAAAGGATGAGTTCTTATCAAAAGCTATCAGTGTTACTACAGAAAGTGAAACGTTCAGATATAGTCATAGTAATAGACGACTTTAACTCTCAAGTAGGGAAGCTGAGCCAAAAGGCAGGGAAGTTGGAGGTATCTACGCAGTCCCATGTCACCGAACCAATGACGGCTGTAATCTGTTACAGTTTTGTCATGACAGTCACTTGTTCCTGACCAGAACTAACTTTAGGCATTAGGAAAGACACTGTCTCACTATGCGTGCGCGGACCTTAAACCAACGATGGATATAGATCATATTGCTATAAGCCATCGTTGAAGAGGATCGGTGAAGGATTGTCGCTCTTTCTGGAGTGTATATTTGAACTCCGATCACGCTTCTGTACGGGTTCTTGTATTTCTGCACCAACCGGCCACAAAAAACAGACGACAGTGAAGCATGTTTGTGCTGGACTGGGAAGATGAAAACATGAAGCACGTATTTAAGGAGAAGATATACAGTTTGCTATAAAGATAGTGATAAAGACAGTTGGTAACCTACATTCAAAGGTTAGCGGAAGGCTGTTAAATCACACAGCCTCATCGAAGATAATCCATAAGACAAGATTCATTCCACTTAGCTCTAAATGTGATCCTGAGTGTAAGCAACTTAAACGTTAATTTATCAAAAGTCTTTACAATGATTGCTAAGAGTGGCGGGTGACGAAAGCGAAAGCGATAAAAAAGGCGTCAGCAGTAGGTGATACTCGGGAATTATTTAGATTTACTAATGATACTGGTAAGAAAAAGATGGTGGTTAGTTGGACCATCGCTGAAAAGTATGTCACTCTGATGACCTCTCAAGAATAGCGTCTAGAACGTTAAGGAGTACCAAGCAAGCTCTCTACTCGGACACAGCCTAACAGCAGCCTAACACAGCCGTGAAAGGGCTTATGGAGGGTTCTCAGTTGAATTGACAACAGTAAATGGTGTTCAGCAGGAATAACCGCTGCACCGTTTCTGGTTACTTTCGTTATAGATATATTAATAGACAACCTTAGGTACGTCTGAATATACAAGAATTGTTTTAATTTCTGGAAGGTATCTGATTGACTTGGACTGCGCAGATGATATTGTCCTGGTAATTGAAAGCGCTGACAAAATACAGGGTCTTCTGAACGCATTAAACAGAAATCTACGTATGTTTGGCATGTATTTTGCACCTGTCAAATGTAAGATGATAACTCAAGAGTGGTCTACGCGAAGTTGTATTTGGAGGATAGGGGATTTGCAACAGCCTAAATTGGTTAGTTTCAGATAAAATCTCGGTTCGGATGCAGAAGGTTTTTTTGGCATTTATCAACTTGTGTCATCTCTGACACCAACTGACGAGATATCTGACTACCTATTAAAGGCCGAGTATGCTCTTCCACAGTCCTATCTACCTCATAATTCGGCTGTGAGACGGTCGTTAGAAGTAAAAGATATGAAAGATTTTAACTACAAGTGTCTCCGTAGCATCGCTCATATGTGGCGGAATCGCCGTATGAAGAGTGTCGAGGTTAAGTGAAGGGTACAAAGCATAGAAGGTCAGTCAGTCGATGAGGTTGTGAACCGTTACTAAATGACGTGGCATGAATATGTGCTGTGCTATTGACAAGTTAGCTTGACCCGCGACATTCGATGAAATGAAATTTGGTTGGATGAAGGCTTAGGCTAACTAGTCTAAGACATTACACCGGGTATGGGAGATAGGTCATGGGATAGAATTGTGAACCTTCACCATCTGAGATAACTCGAATCTGTGTTGCTCAAGCTGAGCCATTGCCTTCCTCAATGTTAGGCGAATTAGGATTGTATTAAGAGGATGACTGAGGGTGGGCGGACCAAGAAGTTTCGCTGGTCAGTGAAGTTTCTGCTACCCACATCTCTGTGGGTAGGTTTTGACTGTTTGAATAGTGTACTCGAAATTTTGGGACCAACGGTGGCAGATTCTTGGTGACGTGGTCGAAAATTGGTCACAATGGTGCAGTTGCATTCGCTCTGACATTTTCGAAAATTTGAACATTTTCACTAACCTTCATTATTTCTTCTCTTCACCCCCATACACTTATGCCTGTCTTGATATCAGTCATTTTCTATTCACTTTTTCTTCGCATGCTGCGATGTAGTGTAGAAACTGGAACCAATGCACTCATGTATGATTTAAAATGTCTATATTTTCTCTTTGTCGGTCTGTTACTATCCTTTGTATTTTTGGGGGAACTTGCTTGGTACAGATCTAGCTTACTGTTGTATTCTTGGCGTTTATAACCTCAGGGTGAAGTCTAAGAAACACTAACCTTTTGAGCGGTTACATGCTTTTATTCTGACTGTATTTAATGAATTTGAAAGTTTCGAAGTGCTCTCTTCCTTTGCGTGAGATGTGAACTGAGATTAGTCTTGGCTGATTCCGAAAACAAACATTGCTTTTCTTAGTCTCTATTCCCCGCGTTTTCATAATATCCATCATAATTAGTTATTTTGAGTTTTTTTTTCAATGTTTGGAAGAGGAAAATAACCTGTAGCTACTTTTTATAAAATGTACGCTGTTTCATATTACTTTTTCTATTTAGGATTCTTTGTTATCCATTTGCTTTGTTTTTAAAACTGGAATTCGTATTTTAGTTCTGTATTTATTTTAGAACATTGGTGGCCTTATTTGATGCGTCCATCTAGCAAATAAAACTTTGTTCGAGTCAGTCAACTTAAATTGTAAAAAATTGTTATTTTATGGAGCCATGGGCTATCGATTTGACCAGTCGTCTTTTAGATTCGAATCTCACTCTACCTCTTGAGGTTTTGGTGATCATTTAGTATAACTAGCCCTCACGTATTAGATGTGATTTATTGCTTGATGCATGATCCCTCAAATGGTCCCTAAGTTATGTCAGTCCGTGATGAATACTACCTCTAAACTAAAATGTCCATTCATCTCAAAAATGCATGTATAGTGCTCATTAGTGACATGCTTTCAAATGGATATCCTGAAGTTCTAATTAGAAGCTGTGACCTGTGGGGTCAACCAGTCGGAAGGGAAACGGATGCCAGCTGAAGACCTTTAGCGATAATCACGCTATGTCGCGAATTGACAGAAGTTAGAAACTGTGAACCACTGAACTCCGACTCAGCGGTCCATTGGTTAACGCGTTCGCTGTGAGACCTGAAGGTCCTGAGTTCGATGCCTGGTGGAGTCGTGGGTGTATGCTGCTGAGGAGTCCCGTACTAAGATGAACCAGCTGTTCAGTGCTCCCAATTTTTCAATGGTTGCTCAACCGATTTCAGTTCGTGCTGAATATATTGCCTCTAAATTAAAATCTCCATTTCAAAAATACATATCACCGCAATTGCTAAAGTCTCATTTTAGTAACCAACTTCTTAGACAAATATCATTACATGGTCATACTTCAATTGAAGTTTTTAATCAACAGCAGAACCCACTTTTCATTTTGAGTAACAATGAGTCACTGAAATTGGGTAAGTTTTAATTTAGTTATCCCAGTTATTCCAGTGAGTTAACATTTTTACTGGATTGTTTACTACTTCTGCTTTTTTTGCAGTGTGCTCCGGTTTATTGGTTAATGCCTATCCGGATGCTAATTTGTGCGAAGAATTCCTACAGATATTAGAAATTATTCTAAACCATGTTGTAAGCGAAAGTTTTGATATTATAGATTATATTTATAGATTTATAGATTTATATTTATAGATTATATTACTGATTTAATGTAATTGTTTGCAAAATATGAGTTGGTTGGTTACTACTTGAATAGAAAAATACTTAATGAGAATATCATTGTTATTTCATCCACTATGAAATGTTCTAGCAACGAAGAAATTTACGTTTCATCAACAAAACTCAATACTGCAGAGAACTTAGGTTGACATTCTGCTTTTGTATATCTTGTATGTATACATCATTGTTGATGAGATACACTCCTTTATTCATGAATTGTAAGATGGGTATTTTTTTTGTCAGCGAAGAAATACTTATCAGTAGTTGGATTATATTAAGCTGTATGATCTTCTTCAATAGCAATCAGTAGAAAGCCTTTAAACTATGTTTTGTTCTTGGTTACACGAATAACTCCTAGCTTCAAACATTCAAATGATGCTCACCTTAGTGCTGTCTCAGTGCGCTTATTGGCCACATTAGAAACTTGACCAACGGATTTCGATAGGTAAATTGATTGGTGACAGGAGAGCAACCAATTCCATGTTGTTTAGTCCTGAGTGCTGACCGAATTCTATCGATTTCTATAAGTACTAAGGGTTTGACAGCTAGATAGATATGTTACTATCCGGTTACCATTCCTCTCATATAATAATATTTATATTTCGTCAAAAATTATTCGGTTTCACTAAGCTCAGCTAATGTATACTTTATAGTTGGATCAAAATGGAAATGAAACCTAGAAGAGGAATAACTGAAGAGGAAGTTATTAACCTTTATCCCTGGTTAATAATCATAATAATGATGAGTAGTGATCATAAAATTGCAAAATAGAGTGAGATGAAATAAATTCCCTTAAGCTGAACATAATAATTGGAAAGTTTCATTTTTAGAGTAGATCAACTTGTGGATTACTTTGAAGGATTATTCATGTGCAACTGAGTGACTTCATTTTGTTAGGTTTTCACGAATAAAGGATGGTGTTGGTCTTCTCTTTAGTAACAAAGCACATAAATGTTCGGAATCAGTGTCCCAGGGGATTTACTTATGATATCTGTTATCATAAGTTTTGCCATGTGAACTATTAGATGCATATAGAGGTGAATATTGATAATAGGTAGTCCTTTACATATTATCAAATTAGACATCAGCTCTCAAATATTAACCTGAAGCTAGTGAAGTAAAAGATATTTCTGATGGGTCTTGATAAGTAACGAATACCTATTCCATTTGAATCTTGAACTCATAGTCAGAACTTTCAGTTTTATGATTGAATATCGAGCTGTTTATTCCTCAAGCCCTACGATAGTTCTTTAAACGTGCCCATAATTTCAGTGTTACTCAAATATATCGTCGAAGGTCACTTCTTCTTGAGCTACTTGAAAACGAAAACTGATTCGTTAGGATGATATTATTATTATTAATACCAAATTTATTCTGAACAACACGTGTGGTACAGTATAGAATTCTCAGCATGTAACAGTTCAACAAATTCATTCCCTGTACAGTATCTCTAAGAGGAATAATCATTGGATTTGAATAATATTAATGATAACGGTAATAAGAAGTACAATGTGAAACAGGCACTTGGTATTACATTAGGGTCTGGTTTGGACCGCTGATTGAATAGAAAATCGAGCGTAATTTCACTGGTGGTAGCTGGTCCAGTCAGTACCAAGATCTACAGTTCGACAAAGTTATCCAAGGGATAGTAATGTACTGTATTTCTGCACGTTTATAAGCCCATCTCGTCTTACCAGCGTATCCTTTTTACTTTATTTTGTTGTTAGCTGGAAAAATGGCAGTTTGAAATCATTTAAAAAGCGTTCAAGAGTACATGACTCGTTTAAAAGACATTTAAAAGGTTAAAGCAAATTGAAAGGAAGCGATTTGATGAAACTTTCAGTAGCCCAAGGTTTTGGCAGGCCGCCTCCGAATGCCAGTGTCTAAGGACATCTGCTGGAGGTTGATCACTCACGACCGTTTTAAGTGTTTTGGATTTATATTTTTGTTACGTCTACGCTAAGAAAACACATACCTCTGGCAGTGGAAGTCTTTAGTCAATAGGTAGTGTGGTCGTTTTGGGTCTAACCTTTTTCTAAACCTGCCATTCCGATAAAATAAAAATGGCTATTCAGCTTCAACATCTTATTAGTGTCACATGTCGTGCAAACATCAGAATGACTTCATCCTCTAGCGTCGACAATAACGCTAATGATATCAATATAGCGGTAACTGCTCTTTGTTTTAACTCTATTCAGGAGACACTTCTGAAACATTTGGACCTCAAGAAATGATTGTCCCAGTCAGCGTAGCCTGTTGGATCATTGCGATGGGCTAACCTGACCACCATGTTCAAAACCTATTGTGTTTCTCTTGAATGGATAGGGATGAAGGGACTTGAACCAAATTTATGTATTCAACAAGATACAGTTTGCAATCTCACATCCCTGTGGTAATTAGTTTACAACGTTAAATTTCAGTAGGTGATGTATTCAAACGTTTGCTACGTCATTCAGTCCTGTAAAATTTGTTTTGTCGCTACCTTGATTTTCATCTGAACTCTTCTCAACTTACCCCTCAAACACTTATATATTCAAAACACTTTGAAGTTACGCTATTTATGTTAATTTTTATCATTCCTTCCTTGAAGAACAGTTCGACTGACTTCCTGCTGCCAGCATTCCGTCGCCTGCCAGCTCGAATGAGATGTCTAGATAGGATCCCTAACAATCATATGAGTGTAAGCTGTAAGCAATCTGTAACGAGGGAGAGAAGTGCCAGACGTACTTGCTGCAGAGGTATTTAAGGACGGTGGTAATGGATTATTGATCAAATTAAATGAAGCGTTAACTAGTGTATGGCAGTCAGATATGATTGCTTCTGACTGCTCCTGAGCACTGGTTGTCACAATCATCAGGAAAGGGAAGAAATACTGCTGTAATAACCATAGGTGTTTCATTTTGACGAACAAAGTCCAAGATTATGGGATCTATGATCACTAGATGACTGAGTCGAGATCGGTAAGATAGAACCCGAGAAGTCCTCGCAGTTTTCAAACCTGACCATATGTGTATCAATCAGATATTTGTCCTTCTTCAGGTTCTCGAGCACAAGCACACTTAGCGGTGCCAAACAGATAGATAAAATCAACGTAGAACCTTGCACACAAGTGCGTCTATCTAACTTGCTATACTTCACAGTAGCATGCCAAGAACAAGTATACAGAAACAGATTGATATCAAGTGGACAAAGGAGTGTGCGAGGGTAAAGAATTTGAAATTGTTGGTTAGAGAAAATGTTCAAGCTTCCGAAGACGTAAAAGAATAAATACATCTGCTTCGTTGTGTCCAGTCTTCAGCCATTTCACCAGGAGTCACTAATCATTAATTCCTGTGATCATGGGAATCCTTGTCAGGTAATCTACACCTCTACATGACTCATACCAGCAGTAAAACACTTCATCCACTGGTGCCACGTCTTGTTCTGGCCATCATTAACCTTCTACATTAATCCGACTTCTGTTATCATTGCACGTGGTAGTAGGGGGTGACTCGGTATGTGCAACACATGTCCAAGCCACCTCAGTTGATGAAGCTTCACAGCCTCATTGACTAACTTGCCTGTCCTGCCTAGTACCTTTCGACTGACCTCGACATTGTTCATATGGTGACTCCACCATACGTGAGCAATGCTACGAAGATAAAAATCTCCTACTTCCAACAACTATGTATCACAACCGTATAACAGTACAGAACGAACTGCAGGGCAGTATACTCGTCCTTAGTAGATAGTCGTATATGTCGCCAGTCGGTGCCAGAGATAACACAAGTTGGCAAATACTAAAAGAACCTTCTGCATCCGAACTGAGAATTCGTCAGCAATCACCCCGTTTAGGCTCATCCAGCTCCCTAAATAATTGAATTGGTTGACGCATCCAACCACTTCGCTCCACTCCACTAGGAGCAGTTTCAGACCAATCTTGGAGCATCGTCTTACACTTGATAAGTGCAAAACGCACGCCAAGCACACTCAGATTTCTGCTCAACGCGTTCAGAAGACCCTGGATTTTGTCAGCATCTTCACCTAGCAAAACAATATCGTCTTCATACTGCAAGTCAACCAGATCGCCTCTAGGGAGCAGAATGATTTTTATGAATTCAGACTTACTCAAGGTAATGTCCACTTATACTTGTATAATAAAATTAAACGGGAACGGTGATAGCGGTCATTCCTGTTGGACAGCATTTACTGTCGTCAATTCAATTGAGAACCGTCCATAAGCCCTTTCACGGCTGCATTAGTTCGAGTAGAAATCTTCGAATAACGTTACATATTTTCTCAGTATTCCTTTCACGGTCGGCTACTGTCACAACACCTCACGATTGAGTGTCGAATGCTGTCTTTGGGTCCAGAATTGCGGCAAGTGTAAACGGTCAGTGAGTACGCTTGTGTTCTAGAACCCGTTGAAAGTTGAAAATTTGATCGGTGCACCCTCGTCAAAGTCTGGTTTTGTCGAGTTTGTTGTTCGTAAGTCCTAGTTAGGCGCGGGATAACTATGGATCTGAGGGTATTAGGCACGACACTAACCAATCTGATTGTATTGTGGTCATCAAAAAGACTTTTCTCCCTTCGTTTATACTGGAATGACCAGTGTAGCAGACTAGTTTGAGGGAGGGAAACCTCTGATTTCCATATCACTTGTTGCTCTAGGACTAGTCTACATTGATATCCTCTCCAGGAATAGGGTGTGAAGTTACAATTGAGATGAACACTTTTCAAATGAATGTCGCCTCTCCCTCTGTATTTGTCATTTTAATCTGTCTTCCAGGTTTTCCTAGGTGATTAGTTGGGTGAGAGATGTAGTAGAAACTAATTGGTTTACTCATCAGTTGAGCTTGGAACTTACCAATCTAAATGCTCTATTTTCTGAAAACTAACGCTTATTTAGATGTTCGTATGTTCGACGGTTGCATTCATTTGTTTGTCGGTTTTACTTGAAGATATTTTGTTAGGATCTATTTTATAAAAACCATATGCTTAACATTTTTGTGATGTCTAGTAATCACTTAATGTAGTATTCTCAAAGTTGTGTTCTCTTCTTTGTTACTGTTTAGGCTTTTAGCGAACAACAGAAGAAGCTTGTTTTATTCTGGAAGCATCGTGTAATTGCTGTGTATGGTCAGTATTTAACGCATCCTCATACTCATTCATCAAAATCTAAATCAGATTCTTGCTTTAACTTTTGCCCTCGTCCATTATCACAAAGTAATTACTCGGATAATCGCATTCGCAAGATTCCAAACCATTGTGTGAGTCATGAACGAGCAGGTTTTCATCAGTTGGCTTATAAACCTCTTCATGCAAATGGACTTTCTCCTTCTGGTGTGTGTTTTCATAATGCTCACGGTGCTTCTTGCTTCACTCTCGATACTTCGGATTTACCCCACCCGTTTTTTGATGCAGGTTCTGTCCAGACAAATTTGCCGATGAACGTCACCGTCTCAACGGAAGTTTCACGACGGCATAGTATTTCTGTTGGTGATTCTCAAAATCATTTAGCGGTGGGCAAACAAAACAACCGGCGTAGGATGCCTAGTCCAAACTTATCTTGCTTTCCCAGTAGAAATGTTATACCAATCAATCCCAATTCAAATACTTTTGCATTTCCGCATCACCCTCAAGCATCTTCCGAGATGGAATTGTCTGGCTATCCATCACAGTTGCCACGACCACGCTTTCATAGTCCATCAAGATTTGACCCTTCAACCAACATAGCTCCACGCCGTAATCTGATGCCACTTGCAACTGCTCCTGTTACTAGAATGCCTTCTCCTTCCGATGTCTGTCGTAACAGCACTAGCTATACTGACTGGTTTTTTCCCAATAACAGGTCTGGATTTCCAATAGTTCCTTTTACATCAAGTATCTCACCACTTTCAGCTTGTGAAGGGTCTTGTTCAAACAATACAATTCCTGATACTCATCTATTTCAACAAGTGAAAACATCAAATGTCCCATTTCGCATATTCCCACATCAAGATGTTCTTAACAACGTAAGTAAATTTTGTATTGTTTTGTATTTACAAGGGTATTTCAGTATAATTGATCTCCAAGTGAGAGATTCATTCATACGTTAATTAGATGGTTCTTTTATGTCAGTATGAAGTCTCATTTCTATTCGTTACTGAAATTTCCTTCCACTTCACTTGTATTTACACCCGACCGATAGCTACTACCTTGACGTGGTGGTCGGACTTGCATATCACAATGACTTAACGTGCTATGCTGGTGGAACACTTGTTCCCTCGAGGTCCTACCATACCAGAAAGGTCTGTTGGATAGTGGTTAGACGAAAAGCAGTTACCGTTGTGATATGAATTACTACACTATGATGGGGGTCTGAGGGCGAAGTTGTACTGCTGCTAGCTGGATGGGGTGTGACAGCAGTAAGGTGTTTCCCTTGGATGACCAGCAGTACCATGCTGCCTTCTCAGTGGAAAGGGGTAAGGGTTCGGAGAGGTCGGCTCCAAAAATAACGTACTCCACCATACCCCACGGTCTGCCAGGCCGGCGGTGTTGCTTCATTTATCGTTTCCTTTCCACCATACGGTCCCAAAAATACAAAAGTTCAGAATAATCATACACAAAAGGCTACGTGTGACAGGCCTCAAGCAGATGTCCAATGAGCTCTGCGGTCACATAAATCTCTTTCAGGTACCTTAAGAAGAAATAGCCCTCCACGGTGTGGGCAGCCGGTAGGTATCAATCGCCCTCACAACTCGATCAGCACTCAAGTTTCCTCAGACTACTATACACTTCCCCCTCCCCTCATTACCTCCTAATCTTCCTTCATGTCTCCCAATTAACAATACTATATCATCTTCAATTTCTCCTAGTTCTGCAGCCTTTGAAAACGATTTGAGTCCACAGAAAAGCATCACTGGTCTCCTTAAACCACGCTCCAAATTACATATTGGAGCCTTCAATGTTCACACCCTCCGTCAAATTGGTCAAATGGCTTCATAGGCAAAGACTCTAGCAACTCGGACCATGGATGTGTGCCGTGTTTGTGAAACACGGTTATTCACCTAACATCTCCTGGCCAATCTGGTGAGTTCGCAAAATTCACCCTTCGAGTTTCTGGAGATTCGATAGCTAGCTCTCGTGGTCTTGCAGGTGTAGGCATACCACTGCAGTCGGGCAGAAAACTCACTGCTAGACTGGATCCCAGTTGACAGTCGCCTCTGAGCTCTGAGGCTGAACGGCACAGTGAGAACTAAAAGGAATAGTGAGACTCGCCATTGTCTCTTTGTAATCTCTGCTTACGCACCCACTCACAGACTGTAGTTCGGATGAAGTGAAGGACGAGTTCTACCGTAAACTGTTTAGCCTCCTCTCGAAAGCCGAAAATCCCCACGTGGTGGTTGTTGCAGGTGACTTCAATGCACAGGTGGGTAGACTGAGTGAGGCAGAAAGGCACTTAGGTGGCACTTTCGAAGTCCTGGCTGAACGTACAGATAACGGTGATCGCCTATTGCAACTATGCTCAGATAACCGCCTATTTTTAGCCAGTACCAATTTCAGACATAAAGAAAGACACTGTCTGACCTGGCGTCCGCCGAGCTCAACTCAGCGATGGACACAGATAGACCACATTACTATTAGTCATCGCTGGAGACGATCGGTGGAAGACTGCTGTTCCTTCTGGAGTACATGCTTGGATAACGATCACGTGTTGGTCCGAGCTTGTATATGCCTGTGTCTCAATGGACGTAGAAAACATTTGGCAACAAAACCACTACAAGTACTGCTGGACAACGGAAACACCAAAGCCGTGTTCAGTGAGAAGTTGGCTAGGCAGTTGTCGGAATAAAAGACTGTCACCCATCCAGAAGAAGCTTGGTGCCTTTTTCAGTCTGCTGTAAAAGCAGCACTGAATACTGTAACCGACTCCAAAATAGTGGATATCAGCAGCTTCTTCCAAACTAATGGATGCACGTGAACGCATCCCTGCACGCCCCGAATACAATGAAGAGCGAGAGCAACTTAAAAGTAGATTGAGAAAACGTCTACGCAACGACCGCGAACAGTGGTGGACAGCGAAGGCTAAAGAGATGGAAAAGGCAGCAACGATTGGTAACAATAGACAGTTATTTAGGCTTATTAAGGAAACTGGAGGGAAAAGTTCAACAACAGTTAGTGAGGCTATAGTGGAGGAGGACGGGTCTGCGATTCACTCGCAAGGCAGTAGACTGGAACGATGAGTAGAACACTACGAGGAGCAGTTTAACTGGCCTCCAGCCATCATTACGTTGCCCTCTATCCAGTCGAATCCTGAATGGAACATTGAGATACACCCCCCCCCCCAAAAAAAAACACTAGCAGAAGTCGAGAAAGCAGTAGGTAACCTGAAACGAGGAAGGACGCCAGGACCAGAAGGACTAACTACAGAGGTATACAAGGATGGTGGTAGGGTGCTTTTATTCAGGTTAACAGAAGTGTTAGCTAGTATATGGGAATCAATTACGATCCGCTCTGGCTGATCAGAATCACTGATTATTCCAGTCTTTAAGAAAGGCGAGAATTCCTGTTGTGATAACCACAGAGGAATCAGTCTGACGAACACAGTATCCAAAATCCTAGGTACTATAATTCTCCGACGCCTGAGTGGAGCTCGGGAACAACAAGCCCGATAAAACGAAGCAGGCTTTAGACCTGACCGCGGATGTATCGACCAAATATTCACACTGCGCCAGGTTTTGGAACACAGACACGCTTACCGGTACCCGACATTAGCTGTGTTTCTCGACTTGAAGGCGGCGTCCGACTCCATTGATCGAGAAGTCTTATGGCAATATCTCTCACTGAAAGGCGTGCCGAGTAAGTACATCACCTTATTGAAGGCTCTCTACTCGAACACTTGTGGGTGTGTTAGAGCCATTGGGAAATGTCAGGTGAGCTATACTCATAGAGTGGTGTCCATCAAGGGTGCCCACTCTCTCCATTCTTATTCAGTTTTATCATCGATTTACTTATGTAGGTTTCCCTGTCGTCACCTGATTACACAGAGGTTGACCCAATCGCAGGAGAATTTTCGTTAGACCTAGAATATGCAGATGACATTGTCCTGTTAGGTGAAGACGTTGACAAGATGCAGAGTCTTCTGAACACTGAGTAAGAATTTGAGAATGTTTGGGATACGGTTCTCACCACCCAAATGCAAATTTCTGCTCTAGGATTGGTCTTCAACGGTGCCCCACCGCGACTAACAATAGAGAGTGAAGTGGTTGAGTGTGTCGACTACTTCACTTACCTGGGAAGTAGGATCAGCCCTGGTGCTTAGCTCAGTGGCCGATGAAATCTCTGCGCGAATACAAAAGGCTCGATTGGCTTTTGCTAATTTACGCCACCTATGGCGCCGCCGTGGTATCCGTTTGTCTATTGAGGGTCGCGTGTACTGCACCTGCATAGCAGTCCGGTCTGTCCAACTGTATGGCTGTGAAACATGTCCACTGAAGGTGGAAGACATGAGAAGGCTTCAAGTGTTTGACCACTATTGCCTTCGTAGTATAGGCCGTATTCCGAGGTGTCATCACGTGAGTAACGCAGAAGTCAGGTGTAGAGTTTTAGGGAGAAGAGGTAAGTCAGTTGACGAGGTTGTGAACCTTCATCGACTGAGGTGGTTGGGACACGTGTTACGTATGCCTAGTCACCGATTGTCTCGTCACACAATGTTGGCTGAAGTAGGTCCAGGCTGGAAAAAAGGCTCCAGGTGGCCAGACTGAAACATGGCACCAATGTATGAAGTGTTTGACTGTTGGTTCGAGCCATGTGGGGCGATGCCTACCAGGTGGTTGGGGTCCGTAGGACAAGAGGAACCAGTGACTGGAGACCCTAGGGGATGTGGCTCAGAACCGATGTCAGTGGCGCAGATGTACACACATTATCCTCATCTTAACGATGCTATGCCGAATCTCACCACTTTCTCATTCTTCATTTCTCTCTTTTCGTACTTTTGTCTGAATTTTTTCTTCATCTTGGGTCTCATTGCCTTTTTACTTGATGTGTTGATATGCGGTGTGGCAACTCGTACCGTTACGCAGTAATGCCTGGTTGATCTGGATGGATGGATTCTTTTGTTCTGATTTGTGTGTCAGGTGATTTTTGTAATTTGTCACTTGACACAACTGCGTTTTTCTCTACAATATGATGGCGAGTAGTTTCTTGGAGCGTACATGCAGATAAACACGACAATACTGTATAAATAGCACATAAAAGGGATTCAGCTAAAATGACTAAGCTTGACCACGTCATATCTGCTTATTGAACTAGAATGAGCAAAATTTTGATTTTCAACTACCTAGATAAAGGCATAGGAGAACATTATAATCATTCTGCTGTAACAAATAGGGAAGTCGACAAATTGGTCAAAGATTTTGTTCCACTTTTCAACACTTAAATTTTCTGAATAAAAGAACGAAGTTGAGTGAAATTATTTCTAACAAGGAAATATTTTGTGGTGAATGGGTATTATACTTTTGAGGCAGTATTTCATCACGGACTGACATCAGTTGGACGACCATTGAAAACCTGGGAGCTTATTAGTGACATGCTTTCAAATGGATATCCTGAAGTTCTAATTAGAAGCTGTGACCTGTGGGGTCAACCAGTCGGAAGAGAAACGGATGCCAGCTGAAGACCTTTGGCGATAATCGCGCTATGTCGCGAATTGACAGAAGTTAGAAACTGTGAACCACTGAACTCCGACTCAGCGGCCCAATGGTTAACGCGTTCGCTGTGAGACCTGAAGGTCCTGAGTTCGATGCCTGGTGGAGTCGTGGGTGTATGCTGCTGAGGAGTCCCGTACTAAGATGAACCAGCTGTTCAGTGCTCCCAATTTTTTCAATGGTTGCTCAACCGATTTCAGTCCATGATGAATACTACCTCAAAAAGAAGTATTCAACATAGTGAAGGGTGAAATCTAATTATGTATTGGTGACGGCTTTTATGTAAATGTTGTCATTTCGCTATTAATTTAAAACAAAGGTGCCGCACTTTGTGGTGAGTAACGCTTAGTTGATATTCGCTACACAAAACAGTAAGACATTATGATGTAAACCAAAGGAGCTCGGTTGTATTCATCATAATTGAAATATTCTACAAATTACGTAATCAGGGAAGAATTCACCGCTTGTAAATATATCTTATTGTCTGTACATAAAACAAAACTTTTGTAAAGTCTCTGTTTGTCTTTATTTTAATCCGTATTTTATAACTTTTCAAGTCATTGAGTAGCGTTATCTTGCTAATTCACTTCCGTATGTTATTCTATCTCATTCATTACTACCGTAGCATTTTCACATGTTCATTTTTACATTTCGTAAGCTAATCAGTTGTCTGCCTCTTTCTATCATTCCAAGCAGTTAGTATAAAATACTCTAGATGGTATGCGAAAAACATTTTGAACCCAGTGATACCCCCATCGTGAAGTAAACATCTTCTGTCATGTCTAATTACACCACTGTAAAAAAAGTTAAACTTGGAAGACTTTGAAACACTGGTATTTATAGTAGCTACGTTGCACAAGTATAGTTCAAAAATGCAAACGTCGAAGTATTGTACACTAACTGTTGTAAGGCCACAGTTTGCATAAAACAATGTTATCGATCTGAACATTTTTGGCTTGGCATTCTCACACCATTTTACAGTATGACTAGTAGTTTATTTTCTGCCCCCATTGTAATGTAATTTGCTGATTGGTTAACCTTTGTCTCCAATTGCAGACAAGGTCATATTTCATGTGTATACATATTCACGTGCTTTTGGATTGATCATATTATTATACTCTCGGAGGGATAAACTCCCACCCAGCTTCGGTCTTCTCTCTATTCGTCCCGGCTCTTGAGTACGAAGTTAGCCGTCTGTTATGCATGCGTTCTATACCTGTTCAGAATATATGACAGTTGGCGACGGAAGATATAACGCTAACCTTTTACAAACAGGTGGACGTCGTTATAGTGCTGTATGCAACTGTCCTTTGCCATGCATAGAGAGGGATCGTCTATAATGCACACCTCATAGCATTTGTATAACACCTTAAGGACACAACGATTTCGATTATTTCCAATTATTATTACACCTTGGATGAATTTGAGAACGGTATCGCGTGACATCTGAAACCATAATCAATTCAGGTGGTCCGTAGTGCATGTTGTCCATGAAAACACTTTGGTAGTTTCATACGGTCAGCTGCATTTACGTCGTAATTATCATTGTTAAAAATTCGTAGTATTGTTTTGTCTGTGTATAAATTGTATTATTTGTAATCACTTTCATGCGTATATAACAGCTTACCATTTTGTGACATTTTGATGTGACTACAAATTAATGGGGAGTTCATTCTGTTGTGAGGTTATCTTTCAGGTAGGTGACCTAACTCAGTCGTTAACACTTACCACTAATCCTTTGTACACTGATACAGATTAGATGATACTGCATGTTCATGAATTCCACTTATGTTCTTTATTTATTGCTGTGACTAAAAGTTCCCTCTATCCATTCAAATATTGTTTTGTTACGTATTTACCAGATTTTCTCACTCTTTAACTAGGTCCCCAATAACCATCTTCTCTTGTTAGAATACAAGGTTAGACGGTTATACTCACTGATCATATATTAAGTCTAATTTTTTTCCGTTGATTGTATACAGTTGCGTTACTATGATGAAATCATAGATGAGACAATTAATTGTCCTACCCGTAAATGAGGCATATCAAACAATATTATTTCTAACAATATCGTATTATCTAGGTATTTTATTCTTGGTTAAGGAAATACAATCATAGTTACAGTCCAATAAAATTAGATTAAAAGTTTGTTATGTTTTTTTGAAGAGTTCTACGCGTGTGAGAATACTTAATACAACAATCTAACCTACTACTTCTGTCCAGAAAAGCGAACTAGCGTTCATGCCGTATCATGCCTCCAAGATATTCTTAGTATTCATTCAATAGTCTGATGGTATAAAATCTATATCTGTATATCTTTTATTTTGAATAGAGATACAAAATTCTGGAGTATTTTCATATTTTGTGAGCTAAATTTTTGTCTGCGATTATTTCATCACTTTTTAATTTTTTTGCGTAATGTTAGTGTGACGTTTCTATTGTCATTTTTTATAGACTTATGGTTCATGTAGTTGTCTACCTCCTACTAAGGCAATGACTCATCAGACATTAATGTTAAGTCCACCTAATTATCCGAAAATTGCCAATCAAAGTATTCATCCTCCTCATTGTGGGACTTCTAAAACATTTTTATCTGCTTCGAGCTATTCATCAATCTCGTGTATTTCTAATCCAGTTTTCACTAATAATCTCCATTCAGTACTTGGTTCATCGTATAAGTCATCATTTGGAGAACATCCCTCGCATAATGTTGATCATTGTGGTTATTCACCAGTGAAATCAACACAATTGTATTTATCAGAACCACAAGAAATGAACATTCCTGCTATTAGTTGTTGGTCTGCGAATTTCTGTTCAAATCAAAATATGCAAAATCAGACTTTGTTACAAGGATTCCAGAGTGTACCTAATGATTATGATCCAAACAATAGTGATAATAATAAGGATTTGCTTGTTTTTGTCGACAATTACATTGCTACTCCAGAGAATACTCTTATGGGAGATCCGTCTGAATCTTCAAACGACCGAATAAATCGGGACTTAGATTTACTTACGCGTGAAGTTACAGAACATGCCATTGGAGGTTTGTAGTTTTAGCTTCTATTATATGGTTTTCCATTTATTTCATGTTATCATTGTCTTACTAATTATTCAACGTTATCTATGGCTTGTGTATTTATGGTAAGGGAGCGAAATTCAGCTGATAGAGAATATTTGTAGCTCAGTAAGATGATTTTGTTGGTGTCGTGTTCTCTGAACAGCTCAGAGAACACATCATCAAAATTCAACTTTCTGAAATGAAGAAATAATCTACACTGAGATTTAGTTGTTATATTTTTATAGGTAAAAATCGACCTATTAATCTATTGCTGCAGTTAACGTTTCTTTAAAGGTGTAGTGCATAAAAGCAAACTTTAAGAATAGAATTTAAAAGCTGAGGTATAGTTCTGCACTGGGT
Source organism: Heterobilharzia americana (assembly GCA_944470555.2). Classification (NCBI taxonomy): domain Eukaryota; kingdom Metazoa; phylum Platyhelminthes; class Trematoda; order Strigeidida; family Schistosomatidae; genus Heterobilharzia; species Heterobilharzia americana. The sequence continues at coordinate 25,129,258 of OX104128.1, forward strand.
AGTTTTATTTGTACATCATTTCGACCATTTGAGATAGCCATAGTTTGGCAAACTAGCATTGATTCTGGGTGATAATTGAAGGTGAAATGAAAATTTGGACCGCGGTGGGATTCCAACCAGTGGTAGTCGGGAAAAGCCCTTGGTGATTGAAGTGAAATAAAAATCTGGTCAAGAGTCAGGCTCGTAGCTCAGTCGGTAGAGCATTGGATCGGAAATCCGAGGGTCGATGGTCCGAATCCCAGCGTGGTCCAGATTTTCATTTCGCCTTCAATCATCACCCAGTATGAATTTTGTCTTGGCGTACAGTGATATATTAGTATTTCCTGAATGATTTACTAAACACAGTCTATTTCTCGTAATCATGTGATGTGATATCATCATAAGCAGTAAGTTACCGTCGAAATGCTATCTAGTAAACAATGCTTTTTGCCATATCAACTAAGCTTGTTTATTATTTGAAAAGTATACTCTGAAATAAGAACATGCTCAGTTTCCACACACACACAAATCTAGGTTGGGCTGAAATCCAATTTACTTAACCTAGAAGAATCGAATCGCCAAATAAAGCCAGGATAGGACGAAGGATAGAAAACCGTAACTCCATTAAATACTTAGTTGCTTTTAATCATTCAGCTGCACATCCATTTCAGGCATGAATCTGTGACTACTCAGTCTAAACAACTGACTTCCAACCAGTGGTTCACTGATACGAAACCAAATCTATCCACTGAAGTTTGGGTAGGTAGGTGGTGTTATTAGCCTTCATGCAGTAGATGCGTTTCATCTCTAAATAAGTGAATCTGCATTTGATTGCAGAGTTGCAAATTTTTGATGTTTATCTTCAAATTGTTGATTCAAGAGTGTAGTAAATAAGTTAGCAAGTCTAAGTCCACTGAAGTTTATTAAAGAAGCATTACCACTCAGACATCATCACTGAGGAATTGTTTGTAGGAAAAGAAGCAGTATATGGGACAATCATCGGAACATGAGCTGTAATTAGAAGTTGATTTGTTACTGATATTATAAGAAATTTACATCGGAAACTACAGATGATTCCCAACAAAGCAAACAGTGAGTGACTTCCAGGTCCGAAAATCCATCCAAAGAAAAACTTTGTTGAATTAGAGATCTTGCAGACTCGGTTGACGAAATTCACTTGATCTCCTAGTTATGATGCAGTAACTGAAATCAAGCATCGGATTGAATGTCCATTGGGTTATCGAAACATATAGTCGTAGTTAAACTTAGACTGCTACACTCCACCTGGAGAAAAACATATGGATCAATATAGTTAAGTCGATAGAGCTAGTCCTCACCAAACCTTTGTTTTTCAAATCCATGTGTACATGCAGTTGGGATGACTCACTATTGATTAGCATTTATTTGAGATGGTGTACTACCGATCGAACCAAATAATTAAAAGTTATAAGATTATAAAAATTAAGTCTTAGAGGCTGTGAATATATTTTGGTAGCGTATTAAAGAATAAAATGTACTCGAAAAGTTAAATAGTAGATAATATTGTACTCTATAGACTGAAGTATACTCCTATACGTCGCGATTTGCAATTAGTTGTTTAAATAATAAACATCTTTATTCTCAAGTTATGAATAAAGATGTTTATTATTTAAACAACTAATTGCAAATCGCGACGTATGGGAGTGTACCTCAGCTTATTAACTAACACAATATTCTTTGGTTCTCTTGATAATTTATGAGTTGCCTTCTGTTTTGTGGAGGTTTGCAGTAGTACTCGTCTGTCTTAATTTCGATGAGTGACAAAATCCACGTAGAACCTCGCACAGGAGTGCATTGGTTCAAGTTGCCACATTTCGCAGAAGTACACGAAGAACAGGTGGATAGAAAAAGAGTGATAGCAAAGTAGATAAAGTTGAGGGAGAGAATAAACAATCTGAAGATGTCGAGGAGACAACACATCCACGACATTGTGACCGACTTCCAGCCTTGTCACCAAAAGTTCTCAACCACTGGTCCCCTTCGTTTTAGGGACTCCAACCAGACGGTTTACATTGCCCTACACTGTCTAGACCAGTCGTAAGGAACTTCATCGACGGATGCCATGTTTTGGTCTGGTCACCCTGAACTCTCTTCCAAGGTAACTTAATTCAAATTCACCTAACATGGCACGTCGAAGTAGGAAGTGGCTTGGCATGCGCAGTACATGTCCAAGTCATCTCAGTCGATTAAGGTTCACAACCTCAGCAACCGACTTGGCTTTCTTGCCTAGTACCCTTCACCTGACCTCAACATTGCCCACGCAGTAATTCCAACAAACACGAGTAATCCTTCAAAGACACCTGGGATCAAAACCCAGTGATTACTTTATGTCTTCTACTTTTAACATCCATGTCAGCCGTACAAAACTGGACAGAACGGACTCCAGCTCAGTATCCTCATCCTTTGATAAGTAGTCACAAATGACTCAAGTTTGTAAGTGCTAAACGGGCATTCTGTATTCGAATGAGGTTTCAACAACAACCACGTCGTTCGGAATGATACGACTTTCTAAGTAAGTAAAGATTTCGACACATTCCACCACTTCACTCCCTATCATTAAACTGGGAGTAGTTTCAGACCAGCCGTGAAGCATCACCTTATATTTGACAGGTGCGAAACGCATGTTAGCAAATGTCTAACTGGCCTTCTGTATCCGAGCTGAGATTTCATCAGCAACCAACCTGTTCGGTCCAATCCAACTCCCCAGGTAAGTGAAGTGGTCGCTGTTTTCCACCACTTCACTCCCTATCATTAAATTGGGATTACTTGCAGCACACCAGTCGTGGAGTGTCATCTTACATTTGGAAGGTCCAAAACGGATGCTAAACATACTCAGATTTCTGCTCAATGCGTTCAGGAGACCCTGGATTTGTCAGCATTTTTAAGTAGCAGGACAATATCGTCGGCATACTCCAAGTCAACCATATTACCTCCAGTGAGTAGGTCAATCGCTGTGCAGTCAGGTGTATGTAAGGTTATGTTCATTATTACGTCTATGACGAAGTTAAATTGAAACAGTGACGGTGGGAATCCCTGGTGATCACTAGTTGTTGTCAATTCATATGACAACTCTCCATAAGCCCTGACATTGCTACATGAGTTCGAGTAGAAGGCTTTGATTAGCGTTGCATAGTTGCTCGGTACTCCTTTCACACTTAGATACTGCCACAACACCTCACTATCGCCTGTGTTGAATGCACTCTTCAGGCCAAAAATGTGGCAATTGTAGTCCGTTAGTAAGTATGCATGTGTTCCAGAATCTTTTTAAGTGTGAAAATCTGATCGATGCACCCTGGTGCAGGTTTGAAACCAGGCTGTTTTTCTCAAGTTCGCTGTTCTTGATCTCCAGTTAGGTGTTGGATAACTATTGACCGTCGGATCTTGGATACAATACTAGTCAAACTAATTACCGTATGACTGTCACAAGAAGACTTCTGTCCCTTCTTATAGATTGAGATGATCTGTGAAGTAGACGAGTCTGATGGCATTGTCTCTGATTCCAATACACTACCTAGTACCTATGTCACTTTAATTAGTAACTTCTTACCTTGATCCCTGAAAACTTCAGGTGGCAAACTGTCAGGTTCTGGTGCTTTGTATCGTCGCAGGGTCGATACGGCTTTCTCAGTGGAGAGGAAAGTTGGAGAACCAACATCTACGTCCCATTCAGGTTCAAACTGGATGTTAGGTAGCTGAAGCATTGGTGAAGGGGTACTTGAGAACTGTGCTTCAAATTATTCCACCCAACATTCTAGCCATCTATCTTGCGAGGTTACCAGTCCTTTATCCTTTTTGGTAATGGTTATACTCACCATCGTCTTCGTCTTATTAGCATCATTAATAAACCTAAACGTTCGCTTGGTGTTACCCAACGTTGATGCTGTCTCCATCTCTCTTGCTTTCACTGCCCACCACTACTTGTGATTGGTGCAAAGACTCTTGGTCAACTTACGTTTACGTTGCTTTCGCTCTTCGTCGTGGTCAGAACCAGGTGGAATCAGTTTTCACGCATGTCAGTTCAAATGACGTCGTGGAAATCCAATGAGGTTTGCTAACCTTCATATGTAGGTTACTAATTTTCCCTACCGCTTTTCCACTGGGAGACCTAATATAACGCCACGTCTCCTCAGGATGAGTATTGCTGTCAGGAGTTTAGATATGTGAGTCATCAATCATTATTACTTTATTCCTAGGTTCTAGGTTACGGTTATCTTTTCCTGATGTATCGAAGCTTATCTTTTGAACTACTAATGCTTAGGATTCGTATGGTAATATTGAGTATGCTATGGTCAGATCGATAGAAAGCCTGGTGCATTTTATTCCGTTTTTCTTGTCAAAATTTCGTCCAGAGCGCTTATGCATAGACTATGGGTTGTTCTTTCTCTCGTATTAGACTCAAAGCTGGGAATGTAGTTGTATGGTAAGTGAAACTGATTGGTCTTGACATAATCTTCATTCGATAATCCTTGGGATTTTTCATTGTGGCACACTTTTCTGTTTTTGGTTTAATAGACATTAAGTGATTACTGTAATGAGAAAACTGTGTTACATTCACTTTTATGTATGTTTGACGTTTTTCAAGGGCTAGTTTCCGTGTTTGACTAGTATACTTCCTGTTTCTTTATTGAGGTTTCGATTCTGCAACGGAATAAACAAACCTGCTAATCATTTATTGCTGGCTGGACTAAAATTTTGGCCATTTGCATTCAGTCTATTGAATATTTTTACTCAACTAATTACCCATTTTTATCGACCGACACTTCCATATCTGTTTTTTTTCTGGCGCCCCAGTTTATATCATGATTTGCATCAAGTTAAATCCTAGTGATTTATTTTTCTGTTACATCCTTACTCACAAATATCTTTCCGTATAGTTATTAATAAATATCACTGACTACATATAGTTGTTGTAACGTAACCCCATTTATTTTTTCTGATTATATTGTGAATTGTATCCTTGCTCTTATTATTATTTGGTTATTTGGTGATACAACAAACTGCCCACGATTTTTCGAAATGTATTTATCTATCCTTTTTTATATTTATCACTCATGAATGTCCAATTCTAGTCTTTGATATTCTTGTCGGCTGGTATCGACATCTATTGCTAATATCTGTGTTTTGCCGGAAACTTTTCATTTCAGAGAATTGTGCTGTCTTTTATGTGGTTTGGGTTTACTTGTTTTAATTTGTGAAGGCAGGCCCTTTAAACTTTTGATTAGTTATAAATCTTGTCGTTTTTCCTCGATCAAATGTGCGAAGTTGTATGCTAACAAATATAAAACACCAATTATTTGTGCTTCTCGTAACTTATTTCTTATGCAATAATTAGCAGCAGTGCTTAGCAGTTGCCTCATCTTTTTCGTTGATTCAGAGTGTGGTATATCTTATAGTCACAGAATTGGGAGGTAGTCAGAGCAATTTATTAATACTATACCGATATATTGTAGGGTTTCTCAGTAGTAAAGCATTTGATGTAAGAATTCCTTGGCTAGTTTCATCACTGTTTTGTTCTTTTCCGGTTGCAGCAGTTTTTTGTATGCTGTTTATAGGTTTAATTTAAGTACCTTCGATCGATGCTTCTTAATCACTTTTAGAGTTCAGCGCTAAAGTCTAAAACACCGCAATTTCGAACCACTTAGGTTATTGGTAACATTGCAAAACTCGACCCATAGACTTCGGTCAGTGACTTAACAGATAGATCATTAAATATCAGGTGACCTGTTAGCGCATGAATATAATTATTAAGTCGAGAGGATTAATAGGTCATGCTTTGGTATTTTTTGTCCATGATCAAACAATGTAACCATCATACGAAAAGCGGTACGTCACCAGTTAATATCATAAAGCTGTTAACTGTAAACGTGCGTGCGTAATAAACATAGATTTAAATGCAAGGTTTTGAAAAAAGTCAAATGAGAGTTTAGCATTCGTCGGTAGAGCAGTGGCAGTGATCACAAAGCAGTTAGTCGACAACCAAACGCATATACAAAATATTAGTTGAATTTAGTAGTTAAGAGGCACATGATTGCAGGTAGATTCTGAAAGAAGTTTTCCTCTTATTTGCTTTGTCATAACCAGGATGATGGGACAAGAGTTTCCTATGCCGAAATATAAATATACGTTCCAGGTAATAGAGACTCCCCTTCTATAGTTCCTGTTTTTCTCGAAGATTTTTTGGGATTAACTAGTGTACATTTATGCTAATTTGTTTAGTTGTGGCTAGCAGAAGAATCCAGGACACACATTTCATCCAACTTGGGACTCGTCAGATGGACGTATCTGCACCTCGGTGAGCGCTCTTGTTCCCACTGAGACTCGTACCCATCCCTTCAGACTCCAAGGTGTTATCCACTGATGCACGATAGCCACTTCTTGTGCAACGGGCATTAGTTATTACCATTTATTGACATACTTGTAATTCTCAGTTGTTTTATTGGATCAAATTGTTCGACCTGCGCTGGCATAAGGGTTCCTACGTAGATGCCATGATATTGCCTGAGTGCTAATTATGGTTATTTGTTTGGCTGTGGCTATCAGAAGAGTCCAGGATGCGCGTTTCGTCCTATTTGGGTGCACATGTCTCTTAGTGAGTGATGTTGTTCCCACTGAGACTCTTACCCATCATTTCAAACGCCAAGGCGTTATCCGCTATGCCACGTGTCCCAAATAGGACGAGAAGCGTGTCCTGGATTCTTCTGATAGCCACAACAAAACAAATAGCTCTAATTAGCATTCAGGCAATATCGTGGTATCTGCATAGGAGCCCTTTTGTCAATAGAGGTCGAAAAATTCGATCCAATAAAACAACGGAGAATTACAAGTATGTCAATAAAGAGTTTATATTTAGTTGGAGAAAAGGTGATGAAATACATCGGATTCATTCGGTCCTACCAGTCATTTACTGGCTTAGGGTCTTTTTCTTGATTGAACAAAATTCAATTACTTAAGATTTAATTATAGCTTGGGGTCACTTCTTTTTAATTTCATCCCTAACACATTGTGTACCTAGTATAGGATCTAGTATTTTCTTAAATGGATTATTTTAGTCTTGTACTTCGTAGTTCTTATCAAGTGCTGAGTCTTTCAATCATCTCTTTTGCCTATGTGCACACATGATCTCTTTAAATTATTGGTAGTTTGTATAAACGTATTGAAGTGACGCTATGTGCAATTTCTTGTCTTGCTAGGTGACTTGATCTCTGGAAATAAGCTGTGGGGTGTTTTTAAGGCTGAGACGGTTTTGCATGTTATGGCGAAAAATAAGCTCATATGACTTTTAACTTATAGTGAAGCAGATAATTACAAATGCAACTCGGACACGTTCTCATCATTATGACAGTCTATGCACTTTGACGTCTGAATACAGCACCAGTTCCCTATACTTTTCCACGTTTATCAGTCCGTGATTGAATAGGACTCAACACAAGAAATTCTACTCTCTAGGTCTATATGTGGTGCGTTTTAGCAGCTAAATAACATGTCTGCGTGATAAGACCATTTAGGCAACAAAACTCCTACTTCAGTCATAAGCTTAAAATGTTGATTGCTGGTTTTAACCGATTACTATCAAGCGAATTCGATATTTGACGATAAACTCCACTTCTTTCTTTCTTAAGTCCATTAAAACGGTATTTCCATGCACAAACCAGTTATGCAGCATATCATTTAAGTTGTATTGATGAGAACAAGGGATTCGAAATAGTCTGAACTATTTGATTATTGTACGGCATTTTACCTCTAAATTACTCGATTTTCAAATGAATATGGATTTTGTAGTCACGGAAATCCAAAAATGAGTGGTGCTTTCAAGACGAATTTCTTTCAAATGGAAAGATAACTACCCCTTTCTAGAAAATAAAGTCACGGATATCATTACATCTTGTATTCATCACTGTAATTCTGTAGTTATGAATAACATTTCTTAAAAAATGTGGGTTCTTGTAGAAGCAGACAACTCCCCAAAATCAACATCACGTAGTTCATGGGCATTCAATATTGTTGCCGACCATCATATTTGTAACGGACATTTTTGACTGAAAGTTTATAGTGAAGTATAGATGCCATCTGGCGTTTTGTCGTAATGAAAGAAGCAAAAGACAGGTGTGTAGGAAGGAATGTTTATTGTCAACAAGTGGAACAGTAGTCGTTAAATATGGCACATCTTGCATTAAAACCGTCGTTTGCAAAATATGCTTCATCTCCTCTTCTGCTTCTTTCTTGATTTGCTCTTCATATGCCTGCCTTGTCTCTTGCGTTTCTCTTGACGGAATCCTTACCCATTGCTGGTAATTCCCTATGATTTTTGCCACCCTCTCAACACACCACTTATATCCATTCTTATAAGCAACGCCCACTACAGTAATACTTTACTTTTCTTGATCACGATCCTGCAGTCAGCTGACCCACGCATTTCGGTTTATTGATGTCATACAATAAATAAACTATCTCTTAGCAATAACCAACTTCATTTCCTACTTTGGCTTCGCACTAGTGGGCTTTGAACAAGAAAAATGTGCTATTGGTTGATACTTTTTTCCGTTACACTGTCGAAATTCTAAATGAACAAATAACCGGCTTCCCTGCTACGTGCTTTTTTTATTTTGTTGGCCATTTTCATCCTTGCAATTTAGCACCAGTTCATTACTTTTATAAACTGAATGCATTCTCGTTGATATAAATCCGTAGGTTTTCAGGAATTGTCCCTAGGCTAACTTGACAGACACAGAGGCAGATCGCTGAACCTTCGTGCTCCTAAAATATCTACGAGTGTGAGACTAAGCAAGAACATGACAACACAGCCAAGTAGGAATAAAATATTTGGTGGACCATACTAAAATGCTGATACACTTCGACTAACTGGCTAGAGGATCACGTACGACCAACGCAATGTAACACGGCAACTTGCCAAATGATGTGGTTGCTTGACCGTGTGCCTTCAGCCTAGCCATTCCGCCAAAACTGTGAAGGTAGGTCAGCATCAATGTTGCATCTCTTCGAACCCTGGGCTATTGGTTTTTGGGGGATTATTATTTTCCGCCACAGCTCAGTCAACATCTAGTGAGTTCATTAGGACCCTAAGATGATAACAACCGGAATTAAAAACCTAGTGGTCTCATCACTAGCAAAACTCTAGATTGGCTCAGTGCAAAATGTGACCCTTGGTTGCTTGAACTTATTTTAGATTGTTGTTGAGAAAGAGAAAGTATCAATCGAATACTAGGTCGATAGCGATCCCCGCGGTGCTTTGACGTTCTTTTCAGTGGTCGTTGTACTTGAAAGAAAAACAAAAGTTTTTCTTATTGTAGCTTCACATACTTCTACAAAATCAATTCAACGTTGATCCTGACCCTCATAGTTTTATCGGACTCGCTACTCTGAAAGCACACGGTCAAGCATGCAAGCCATAGGCATGTTGTCGTGTTACGTTGCACTGATCGTAATCAACTCTCTGGCCAGCTAATCGGGATGCATCGGTATTTCGGCACAACCTTGCAAATATACTATTCCATCTGACTACGTAATTGTGCTCTTCCTTGGTGCCATATTGATGCGTATATTACAAGTGGGAATAATTAGTGATTGGTCTCGGCGTGCAAGGACAATACCTAAAGGTATATCCACTTTTGTTCTAGTGATGTGCGGAGTAGCGTACAACCTTCCACAGTTATGCAATGACATGTAGAGTTTCCTGGTCACTATAGCTGCTTTCTCATAACTGTTTCTATGCGCCAGCTCACTATATGTCGATAGACACCAGTTTTGTCCTTAAATAAACTTCAATAACATCCATAATGCTAGAAAATTAATAATAATAATAATATTCTCAAGTTATGAATTTAACATGAGAGAAGCCAGTTTACAGGCCTCATCTAATTGATAATTGCAGAGAAACATAAAAGGTTTTAGCAGTATTGAACGATACAGAGGTAGGACATTAAACTCTATCATGATACCAAATGTCTAAATGTTATGAAAATAGCAGGAAAATATCGCTTTACAGTACATACACATCGTTCTGAGTTTAGATCATTTCTGCTCACAACTCTTCACATCAAACGGCGCAGTATTTGGTGTTTGCGTTGTGAGTAGTCGACACAATTGACCTATCCACAAGACCAAGTGTTTCGTCAGATAAACGTCTATTTTAACAGTAATTCTTATGTTCGTAGATTTATTGACCAATAACAACTTACTTCAATGATTTCAGGAATAAGTAAGTATCCATATAATCATTTAATCCAGGTGAATGTCTAAGTTCAGGCGTTAACGCCTGAGTGATAAATTTCTCACTCTTCAAGTGTTACCTTTTCCAGCAATTCAGATTGGTAGTACTGAAAGTATTCGTTGTGGTGCAAGTAATTAAAGAATGGAAGAATCGTCGTTCAACAGTGGTGAATACTACACATGTGTAAAACTTTATAGACTTAAGTCTATGAATTCACGTTAAAGTATGCAACATTGTCAAGGAGATACATTGGCTGTTAATTGACTTCTATTAGGTGGATTGATACAAGATAAAGTACTAGAGAAATCTGTTACATAGCATTATTATGGATGTGTTGCCGTTAGGTAAAGTGATCTCCCGAGTTTGATTGTTTACCCAGATTTCCGGTGCATTTGTGACGGACCAGAAATCGCAGACCAGTTATTGTGCTTGGGGTTTCGCATGTGGTATTATTTAGGGTACTGGTAGGGAGGTGAGTTGGTTGTTAAGCTGTTCAAGAAACAGGAAAATCGGGCGAGCCAGTTGGATACCTTTAACGTCAGTTCCCGGCATTAGGTGCGAAGTAGGATTTCCAATAAGTTGATACGTTTTGATAAGACTAATGCTTAGGACTTTCTCGTCAATGCCAATGCTGACAGCCATCATTTTGAAGAATCAGGATTTTTTGACCAGTGATGAAGACTGTTAAGAGTCTTTAATGCCCTGTTTCTAGTGGTCTCTAAAATATGTTTAATCTGAGAAATATGTAGGTCCAGAGATTCATCCTAGGTGAGATGCGCGACGTTCGCTTTTATCATCACAGAAACAGTACTATGGAGTAGCTCACTTATTAACATACAAACCACATGCAGTTAGTTCTTCGCTGAAACTTGCCTATCTTATGTTCGGATTCTTTGCCATATTCCTGCTGTACTCCATTTATTAACCTTGATCCTCAACAAATGATCTCCCTCTTTGGTTTAGACCAAATTCCCAGCAAGATTTAAAGCAGCTTTTGGTGAAAGCAGAGGTGAATGCAACTTTGATTATCTTCTGTATGTATTGAGCCGAACTACTAACAGTTGGGCGATATTCTAGTTTGTGTATATTCGTAATGCTGAAAAATTGCGAGTGCTTTTTCGGATCAATTAGCTTAAGAATCGTGCGTTTCAACTAGAGACAATAACGAAAGGTACTGGACCGGCAGAATCATGGATATTGGGTGCCGGATATAAGTTGCGTATGGTCTCTTTGTTCAGAGCCTGATAACTACAATGTTAGCTGAAGTTAGTATACCCATTCTCCGAAACCACATGAGGTTGCAAATAACACGAGAAACTAGTGAGCCATATTGCTCCTCATCCAAGTATTTTGTAGATTCGTTGAGGGTTGGGGAGTTTAGGGGGAAATTGTCTCATTCAGTAAAATACGGTGGACAAAAGCGAAGAGATGCCAATTATCTTGTCTGTAAGTAGCACCAGGGGTGGAAGAATGAGGTCCAAAATGCTATTCATTATCCACTCGTTCCCAGTCCTGCCACTAGCAAAACTGCAAGGATTTGGCAGTGAGACGTGAAGTGACTATCGTCAAACACTAGGAATGACGTCTCTTATAAAATAATAGTAATAATAATGTTTTTTCCTGAATATACAGGCACACACCATTTTTGCAGGTATGAGTAAGTTTATGTATAAATTACATGTATCTTCATAGAAGGTAATCTCAGTCCCCATCTATTGTCACTAGAAGATATAAGTGCTGCATGTTTATATAATGGAACACCCCATGGGTGCAGCAGAATAAGTACGCAAAAATTTACAAGTTGGATAAGTGGAAGTATTGTCTTCGCACTAACAAAAGAAACCAGGTTTGTATCTCGACACTACACGTGTTACCTGGAGAAAATAAAGCTTGAAGCTAATACTTCCATTGTAACAGTTTGTACTTTTTGCTTGAGATAGTGACGAAAAGTTTCTGAGGGAACGTAAGCACGAATTAATTACTTATTGCACTTCATTGGTGATTCCAGAACTGTATAGTTCATGCATGTTAATGCCATTCCACATCAGAGATTCATAATCTTGATAAATGTTACGACTGGGAGCCAACTCTAGTGTTATCCCCAAATTGAATTCCCCTGGCTTCTGTTTCCAATCGACCTTGAGCCACATAAGTGAAGCGGGTTTCTCATATTTAATCGTGTTCAGGTAGTTGCTGTGTGGAATTGGCTAAAGTGTACCTAATATATTCCAAAAAATGAGATATTTTGTCCTAAGGAGTTTAAATTACCAACGACTACCTTTTGGAGGCAAGTGGTTGATCTACTTCCTTTTTTAGGAAATATATATCAAGATACGTAACAATGGTTCTGATCCCGTAAGTTTCTAACTTTCATTGAGCACCAGTGGATTTTGTAACATTACTGTGCACTGAGAAGTGTCAGTTCCCCTGTATTATGCTTGCTACTGGATTTTCCTTTCGTTATTTAATGAGTAATCTGTATTTTTAAGTAGCACATCCCAAGCTTCTGAGAATGCTGCAGTCTCAGTAGACATAACTGGAGCACTCCAGGAATTGGTGTTGTCGAAGTCATTCTTCAGATGAAAAGCTGTTGAAGAAGCAGTCAATGAGTTTCAGAAAGTATGTAACTGTTGTATTTTACGATGAACACAGGTTACTTGCACTCACTATGTTCATGTGAAAAGCAAGGGATTGGGAGATCCTCATTTGAAGTACACGGTTGTCGTTTTTAAGTGTACTTTCGGTGTAAAACGTAAACCCCAAGGTCTGGGGTTGATTAAAAAACCGTAATTCCTCCTATCTATGAGAATAGTCTTAGGTCCAAATTTCAAAACTGTCCATCAATGCTTTGGTTTGCATTGAAGATGGATGAGTACACTGTTAGATCTTACAAAATCTGAAGAATGAAAGGAAGCATATTTCAAGTTCACTTTACAACACCCAACTTTTTTCAAGCTTGTCAAACCAATTGACTTCTTTGTGCCTGCATTTACGTCTTGAGGGACACTCCAGGATCTTTGATGCAGTGCTTCTCCCTACTCACCTGCTAAAGACGTTTTCATCTGTCTTGCATGAGCCGACCTGTTTTAAAACAGAAAAATATCCAATATCATACAGACCAAAAAGGGGGAAATAAGTGGAAAAAATGGGAAGTGAGGGGGAAGCTCAGTGGCAAAATAAAGCGACATACGTGGGGAAAACAAACCGATTTTCCTCTATTACACTTTTTCCCTTTTTGTATGCTTTTTCCACCTTAAGTAGCTTTCTTTTTTCAACCCAAATACGTTGAAAGGTTGAAAAGCAGAGAAAAAAAACATGTATATGTTTACTTTTCGGATTTTACGCCTGACTTACGCTTCATTTCCTCTCAAGTGTCGACTTTTATTCCTCATTGTCGCCTGAAAATATTCTTTTTCCTTTTACCCCTCCTTTAACGCCCTCCAGAAACAATATCCTCATCGAAGTGCGAATTTCTGCTTCATTTCCCAATTTTTCTCATTCATTCCATCTATTTTGCAAAAAGAACAGCTGTTCTTTGATTTTCTTCTAGACTTCATTTACTATGATTGACAGGTTGACTTCAGGTCAACATTGCGATCAAAATCCTTCGTTATAATAATTTAAAAGCCCAATTGCCATCCTTTCATTTGTGACCGTCTTCCTTCACAAATAAACTCACACGTGAGTTGCAATTTCTTCAATGAAGACGTATAGCACAGCAAGCTGTTGTCCAGCAAATAGACCGTAAGAAGGGGGACAAAATGATTACCTGCATTTCATAGTGTAGAAACAGATAAAGAATACCTCCAGAAAACACGCATTTTCCCAATTCCGCGCGGTAACCTATAGCGAGTCAGGGGATAACTTAAAGTAGCACTCGCCAACTCCTGCATCCAGAAGCAATAGACGCGCCAAGTGGACATCTTGTCCGCCTTTCTCAGTAGTCGTGACCCCCTTGAGGTCAGTAAGTGTTGAATATCCCTGGTCACTTTTATAAGGAGTAAATCCTAGATTTAGATAATTGTGAAGTTGTAGTCGAGTGAACATTTTTTATTTCTGCTTGTTGCAGTTAGGTATTTTGAACTCAGTAAATCTGAGTGCCTGGGATTTGATGAATGTCAGCGGACTGAAGAAATTCACCCAGGAAACTTTAGGAGCGGAGGCATGCAAGTACGAATACAAAGTAGTTGACTGTACTGTATCTTGAAGGTTCAGACGGCATTTTTCAATAGGTACAGTACACTCAAGATTGTGTAGACAGTATGAGGACATCGGATTAAAATAAAAGGGCAGCCAGCAAAGCCGTGCAAAAGGCGACAAAGTACGATTGGGTTGTGCTTCTGGCGTCCTAACCAAAGCGGGTCAATCTTCAGTTTTTACACCTACCTTCGTAAGCGTCTTCTTCATGGCTGCCCAGCACGAAGAGAGTGAATATACCTTGGACATTCTCAGTGCATGTTGTGTCCGAAGCATACATATTGCTGGAGGTTATTGTGCCGTACTCAAGTAATTAGCAGAACATTACTTGAATAAAAGTATCCTATCCTCAATAGCATACACCTGTTTTAGCGAAAGGTCGAGTAAGCGTCGACATTTAGATACAATGGGCTGAGATTACTCCGTAAATGTTATGTTCCGAGAATACATAAAACCTGAACCTCACGCCAAGTTATATGATTGCAAAGCAGAATTGCCATGGTGTAAACTGAAGTTTGCCTAGCAGTTATGCTAACAAAATAATAATAACTTCAATACATTCATGAAAAATTCTGCACTTTGTAGTGGGACTCGATTTACCAAAAATTCATCTGTAATGGACATCTGATTCATAAAACCCAATATACATTCATGGATGCCACTTTTTTGAGCATGATTTTCTACAAAGGCTCTCGCCCGAAGGTTGTAAAGGTGGCAGATAAAGTACCTTACTAACAACCAGATTCATTATAGTCCCACTTTGCAATCGTTTGCAGTATTTGCTAGGGACAATATATGACTCCTCAAGAAGTGTCTTGTACCACAACGGAGTGCTTATACCACCTATCTTGGTTACAACCGCGTAGGACCAGCATCATATGGTTATCAGCCTCTCTATTTACTTTGGGAAGAAATCTTGCACAAAACTAAATCCTTAAGTCAGGGGCTTGAGAATTCTGTGGACTAACCTCTCAGCACTACGTACTGTCTTGGTGCTCAGCCACTAATCTGGCGTAAGGCAGCCGAGAACACCACTAACCTCTTGTGTTTGGTGAGCCTAAGCATCACCTTCGTGTTATTTTATCCCATTTTGGGCAACTTTTTCTCTCCAGGCCGGTGTAAAGCAAGGTCTTATTAATCTTCTTTTGCATGAGTGCATACGATCCTCCTTCTTCGTCACCTCCGTCATAATAGCCCGTTGATTGTCCTATATTTCGAAACAACCAGTGGTCAGGACTCTCTGGTGCAAACAGCCATCACCATACAGTGTTAGCTTCATAACTTGAGAACAAAGATATTTATTCACTTATTTACGGCTTCCTGCCCCCTAAACACACGGATCATCGGCCATTAGCCAGGTCCCGGCTCAGTTCACCACCAGGGAAGTTAATTTACAAGAAATCAGATCAAAACCAGTTACTGTCTGTCGCCCTGAAGATAATATGGAAGAGGTTTCAGAAGTTCTTGAGGACCTCCTTTCAAACCTTCATGATCTCCTGAAGCAAGCCCTTTTCACATTAGATGCTCTGACTGATCAAAAAAGGTCCGTGGAGTATCTCACTGTGTTCACCTGGACGTTCGCAATCCCACTCAGATGTGCTGGACGCATCAGCTTGCTTCAGCTTTCAACATTGGTGATAGTCTTTCTTTCTTTTCTTTGACACCTTTTGCAGTCGGTCCAAGGTATCCTCGTAGCTTTTCTGCAGTCCCCACCATGGAAAATAGCTTGAGCTACCGACGGAATGCTAGGTGTGACGCAACTCCAATCTGAACATTTAACCAGCATCGCTAAACTCTTGTGACCACCCCTGCCACTCACATCTGCCAACATAGCAGCTCTACAACTTTCAGTCCAGCTGCTCATATCGTTGAAGTGCCCTAGGAGCTCAACAGAATCCGAAAAGGGGTGAAAGAACACGATTGTCACGTGCTCATGTTCCTCGGTCGCCTTCTAAATCTGCCAAAAAAGACGTCACAGTAGACCGCAGTCTAGGAGCGTGCAGCCTAGAAATTGCTGGCATCATTGACGGGGTAGTTCTAGTGCCAGAAAATGCACTAAACAGTTTATTTTCGGTTCCAGGTGGCTAGGAAACGTGTAGGCTATCAAGCTATGGAAGCTGACGTCACAGGCCAACCTCTAACCTGTTACCTTTTCACTATAGCTGATTGTCACTCATAGATACGCCGCTTGGTAGATACTGACGAAGAAACCAGAGTGATCCCTTCATCCACTGAAGAAAGACTTTGGCTGACTTCTCTATAACACCCTGCTTCCAACGGTTTGACTTAAATTTGGACTTCGCTGTCCTTTTATTTTGTTTTCTCCGTTGCCAATGCGGTCGGTGCCGAAGTGGTCGTATATCCCTTACAACACTACCAGCCGCCTCTTAGGGTCCAGTCACTTCCGGGTGTTTCCAAGCCAACATCTGGCACACCATTGCTTGTCATCTGACCCTTCACCTCACGCAGAAACTACTGGATCACTAGTTTCCGCAAAACCGTGAAGTTTTTCTCAAGATGAACTGTGGGCCATCAAGGCTGAGTTCGGAAGCATGATGAAAATAGGGATCCTTGGGCCTTTCGAAAACCCATAGTCTTCTTCCTTGCATGTAGTTCCAAGGAATAATGGCATGGGTTGGTTGTGGGGACTACCGGTGGTAAAAGGCAGGAATGATTCCAGATCGCTACTGTTTGTTTCACGTACATGACTTGACTGCTGCTCTGCTTGGGAAACTTGGCTCTGCGCGTGATTAACAAAAAGTGCTAGTTAGTTCTGATAATGCTTCGAAGACGGCTGTAATCTCACCATTCGATCCGTTTTAATTCATCCTCATGCCATTCATACAGCAAAATGCCGCAGTAAACCTGCTGGCCTCTCACCTACTATGTCTTTCGCTGCTTGAATTTTCATGATATCTACCTTTACAATACCCTTGGCGCGACTGCAGACGGGGATGCAGCTCACATTCACTAGTGTAAAGTTTTGAAGGGATTGCTAAATATTTGTTTCGTGTCAATCTGTCCAGGTGCCAGGATGTCGTCAGTTCACTGAGTTCCCTTGATCATGTTATCCGTGAGCATTTCAATCGCTCACTACCTGAAAAGGTACAGAAAATCCGAAATTCTCCGGTAATGACAACCATTAAATAGATGCATTCACTGCTTCCAATGACGGGTTGCTTTCTTCTATTTATCCCGCAGTGTGCGTACATTTTAACCCCACTAAAACAACCCTTTGAAAGGTAAGTTTAAAATTTAAGCGTGGCTCGTGAGGCGTAGAGACCACTTCAAAAGATGAACGATCCCATAATAGGGTTAAAAATGTTGGTTCATCAAGTTTTAGGTGTTTCTCAGAATCGCCATCAATGTCTGTCACATGGCTACTAGATCTGTGCTGGAGGAGCTTTCAGACCATGGTTGAGTTCTGCCTGCATTCCACCCCTCGACGTTGGCCGCACTGAGAATGAAGTACACCACTTTTGGTCAAAATCTGATTGCCACATATGCTTTTGTCAAATGCATTTTCGTCATTTTGAGGCGGATCATGATTTTAGTATAATTACTGACCACGAAACTCACACACCACCAGGAAATGATATTCTCAGCGCAAATGACTTTCTCCGAAATATGTCTCGCAGTTCATCTCAGATATCTGTCGCATCTCTTGTGTGAAAAGCCCCTTAGCAGTTGCACAGAAGCACTTTTGCCCCACGTCTTTTCCCCAGTTGGTTGGCTCACAGAGTGCTGAGCATCAAGGTTCAAACCAGGAGGCGAAAGGCCTCAAAAATCAAACTCTGTCTGGGGATGCGGTGTGCCACCTCTGATCAACGAAGGGAAAATCTTGTGTGGTATATCCACGGAGAGTTAAAAATAGCATTCCTTTCTTTTCGATTACTCTGGCTTTGATGCTGCACAGGGTCTTTCGTATCCCGGTATTCGTGATACTGACTTAGGACCCGATACCTGATAGATCTGGTTGGCCGGATGATAACCGTGGCGTTCAAAAGGGGACACGATGGTTTATTCAATATCAACGTTCCAAGGTGAGTCAACGGAACGTTACATCACCTTCAACTTTCGCCAGTGAGAATGTACTGCCCGCTCATGTTCATTTAGAAAATTGTTCCACATACCTTCTCATAGTTATTCCCACCTACTAGCATATGTTGGTAGGTTTACTCGATTGTCGGAGGCAACCCCACCATCAGGTATTACCGCTAGAATAGCCAATCAACTGTTCGTCAAAAATGAATTCCATAGATTGGATGCCCATTTGCCCCAACAGCCAGCCAAGGGCGACAGCTTTAATCCATTCCTTCTCAGAATCTATTGAATCTATTAGGACGCAAACGCATCCGAACCAGCGTGCATCCCTCAGCTACTGATGGCTTGGTGGGACGCTTTTGCCAGCATCTTAAAGGACCTCTAGTGGCAGCCGACAGTGTGAATGAGGTAGAATCGCTGCCGTTAATTCTTTTTGCAATTGGCTCCATACCTCCTCGAACCTCCTTTGAAGGATTTCAGGGATCCGAATGAATTTGCTCGTAAACCTGAGAGAGTGCTTGGATACTACAGTTGTTTTATACAGTAACATGTCCAGTCTTAACGAAGGTGCTCAGTATCTTCGATCTGACTTCATAGGTTACCTTTCTATCCTTGATTCCATCCCTGGACCACTTTGTTAAGAAGCATGCCGGAACCCACAGTGAGTCCTGGATGGGAAACGAGTTTTATCATTATTTTTCTGACAGAAACCAGCACAGACGGAAGCGCTCCACCTCTTTCTTTGGCGAAGCCGGCGTGCCTCGATTTAGTATTCTCTTTCCTTTTTTCCCTCTTTTATAGGAGCTACCTACCTCAACTAAAGTTAAGTTAAATATGCAGGCAACCGATTTTCTCGTCTTCAGATTGTTCTCAGTTTGGTAAATCATCGGTCGAAAGTAATAACTGGTCTTCCTTCAGTGGCCCCATACTCAATCCCCTAAAAGTCAGGTGACTAATTTTAGCTTAAGACTTGAAAATTATCCCTGTAAATTGCCTCATTGCAATGACTTTCCTGTTGCGGATGGCTATATTGTAGAGAAGGTACCGGGCGTGATTCATCCCGGCTTACGCTTTTCTCCCGATCTCTCTCTGTCTCCTTGCAGCCTGCCGATTCTCAGGAAAATCCTACTCTTGAACTTTTATTTAAGGACACTCAAACTGTCTCATGCCACTCAGGCCCCAGTTTCATGCTTCTTTAATTCCTGCATATCACCCATACTCGCCTATTGCTCTTCTTACTCTGCCCTGGACTCCAGAAGGCTACGCCGTAGTGCTCAAGGTCCTGAGGGCCATTAGTAGAGCAGGCGGTACACCACTGACTGTACTGATAAATGCGGCTGTGGATAGGCGTCTGATCCCTTGCAGAGGAGTGGCTAAACACATTTTATCCGATGAATAGGATCTTCTGCATCTGCACTTCTCTCCATGTCAGTCCTCTCGGAAGGCAAGCAAATATATTCAGCTTCATGAGGCACATCTACATGTAAATCTTCAACCATATCTTGTCAGGCTTGCGTGTTGTATGTGCTAGGCATGGTCTTATCAATCGTTTGCACTAGCAAACTGTTGTCGTGACCCAGACACTATTTAAAACTGACAGTCTTGTCACTTCTTAATTTGCGATGCTAAACAAAGTCATCGTTGATGTATATTTGGAAAACGCTGTGGAGTGAGTAAATTTATGCAATATCACATGTTGGAAATTCTGTTCTGCAGACAGAATTATAGTTCAGAAAGGAGCGAATGTATCATTATGTTATTAGTGAAACTGATATACAATTTATTCCTTTTGAGCTTGTTCATCGGGGCAAGCACCGTTTACCCGGCGAACCGATTACCCCAGAGTGTGATCAGCCAACTATTGCCACCAGGACGCACATAAGTCACCGTCCTTTGTGGCGCCATATGGAGGCACTTGCAAGCACTTGACAGCAAGCCCTTAAGGGTTGTTGGGAGGAAGGGGGAATACCAAGTTATACGCGGATTAGGACGCCAAGATATCGCAAGTGTCAGCCACCTGAAAGCAGTTTTTATGGGCCAGCAACATCAGTGCAACCACAGTTTTTGAAAAAAGGAAGAATCCGTGCTTCGAAGTGATCACAGCTTTACCAGTAAGGAAATCTATGATGGTGGTGGAATAACGCTGCTCCATGCATCGATCGACGCAGCCACCGACCAAAATTTTCAGAAAACTTCATCGTTTGCTCTCCTACGGATCTGACACCAGAGTCAGTATTCTTGCCTCCATGCCTGACTAGTGCTCCCTTACAGGGTTTTATTGGTGTTTGCTTACATGTTACGTGACGAAAGCACTTCTGTGGCATAAAAATGCTGAAGACGTAAAAAAACTACTTTTTCTTTTGCGCTCTTCTCGTGGTTCTAGATTTATCTTATATTGACACCACATTTCATTCACTACAGATCAGTCGAAAAACGCAATATCAGATGGTGGTTAAATATGGGAGATGCCCATTCGATCGTGCTCCTGTCTACGAGTCGACTCAACACTACCCCTGTGGCTTAGATTTCACTAAAGAAATGTGAGCGGACGCTTTGCACCACTCGCCACCACTAAGTGGAGGGTTGTGCCTAAACACTGGGATTTGTTTTACTGTGGGTGTGCACAGTAGAGACCCACGTGTACTTAGTCTAGGTGCTGTGTAACAATCATAGTATTTATTCCTGACTATACAGGTAAACAGCATTCTTAAGGGCGCGAAAAATGTCTGCGCCAACCGTGTGTTTCTTAAGGGCACCTAATCTCAAATCCCGCCTATTCAGCCATTTGAGGGCATAAACATTGGACGCCAGCCAAATAAGGCATGGCATCGACATAGACATGTACATACTAACGGGATGGACAAGTGAGAGCGACGTCTTTGCAACGGCAAAATAGTAAGGTTTGTATTTAATCATCATGGGTATCGCCTGGAGAAGAATAAAGCTCCTAGCTAATAACTCCATCGTAAAGCCTCGTGCATTTTCGCTTAAGAATAATGGCGAGACGTCTATGAATGAACACCTTCGTGATGTTTCTTATGTTTTATCCGTCAGTGGTTGCAGAAATATGGAGTTAATGCATTCTCATACCAGTTCACACCAGTGGTTCATAATCTTACTGAATATTATGATTGCAAGCCAAACTTCTGCACTTTTTAACTCCACCACCGAAACGCAACAAGTTCCTGTGGACACAACTAGAATATCTTCCCTGCTATTTTCACCGGTCGCGACAATCCTGTGGTAGGTTAGTGTAACAGCTTTCTGGTCACCCTCACAGCAGATAGATTCCGGGTTTTGATAATTATGAAGTTGTGGTACAGAGGATATTCTTCCTTACTGTCTGTTGCAGCTAGCTTTTGTGAACGTAGCAACACCTCGATCAGCAGTGAGTGGTTTCACTCAAGGTTTGTTTCCTCAATAATTTATTTTCAATCAGAGTTAAGCCAAAGCTCAGAACTGAAGTGTTGTTCTACAACAAGAAATGAGAAAAGCAGCAGACATGGAAAAGAAGCATAAACTTAAATAAGTAGCCCATTCCCCATTTGCATGTTTCTCTTTGCTTAACTTGCTTTGCTGTGACATGGTTTGCACACGCTTCGTCTATAAAACACTTGAGAAAATATCTGTCATGCCTCTGTACGGATTTTGAAATTTATCTGTTACCGTGGTGGATAGAAAGGAATGTATACTGTTAGTAGGAAGTGAGAAGTTGTGGAAAATTCTCCTCGGCGTTACTGATGAAAGGACAGTAGGGTTGGGATGAAGGTGTCATTAGACTTTAAGGGGACCTGATGTATTTAGTTTCATACGGAATTCAATGGCGCGCCCAGTAATCTGGAGAAGCTACCAGATGATATGAATTTACCCGGCAATTGAATAAATTTAGGGGTTGACTTAAAGGCCTTAACTTCAATGAGGATTTCGTTCCAAATCTGATGGAACTATGAGGTGAAGAAATTCGCACGAAGAGAGGACTTGAAAGGCTTCAGTGAGACGCTGCAGGTGTGGTTGTGCGGATCATAATAACTCTCGCGTTCGAATAAGAACTCACCACAGAATGTGAAGGTTCATTCTCATGGTACGGTGAAGAAAAGCGGAAGTTTGATTTTGAGTCGTGCCATCCGAAGTGATTCATACTGAATTTAGGTCTGATGATGTCGCCTAGAAAGACGATGGAAGCTCCACGATTAAGCAACCCAGCTCGGAGGACACGATACAAGCAATACACTGGAAGTCGTTGTCCAAGACATACAGTGGATGACTTTAAAGACGAGATGTTGTTGCTTTGTAACCAGCAATGAACAAAATATCCGAGTACCAACATTGTTTCCCGGTAGATTTAAACAAAGTAAATTCAAAACTAGAGACTATTCAAGCAGTGTTCGAACTATCTCAAGTGCTTGAAGGCAGGGTGGGTAGTACGGCGGTGGTCTCGAGGAAATCGAAGAGACTACCTATCGGCGTTTAGATGGAGGAGCATCAGGACAGGACTGTATCCTCGTAAATGATTTGTCCATAATCAAAATTGACTTGTTAAACGGCCACTAGATCCTGGAAATCATGTTATGGGGGGCCTATCCTGTTTATGAAGGGAAAACTATGCGCCTTCACCAGTGGCCTGTTCTTATCCAGTAGGAGGGTGAGTTATCAAGGTTTGAGTGGATAGCCCCTGAAAGCACCTTGGAATGAGAACTATACTTTCCCCTATCGTCAATGAACACCAGAATAGTAGGTTGTTTAAAAGGTGGTTACCAGAGAACCTATCAACCGATGTGAAGTACGTCGTGCATGAAATGCCCGGCTTAGGCTTCTCTTGTCGCTTAAATGGTCGGCTCTCTCGTAGAGCAAGAGAATCCGAAGTAATTACCACATGAAGTCTGAGACCAAAAGAATGCGAATCTGTTTGACCAGTCAAAATGCCTTGAGAAGAGTTGTTTCGCGTCACAATCGCTCTGCAGTATTTCCCAGAGAAGTTTGGATCAGGAGAGTCGCCTAGCTATGAAGGCTCAATCCCAGCTGTCCCAAGTATTGACCTTTTCACGAACCATTCAACCACTATCTAGATACGAGCCGATTCCTGAAAGATGGAGACGTGCCATTATGTTACCCATCTTCAAGGCAGTAAACTGACAAGTACCTGCCGACTTCTAGCCGACAGACTTTTCATTGTTACTTAAAACATTTAGGCTCCCGTTAGTAAACCATGCTTGGGAATTCCTTCGTAGGAAGTACTTCTTCCTATCTATCCGACACGGCCTATCCGGTGCAAACCATTTTGTAACCAAATCGGTGATCGCCTGCGATAAAGTGATCATCCGCTTTGGCTTACTCGTCTTGGCCGAAGACTTCCTTTGGCGTCCCACGCTATATCCTTGTCCAGGAAGCCCCGGAAGCCGCTATTTGAGGGCCTGTTCCGTCCTAGTTACAGGCAGGCTTATAAGATAGGACATTTTTCACATGGATGCGGAAATGAAGCTCAGGTAGTAATGGCCAGCCTCCGGAGCATCCAGAGTAGGATTCCTAGGACCGAAATCTATCCATTTTGCAAGGCATCTATGAAAAAATTCGGAACCAGTACTTTTGTTTGGCGAACGAAGCCAGATTTTCGGGGCTTCTGAATGAAGGGAAAGGCTGTGGACCGCTCTAGGAGGACTCACTACGACTAGATTGGTGGGTATTGGAAAATTAGCTGATTTTCCACGGCAGAAAGTAAAAGTTACTGCACCTTCGTACCTCAGAAATAACCGGGGAATAGTGAATGCTGGTCGACCATTCCCCAGCAGAAGGGTCGACCAAAACCAATCCGGAACACAGCCGCTGTAGCAAGCTAAACATTGTCTCAGACTGGGATGGAGGGGAGGCAAAGGCAGAGGTAACGGAATTCCGCAGTAAATATGATCTTCAAAACACACTATGTGATCCTCGGAGGTACTCAGCACAGTGATAACACTCTGGCGAAAGTGAAACCGTTTTTCGCCTGAGCCATTGCTGAGGGCAGTGGGACCAGTTGTCAGAGCAAGGTGAAAAGCCCATCATAACAGTTCGACCTGTTCTTACCAGCCTAAGGCCGTAAAAGAGGCGATTTTATTAGGGCCCATTACATCACTCACTAAAGAATCATCAAAACAAGGCAAGCACCCCGTGCACGACAGCGTATTCGCTTATCTTCATCCTTCACCCCACAACTTTTCTACTTGATGAACTGACGTGAGGTGTGGCAACTCGGACATTTACGCAGTAAAGCCTGGTCCTATGTCGATAATGATTGATCGATTGATTGCACGACAGAGCCTGGTTGGAACGTGCCTTGACTGAACGAACACCTTCGTTCGGTCCAGGTAAAGTCCCCCGAGGTACTTTTTCAATAGAATTCCCTGTCAGGTGGCGCGTAGCTAGCCTTCTCGAAAGGGAAATTGGACGAAAGTGTTGTCCAAAAAGTTTCACACTATAATCCAGAGGGCACCACCGGTCGCTACCATCCCCTTTATTCTGTCTTTCATCTCTGGCAATCACTTTTTGTTGCCCTCTTGCCCACCTGCTTGCTTCTACACATTCTGTCCATCGCAAGGCACTAACGGATACAGAGGTAGTGAGAAAAACCTGTTTCTTACCAGCAGTTCTGTCGCGCATTCGCACACCCAACTGAACCAGTAAATATATAAGACCTCTCCGTTAAAAGCGAGTGCAAAATTAAGCGAACAGAACGAAACTTCAAGAACGTCAAGTGGAAGCTGACAGGTAACAGTTAACTTTATTCGCAAAGATCCCCCTCAAATCATTGTCTAGCAACCCCGTTTTGGGGGTCGTACAGCATTTAAAAAAGAAACAGTAATACCCGGGCCAAATCATCTGCTGTTAGGATCTGTAAAATGTAAAAAGACGATGGTCCCGAACTCTGGAAGACAGCCGTATGAGGCTGTCGAAAATTTAGTGGAAGCATCTACGATCGAATTGTTCAAGAGAAAATAAAGTCAAGTTCCCTTGAAATGCGTTTCCTTCGAACGTAGGGAAACTCGCTCGAACTCCAAGTGACGGCCTCGTAGATTAGAAGACAACTAGTCGATGAGTAGTGGTTGTATTCTGGTTAATTACAGCTTATCAATGAGGCAGTCGTGATTGAAACGAACAAACGCATTGGCAAAGTCTAGGCGGATGACATCAATTCGTCTTCGGCGGTCAGCAATGCTAGTTCGCCCATCCACTGAGTTAGCAGATTAGTGGTGCATGGGTACCCCTTTTGAAACCCATGTTGTTGGGGTGCAGATAAGTTGATCTCTGTGAGGTAATTTCTAAGTCCATCATATATCAGCGATTACATTATTTTGGAAGGTTTGGATAGAAGTGTCACCGGTCTGTGTTTCTCTGGATTGCTTCCTTGACCCCCCTTGAAGATTGGCGTTATGTGCCTCAACTTCTAAGAGTCGGGTACTTTCCCCCGGCTTACAGAATTCTCAAGGAACTTACTTAAATGTTTGGACAGGACCAATGCTGCTTCCTGCAGTACAGCAGCATGTATTTTATCTGGTCCCGGATAGGTGCCTTTTGTGAGCAGCAGCAGTTTGCTCTGTATTAGTTCAACGTCTGGGTCGACCACCGAGAGTTTTACTTCATTTGTGGGATATTCATAAGCCCCTGAGGAGAGCTGAGAATACCACGGATTCCAGATTGTACCTGAACTTGTTTGGAATAAAGTGGACATTATCATTATTCGTCTTTAGCGTTTCGGATCTTTCGAAACTAATACAAGAGCTGTGACCGTTGCATAAAAAGAGGATTTTTCATTGACATGTGGATAAAATCCTGATAACTTTCTGCCACTGATTCTGCAATGAGGGTGTTTTAAGATTAAAGTCACTTTTACAATAAGTTGTTATGCTGAAAAAGTCCTCTCATAATGCCCTTTTGCTTAAAGAAGGACTTTAGTATCCCAAAACGGGTTCAGAGAAGAGCCGCGAAGAAAGAGGTTGGGTTACGGTACAAACCTTACCTGGATCGCCAAGTCACTCTTAGGCTGCATCCAGTACAATATCGGAGGATCAGACAGGATATGGTCATGATCTTCCTAGTTCCGTGCCCATAATCCCCTTTATCCTAACAGATTCCTCGTAGGTGTCAACCAGGATAGCTACTCTAGGGGTCACCAGTTAAGAGTAGAACATGGGAGAGCACATACAAATATCCATACTAACTCTATTGCAGTTGGGGTATGTAAGCCGTGAAACTGCCATCCTGCAAAAGTTATTGCAAACCCCTCATTTATTACCCTCAAAAGGAGGTTACGTGCTCATTTAGAGTCTTGTGGCACGGTAAGTTGTACTCGGGAGGCTTCCGTCAACAACAGATCCTATCCGCATACCTCACCATAGGGAAAAGACTAGAGTAAGATCCTACTTCTTCTCCCATTGAGTATGTGCCTTATGGAACGTTCTGTCGAAGTAAGTGGCAACAGCTATATCAGTCAGCAACTTCAAACCACTACTAGGTGAGTATCTGGGAGCAAATGGCTTGCCACGAACATTTGTCAGTAGCAAGTGATGATACGCCCTTCTATCCTCTTATTCCCCAGCCCTAGTATCTGCAATAGGACGGATCTCTCCCCCAGATTATTACCGGTTACATTTACCCTTCATGATAACTTTTCCCTCCTGCTGTCCGAATTCACCACACTCTGGTTCTGTCACTTTTTAAGTAGCACTTAACACTTATCTGCAGGTGCCCACAAGAACGGGAGCCGCAAACCATGATTGTTCTTACCAGCAGCTCATTTGCCCCGCTGAACAAGACAGGTCACAACTGGCAAGAAAATGCCTCAGACAGCTCAACTTACTCACACTAAGCCATCGAAGAAAACAAGGTGATCTGATAACAGCCCACAAGACCAGTCAGCAAGTGGACCACCCAAATAGGGCAACATAATCGGTCCAAAACCGAGGGTCCCATGGGAACCCCATTCACATCCTCACCATGGGGTAAAGACTAGAGTGAGATCTAACCTCCTCTGCCACAGAGTATGTGGCTTATGGAATGCGCTTCCACAGCTAAATCAGTCAATTTCAAACGACTACTGGACGAGTACGTGAGCGCAATTGGCTTACCGCGAACATTTGTTAGTAGCAACCGGTCATACGCCCTTCTACCCCTATATTCCCCTTGTATTCATCAACCCTATTATCTGCAGTAAGACACACCTCTCCTCCATGTTATTACCAGTTACATTTATCCTTCCAAAAGTACTTTCCACTTCTCTTTTTCTCATTCCCCACTCACCCAGTTTTTATCACTATTTAAGTAACGCTTAACACTTGCTTGCAGGTGCTTACAATAACAGGAATTGAAAACAATTGATTGATCTTATCAGCAGCTCCGTTGCCCCGCAGAACAAACCAAGATACAATTTGCAGATGAAACACCCTCAAATAAACAAACACTACCTCCAGCGTTATAAGCAGCAAAGCGCGAAGGCTTCTACGACCATTAACGGAGTACGGCAGAACAAAAAGGATCGAGCCTCAAGACCTAGAAGCGAGATCTCAAAACTGCACGTTTCCTCTACTCGCACTACAGATGTTGAAGTTTCAAGGTTGTTGGATGTCGTACACTTACGTGCTATTTCAAAAAATTTCTTCCTGGTAAGTTGGGTTTTAATCGGAGTATTTACATGGGGAATGCTAACAGCAGAGGATTTCACGCAACTGGATTTTACACTAAGAATCAGTAAAAGACTTTCTGCTTCTCGAAATAAGGACATAAAAAACAAAGGATAAGTAGAAGAGAGGAATCCGGTTGTTAGTGTCTGTTCTCTCACTTTTTGACCTGAAGAAGAAATCCAGTTTCTTCTATACGACGCTGATCATTCATGCATGAATAATCGCTTAAAGAGTTCAACGAAACATAGCGCAGCTTTGTGATAGCAGCATGAACTTTATCCGGATACTGTGACATGTCACACTAGATCAGCAGTTGGTAATCGTATTGATTCTGTGGACGCTGATAACTATTTACAGAAGCAGTCATTGATGGAAAATCTAGTAAACAATCACCAACTGAAAGCTATACCATCTACACTTAGCTAAGTGTCACCACTCGGATCCATTCCGTGGGAAATTCTTCTCTTGATCTGGCAAAATGATGCTGCGTAGCAAAAAGACTTTTCGGACTTGATGCAAACTTATTAGTGAGCTGAGGTGGGCACCAATGTTTTTGGCCTCTCAAGGCCGTGATACAAAAATTTCTCACTTGCTTGAAGTGTTTGTAAATAGACTCAATTGCTGTTCTTACGCTCAACGCATTGGTATCCATATGACCTCAAACTGATGGGTTCCTTTGCGTACTGCCGTACGCTGTTTGTGACACTTCAAAGTTAAGAGTGGGATAGACTAGCTTATTATATCGATCATTTTGTCGTGTATGGTACTTTTATCCTACCACTCACGGTCAGCTTCCCAATCTATTTGTTCTAGAGCCTCCCGGAATGCTACTACATTAAGTCATCTGAAGTTGTGATGATATTAGTTCGGTCAGGTGTTTTGTTTTGGGAGGTGATTATAGGTTGACCGTGGGGTCCTTTCGTGTTGTATTTATTCCACCCAGGCAATCAGAAACAATCAGACGTATACGCGTTCACTACCCTACACGAGTTCGTGTTAAACGGGAGCAGATTCCCATTCGCTCACCTTTGGGTTCTGGTTAGGTACTGCTGAAGGACGATGACATCCTTTGACCTGTTTATTTCCCTTAAAGTGGAGCTATGGCTCATTGATGTGGACACTTCAACCGATGGGTCACGAGTTCCTGCTCAATTCGACCTACTGGCGTCTCAACAACCAAGTGTTATAATTAGTCACCCTCCCTACTTTCTGCACGAACGCGAATGGTTGCTGAGCAGATTTCGATTCGATTTCATCTGTATACAACAATGGTTTAGAGTTATTTATAGAAATAATAGACAGTAATGGGTCAAGAATGAAACCTTGAGGTACCCTTTTAATTAGGATCACTACTGCATCAATTAAGCAACCTTCCATGTGTATGTACACAGCCAATCGTAACTTTTCTCGTCAATCGGTTAGTCATATTGCGTTTCTAAGTATCAAATACTTTTAAATTATCTAGGAATATAGACATTAATGGCATGCGACTGGGTGGCATTCGACTCCGTAGACCAAGAGCTCTTAAGAAAGTATCTCTTGCGGAAAGGTGTGGCGAATGTGTACATCATATATATTGACAGGTTATCCTAGTTGTGATGCAGTCATCAGAGTTAAGTTTCTCAGACCATTAGCTAACAGGTCTAAAAATTAGTTGTTTTTTGGCGGGGGGGGGTTACGCATCTTTTTAAAGAACTATTCAAAGTGTTGGGCAAGTAAATTCAGAGAACTGGATACTTATATTTATCTAGGTCTTGAAACACTACTGATTCATTGTAAAGTGTGGTATATTTTGTTTCTCCAGGACTTCAACGTGAATCAACTTGGCTTAGCATCCTGAAATCGTGGTGCAAATGTCGGAGTATGATAATGTTTTATGCAGTTCGCTAAAACTGAAGTCTGGTCAGGGAATAAAAAAGTAGGTTACGATATTTTTATATAGTTTTTAGAAAAAAGAAAAAGCACACCAAAAAGGTTGCATCAACTAACCCAGATGTGACAGCTGAAACTCCAGAAGTAAATTTAAATAAAGAAACTGAAAAAGAGGCAGCGAAGCCGAATCCTGCCAGTGTCAGCTTAACTAAATCACAAATGGAATGGGAAAAACGTAGAGATAAACGCATCCTTGAGTCTGTGTTATCAAAAGCTGATAAGTCACATAAACAGAGAATCATTGAGTTCAACAACTATCTGAGTACTCTTACAGAACACTTTGATATACAGAAAGTTTCTTGGACCAAATAATTTAAAAGACTATGTTTATAACTGCAAATTCTGTTTTGTGAATTCCATACGTAGGAGTTCTATATAACTTCATATATTTATCAGTTATTTATTTATTATGAGATTGTAGAATATGCACATGTCATTTCTTGCGGAATTTCGAAGTTTGGCGTGATTATGATAGACAAAAATCCTTGATACTCTTACTAATATTTAGAATACTTTCCGGACTGTTAAATTAATCAACATTCAGGTGATATCGATAAAAATGCCTCCATGTAATTTCTTTGTCCAAACATTTTTTGGACCTGCAAACAAACGTAGAATATTGCACAAAAGTGCATCAGTCCAAGTTGCCACACTGCAAAACAATGAGAGGGGAAGTGGAATCGAAAAAGAATGTTATGATGGTTGGAAGTGAATAAAAGGCTCTGGAAATAAGTTACAATTCGTCATTCTAATTCCGCTGAAACGTATATTGGTGTTAAAAAAGATACACTGAGTTGATTTTTAATTACTAAACAAATGACTCATGTTGCCAAATAAATGTTCCCAACTTTTATGATACTTATTGACTCACTTCGTTGGATTGAGTGTCGGGAGATAAGACTGCTGATCGAATGTTATATACATGATGAAATAAAGGTCGGAAATTTAGACAACATAAATGGTCTCAACCAAGATCAACGTAGGACCTCGTATTACTGAATAACATCCCGAGTTACTACATGTTTTATCACCACATCAAGGTAAAAGGCATTAAGACAAAAGGTGGCAAAATAAGGAAAAAAGTAGTCTAGGTGATGGAGAGTCGTGAAAAGAAAAGATGAAAATCAGTATGATCATTAGAATGAAGATCCGTTTGAGCTACTGACATCAATGCTAAGTCATATCACCTAGAGTCTCCAACCAATGGTTTCGGTTATCACAAATCCCGACAGAAAAGTCTATTTCTTCACACGGCTCAGGAGCTGTGGCTCATCGACTTAGAAAGATGGCTTTCAACCAAGGCGTCAGGGGTTCAAATACCGCTTCACTTACCGAGGTAGAATTATCAACTCGCACACAATAGATATGGCTCATTGCCTGCTGCACTAGGCTGCTAAGTACATTTTCATTTTCCTATCTTGAGGGAATGATGCCACCTCTAACCAGCCGAAGCCTACTTCAACCAAGATTGAGCAAAGAGGCAGATGGTGACTAGGGATGTATAACATACATCCCAGCCATCTGACGACTGACTTTCCTCCTGTACCCGAAACTGTACGCCTGACTTCTACGTCGCTGACATGTTAGTACCACAATACACAGCTCGTACTATGGAAGCAATAGAGATCAAACATGTCTTCTACCTTTAGTTGTTCCGTTCCACAACCCTAATAGGTAACTGGATATAGATCTCTTCTGTACTGTGAATGGCATAAGTTGATAAAAACTAGGCAGGTCTTTCTTTAATCCATGTTGGAAATCCGTCTGTCACCAGCCCACCTTCCAGGTAAGTGGAATTGTCAATACATTCAACTACTCTCTATTGTTAGGCGGGGTGCCAACGCAGACCAGTTCTAGACTAAAACGTTGGGCGATGAGAGACGTACTCTACACATTTTCAAATTTCCACTCAATGTATCCAGGATTTTCCGAGTCTTGTCCCAACAAGACAGTGTCATCTATCTTGGTTGCACTGTGTTCTCTGAGCTGGGTTGTTTAATCGTGGAGCTTTCTTCGTCTTCCTAGACATCTTCAGCACCTCTCTGTCGTTTATCATTTTCTTCATTGGTCGATAGATTGGGTCTGTCTGTATATCTACAGATTGCTGATTAACCCGAATGCCAAGCTTCCGGGAATTCGTTTCCTCTATCCAAAATTTCTACGTTGTCGAAATTGAATTCATGTCCATAGTTATCCACGTGCATTGAAATGAGTGACGAAATGTCGTGGCGTTTAATAGCCAATTGGTGTTCATGTAAACGAAGGCTAAGGGGGCGACCACTGTCCAATGTAGTGTTGAATACAGTTATTGCAGTTGATTTTGTAGATGGTATTCGGTTTGTCTTCTTTAGTCTGCATAATAGTGTTTGAAGGGAATTTATTGGTCTGTAAGCCGCATCAATTTCAAACGATTTCAGTAGTCTTGTCATGATTTCTGATATATTCTTTATGTACGGTAGGATGATGAGTTTATTGATTTCTGCCGATGGTTTTGTAGTTGATGTACAGGATCTTCTGATGAAGTTTCGTGGGTAGCGGTTCTTCTTTCAAATGGAAGTCAAGTGGTTTTCCTCGTTTCCCCGTAAAGTTGTTGTGCCACAGTGTGTTCTCGCTCTTTTGAATAGAGTCTGCACGCAACTAATTTTGTGCATTTCTGGGTTGTTGCTACTATAGTTGAGGATTTGATCAGTGTGTGTCGGCCTCCTGTACACTTGAGTTTCCAGCATTTGTCCTACTGACTAAAACATCCAGGAATGGTATTTGGTTGTTTGACTCTTTCTCTATTGTGAATTTGATGTCATTGAAAATGTTGTTGACCAAACTGTGAGTGTTTTCGATGTCACCTTTTTTAATGATGACAAAAGTGTCGTCCGCATAGCGAATGCAAATTTTTCGTTTAATCACAGGTAGAATGATGGCTCCTATTCTCTGCATCACTGCTTCTGTAATTAATCCGGATATCGGTGATCCTTTCATGTTTCTTATTCTAACTCCAGATTTAATGAGTCTCACGTGACAGGGTCAAACCCTGTAGCGTCAGAGGAGAGGTAGTAAAACCTTCATAAACACAATTATGAGAGATTTTCCTATAGATAGAGAAAATGAACATCCTCGACGGGCAGCACTCAACGTGCACAATTGGACGAACACCTCACCATAGGCTCATACGCCAGTGGGTGTTCTAGTACAGAGCCCTCAACAGTGGGGTGTACTCACCCGAAACCCTTTCCAGTGAGACAGCCATAATGCCTCTCAGTAGTGCCTGCTTTCAGAAATATAGCTGTTGTCGGGCGCGTCTCAGGACCTGGCGAAGGGTAAATGTCTGGTCCATACACATGGCTAGGTCTGAAACCTGTCTGGTTTTCTATTGGATGGCTCCACCTAGACACCTTATGATTATAGGGGCTATGCTCATCCGAATTTCTCTTTGGTAGCCACAGAAAGATTTCTGTCCTGCAGACCATGTCCATTCAGAGGGTATCATATCTTATTCCTATGCGCTAGCTAGCACTTCAGTTAAACCAAGCAGTAATCCCCGATTGCCATTCTTAAAAACCCCCGGTGCTAGCTTATCTGCCTTCCTCGTTAGAGCTTGTTTACGGCTTTTACGAATCCTGCCGGCCCCTTGACATTGTTTTCATTTAAGATACGACTGGATAGTGAGCAGCGGAATAATGGCTGGGGGGCAGTTCCATCCATCTCCCTTGCTTTCACCTCCTTACGCAAATATTGAGTCTATTGCAACTTTCACAACCTTTTCACTTTGCTACCGAAACCTCATTTCTACTCTCTTGAGGAGCGCTATCGATTTCATGTTGGAGGTCTCAACGTCCAAACCCTATGCTGAATCTGACAGCAGATATTGTCCGCTAGAATCTCGAGCCACTGATCTATGCAGTTTCTGAGGAACATATGCAGAATCCGAGTGTGCTTATTAAATTGAACCCACCTGGTCATTGGAGTGAATCTTGAAAATTCACTTTACGAGTATGCGGAGACCCGGTGGCTAGTGCTCATGGACTGGCTAGTGTAGATATAGGATTGTTTTGTAGAGCAGAAAGTACGCTTTACGACTGGACACCAGTCACGAGACAGCTGTGTGCTATTCGACTGAATGGAACTATATAAACTTGGAAGGATCTTGGGACGAGCCAGTACCTGTTAGTAGTCTCCGCCTATGGGCCCACTGACTCCATTTTGTATGATATAAAAGATGAATTCCCACCAAAAGCTGTCAGTTCTGCTATAGGAAAGAAAACAAGACGTTCGGATATAGTCATAAAGGCAGGTACCTTTAACGTTCAAGTAGGGAAAATGAGCTAATCAAAAAGGCATTCTGGACTTAGAGTTCTTGCGCAGTGGTAAGTCATAAAAATTAGAAATGAAGACGGCATCAGCGTTGGGAAAAACCTAGCAACTACTTGGACTCATTAAGCAAGCCGGCAAGAAAACGGTGGTAAATGAAACAACCATCGAAAAGGATGGGACGCTAATAGCCTCTCCAAGGACAGGCATCTGGCACGGGTTGGTGAAGAACAGTCCAACTGGTCAACAGCAACGCTTCAGTCCCACAGTGTACAGCTTGGATGGGACGTTGGTGTAAGTCCTTGAACTCATATCAAAGTTGAGAAGGCTGTTTCTAACCTGAAACGATCCAGAACGGCCGGACCTGACCGTTCGCCAATCGCAGTTTCTATGAATGGAAATAGGAAATGGCTGGATAGAATAATAGATGTATTGTGAGAATCAGGGTTAGTCCCTTCAGACTAATCTACTTCATTGATCATTCCAGAGTAAAAGAGGGGAGAGACGTCTTGTAACAATCATAAGCGGACCAGTTTGGTTGTGTTCAGGACTCATCTAAGCAACTCGACAGGTTAGTTGAGTTGTCTAGAACAATGAATAAATTCATCTGTATAGTTGGATCTCGTCCGGAATATCTGGTTCTTATGGGTGCCTGAATACTTCCAGTGGAGGCTTATACGTCATTTTACATACATCTATTGGGTCATACTGAAGATAACTATGAGAATGTGTTCAGTAACGTTTAGTCACTACTTTCAGCCACATTGCTTGCCACAACACAGTACTACCCATCTGCAGAGTTGCTATCATATTTAATAGCTGTTTGTTTCGCATGCAAAAGCAACTTGGTCAGTGTTGGTACTTTGTAATAAAATTGAATATTATCTGGTGCCAGAAACTTCGTTTAAAATATTGTTGGCAGATTATGATCACTGGAGACCATTTTGCGAAGTCCATGTGTTGGGAACAGATTCTGTATTATTAAGTTCCGTGGAATTTAAAGGATAACATTGAGTCATATTAAAAGGCTTGAATAGTACAGTCGTGAAATCCTAGCTGTTTTCAACATGGCTTTTGCAATTCGTTTTTGCAGATACCTTTAGGAATAATAGGCTTGGGATTTATAAAGGGAGATAGGTTACAAACTTGAAGCCTGTCCTACACACCAAAAATTAAGAAGAGGGAGGCTCTTACGGTCCAGCACAGAGATGGACAGTAAGGCGTTTTCTGAAGATATCCAGCATTTCGAGCAATGCACTTCTAAAAAGTTTGGAAATGTTCTGCGTCTCTGCAAACCGCTTTCCATTAGAATCCGATTACTAGAAGCAGCATTTTGATGTCTTGAGTTAATATTTTTGATCAACAAGCGAACGCAAAACCTTGCACATAGGGTGCAACAGTTCAGATCGGGATCCTGGAGTACAGCACATAAAAGTCAATATTAATAGTTTACACGATGAAAGAGTAATCCCGTGAAGTTTTATGCATCATCGTAGTCAACAACCATATCTCGCTAAGACACAAGCATGCTTACCTGTGGGTTTTTATAATTTTTAAAGTTTCATAGCAACTTCTGATTGCAAACGAAGTTCCTTATGTGTATGACTTAATGCCCGGAACTTGAGCACTTGCAGGAGATATTCTAAGGGTAGCAACACCCTAATTCTCACTTTATGAATCAAGCTTCCCATATATTACTTATTCACCTTGAAGTAATCAAACTATGTCTTGGTAGACTATACAGAACAGTTGTTCGGTCTTAAGCGGCAGGATCTAGGTTATTTCTTCAGGCAGTAAAGTGTATCCGCAATCTTAGAGAAACGAATGTTTTCTCGGAGATATAAACACGAACTGCTCAGGCTTTAAGTCCACTGCAGTGTCACATCACAAACTTAGTACATAGACATCGGTCAGTACGTGAACAATAAGGACTTGCCAGATAGATAGTTTACCATCCAGTGGTCTATTGTTGTAGCGTGAAGTTTTCTAAAAATAGTTTACAGCCTGTAAAATACCTAAAAGTATCTTAAAGAGCGAGTTTTATGTTCTGTTCAACAACGAGTGAAGTCGAATAGTAACTACGTCAGTCTTAAAAGTCTGGTGCCTGGAAAAACCTTAGCACACGTGCTATTTTACAAACATAAACCACTTACAGCACAATTCAGATAACCCAATGCACTCTGCGTCATCCAGAAAGCAGAACTAAGTGTTGGCAGTCATTCCAATGCAGTAATTTTTAAAGTGGTACTTTTGTAGAGGGAGCAACGATAAAAGAGATATTCAAGCCATTAAGGTTCATATTGATCACTGAATAAACTCGATTTCGCAATAAGATAATAACCAGAACGCAAAGACAACTGATCAATAGCTTTGATTCATGGCTTTCAGCTAGTATGTGAGCTACCATGCACAAAACCTATAGCTTTTATTTCCGTAAAAGAGATCATCCGCAGAGAAACAGCTTATCATGAAAATGAGGAAAAACAGCTTAGTAATATCATTAGGAGTATTCATTAAGTATGGCGTTAACTCTTAGTGTTGATGGGGAATCAATAATTCCGACAACAAAACGATCGCTAACATAATTTCCCGAGAAATTTGATATCGCAAGGACTTATTTGCACTTGTAGTGGCTCATTCTGCACTAGTTCGATCAACTTATCTCGAAACTAAGTGGGATATCTTGGTTTTTGCAGACCTACAGATATTATTTTGTAGCATCTTCAAAATACAAGATATTGAGGTTTAAGATGAGGAACATAGATAGGAACGTTATAGTATGAGGTGCTTATACAAGGAGCAATTGCTTTGTAGACGAAAGATATTCATTTAATAAGTTCAAAGTGAAGCAAAAATGTGATAAGATTTACCGCGGTGGTTCCTCAGAATCATTAATCTATCTTTCGGTTATTCCACGACCTACCTATTCACTTTCAATAACAGCCACTCAGACTGAGTCCCTTCTCCTATACTATAGACAGTTTGGGTATTGATATACGTACCTCGACATTCATTGTCCTTTCTAATGTGACACTTTAAAATTTATGTACAATAACTATAACCCAAGCGTTTACTAAAAAGAAGTAGGGAAAGGTAGATACATGGTTGCAACTTCTTCATGAACTCACTGAAAACAAGTAAAAATACTACGTATCAATCTGTTACCAGTTGAAAAAAAACAAGGATTTAGAAGCTTTTATTTACACTTTTAAGTATACCAGTTTATTCGTTTATCGGGATGTCCGAAACGTCCATCAGATGACCTGTAAATAATATATTTTAAAAACGGTACAGTATTTAAAATCAAGAATCCATTTCTTCAGAAATTATAGACAGTTTGCCTGACCTAAATAAATCCTGGCTAAGACGAATCTCAAGCTTTTTACGATGTGTGCAAGGAATTGTACAGTTTGGAACCATGCGTACCGTTTAAGCTCACCAACTTAAACGTTCGCACCTTGATGTTGATCGAACAACAGGTAGGTTTGGCCAAGACGACAAAAAGCCTCACTATTTGTGTACGCTGCATCTCAGACACCCGCATACAATAGCCCAGTGAAGTGCTTTGAATAAGTTCCCCATCTATCAGCTCGGAAAGTATGTTACAAGTGCTCATACCCGGGGATCGGTGTCGCACTAAGCGCTAAAGCCGAAGCTGCACTACTCGACTGGATCCCCATCAACAGTCGTCTATGCGCGGTAGGGTTAGAAGGTTCATCTCAAGTAAGAAGTAACAAGCAAGAGAAATGATGTCTCTTTATCACCTTTGCCATGCTCAGACGGATTGGAGATTTAGTGCAACCAAGGATACATTCTATAATAGACTGAGTGACCTTTTCAACTAAGTGCGATCGACAGATATCGTAATGCTAGCTAGGGACTTGAATGCGCAGACCGAGAATTTAGATTCAGAAGAGAGGTGTTTAAGTGGGCAATGGAGACTAGTTGACCACAGGCCGGATAACAGGGATCGTCTTCTGCGGCGTTGTGCAGATCATAACTTATTTCTAGCCAGCATCAATTTCCGGCACAGCCATAACCGTTGAGCAATTTAGCGTCTTCCCTACGCCACTCTAGCCTGGATTCAAATACATCGTATTGGAATCAGCTACCGATGAGGTGGGTGTGTACAGGACTGCTGCTCCATATAGAGTACTTGTTTGGACGCTGATCATGCATTAGTGTGTGTTTGGCTCAGCTTGCGTTTCAGCCGTCACCAAAACCGCAGTCCTAAACAAGTCAAGGCAAGAAAACTAGTTGGATCTAGTGACTGACACTGACAAAATCAACGTAAAACCTCGCACACAAGTGCATCGGATCAAGTTGCCACACTTCACAGTAGTACACAAAGAGCAGGTGGATAAGAAAAGCGATATCAAAGTAAACATACTAGTGAGAGGATAAACAATCTGAGGATGAAGGTTGACCCGAATATTCAAGCTTTAGAAGATGTCAAGTAGTCAACACGTCCACGACATTGTGACCGACTTCCAGCTGTCACCAAGAGTTCTCAACCACAGACTCCCTTCGTTCGACCGACCCCAGCCAGGCAGTCTACATCACCCTACATGGTTTAGACCAACCATAACAGACGTCATTGACTGGTGCCACGTCCTGGTCTGTCACTTTGAACCCTCTTCCAACCTAATCCAAATTCGCCTGGCATGGCAAATCGAGGTAGGCAGTGGCTTGGGATGCACAGTACGTGTCCAAGCCATCTCAGTCGACTAAAGTTTACAACCCTATCAGTCGACTTGGCTTTCTTACCTAGTACCTTTCGCCTGATCTCAACGTTGCTTACACGGTGATTCCACCGAACGGGAGCAGTGTTGCGAGGATACCTATGATCAAAAAGCTGAAACCACTTCACGTCTTCTACTTTTAACGACCATGTCTCACAGCCGTACAATAGGACAAAACGAACTGCAGCGCAGTATACTCATTCTTTGATAGAAAATCGGATATCTCGCTAGCCCCACAGATGACTCATGTTGGAAAACGCCAAACCGGCTTTCTGTATTCGAGGTGAGATTTCGTCAACAACTACCACGTTTGAGCTTGTAAGTGAAGTGGTTGGCACTTCTCATCACTTCACTCCGGATTATTAAACAGGGATTAGTTGTAGATCAGTCCAGGTGCGAGATGTATGCCAAACATAGTCAGATTTCTGCTCAGTGTCTCCGGAGGACCCTGCATTGCGTCAGTTTTTTTACTTAACAGGACAATATCGCCTGTATATTCCAAGTCAACCAGATGCCTTCCAGTGAGTGAATCCCTGCGAAGTCAGACGTACCTAAGGTTGCGTCCATTAGT
This sequence comes from Heterobilharzia americana, assembly GCA_944470555.2. Classification (NCBI taxonomy): domain Eukaryota; kingdom Metazoa; phylum Platyhelminthes; class Trematoda; order Strigeidida; family Schistosomatidae; genus Heterobilharzia; species Heterobilharzia americana. The sequence goes on from OX104128.1 coordinate 25,168,945, forward strand.
ACCTCTGTGACGAAGCTAAGTGGGAATGGTGACAGTGAGCATGCCTAGCGAACACCACTAGTTGTCGTCGATTCATATGAAAACTCTCCATAAGCCCTGAGATGGCTGCATGAGTTCCAGTGGAGAGCCCTGGTAAGCATTATATGCTTGCTCAAAACTCCCTTCAGTCAGAGACTGCCACAGCAGCTCAACGGTCAACAGAGTTGAAAGCAGTCTCTAGGTCAAGAAATATGACAAGTGTTAACCACCGGTAGGTATGCCTGTGTTTCAGGGCCGCCAAGAGTTTAGGAAAATACTCGCTCTTCCGTTACATATAGCTTGCGAAGAGAGAATACACAGTGGGTCTATCATAACAAGAAAGTGAGGTAGGTAAAGAATTAAGAACAAATAAGGTTTCCTACTGGTTAAAATGAAAGTTAATGAATGTTCTAAGCAAACTTACATTTCGATGATAAATCAGAAGTATTTTCTTCCTCATCGTCATCACATGGAGGTTGGGTGCAATAAGTAACTTTCCCACTGGAAATAAAATAATGACACAAAATGACTTACGTAATCCAATCATTGATTAAAGAACGTGCTGCCATAACGATATCTGGAATACCACCTTTTTTCATTCGACCGATACGCTGTGCCAACTTTACAAGGAAGTCTGAAACATCATTATACTCGTCTATTTTATATTTAGAAATCAACTGGTTTCTTGGGCAACGCCGTAATATGGCTTCAACAGCTGGGACAGGATCAGGAAGCATTTCAGGCTATCAAAAAGGAAAAGCACTTTAGAAGTCAGTAACTATTTGAAGTATGTTTGAATACAAGTGTGGTACTTTTATTAGCAGTTCCATGGGTTCAGAATTAAGATGCGAATAAAAACTATTCATTTATCTATGTATTATTTCCAATTAATGTATACATCAGTGTGAGAACAGCTGAAAATACAACTGACCAACTACTGTGTCGAATTCTGCGTCCCTAAACCTAGACAGGTATTTATATAAATGCCTCACTAAGCACTGACTGACTAAGTTATTTCTTAAGGAGCTTCTTTGTCAAGAAAAGCCAGCTAGAACTAATAAATGCCTATTAGTCAAATTGTGTAGGTTGATGTGGTAATAAAAACTGTTGAACACATGTCAGGGGGGGAGGGGGGTTAGAATTTCTAATGACGGGTGTCTTTTTAAAAATTGATTGTGTATAATAGTACCGAAGTGGACAACGTTGAGGTCAAACTCGAAGAAGAGAGAACCAATCAGTGGAGTGCGTGGTAAATTTGTCTTGCCCATGAACAAGTGATTGCCAGAACAAGATTGTACGAGATGACCGTCGTTGTCAGTTCGTCTATGTGGAATATCGGAGGTATCCCAAAGTGCATTTGCGACAGCTTAGCTTCCTTATTCGAATGTTGACATCACCCGCTATTATAACTATATATGAACATTCTGCTTTTTGTAGCAAAATTGACAGCTATAGATAAAACTCCCTGACATCATTCGAACTGCAGTTTGTGATGGATAAGTGGACGACAGTGCAATGCCGACACCAACGACTCAACAAGAGTTGGTCACAGAATTTCCAGGTACGCATAAAGTGAAGTAAACATATTCACTTGAGGATTTAAAGTTGACGATATCATTTTAAGTGAAGAGGCTGGTAACATGCAGTCTTCTTGTTGCTCTGAGTATCTGGTATGGGTTTCTCACCACCTCGATAAAAATAATCAATGTTACACGACTGGTTTGCATCGTTACCTTGGTCTGATAATAAGGAGTGAAGTGGTTGAGTGCATCAACTACACTTTATTAGGAAGTAGATATAGCCCTGGTGAGCATTCACAGATACATGAGGTTCGACTGGCTATCGCCAACCTATTTCACCTACAGCGTAGGTCAGACGTTCTATTACCTACTAGAGGCCGAATGTAGTGCTCAAGAGTTCGCTCTATTCTATTATATGGCTACGAAAAATAGCCATTCAAGCTGAACGTAAGATAACTCCTGGTATTTGACCGCTATTGCCTTAGAGAGACATTAATCAGGTCTTCAGACAGCCAAGTCAGTAATGCAGGCGCCAGACTGTCTGGAGTACAAGGACAGACGTCAATTGGTATGACTGTATACTTTCATCAACAGATGGGTAAGGCATGTTGTTCATGTCTAGTCATCTACCCAGACGGTTAATGTTGCCTGATGAAGGTTCAGGCTAAACAGAGGTTAAAAACACTCAAACTAAAATGACATTATTTCGTGATATTTCTGACTACTGGTCAATGTCATGTGAAAAAACGTAGCCTTCCAAGTTACAGTTCTGGTGACAACTGTAATCAATGTTTGGAGACAATAAGGGATATGGTTCACAATCTATCTTAGTGGTCCAGAAGCACATACATCATCTTTATTTTAGTTGTTACATCACATTGTTATTTTCTTAGTTTTCTCCCTTTTGCTTTCTACACAGTAACTGAATTATGTTTGTTTCTCTATCTCCCGTCTTTTTTCGGTGTAACGTGTTTTGCTAACGTAGTGTCGCAACCAGTAGTTGAGTAGTAAATCCAGGTCGTGTTGATGAACAGACAATTATAATAGGCATACTTACGTTACTGATCATTTGGATTATCATTCAAGCCTATTACATACACAAAGCAAAAATATTCTGCAGTAGTTGTAGCATACACAGAAAAACGTTCAGAAAAACCTTGTCTTGATTTTCTAAGCACGCCGGGGTTACATTAAAACCTACTTATATGGCAAAACAGCAAACCACTTGCAATTTCTTCGACGGCTTTCCGGAGTTTAAATGTTCTTTTGTGAGTCACCAATTATTAAAATACTGCAAATAAATAACATACATCCAAACGGTACAACCGGCAAACTGTTTCCTGTTTGGCTTGGCTCATGTGCCATTTGACCGTTCTCTTCACAGCACTTCTAATACATAATTGTGGTTTAACGTCTGCAGCTAAATCATACAGTTTTTCTGTATGTATCCAAAGTGTACTTCTACTTTGAATGGTATCTTAACTGGTGTCTGCCGCATCAATTTAGCGTCCTTTGCTAAAGTAAAACTCGGCAATCATATTCGATTTATAAGCGCTAGTGGTTCTACTTGGCCACTTAAATCACGGGTGGGATGGGGTTTATGCTGGTGATCCCTCGGTCACAAGTTTAGTATCCAAGTACAACTACATTGGTTAATGAGAAGTCTATTGACAAGTCACAAGATCAGATAAAATGTATCAGATCGATGTGGTAAGCGGATAGCATACAAATTAATTTACTGAGGTAGTCATCGGGAAAATCATTTACAGTACTTACCCTGATGCAGTTTTTCAAAACGAGATCTGAAGCATCACACGATTTGGAAACCAAAGTTCCAGGAGTGTCAAGCAAGTAAAGGTTTTTGTCGATTCTGATACGCTGGGGTTGACTAAAATAATAATAATGATAATAAATATATTGACAACTACCGTGTTAAGCCGGGGACGTTACCACTGACACACACCTTTTGCCGTTTGATTGTGTTTATTAGTGCACTTTTGCCTGTATTTGGTAGGCCGACAACACCAACAGTCAAACTTGTTCTACTATCTTTGTCAGACAGACCTGAACTTGAGTCACGTGAGTAGTTTGCAAGTAGAGAAAGAACATCAGAAGTTCCATAACCTTTCGCTGGCCTGGAAAAATATAAAAACTACAAACCTACATCTTTCCATGCTTATCGACATATGGGTTTCCGGAAGACAAATTATTATTCTGACGTTGCACATTAGCTTTAAATGGTAAGACGGTGTGCGATCGGCGCAAATACTTCACCCAAGCATCGAGGTTTGACCGGGGTACAAGATCTGGAGGGATAGTGGGATAATAATAAAAAAATACCTATTTTGTTGACGAGTAGAACCAGGCGCTTTTTTTCAGTGAGAACCATTTCTTCTATATCAGGACATCGAGTGCCCATTGGGTCACGGGCATCCAGGACTTCCAAGACAACATCAGACTGCTTGATGACATCTCTAACATCATGCTGTACTACAGCACTCGACATGTTTCCGGAACCACTCTTCAGTGACTCTGGTTTGTTTAAATACTCCGAATTTTTAAGCTTTGCTTCCTCTAACTACGACAATTGTAATGGTACTGAGGGTTACCTTTATCTTCGTTTCTTCAACATGCTTGAGGAAGCTCTCCTTGAATGGTAAAATGTTAGGAATACCTGGATCTTTTCCTTTTTAAATAAAGATATGACTGAGATACTTACTATTATGTCGATTTAGGTTCTTTTTAGCTTCCTTTCGCAATTTGCGATGATGCTCTTTAACCTAGCCAACAATTCAAGACATCACTCGATTTACCTTTTTGATAATTTTGAACCTCTTGTGACAAGTTACTCTTTTGCTTTTGTGTTCTGAGGGAAGGGTTATACAGGGGCTCACAGGACTCACTTATACATTTCCTGACCATGTTTCAGGTGGTAGCACGTGCAGTTACAAATTGAGCGAGTGACGACCTTGATGAAATATGCAAGTTTCAGATATTGTTTGAGGATAGAAGGTTATGAGCCCATATTAATCCTTTTCCAACAGATCTTGTTGCTATCCCAGTCTCTTTAGAACGAGTCAACTAATGACGTGGACACTAGTTCTGGAAGGCAGTTTCGGGAGTTGATTACTCGACGCGGAGACCAGTACCTCCAGAGACTACCTTTGTCTTTTGCTTTTATATTCTTCTTCAATATCCTCCAAGGTGCCCCAGCCTACAGAAAGGAGAAAGAGAAAAAGTATCAGGTTTAAAGTCATTTCTTAGGGTCCCGTATAGCACGGTTAAATCTGCCCACTCCCTGAGATAGGATGAAGAGAAGCCGTTCTGCTCCTCCTTGTCAGGCCAGTCATCGTAGAGATAATAAATGTGGCCGCCGTCTTAGCTCTTTCCATAAAGCCTGAGATCTCTCTCAGACAGGGGTTTTCCGCTCATGTATAGTTTTCTATTTTGATCCAGCTTGGGACGTGTTTTAGATGGTGAACCTATCAATTATTTTTGCAGACGTTCTTCATAATATCCAGGGCGTCCCAAGACTCTGAGCTGCCGCTAATAGGTAGTGCACTTCGGCCCCGAATCATAACCTACTATCACCCTTAGGTCATTATGGGTCGGTAACGAGGGCAGACGAGTCCCGCCAATGTAGTCGGTATCCGTATGCCCCTACAGGTATCCTCACGCTCTTATCTACGTTAATAGGTGTCAGCTGTCTCTGTGACCAGGTAGACAAGCTGTCTGGAGTGTACTCACATCTTTACTCCTGATCCATTGCTAGGTTCTTACATCGACATCGTAGCGAACCACAGGAGATTTCGTGATAGCCGACAGCTCATTTACGTGTGAGAAAAATAGCAAGGGACTCACGACTGTGCTATTATGGGACCCCACTGTCTACCGAATTTCAAGAAGACAGTTGAGAATTGATCCTTACTCCTTGCCTTCCACTAGCAAGGGACTCTGGTTTATGCTCTTAGATTGCGAGTGATTCTGAAAATTTCCAGTCACACGAGCGACGTGCAATGAGGTATCTTGTCACATGCCTTAGTTAAATCCATAAAAACGGCCTCTACATGTATCGTATCATCCCCAAAACTATTTTCTGAACGCTTTCGGAACAGGTGGAGTAGGCCAAAAACCTGCCTCAATCCTTCCTGGTGGTATTACTGTGGAAATCAAATCCTGCGTTGAGACTACTAATGGAAGATATGGACGATGTGCCCCATGAAACAGTTGATATGGTTCACAACTCTATACAGGAAACATATATCCAGATACTGATAATAGTCTATGAACGTTTCTACAGTGCCCTCTGAGATGAGTGATACTGGAAGGGAACAGTGAAGAATATATTTAAAAACCGAATCACTGACCACAATTCTGTGCTTTAAAATGAGATCACTCGCCATAGAATGATTAGACACTGAAAGATGGCCTAGTCGCTCCACTCATTCTTCGTAGAAGAGGTTGGAGAGTTTTTTGACCTTTGTGGTTCCTGCTCACCGTAATATGGCAGCCTGAAATTTGAAGCAAGAACTGACTGCTTGAAAACGGCTTATAGAACAAGTTCAACACTGGGGACTGGGATACATGGAGTTGTTCACCCTCCAACGACAAATCAAGAAGTCTAATACCATCTTACAAGACGTTAGCCTTTGCACGAATAACCCACTGAAGATTTCTGTTACTGTAGCACGGTGTGATGTTAGTTAGAATCACAGTAGGGTTTTTGATGCCCCTTCTTGACGAGTACCAACAACCAAGAAACCAAGGTCCAGGATTTCCCATCGATTGCCTCAATTAAGTTATGACAAGGCGATATTTAGCCATGAGATATAATAGGCGATTCCACAAGCCGGACAATGGTCATGTCTTTACCGTCCCTGTGAGATTTCGATTGACTTAGTGTCACATTAAACAGTTAGTGTGCCAGTTCGTTAAGATATCTACTCGGGCTGATAATGCTTTCGGATGTAGCTCATCTGAACCCCAGAACTTGCCTGGATAGAGGTTCTTTCGTGGTCTCAAGTCATCTTCCCTCGCAACGAACACAGTTTTCTTTTGTGGGGTGTCACCAGCGAAAACAGCCTCCGGACAAGGACTTTGATCCCCGGAGACGATCTGAGTGAGGTAATGTGTTACAGCCGCAGCCTTGCTCATACTGCCGTTAGCTGCTCGTATTGAGTCCATATGTCGCACCAAGGTTAACCTGTCTTCTTTTCCTCTAGTCATTCGTTTCAATTTAGGAGTATAACACCTCGGGGGAGGTAATGAGAAGTTTTGATGGGCCCAATCTCCTTCACCAACCCAGGTACTCTAACCAGGTTCCCACCTCACAATACTTTGGTCAAGACCTATCAAGACCTGTAGTACTGAGGAGGGCTCATGATCTGGCGGTGCGCTTTCTTGGTCTCTTCAGGTGTCCACTGAAGGCAGTTAGTAGGTTTACATCACGGTGACCAAATTTTCTGTGGGTAGATAAAAGTTCTCAGTATGTCTGGAAGCTTACCCTGCTCATTATCGTCAGACGATGTCATATCAACTGGCCTGACTACAGATGAAGCCGCAAAGTTCGCCTGTCAAACATTTGGGACAGGTCGGACAAAGCCACGAAGCGTATCGCGAGCTCTGGTCTTGAGTGGAATCATTTCATGGTCGCTGTTCTCTAGTGGAAAGAAAACAAACGAGTTGCGTACGTCATGCACTTCATTTTTAAGCACGACCTAACAAAGAAGTCCCCAACAGGCATCAGTGAATCTTGCCCTGCTGACATGTTTCACAAAGGCATATCCTATCACAGAGGGAAGTAATGGACCGCCGAATGAATTTAGTGATATCCATGGGGATGTTTTAATCCGTTTCACGCTTTGTAAGTTGAAATCCTCCATGACGCTTCAATCGCTGATAAACCTTGGTTTGGGGCTATCAGCCTGGCAGATTGCACTGAGGTTGCTAATCCCGAAAGTTTTCCTGTTGTGCCACCAGAGTTGAGGGTAGTACTTGGCCATTTCGCTCATTATCGAGGTACCTTGGTGACGGAAACGCTTGGAGTGACCGGCCTGAGCGCATGAGCAGGTATCTGTACTGCTACTGGATCATCAACTTCCTGTAGATCATATATGGTATGTTTTAGCGGTATAAACCATGTTAGCAGGTTGTATCGCATTCGCTCAATGGACGTTTAGTAGCTCCGGGATAAGTTGAAGGGGGGATTAATGTGGCAACATATTTTAGAAGATCGAGGGTATCATCTTTCAGGAGATGGTACTTTAGTTAATCAACGGTTGGCCGTTACCTGAGTACTCTCAGCCAAATGTTCCCAACAACTAGCTGCATCAAACCATGAGGAATTCGGATTTGCCTACTACACATGTAGTTACATAGAACATGACATATGCATCTCAAGGGCGCATGCGTAACATCGTGGAATATCTTTCCCTGCCGTATGCGTTCGCATCCAAGCGCTCTAATGTGTGCCCCCTGCCACACTACTATGAACAGCCTAGGGTAAAAGACTGTGAAACCCGTTTGATTATAACCTGCAGAACAGGCCACTGTGAAGCACCAAGTCTTAGGCCCCCTTGAAGTCAGAGAAAAGGCGGCGGGGAATGGGTCGCGGCCACGCTCGGTTGTAATATCGTATTGATAGGTGGGAAAGCTGGTCGCGGATGGACAAGCCCTGAGGAAGCCATGATCCGCTGGAGGCATTACGTGGTTGGCGGTGCCATAGTCTGTAGCTTCTGACATAATGATGGCCTCCATGGTTCAGTGTAGCACTAACGTGATGTTCGTAGGCCGGAGGTTTTCGATATTAGGCATTGATTCAAGTGTGTTTTTGAAGGACATGCGTGACAGTTTCCAGCCCCTGGAACAATCGCTACTAAGGGGGAGAGTATTGAAGCGCTTTAAGATGATCAGCGCCGTGCCTCTGCCACCCACTTTGACAGATGACTAGGATTCCTTAGGTTCAGCACCGTATGAGACTCGACAGCAGCGATATTTCTTTAAGAGACGCAGAACTCATTACTTGCAGAACAGTCTGGTGGCTGTCATGACTACGTTCTCACTCCTAATCGCCTGTCTGCCATGAAAGTATCGTAGGTAGTTTTGAGCACTATAAGTGCCGACCAAGCAGTTGCCCGGTCGAACTCTGGCGTGCTTACGCATACGGCCGTATAATTCAACAGGAATGAGGCAAGTCGCAGTTTTGCCCGTCACAAGCAGGCACTTTATCTACGCATCACAGAGTTTCTCGGTTGTGACGTTGACATATTAAGGATGTCAATCTAGGCTATGGGGAAGCTGTTGTACATCGTGCGCAACTTGCGTAACGTCGTGAAATGTCTTACACTGTTTTACTCCTGCATCTAAGTGTGAGAACGCAGAAAGAGTCCCATTGTGATGACGAGCTCACATGTCTATGGGGTGCCTCGGAAACGCTGAATTCACGACAGCAGAAGTCAGTATGGTTTCGGACAACCAGCCGCATGTGGATAGGTCAACGCTGTCCCGTTTTTAGACGAGCTCAGATCGATGATAGTCAGACACACCATTGCAGTAAGCAGGAATGCGATGATGGGGAACAATCCAAACGGAAATCGGCATTCAAAGTCATCGGTCGTCAAGGGAAGGCATTTCGGTTTCAACCCTGGTTTCGTGTTACCGCGCGTGCAGAACAACCTTGTCGAACGATTTTGTCCTTCGGCTGACCAAAGAAAATAGGCGTCCAACTTGTGACTGAGTAGCTTCGCCTTCTCAGGGAAAACCGTACTTAAATAGTATGTTTTTTATGCAACAAAGTTGTCTTCCAGACAGTCGCGGACTGGTCTTTGTCTTCCAATTCTCGATGCCCGGTGAAGTGCTAGGTGTGAGGGAGAACGGTCACTATTCGTATCCATTCCAAGTATCTTATTGTGCTGGTAGCGTGCTCGTACCTTGTGTTATTCTATTAGTCACTTCCTCTCAGTCGCTTTGCGCAGACTTCCACCTACTCGAGATGCAAGGGGGTGGGAGACGTGCTAGAAGACGGGATGATTCGATGTCACCCATCTCCACACATGGGATACTTGACTCACAAACCAAAAGGTAACTGGTAGGATGAACAGGATTCAAGATTTCAGTCTGCGACAAATTCATGAAGTGCCAGTGGCCAGCTGAATGCTTTTTAGCCCTGCCTCTGTGATCACGGAAAAAATTGTAGGTGCCGGGAATTTCTACTTCATTTAGTTTGCCTACTATTGTAATTACACAACAGTTAGGAGCTTACACCCGATTGATCTGAAATACATCCCAAAGAATTTTATGATGCTCAATATCTGAGATGAAGTTTTCAAGTGTGCACCAGGCAAAACTTAGGCGTAGGTATGATCGGCTGTGTCTGTTCAAGAAATTTTATGACAACAGTCCAAAAATATCTGCGTGATACTTGTGCACGTTTCAGAGCACCGCTACGTAAAGGTTGACCAAAAGAAAAGTCATGGTTTCAGCTGGCTTGCTCTTTGGGGCTGCAAACAATTCATACATGGCGGTTACTTTGAACGGCTTCAAAGCCAGTAAAACTTGAACGTCACCCTGTAACCAGTGGCGTTCTCACGTAAAATCGTCCATATGAAAGTTAAGTTTCGGGAATGGACACGCCAACTTCATATTCTTCTCCCTTATCTCCTTGTAAAATCTCGCGGAACCACTCATGAACAGTCACTGACTCCGGACTGAATTTGCTCTGATCTACTGAAAAATGTTAACGTTTGGCTATCTTATCCTTCTTTGGCTGCCAAACAAAACCGTCGTATCTGTAAACTCATCTCTCATACACCTTAAAAAGCGACTACCGATATGTTGATTGTTACTGATATTGATGATGAATTCATGGTGCTAAACTGGTCGCGCCTATACACCGTTTTGTTTTCAACTAGCCTATGTTGCATGAGAAATATATGTTGTTATTGAGTAGACATGTGATCAAACCGTTTAAATGTTTCGCACGACTACACCACATGGTTCGGGCAAATTACGTCTTCTTGTTTCTCTGAGGAAGTCTATGGAAGGAACAGACTGTTTTAAACTCGACTTCTTCAAGTGTCTGACATGCTAACGTTACTATTGGCAGGGGGCAAAAAGAATGAGCACTCCCCTTGGCTTCATTCGCAAATGCTAGTTAAAGTAATGAAAATGGACATGGCGTGTGCAGCCAAACATGAAGCCGAAGTAGTGATGACCAGAGATGTGTCCTTTATCAGGCAACAGCTATTTCTGTCCTCCACAAACTCCGCCACCATAAATGTTATTAGACATTGAACGACCCGGTAGGGAAAACGATGAGCGCGGACTACGTGTCCACAAAGTTCATCAGGAAAAGTTTGATTTACCGTAATAATAACAATAATACTTATTCCTGAATATACAGGTATGAATAAGTTTATATACAAATTACATTCATCTTCATGGAAGGTAATCTGAATCCCTACCTGTTGTCACCAAAAGATATAAGTGCTGCTTGTTCATGTAATGAAATATACCAACAGAATAAGTGTGCAGGAAATTTACAAGTTGAACAAGTGGAAGTTTTGTCTTCACACTAACAAAAAAGATACAAACCTGGATTTTTGTTAGTGCGAAGACAAAACTTCCACTTGTTCAACTTGTAAATTTTCTGCACACTTATTCTGTTGGTATATTTCATTACATGAACAAGCAGCACTTATATCTTTTGGTGACAACAGGTAGGGATTCAGATTACCTTCCATGAAGATGAATGTAATTTGTATATAAACTTATTCATACCTGTATATTCAGGAATAAGTATTATTGTCATTGTTAAAGTAAATCAAACTTTTCCTGATGAACTTTGTGGACACGTGGTCCGCGCTCATTCCTACCGAATACATGTAGGCGTATACCACCGACTATGAATTTTTCCTTCGTTCTACGTTGCGGGAGGAGCGTCCTACGGCGAGATCGCGGAAGGAGAATGTTGACAGAATGACTGGTGAACATTTGCTCTGACGACGCTCCAAATGTGTTGAATACTATTTGCCAAAATACATATTTTCACAAGAAGTAAAATGATTTCTCTTCCTTAAATGCCCATGAATAATGCTAGAACTATGGGAATTTAATAGTGTTGATCTCCTTCGTTAGGTGAGACCCTGTGGTGACGCGTGTGAACAAGGGACTTGTGATGATGGTCCAGATGTCTCTAAAAATGTTGAAAATGTGTGAACTCGTAGACTTCTCCCCTATGGAATGCCGAATTACTGATAATAAATCGACAACCTGTAGCCATGTAGTGATTGGGAGTTTTCCCATTATCCGCACTTGGGTGATAACCGGCCCACGCACTGATACGATGGTTTTCAGGATCATGCTTGACAGTGTGCTTGTGCCCATAGCAACCCATGAATATACTCAAAAAGCAAATATTAAGAAATAAGGCTTGTATTATGAGGCAAAATAGTGTGATAATTTACGTGATAAAATATGTCCGTGAGAACAGTCATACATAAATGGCAATCCAGTAGGCGGGCTTAACGTTGTTTACCTGTAGGAAAGGAAGATAAGCGAACATGCTAGGTGTTACATAAAAAGTGTTCTTGAACTCGAATTTGGAAAAGGAACGCAGGCCTACATCACTTTGCTTTTCATCATCCATTGCTTATGCAGTAAGGTTTACGTGTACACCCCATATTGTCGTCTAAGTGTAAGGTGGAAAGGAGTTGAATCTACTTGTCTGTTGGGGCTCTCGTCCACACTTAAAACAATGGTGGGCATAAATCTCACGATTGGGGAGTAGGGAAATGTTAAGGGTAGGAATAAGTGATCAGCCTATGGTTGGTCGTTGGGCAGTTGTCTTCCGGCTGCGCTCACGCCGTCATCTACTAAACTGATGGGGCGCTTCATTAGGTTTGTGGCTTGCATATAACCATATTCACTCCTGAATTGAGACGTTCGTCTGTTAAGTCTGCGCTTTGTAGGGCGGTAGTCAGAAACCTTCGGCAAAACATTTTCGATCTCTGCGTCAAGAATGGTAATGTGAGGCTCACTACGCATTCATCGTTGACAGTTTTGCGGCACGCGGGCGGCTACATTTAGTAAACCATAATATGTCAACTTACCAGTAAAATCTTGGATTTCCAGGCGAGCTGCAAACATGTGTAGGCAGGTGAGCGGACAGGTCTTGTAAAACTTACAGGAATACATCCCCTGGTGTATATCAACCTCCGGATTCCCACAACCATCCACAGAGAAAACTCGGTTGGACAGCTTGTTTTCTATGTATGCTACTGCTGGCAGTTTAAAGTTCATTGCAACCTTTCTTGCTGCATAAGGACTGAGCTTCTCAAGAACTGGTTGAAGCCTTGTAGGTTCAGCATATCCTTGTTTCTCAGTACCCGACAACTTCATTTCCAAATTTTCTCCTTCGCTCCTTCTACTCTCCCACTGATACGCTCTCCAAATTGAAGTGTGCAGCTTATCACATTTTCTTAGCCTCCTTTTTATCCCTTTGTGGGGGCTTTCGACTCCGTTATTAGCGTTATCACCCATTGTTAGGACAACACTGTTGGGGGCCAAAGCCGCTTACAGTTCATCCACGTGCAATTTAGGTACCTCCCTGTACCTTGACTTATAGCGCTGATGATGCGGTTACACGTATAAAACCCGTATTGGACGTCAGTAAAATGTTAGTTTCTTACCTGCTAGTAGATTCTACTGGAACTAATCTGCACAGATATTCCATTTTAGATTTGTTTATTTGATATAAAGCGCACAGTGATACAGTATTATTTACTTGATTACGTTTCGAGCATAAATTATTGCTCATAATCATATCAATGTAATCACACTTCTTTCGATATCTGATTTTATAGCCCTGCCACCTGATCTCTGTTTTTTTGTTTTTTGATTGGTAGTAAAGTCTTCCATATCTCTGGTATAGGTGTTGCGTCATTCCTATTACATGTGTTGGGTGTGGATTCGATGAACAAAGATCCAGTAATTAATCTCTCTCTCCACCTAGCTATATTAGACTTAAGTACAGTGGTTTTGTCCCACCCTATTGTGTGGTTGTGTATTAATGAATGTAATGCAATGGCCGAGTGTTTTTCCAGGTTATTGATCTTATTGGGGTCTGCCGTTCTATGTTCAGCTAAATTCCTATGTTCTGTTAATCAAATATATATACATATATATATGAAATAAACAAATCTCATATGGAATTACATTCTACCATAGTGCCCAAGTTTTTCGCTTATATTACTGCACAGATATAGTCTGAGAGTTGGATTCCTTGTCTGCGAGTTAACTGCATATGGACTCTTATTTGAAACGCTTACCTTCCTACACGTCGCTCTGCACACGTGGAATGCACAAGGGTCTACATCTATGTTCGGGAAGACAGTCTCAGCAGCCGCATTTAATGCCTTTGCGCAGTCAATGACGAACGTTCGTGAGCATGACGTTTCTCTCATTATCCGCCTGGGGGCGTCCAACATCCGTACCACATCTGCCCTTTGTTCTCATCTAGTCCACCCAAACATAACCGAGTGGCAGCTACTGAAATTGTCCGTTACAACAAAATGAAACAATTTATAGCTACCTTCGCTTTTGATGCCATAACAAGAGACTTACTTACCCTTGTTTGCATTATACGTTCAGTCAAAGCATACAGCCTCCCGAAATTGGGAGTAGGTGGCCATTTGATCGGTGCTGCTGATGCATACTCGATCCACCTGCTGACACTCACCACCGCCCCAGGTCAACAGCCGGACAGTACTACTCAATATACCAAACACCATTCTTTGAGATTCGTGACCTGCGGAATAAAAGTTGCTCAAGAAATAAGTTACTTGTTACAATTTTCCCCTGGATATTCCTCAGGTAGTCACAAGTCACGTCTTTCGACACAACCCCTTTCATATATTATATAATGCCTTCTGGCTCAGACCCCACAGTAAGCGTTGGTTTGACAACCTCCAATTCGTCCTTCTTTATGCATCTACACCACGGGACTTTCACAAGACAATTCATATAGCATGAGCAGCTATACACCATCTTGACACTCGAAAAATAAGACGATTTAACTCGAAACGTTTCCGAACTGTAGACTGCAACAAATGTATTTCGATGTGAAGCGCTACTCTTGACAAATTCTTAGATTGCCCCTTAATTCGCTATTTAGTACCTTCTGACTTCTTCCTGTTACCGAAAGTGCGTACCAATACAACATAGTGGTACTTTAAATTAGCATCTTCCTTATAACGATTGCATTCTTTGATAACGCAATGCGTATCGTCAGCTAGACATGGAGTTAAGTGACTTCTTAGCATATTTTCTGAAAGGTGGTTGTCACCTCTTAGGCTTGACCCCAGACGGTAAAATGTCTGGGTCGTATAACCTGGTCAAACGCAGCAGATATATCCACATATGTTGATCTAGCCAGGCTGGCACCGCTTGTGGAGGCTTGCTGTGACTTCATGGGGCCATGAAAACTAACAGGAAAAGCAT